>LR990008.1:2440255-3641633 GCA_905147175.2 Nymphalis urticae
AATTCGCTGACTTATTCTTTATAAACAAACAATTCACTAAATTTTCACGTGGTTTCAATTCCAGTTCTAAATATATATTTTTTGCATCGAAATAAATGCGCTAATAAACGTCGGAGAATAAATCCAACTCCAACTAATATTTTCTCATTTCCATTTCAAGCTGTTGAAATCAAGTGAGAATTACTTTAGCGCCGTTTTCAGCCCTAATTGGTATTTTGTTTGGGCATTTTTTAAGCTTTATAAACATTCAAGGCATTTAGTTAATAAACTTATATTAGCTAAAGATAATAATAATATTAACAAAACTTTTACAATTATTGCAATAGTAACAGTATCATGTAATGTGAAGAATGCGAGTAGGTGGCACAGATGTGCCAGAACTTCAGTAAAATTAAATACATGCAGGTTTCCACGAGATGATTTATAAACACATATTAAACACATGAAAATTGAGTGTTGCTTGCCTGGGTTTCAACCGCAATCATCCGTTAAGCTTCACGAGTAACCATTGGACCATCTCGGCAAACGCAAAGCTTTACCCAAATCGGACATGTGTACAAAGTTTCGATCCATTCGGACGAATGGTATAAAAATACCGACACATATAAGGAAACATTCATTCTATACACAACCAGGAAAATACGACAGATGTTGCCCTGCCTCTGTATTCATATCAATGGTTCTACAACAAAATGATCTAGTGGCAGGTTACAACTAAGTGGATTACGAATATGATTAATGCTAAAGTGTGTTTCTTTCTTACGCTTCCACGCCTTACCTACTCAACCGATCATCATTATATTTTGCACAAACATTAAGACTTAGAGTGCATAATACTTCACCTTACAAGCGGGCAAAACCGCGAGCAGGCACTAATAGTGAATATTCTTTATGAAAAATACACACATATGTTAACTTTAATAGTAATCGGTCAAACAGTATCGAACTATATTTATACCTTTAAAATAAACCATTATACGTAATGCTCATAAGAAGAATAGTGATTTGAAATTCAAAGTCTGCGACAAGATGCGAACTCGAGGACACGAGTAAGTTATTCAACCTTTCACCCTTCCCATAGTAGTTGATATAGCCATACACGAGTAGATATACGCGTAATACACCTTCAAGTTTTCCTCAAGATTTAAGCCCCCTTCTCGTTCTCCCCTGTTTTAAATCTTCTCATACAAAGCTATACTCGACTTGTCCAATTCGAAACCGTATGTCTATTGTCTTAGAGACTATATTATCAATCGTTGTCTTCAACGCTCAAATTGAACATCAGGCATTTCACTGCCTTTTTGAAAACAATACGCAGCTATTATTATACAGATGTTACCGAGAGTGCCTGAGAGCCGTCGCATTATAATTTTGGACGTAAAAACTTAATAACTAACAAAAGTATTCTATAATATATGAGGATATTTTTTTGAAGGCCTAACTAAAATGAAACTACGAAATTAATTTATGTAAAACTCATTTCAGAGAAGGTTTTAGTATATAATGTTATTATGTATATATGTATATTAGCTATTACATTGAGTTTTATCGGAAATAATAATAATATCCTTATACATTATTCACACACGGCCATCTGATCGAAAACTAAGCCGAGCTTGTTCCATGGAAACCAGACAACTGATATACTACATTTACTGCTTTTCTTTTGTAAATACATACTTATACAGATAATTACACCCAGACTCAGGACGAACATATATGTTCATTTATTTATTTTTTATAGAAAAGGAAGGTGGACGAGCATATGGGCCACCTGATGGTAAGTGGTCACCAACGCCCTTAGACATTGGCATTGTAAGAAATGTTGCCCATCGCTTAAATCGCCAATGCGCCACCAGCCTTGGGAACTACGATCTTATGTCCCTTGTGCCTGTAATTACACTGGCTCACTCACCCTTCAAACACACCGGAACACAACAGTACCAAGTACTGCTGTTTTGCGGCAGAATGTCTGATGAGTGGGTGGTACCTACCCAGACGAGCTTGCACAAAGCTCTACCACCAGTAAATGTCACACACAAATGTCTGTCCTGCGTAGGAATCGAACCCACAACCTTCGGCGTAAAAGGCAAATATCTACCAACCACGCCAACCGGCTCGTCAAATTCAAATAGTTAATAAATCAGTTTAAAGAGACATTGCAAAACACCTCAGGCGTTAGCTACTCTATATATTTATACACGAACATAAAAATCACGCTTGTCACTTAAATAGTCTAATAAACGAATGAAACTGCGAAGCGCAGCTACATCTGATTATGATAATATCATGTACTAAAACTTTTTTTCTTCTTTTATGTACCCATACATATTGATTTAGAATTTTTTTCACGTAGATATTATAAAAAAACGTCTCCTGATTTGTTAGTATACATTTGTAAGTAAATGACGTCTGGAATCAAATTTGAGCTGAAACTCTTTTGTTTTTGTTTTAGAAAAATTAAGAAAGACCTACATAATCAATAAAAACAGTCTTCGTTAAGTTATCGTTCCGGGAAACTTTGACGACTCTTCAGACGAACCTTTCTTAGTTGTCGAACTATTACTTGTGTACCAGTTTTTATCGAAGTTCGAATCGGAATTATAATGGTTGCATTGAAAGTCGATAACGACGAGTCAGTTTGACTGGGCTTTAGTAGAACCAAAGATATCTGAGGTTAAACGGTATAAGAGCCGATGTGGATGAAATAATACTTTTATGTGCCAATTATCATGGTTCTCGGTCAAACTGTATTGTTATTTTAATGTCAGAAGTTCATTCAACATCCATTTTCTTATGAGAGATATAAAAGAACCTCAAGCTTCCTTTAAAAAACATTGATTTTAATTAAATACATTTTAATTTAGCTCTACCCAAATCCAATCCTAAAGATTCCAAATGTTATGATGACAAACGAGTATTTTTCGCGTTTCGGTGTAAAGTTTAAATTTGTATTGCTATGTTCCAGTTGAAATGTGAGTGAGTCAGTGTAATAAGAGGTGCCAGGCATAAGCACCTTAGATCCCGTGGTTTACAGAGTGTAACGGCGTAAAGGGCGGTATATACTTCTTAGTGTCATTGACCTTGTGCAAAAGTGACCAATCTCCTTGTGATTCATTTGCTTGTAAAAATAAAGTTAAAATTAAAACAGAAAATAACTTCTTAATTGCATGGTTGGTGGCGCTTTCATAATGTCTATGGACGGTAATGACAACTTGCTATCAAGTCCCTTAATTTGTGATTAGCATCCTAATATAAATTAAATAAAAAATAAAAATTTAGATTGAGTTAAGCTCTAAATACATACATAAATAGTTAAACTTTTCAAAGAACAATATGCCACGAGATGCAATAGAATCTAGGGCAGATATACATTTGAGAATAGCGACTCAATATTTCTAAACCAGATCTCACATTACAGTCACCACACGTGCACAAACAGAGGTCTCATTTCGGTCTCAATTTGGCGGTATTCCCAGACCGCTAGCTTCATGTTTGTACAAAACAATATATCTAGGATATACAACATATACCATTTCGAATTGGGAAAATGTTTATCGAATATTTTTCCATATGTTATATTTTCAAATGGAAAGTCGATATAGCGTTTTTACGAGCTTTGATCGTTCCACAAAAGTATTATTCAGTTAAGCTATTACGCAGCGTTTCAGTCCTCGTGTAGTTTATTTTTGTATTATCTGCGTTATCAGATTGAAAATCTCGTTCAACTTAAAAGGGATGTTTTTTTAAATTAGTATATGTACAGTCAGTTATAAAACTCAACAATCCATTTATTAGCATTTGAAAACAGGTAATCTGACCCGAGTATATATATAACATAATAACTGACTGAATGACATATCAACACTCAGGCCAAATCATTGGTAGCACCATGAAAATTTGCGTACGGGTTCTTTTTACATAGTTAGTAATATAACTAGTTAGCACTAAGGAAGGATTTTTGAAAATGATACCCCTAAAGTTGTGATAAAGGGAATGAAAGTTTGTTCTTGTAATTTTTGAAGAAATCTATAAAAAATGTATTTAGCAATTCTGAACTATTGAGTTATATATAAATTAATAAGAATAATATTAAATGATTTCATTTGTAGAAATAGTCAATTCGATTATATTTGCATTACATAAACAAAAAAGCCCCACAGACAATGAACGATAGTAATAAATAAATTCAATTCAATTATTTGCTTAGTTGCTTTTACAAAACTATATTCATAATAATTGGCTTAATAACTTTTAACAAAACTGTCATAGACAAATGCGCACAAATTTGTCCAAACTTCGAGGCTCATTAGGCACTTGCGTGCAACAATAAAGCTTTGTTTGTTACGAAACAGTTAACTATTCCATTGATATTAAAAACATATATTTTTCAAACAATTTCATGTTGATCGGTTGAATAGTTAAGATATGAAAACATAATAAACAAAAATAAACATTAAAAAAAACAGTAAAATATATAAAGAGGTTTCACTACAAAAGTCAAATAACAAAATAAATAATGTAATAATAGCCTACGTTGCTTACGACAATCATTTTAAAATAAATTTCTAAACGATATAATGATGTGCTATCAAACAAACATTATACTCTCGATATTGAATGAAACCTTTTCATAGTTAATGTAGACAGAAGTAATTCAAAAAAAGAATCAATGAAGGTTCCTGAACACTACGCGAAAGAAGTAAAACCAACTTTTATATCTGAAGTTTAAGTTCTCTTTGCCATTAGAAACTTTTCAGACTGATATTTCAACGTTGCGCCGCATTTGAAATTCAAATCTTATTTTTAAAACCTATACCCATTCTAGTTTTGAGGTTTTAATTTTTTTATCGGATTGTTATTTCATGAGATTAACGCGTTCAAACCCTTCAGTAATATACGAGTATATTAGTATAGATAATCTTATACTTTATTAAAAACAGTGCTTTAAAATAAAAACGAAACGTATGAAAACTTATTCATTTTCATTTTATATTTAAAATACAAAAAACAATTTTCAAATGTCATTCGCTACAAACCTGACAATGCTTTGCAACCCTGCAAACTTACAGATGCCTATGGGTAACGTGGACCGCTAACTAAAAGACTGACTGATCTCGTTTGCCCGCCTTATATTATATAAAAAATACGCAATAACATAATTGTATCAGTAAATGAAATATACTATTTGATTTGTTATTACATGTTTTGAATGTTCTTATTAATATAGGTGCATATTATTATATAAGGGCCCAAAAATTTGGCCTTAAAGTACTTCACCCTAGAGCCTTAGCGAAGCCCGTCTGGGTAGGTGTCATATTCTATCGCCAAATTGCAATACTTAGTATTGTTGTGTTCCGATTGGAAGGGTAAGCCAGAGTAACTACAGGCACGAGGGACAAAACATCTTAGTTTCCAAAGTAGTATTTCTTATAGCGTCAATGTGTATAGGCGCTAGCGACATCCCTTCCTAACATTCCCTTTCAAACTGTAACGCAAAATTGTATAATTTTATACGTTTTCATGAAACAAAAATATTACTAAATAATTAAATAACGATTTTATTGGTAATGGGCGATAATAAAAGGCGAACTAAAACGCCCCCTAATGTATATTTCTTATACATATGAACACATTTATTTTTAAAGTAATTGTAATTATATTTTAAACGTATTAATATAGTATGTTTATTTACGATACGTACATCTTACTTTTATGTCTTAAGTTCGTCTGGAAGAGATCGTTGTCTCAAAGAGATAGTATGTAAAGTAAGACAATGCCAATGTCCTTAAACACAGAACAAGTGTTATTTTTCAATGACAAAATCACCAGATGCCATTTCCATTACGTCCTGTTCGTTTGTGTACAGCTAAAAAATTACCAACCTCCTTGAGGCTGGAATTAATTCCGCCAGCGGGAATGAAAAGATTACCTAGCGGGAGCTCTCATTGTTATACCTCGTACAATTCATAAGCAAACATCGCCCGCCATGAAAGCTTGTATTTTGTTTGTTCTCCGCTTATTTTCTTTATAATTATTTTTTTTTTCAAACTACTTCTACGTTTTTCGTTTTATAAATACACAGAACAAGCTATTTCTTCGAGAACTACTTGCATAAAATTTAAATTAATCAAAAGAAAAACTCACAACCAACTCTCGTAATGGAAAATACAGCATTCGGGTATGAAAAAACATAAAACTATACCCAAATTATAACTAAGATAATTATCCACCCACTAAGATCGAATCTGGATCGAAACCTCATAACACGATTGTGATATGTCAGAAAGTCATATGTGACATTAACTATAACAATTATAACATTTAAGGTACATACACACGTATCAAAATAGTATATCACCGTAAGTCGACTTACAACTTTATTCGAGTGAGGTATGAAGTGAGCTCTTATTGAATAGAATAGCACTGCTGTTTATAATTACGTCATCAAGCAAATAATTAGAGAGAATTGTTGCTTGAAATGCTAAGATGGTCCAGTGGTTATAACGCGAGAATGAACCGATATTTGCGGGTTTAATCTCAGGTAAGCACTATTGAATTTTATGTGCTTAATTATTTGTTATTATAATTCATCTCACGCTCGGCGGGGAAGGAAAGCCTGCATGTGTTTTATTTCAATTAATTTCTGCCACATGTGTATCCACCAACCCGAATTGGAGCAGCGTGGAAGCTTCAAAGTTTCTCCTCCATACGAGTGAAGGCCATAGCCCAGCATTCAAAGGTCGTCACTTTTTTTTAATTTAAATGCATTCTTACTGAACAGAGTAAAATGACTTGCTGAAGTGCTTAGAATAAAGCACATATGACCTTGTGGTTTTTACGTGCTTAACCAGTCTTATGCATGGATATAGGAATACAACTTAAGAATGAAGTTTAGCATCATTTGTATCCTGTGTGTATCATGGTGGAACTACAAACGCTAAGAAGAAGAACTAGATCTTGGCCCAGCAGTAGGATATTTACAATTAAGTTGACATTGCTGAGTAACACTAAACAATCAACCACAGATAATAACAATAAATAGACGAATGTAAGCTTTTTTTTAAAGAGTATTTAATTATTCATCCGACCAATTTCTATAAATGGAAGAATTTATCATTCTAATAATAAACAAACCACCTCACTGAATATAAGTGTT
Source organism: Nymphalis urticae (assembly GCA_905147175.2). Taxonomy (NCBI): domain Eukaryota; kingdom Metazoa; phylum Arthropoda; class Insecta; order Lepidoptera; family Nymphalidae; genus Nymphalis; species Nymphalis urticae. Next base: position 2,447,415 of record LR990008.1, read on the forward strand.
CATATTATGTATCTATTATGTATTATTTTTTTAAATAATGAAAGCACACATTTATTACACAAACTTTATGAACCATTATAGAAGTTTTTCAAACAGCTTAATAAAATCAACAAATTTTATAACGAACCCCTTTAAAGCAGTTTACCTAATTATCTTATATTGTATATAGCAAACATGCATACTTAATTTAGTAAATAATATATACAAATATATTATATATAATATATACATAGCTACTTTAATTACGGCTCGGTTTGTACGCACTTGTGAGTACAGTGAGAGGCGCGTAGCGAGATTAGGAAGATTTATTATATAATATGTACATAACTCACTAGTGAAAACTCAATAGATCAGCGGTAGAACTGCCTACTGGCAAATTACAACCCTTATCTGATATAAGACATAACATTACACACACTCTATTTATATATTATATATTACATAAACGAAATAATAAAGTAGCGAAAGCTCGTTCATGAAATATTCAACACAAGAAAACATACTATATTGAATCAATGTAAGAGAAACAAAAAAATAAAAAACACTCCATGTATACATAAAAATGATATAATAATCGCGGGAAGTCGTATCTCCAGAAAATCTTTGGTTATAAAATTATTATTTTTTCGGCGTGTAAGGGGAGTCGACAACAACCTAGGCTCCCTACCGTCAACCTCACCTGCTCGTGGTGCATCCTGCTAATCAACGAACGAGGCTCTGGCGACCGAAATCGTGGCGGTATAACCACACAAATGCTGGAATCCGAAAATGCTAATCCTGATAGCGGGCAGCAGCGCTATTAGTGAAAGATTCCAGCCACTGCGGTCACCAACCCGCCTGCCAAGCGCGGTGACTAAGGCAAAAACCCCCCTATGAGCGACGATACAAATTCACGGCCCCCAATTCCCGGTAATCGCACTATTCCTGGCCACGGTACCGGCCATGGTAACGGTGCGATGGGGGGTGCTAAGAATCCCCGGGCTACGGCAGGGTACCACAAACGGCGACTGTTTCTGGCCACGTATAATGAACGCTCTCTGCGGCTGGACGAACACCTGACAGAATTGGAAGTAGAGTTAAGTCGTATTAACTGGAATATAGTAGGTCTATCAGAAATCCGAAGACAGGGCGAGGACACGATGACACTAGATTCCGGTCACTTACTCTACTTCCGAGAAGGACACCAACCATCCCAAGGTGGCGTCGGCTTTTTGATCCACAAGTCACTCAGAAGCAATGTCGTGGAGGTTGGCAGTGTGTCGGCAAGGGTGGCATACCTTGTCTTAAAGATAACCGAGAGGTATGCCTTGAAGGTTATACAAGTGTATGCCCCAACGTCTACATACACTGACGAAGAGGTCGAAGCCATGTACGAAGACATAGTGAAAGCTATGTCTCGTACCAATACCTTCTACACAATTGTTATGGGTGACTTCAATGCCAAAGTGGGAGTACAAGAAGATGGTGAATCGAGGGTAGGAAAATTCGGCTATGGGCGCAGGAATCATCGGGGGCAAATGCTGGTAAACTTCCTTGAGGCTCAGGGATTATTTCTGATGAATTCATTTTTCCAGAAAAAGCCCCAAAGGAAGTGGACCTGGCGAAGCCCCGATAACACAGCGATGAATGAGATCGACTTCATTTTATCCAATAAGCGCCAAATATTCAGGGATGTCTCCGTGATCAACAGGGTAAACACTGGAAGTGATCACCGCCTGGTAAGAGGCACCCTGGATATTAACACTAAAATCGAACGATCGCGGTTAATGAAGTCGACTCTTAGACCAACTCTGCCCCAAGTCGAAGCTGGTTGCGAAAGCTTCCAGTTGGAACTACAGAACCGATTCGCCATGTTGGAAACCAGGCAGGACATTGACGACGCCACCAATAGTCTGGTGCGTGTCATCCGCGAAGTGGGCCAAAATTACTTTCGACAAAAGAGCAATGGACGTAAGTCGAAGCTCTCAGGCGAAACTCTGAACGAGATTACGAGGAGACGAGAACAGCAGAATATGACGCCATCTGAGTGTCAGGCACCTAACAGGAAGGTTAAAAAACTAATAAGGCGTGACACAAGACGAGCTAATACCCGGAATATTGAAGATGCCATAGCACTCAATAGGGGCTCAAAGGTTCTTACAAAGTCACATACCTCCTGTTGTCACCTGACAAAACTCAGAACCACACAAGGCACAACCGTCACCTCAAAACCAGAGATTCTCGCTGAAGTCGAAAAGTACTATGGCGATTTATACTCATCACGACTACCTCCACCTGAGTCCCACAGTGCGGATGACCCACGAGCCAGACTGACACGCCACCTATCAGACGATCTTCCCGACATCGATTTGGGCGAGATTAGGATTGCTCTCGGACAACTTGGAAACAACAAGGCTCCAGGAGATGACGGAATTACCTCAGAACTTCTTAAAGCAGGAGGCACACCAGTTCTGAGAGAGCTGGCTAACATCTTCAATTCCGTCCTCCATAATGGTACTACACCGAAGACATAGAGCAGAAGTGTGGTGGTTCTGTTTTTCAAGAAGGGTGATAAAGCTCTTCTGAAGAACTACCGCCCCATTTCACTTTTAAGCCATGTTTACAAGTTGTTTTCGAGGGTAATCACGAATCGTCTTGCCCGGAAATTCGATGACTTCCAACCCGTTGAGCAGGCTGGGTTTCGAAAAGGCTTCAGTACCGTAGACCACATACACACACTTAGGCAAATAATACAGAAGACCGAGGAATATAATCAGCCTCTATGCGTAGCGTTTGTGGACTACGAAAAAGCCTTCGATACCATTGAGACCTGGGCTGTTCTGGAATCCATGCAGAGATGCCTAATTGACTATCGGTATATCCAGGTGTTGAAGTGTTTGTACGAAGCCGCAACCATGACTGTCCAAGTACAGGATCAGAGCACAAGACCAATCCAAGTGCATCGCGGAGTAAGACAGGGGGATGTAATCTCCCCGAAACTTTTTACCAATGCATTGGAGGACGTCTTCAAGACGCTCGATTGGAACGGACGCGGCATTAATATCAATGGCCAACACATTACACATCTGCGATTTGCCGACGACATTGTCATCATGGCGGAGACTCTGAAGGATTTGGAAGAGATGCTAAACAGCCAAATTCTTCAAGACGAGTAGGTCTCGGGATGAACATTGAAAAGACCAAAATCATGTCAAACCAACATGTATCCCCGGGACCAGTGGTCGTAAATGGCTCTCCACTTGAAGTTGTGCAGGAATATATATACCTAGGCCAAACTATACAACTTGGCCGGCACAACTTTGAGAAGGAGGCTAAAAGAAGAATACGTTAGGGCTGGGCGGCATTCGGGAAATTGCGTCATATTTTTGAATCGTCGATCCCACAGTCGCTTAAGACCAGAGTCTTTAATCAGTGCGTCCTACCTGTAATGACTTACGGTGCCGAAACGTGGACACTCACCGTAGGACTGGTCCACAAATTTAAGGTCGCTCAGCGAGCGATGGAACGCACGATGCTTGGGGTTTCTCTGGGCGATAGAATCCGAACTCATTTCGGATTCTATCGCCCAGAGACATTCGCCAGAGAACTAAAGTCTCTGACATCGTGCGTAGAATTAGCTCGCTGAAGTGGAAGTGGGCTGGTCATGTCTCCAGGCGCATTGATGGCCGATGGAGCCGACACGTGTTAGAGTGGAGACCACGCTTAGGCAAACTTAGTGTAGGACGCCCTGTGACAAGATGGACCGACGATTTAAAAAAAGGTGGCAGGTACGGGATGGATGCGGACTGCCCAAGATCGGGATGGTTGGCGTTCTATGGGGGAGGCTTTCGTCCAGCAGTGGACGGCAAAAGGCTGAATGATTTTTTCGGCAAGCGTTTGACCGTTGACTTGCCTGATCTTAAGCATCGACACGGTCTAGGATGTAGCACGTCTGTCCAGAACCCGTTTACCCTGGATTTGAAGACACCAACGTTGTACTTATCAGGAAATATGGACTCAGGCAAAGCAGTGTTTCAGAGATGTGCACACTAGTATAGTATTTAAAAAAAAAATTATATTTAAAAAAAAGTAATAAACCTTTCGATTGGACTTCTTTAAAGCTACTGTCCTATTATGTTTCTATACGTAACGGTCAACTTCAGCGTAAACATCCAATCGGTGAATACATATTGTTCAATACTCGATCTCAACAATAGTCGATATACAGTGCTCGCGTTTCGTGTTGTTTGAATTGTGACATTCTGTACTGACGCTAGACACGGCGTTTACGCTGCAATGGTTCAAAATAAATAGAGACACGACCCAAAGCGTATAAGCGCCACCTTCGATGTCAATATGCCGACATCGGTATTTTAAAGAGACAACAACTATAGTAAGTAATTTTCTATAGTAAGCATCGTAACGTTACAGAACTATGCATCTTTAGTTGTTTATAGGAAAAAAAAGGCAGCTTTTAGTACAAATATAACCATCACTCCGGTTTTTTTATTCATGCTGTATATGAGCACTAATATGAGCACTATAAAGGAAGGCGTGCTGTATTTCACGTAGACCAAGTTAAACAAAGCTGGCCGCACCTAAAGTACAATATTTACCTCAACGGCTGAAGTCACTTTCAACCCCTCCCTCATTACCTATTTAAGATACACGAGAAATTCATATTCAAGTAATAACTCTTACATCCACGCACGGAATACAAATTGGAAGCTTGTGATGTATCTTGAGATAAATATAAGAAAAAACTATGATCTTAAAACAAATTCGTGATCTTTAATGTAAAAAAGGTTGTGCCGTCAGCACATCGCCTTTTAAGTTGTACTCCATATTTGGCATGACGAAATCATAACAATTTATTATTAGATTATTATAATACATTAATCAATCAGTCAGTACAGGGTACTCAACAATTGTGACGTGTCGTAAATAAAATATATTATTCCTTCGGTCTTTGAGTATTGGCTAGCTTCATACCTGGATCCGTCTTGTTTGAGTACCCTTTTTTTTACGCAGTGGAAACCTCCAGAAAGGTGAGTACTGACGGCACAAGGTTCCAAAATTTTAGAACTTCTTACGTCCTTATATTTGTCTAGTAGGTATGACTAGGTGACAAACATATTGCCTCGTTTATGTAATTGTTTGATTATTAAGCCGCAGATCCTGCGGTCCTTAGTTCAAACCCACAGTTTTATAAGGAAAAATTATTAGGTTTCACTTTCAAGGAATTTCAGTTGCAGCCTGGAGTCAGCATGGCAGTTTTGCACTTCCATGCTTTGAAAGGCACGTAATACTCCTCCATCTGAACTTTTACCAGTAAAAAAAGTACCTTAAAGAGTTTGCCAAAATATTTTTTGTACATGTATTAGCTTAGCTTACGATTAGAAGATCTTGTTCTTTTCAGCTGAAACAAATCTCAAAAAAAAATACGAATAGTGGCCAATTATTAGTCATTCATTTATTATGAATAATTTATGTTTCAAGTTTGCTAAAGTTCTTTATTTTGTATTAATTATTTATTGACAGGACGAAATTTAGTCGATCTTAAGATGCAAAACTTTTGCATATTTGAATTGCGTGACGCATGTGGACGGCCGCGCTCAACCAGCTTCAATTTGATTCCATAAGAAATTCATGTTGGATATCATGAACCCTTTTCGGTCGAATATTAAATATAAATTTTTGGAGCTCAAATGAATCTGTAAAAAGGATTTTTTTTATAAAAACATTTATTTGGCAAAATTAAAATTTACAAAATTAAAATGTTTTTAAGGACACAATTTTTTTTATAAAAATAAAACGCTATATAAATGGCATTCGTTAACAAAGAGTTTCAGAAACGTTTTGTTACGAATGTTATCTGGGCTCTACGACATCAAATGCAAATACATTTATACTTGTATAGCAAATTAATACCATCTCTTGATCATTTTTTTACCAGACATTTTTTTTATCAACCAGAAACTCCGATCGTGGTGCTGTCTGGTAATAAACAAGCAAGCACACATTACAGTAACAGTCTGTTAATGCTCCCACTGCTGGGCTAAGGCCTCCTCTCCCCTTTTGAGGAGAAGGTTTGGAGCTTTTTCCACCACACTGCTCAAATGCGGGTTGGTAGAATACACATGTGGCAGAATTTCAATGAAATTAGACAATTAGGTTCCCTCACGATGTTTTTCTTCACCGTTAAGCACGAGATGAATTATAAACACAAATTAAGCACATGAAAATTCAGTGGTGCTTGCCCGGTTTTGAACCCACGATCATCAGTTAAGATTCATGCGTTCTAACCACTAGGCCATCTTGGCTACTAAAATTAAAATTTAGCACTAGCACATAACACATTAAAATAGCATTAGAATAATTTGAAGATAAGATACACCAAAGGCATACAATGTCTATGGTGATAATAATAATACTTTATTGTTGTCCATTATATCCACATACATATTATAAAAAGTAGCTCTGACAGGAGTCAGTTCAGGACAACTGGTGGTACCCGTGCGTCATAAGTTAGTTCCTTCCCATTAAATTATTACAAAGTTTTACAAAGGGTCTTATTACTCATTATTGTAAGTTAATCCAAATCGTGTGTGTGTGTGTGTGTGTGTGTGTGTGTGTGTGCTCGTGCGTGTGCGTGTGCGTGTGCGAGTGCGTGTGCGTGTGCGTGTGCGTGTGCATGTGCGTGTGCGTGTGTGAGTGCTATATTTGATAATGTGATGTGGATGTTTATTTATCAGGTACTTAATAGTTTCTCAACGAAGGAGGAGATACAAATACAAGAAAAATAAAAATAAAAACTAGGAGTCAGTAAAAATATTACCTGTCTACATTTAAGTAGACATAAATGCAAATCACGGACACTACTCATAATAACATTCGTATTATTACAGCGTTGAATTTACATAATGTTTTCTGGGTTTGAAATGGATGTGAAACAAGCGCTACCTTATCCGATTTTAATATTAAAACAATGTTTCATAAATTCTTCGTTATTGTTAAACACGACACATAGTACTACTAGATTTTAAATTCCGTTTTAAAATAGTTAAACTTTTAGATTTTTCCCTATCGCTTTTATATACTCATACATCGTACATCGTACTCGTGCTCGTACATATGTTTATCCGTTAAGCTTATTATATATACAAGTATACAAATATTATTCATAATTTTTATTATGACTCAAGTTAATTGATTGATGTTAATATGATTCGATTGCTAACTTAAAGATTATCAAACAAACCCACGATTTGCAATTAATTAACTAAGGACCGAACATAACCTAAAGTAATCTCTGTATTAATAATAATAATAAAAGTCCTCCAGACCGATTTCGGCCACGGTGGCCAATCTCAAGAGACATTAGCCAACTTATGCAGTTGGCTAATGTCACATGGATGGAATGGACATATTATAGTCCACAATTGTGTCCGCAAACACATGTGCACTCTCTATTCGATAACTCTCATAATCTGATTTGATGGCAATCCAAGACACACACACACTACCAACTTCCAGACTCCGGGTTGCTATTGGGAATTTTCGTCAGAAAAACTCAATAACTTTTTATTGGCCCGACCTAGGATTTGAACTCAAGACGTCCGGGTCTAAGGCCTTATACTTTATACTAGACCAACGAGGCAGTCCAGTCATCTCTGAATTAATACGATATCGATACCTCGCATTACTTGTTACGTTCAGGAATATAATTAAGCCAGTGTAAATAAATACAGATTAAAAATTGTAGATGAAAATAAATAGAAATTAAGTTAACAAGGGCACGGCGGCTTAGCCTGTGGAGATCAAATGAAAATTTATTTATAAAAAAGGTATAAAAGGAGGTTAGTGGTATTTGAATTGGTCCATAGTATTAATTTTTCATTAGCCTACCATACCGTTGCCTAGACATCCTAGCCTAGTTTAATAGCAACTGCATTGGATAGTGACTGGATTAGAATATCAAAGCCATAATGCTGGAATATGAAGATTAAACTCTGTAGAAATTGGCTCGCAGGGAATTAATTTCCAATCAGATAATATACTTCGATGTAGACACTATATTTGCAAAATATCATACAGTTTCCACGTCATTATCATGAAGATATAACGTGTACATTTTTTGGATAAAATATATTGGATATTAAAATTTGCAGCAAATCACAGGCGCCGTATTTTCGTATTAGTATTAATTACGATTAAACTAACTAGGATTAATTACGATTAATTAATACTAATACGTACGTACGTAATATTTCCAGATAAATAGCGTTAGTTAAATTAGAAATAATCGTCATAGAATCGAAACGGCCTATTGGTTAGAAAGCGAGTCTTAATAGATGTTTTGATGTTTTCAGGTTCAAACCCAGATGGTACCTTATAAGTGAATTTTCATGTCCTTAATTTCTTTTTATAATTTTTTTTCGCGAATGGCCGCGAAGAAATCCATTCATGAGGAAACCTGCATGTTATTGTCACACTGCTGGCCCTTAGCCCAACAATTACAGGCTGTTATTTTATTTTACTACTTGTCTTATTTCGAAATAAATAATCGTATGCTTAAAAAATTAAATTCATACTTTTTTCTCCTCACGTGTTTAAATGTGTACATGGAATTTAAAAAAAAAACCTAAAAGTATTAATGTTATCAAAACTACGTTATTTATCCTATATAAGAACATCAGCCTTATGCCAGATGATATTATTAAGTTTTATTGACTCAACCAATTATCTATTTCAAACATTATCCCAAAACATATTATTTGAAATCACAAACAGACTCTTGAATTTCAATTGATCGATGGATACTAGTGTAAAGAATGCTTCTGAAGGAAAAACACCCGAGGAGAACCGTAATTATTGAACAGTCCGTCTGTTAACTGTTTCCATTTTGTAATTACTTACGTTAACAGTTGAGGAAAGGGGTGCCATTTGAAATGGCAAATGCCATTGAATTGCCATTGAAGGATACGTGAGCTGTCAATAGAGCAGGTTAAGGAAATTGAATTGTTTGCACATTGTATTTTGAAGTGGGGTCGCTGTCAAACCTGACGAAAGATCAATTCCAACTGTGAAACTATTTCATCTATTATTGAATTTGCACAACATTTGTCGGTAAATCAGGTTAAGGAATTATCTCGGTAGGTAACACCCTAATCACATATTCAACCGCCAAACAGCAATATTTAGTATTGTTGATTCCCAGTTTGAAAGGTGATTAAAACAGTATAAATACAGTCACAAGAGACGTTACATTTCAGTTTCTTTAGTGCTTTGGTGATGTAAAGAACGTTTAATATTACTTACAACACCAATTTCAATGGGCGCTAATGACCTTACTTTCAGATGATCTATTTTCCCGACCTACCTAATAAATAAATTAAAAAAAATCTCTATATAACTTGGCCATCTCAGCTCACGGCAAAATGCTAACAGATTGTATTCATAAGTAATATAGTAAACAATTAAAACTAACCTATCATATTCCATTAAACAAAATTCTTTAATACTACAATAACTGTAGAACTCTCAAACACGAGAAGTGAAATAATGAGTCTATAAAACCGTAACCCCTCAATTTGTCTAGAATCTAGAATCGTCGTTCTAGGAAATAACAACACACTCAACACTATCTGATATGTAACTTAACAAGAATTTATTGAGGTGAAATTTCCTCTTTGGACAAGATTCACACGTTCCCTAAGGAATAACTCTCGGCTTTTAGGAAAAGGATTGTATATCCACAAACTCGCATCAAACTAGTGGGTGGTAAGCTTCACACAAATTCTTCGTGAGGATATGAGGCTCAGCATTGAGACAATTTATACTTCATTGACTATCACAAAAGAAAAAACGCTTGTAAAAGTGTCCACGTCATAAAAGTAGAAAGAGAACTACAAACAGTCAAAACTAGTTGCTTTCCAGCTATTTATACTAACTACTATACAATAGAATTTTATTATAAGGTAGTTTAATAGTGTAATTAATGCACTCATCCAAAATTGCAATAATTAAGTTTATATCGTGTTATCTTATTTATCTATTTAAAATTACTACTTCTTTTTTCAGTAGTTTTACAGTCCAAAATTTGTAAACTATCTTTCAATAATAATCTTCAAAAATCGTTAATGTTAATTAAAAATTTTAGTTGTTATTTTTTATTGCTAAAAATGACATAAGAAATATATAAACCTTTGTGTGTGTCGTTTTTTTTTTTCTCGGGAAAGTACAAAAAGTTTTAATACTCTTCTGAGGAAGTTCGACTGCGATCTGAGAATTTATCTCACTATGTTCTCGAAACAAAGGACGCAATAAAAATAATTGTCTCATAAAATCAACGCCTCGCTGTAAGTATGTAGTTCTCTGATAATTTATTTTTATTGATACTACAGACTAAGTGCATGCTCTTGTTTACGATTTTTTTGTTGAGAACTTGCTTACGCCGAAATAATTTCATAATTTTGGGGGGACACTGTTCACACAACGAAAATTTATTTAAACACTTTAAGATAATAGTAACAGCCTGTTAATGTCTTACTGCTGGGCTAAGGCCTCGTCTCTCTTTTGAGGAGAAGGTTTGGAGCTTATTCCACCACGCTGCTCCAATGGGGGTTGGTAGAATACACATGCGGCAGAATTTCAATGAAATTAGACATATGCAGGTTTCCTCACGATGTTTACCTTCACCGTCAAGTACGAGATGAATTATAAACAAATTAAGTAGATAAAAAATTTAGTGGTACTTGCCCGAGTTTGAACTCACGATCATCGGTTAAGATTCACGCGTCATTTAAGATAATCACTTACATACTCATACATATATCCCGTACGTACGTACTACATATATATACCGTAGCGAATCTAGACAGCGCTATTCATGAATATGACAGGTTCAATTAACGCCTTCTATCGCTTCTGTGTAGTTACATATAGCGCTTACATTTAAATAAAACAATACATTGATTGTTACTTGCAAGCATTGCAATCATTATCTATAATTAATTGCAACACTATCACTCGGGGAGCTTAACGTTCATTCTTTAGAGTCAAATTGAAAACCTATTCAATTTACAGTGAAAAACTTTGAGAACCATTCAGTATCTACCACAAATAATGTTTTCTGCAATCCACAACCCATGTGTTTGTACAACAAGAACAAACATAAGACGTGGATATTCGAGAGAAAATTAAAAACCCCCAAGATACTGTAAGGGCAGACGTAATGCCAAACGGCATTCACCTCCAGTGATCCCTAAGTTGAACAGATAATATATGTATGTGTCGTAAAGTAAGCCAGTAATTTATTACGCCCTGACATTGAAATGTAATACACTAGTCACAGACTACGTTCGAAAATATTCTTAAGTTCAGTGGTAATTTTGAATAATACTATATTTATTAGTTACTATAATATATTCTGCTTGTAAGTACGTGACATAGCTTAGTAACTATACTTTACGCTTATTCAAGTAGCAATTTTAATTAATTTTTTTTAAGTATCGTCGTTATACAAAAAAAAATTGAATCTTACTTTCGTTTAGAATGTAATTTCTACCGTGAGTACACGAGAAAATACAGTAGTTACTCTTTTCCTCAATTAAATGAGTGTTTTTTTTATGTAAGATGGAGCAAACCAGCAGAAATCTCACCTAATGGAAGGTGTTGCCGCAGGCAGAAGGCTTGCAAGTGTGTTGCCGCCCTTTGTGTAATGTATTGGGTATTATATTTGAAATAAATAAATTTAAAAAATTGCAAATTTGCAAGGTTGTACCAGTCGAAACGTAGCTACATAAATATTTGATTTTATTATGTAAAATGAAATTCAAAAGTGGTTAAAAGTGCCTACTTGAGTAAAGAATATTTAGATTTGATTTGGTATGAAATTCATTTGACTTTATACTCGTATTTAACAACCGAAAATTCGTTCACACAAAATGTGTTAGCTTTGATTACATTTGCATGAAATAGACTTGAATCACCCAATACGAATATCTTTTTTCTCGCTCTTTAAATATTTTCAACCTCACTTTTTTAACTATATATAAAACCTCTTTGGGCGCGATGAGAACTTTAATTCAAGGTCGAATTTGAGTCCAAGTTCTGCAACGTTTATATGTAACGATTCTGACGCTACAAATTTAAATTCTGTCACGTGTATTAAATTGAACGCATTTTTATTTATTTAAAATTATTGAATTGCCTTAAAAATGAACATAACACTAGTTTATCACGATATAACTAATAATTTATACAACATTATTCTAATAAATAAAATCGGTCGAAAAAAATGAAAACCCTAATTAAAAAAAAAATTGTCATTATTAAATATGACCTGATGGTAAATGGTGACCATTTACCATCTGGACATTATCAGCGCTAAAAATATTAATCATTTCATTCACCGTATGACAGATTTTATTGAATTATCGATACATTAATTAAAGCACAAAGCCCACTAGTAAATAATTTGTGTCACTACTGCAAATTTATATTACAAGAGAATAAATTAAAGAATATAATGTATCAATTGTCATAGAAATTGCACAAAGCCCTACAACCAAGATAAAACCTCTACATAAATATCATGAATTGAGCTATGGATTAAAGTGGTACTTTATTCTTTATTATTCGTGCGGAGATAAAACGTCCCAAACTTAAGCAATAAAGGTGGAACTATGAAAACAGGAGAACTGGAATAATGACTCTATTTAGAACGTAGGCCGACAATTTGTCTAACCTTTTTTATTTTGGCGCATAATAAAATATTCGTTTCGACTTACTTTCAATATTTACTTCAGCCACGCCTTTGACTGAAACTTCGATTGTTTGGTTGTTAACTAAAAATAGGTTGTGTATATCCATTTTAACTTGAGCTCTTGTCGTTTGTGAGTCTATTAGTCATCGTGTAACGGACGATATCAACGATTGAGGTCATATTAACATTATATATATTTGTAGGTAGGCGGACGAGCATATGGGCCACCCGATCGTAAGTGGTCACCAACGCCCATAGACATTGGCATTGTAAGAAATGTTAATCATCGCTTACATCGCGAATGCCCGTCTAAACTTGGAAACTAAGATGTTATGTCCCTTGTGCCTGTAATTACACTATCCTATTTTACACTAGTGTATTTATAGTAATTAAGTGATGCATTTCTTACTTTTCTTATGGTAATAACTGGTTTTATTAACTGAATTGTAATTAGGTTTTAAAACTAATTTATTTCCAGCAAGTTGTGTTTGTTTTTAAATGGTTTTACATTGTACAGAGTACATGTTTTAATTTTATATTAAATGTTCTTTTTGCAATTACTATGTAAAAATCGTTAGCAAACGAAAAAAAATAGAACCTTATAACTGTAACTTCTTTCGTTTGGTTGCATGACAAACTATAATGTCGACAATACATAAACGACAAATATACGTACATATTATTTATAGCTTTAAGTTATCATTTGAATCTCACAAACAAATTAAAAATGGCGCCTAATCTTGATATCTAAAATATTTTTTTAATGCGCGAAAATTGTTAAAATTGTAAAAACAAATTATCAAAAATAGTATTTGATTCAATCATAATTTTATTTATTTATTATCAAGCCAAAGCCTGTAGTTATACGTCCAAATTTACACATAACATGACAAATATATAACTATGTACTATCCTATACACATAATAGATAAAATAATTATATCTTGCAACTAATCGGTTAGCTGCGATTTATTGTATCTCTGGAACCATTCTGGAAATCATTGGAAGGCCACGCCTTTTGATCGTAGATCTTCCTGAATCTATAATATATATATAGAGACGATATATTGGTTGGCGATTAACGTAGACGTTTAAATGACAAATAGATATATAATGAGGAAGATCGTTTATCATGGATAACAAATTCAATCCAGTTTTTTGAATTTATATTTAAATTTGCAATTTTTTTTACTTTTGGGCAAAGACTTTCCTGTTCAGCTTTGTTTGTCACAGAGAAAAAAATATTCTACATTAGACAAGGCAGTTTATATATTGGATTTGACAAGAACCACACGAGCGATTTTTTTGGATTATATTTTGCAGTTAGCTCTAATACCTTTGACGTCGCCGGATGAGAGGGATGTGAGTACTGAAACTACCTGAAAAAAGGAAGTCCACTTAAGGGCTCAGACTTTACAGGGGCTTACGTTATTACTGACACGGAACGTTGAGTTTCAAACTTCTCTAGGGATTTATGATTGGGGCCATTTTATATTTCAATTTGTTTCGTTGAAAACTGTTATCTATTCACTTACTCATAAAAGGTATATTAGTGTGAATAAAGAATGAGTATTTACGTTGTTTTTTTTGGTAATTTGATGGTTTTATAAGTATTTTAAATCACGCTATCGTTTTCTATTTTTAAACGATTAAAATGTATAATAACACATCATGTATAATTTAAAGAAAGAAATCAGACTATTGGCTCCAATATATATCGCAGATAATTTTTGCAAATGAATAAAACAAAACGCAAAAGACAAAATAAAAAGTAACAAGTTCAATAATTGACTTAACGCATAACCTTCATGTTAGACATACAAGAATTTAATTAGTAATTACTCAAATAAGTTATGTCATTTTTATAAAAATTAATATTATATGTATATATATATATATATATATATATGTATATATATATATATATATATATATATATTTATACATTATTTGTATTTGAGTATTCAATATGTATTTTTATAAGCATTACCCTACTCTGTTTATTTTGTATAGGAAATGTTCTTTTTCTTATTTAATTTACATAGTTTTGTTTAGTATCTTTTTTTATTATTGTTTGTTTCATTCTGTTTATTTAATTTATTTCAATCAATCAACAGCCAATCATCCATCCAATCATACATCCACTGCTGAACATAGGCCTCTCCCAAGGTGCGCCAAAGCTCCCAGTCCTCCGCCTTCCGAATCCAGTCGGTGCCCGCCACCTTCTTAAGGTCATTATTTAACTTATTTTATTATTATTGGTCTTTATATTTTTTCTTTATCTATCTCTACCAATATCCGCTTTTGTTTTATCTTATCAACTTTCACTTAGTTTACTAATTAAACTAAGAATAAATCATATAAATTCAAACTGGCTTAAGTCTTATCGACTTACAAAATAATTGTAAACAATAGTTTGTAGATACTCTGTGGATTTTCTAACATAAATAAAATTAAAAACAATTGTAATGTATATTTCCGAACGTATATTTTAGGAATTGGACAGTACATGCTTGAAAAAATATTATTAAAACTCTTTACATTCTTAAACAGAAAATATAATAGAAAAAGATTTATGAAAGCGATGTCGTAAGATGTTTTTCTTTTTAGGGCTTCATCCGTCTAAAAATTGCCACATCCGGTCTCTGTGGAAATGATTAAACTTTTTATGAACGTCGTTTCAGATTTCGCTACATTATGAAAACATTGATGTTATTTAAAAGCGACACTAACCGCTTAGTATCAAAAATTATTTTCTTAATTACTCTATTATATGTATTATATTGATTAATAACTCATAATAACTTTATAGAAAGAATAAGGATAAGAAACTTTATATTTAATAGTATATTTTAATATTGGATAGAAATAAAATTAAAATATACAAACAAATTAAATATAAAGCTATCGATGAAATTCGGTAATTCTACCATTCGGCAGATCTCAGTAACCCTTTTCCGCCAATTAAGTTATATAAATTAATTGGCGTAAAATATTTGTTAATAATATACAATTATATTTCTATATCTTGCAAGGAAATCAAGGAATACTAATTCCACGCCTTTTGATCATCTTAATAAATTAGCTATATAAACACACCTTATTTAAAATGAGTTTTAAATGGTTGAATTGGCAAAACGAAAAATGCTTATGAGCAAAAGGTTAATTGTGGAACATTTAGAGCCTGTTACTTTTTACTTAACCAACAAAAATATTTTGTTTAATTAATTATTGCATAGATATTCTTATTGTCTACGGTTATTCTTATATACTAATGTCACCCACAGCTACTCTCCTCGCAGTTTACACCATCTTTTTTTTATAGTGTAGGCGGAGGAGCATATGGACCATCTGATGGTAAGTGGTCACCAACCTTGTGAACTAAGATATTAAGTTCCTTGTGCCCGTAGTTACACTGGCTCACTCACATTTCAAACTGGAACACAGCAATACCATGTACTGCTGTTTTGTGGTAAAATATGTGATGAGTGAGTGGTACCTACCCAAACCGGCTTGCACAAAGCCCTACCATCTATATGGATATGGTAATTGCGGTTTATATATACGCATTCATCCTAAATATTGCTCTTATAAATGTTACATACTATTTGTTAAGTTACATTTTGCTCCCAAGAAGTGAAGAACACTCTAGGGATTATTAAAAAAACAATATATCCAGACCCAACGTCATGTGAACGACGTTACGCAAGGCTCATAACCATTTCACTTCATAGTTTTTAGTTTATTAGTAGTAACTTTTTGGTCAAATACTTCATTCCTGAAAGTTATGGCCTTGAAGCTCTTTGCGTCATAAAAAATAAAATTTTATGTTAATAATCGTCATATCAAATAAAAGCGATATGAATAAATCTGTTTTGTTTTTTTTTAATTAATTTAATTAATGAAATACAAAGTGAGCACGTGAGTTTGAAAGTACTTCAAATAATTGTTCTTTGTGCGTGAGTGTGTGTATAATTATATTAATTATGTTTTAGATGTGGTGTATAAAAACTATTCATGCATTCATTTTTAATGGAAATACGGGTAGGGCTTTTAAACACACTGCTCAAATATTTCACCGCTTAATTCAAAAAATTACATATCGCCTAGTTTTTTTTTTATAGTGTATTTTGGAAACGCTGATCTGAGGATGAACACATCAAAAACGAAGATAATGGTATTATCTAAACGTAGCTTCGATGACATTGCTATCCTTTTAGCGGGCCAAAAAATTAAGAGAGTGCGCTAGTACAAATATCTGGGAACATGGCTTAATGACACCTGGAGCTGTGAACAGGAGGTAAAGACTCGCATCGAAATAGCTCGAAGTGCCTTCTGCACGTTAAAAAAAGTACCCTGCAATAGAAGACTTAAGATGCGAGGCGTGGACAATTAAAGAAGACCCGTATAAGAAGAAACGTATAGAAGCTTTCGAGATGTGGGCATATAGACGTATGTTGGCCATAAGTTGGACTCAAAAGGTCTCGAACGTGGAAGTTCTGCGACGCGTCAACCAAAACCGGCAACTTTTGGAGACTGTCAAGAAGAGAAAAATTGCATATCTCGGACACGTGCTTAGGCATGAAGGATATGAACTTTTGCAACTCATTATGATAGGAAAAGTTGCCGGAAGGAGAGCTGTTGGGTGCAGAAAAAAGTCTTGGCTGTGCAACATCCGGGAATGGGTGCGAAGCACAAGAAGGTATTAAATAATAAAGTATTATAAAATAATAAAGTATTCAAAGCTGACTGCCAACCCTCGCTAGTCGGAGTGGCACTCGAAGAAGAAGAAGAAGTGTATTTTACTAGGGTTGAATTTTTCATCATATTGAAATTTTTCATAAAATATTAGAAACGCTCATTCATTAAAAAAAAGAAAATCCAACCGAACGGATGCGCATGATGAGGTTATCGAGCAAACATATGTAAAAAAACCGAAATCACTTTTAATTACATTCACTATTATTTAAAATAAAAAACTTATGACAGTTCTTAACGTTGATTTATTTTATTATTATTTTTTTGAGCTTGATGACAGTTCTATGGTGCCAATACTTTACTCCTTGCACCGCACTTCATTTCGCGACTTAATTAATGAGCGTCTCCGACAAATATAATAAGAAGTACTTAAAGAATAATAATACTGGAGACAGGAGGGCTGGTTCATTTTTCGCCCGGACGATCGGAATTGCGATTCAAACGGGAAATGCTGCCTGCATTCCAACATTCCACAGTTTAATTTATACTGTAGCTATTTTTAATTTTGATTTGTATATATTTGAAGGCTTTAATATAAAATATTCTGACGTTAATTTTAAAGAATACTAAAATAAAAAACATTAAAATATATAAACTTTAATCAAATTGACGGTTCAATTTGATTACCAAAAATGATTACACAATTCTGAAATAAGATGATACATCTGTGCCATGTAGAGTTTTGGATCTGGGTGGCGATCTTATTACGCTCTTTTTTCATATCTGCAAGGAAAGCGGATATTTCATTTCAAACTCTTGATGAAAAATCGCTTTATAGGGGGAATCAGGATAAAAACAGAGCTTTTTTATCGAAGCTCTAGATAGCTTTATTTAACTTTACGAGTATAAAGATATTTAATTTGAATAATATTACGTATAACCTTGGAGTAATTGTAAATTCCTACGTGGTTTAGTTTTTGGTTTATGAGCTGAGATACAGTGAGTACAGTGGCTAGGAAAGGTGAATCTTAATTCAAGAGTGCGGATTCTAATCGGGCAAGCACTTCTGAGTTTTCATATGCTTAATTTATGTCGTGCTCTGTAAATTTTGTTTAACCTGCATGAGGAGTAAACTTTTAGATACATTACAAGAACTATGGTATTGTGCAAGCCCGTCTGGGTAGGTACCACCTACTCTTCAGATTTTTAACCACCAAACAGAAATACTTAGTATTGTTGTATGTCTTAGGGACATAACACCTTACTTCACAAAGTTGGTAGCGCATTGGCGATATAAGGAATGGTTTATATTTTATTTACCAAAAGCTGACCCATTTGCTCATCAAATCCCCAGCAGTAAGATATATACAGCTGTTTCTTTTATGTTTTTATTATTAACACCTAAAACTCAAGATTCGCACTCTTGGGCAGGCGCGCTCCATCCTAGACCGTGATATTGCTTAAGATCAGGCAAGTCAACGGTCAAGCGCTTGCCTATTAACGGTAAAAAAAAAAAAAGATTGCAATGAACATTCACAACATTAGTTTAAATTAAATTGTTTAATTGAAGTTATCTAAAATTAATTAAAATTAATTCAAAAACAAAAGAGCGCATGTAACAAGTGAAATCAATGTTTCCGAATAAGTTGACATGGAGGTAAGTCCATATCGATTTTCATGGAAATTTGACAGTCCCTTCGAGTTAAGCGTGTCATGTCATATTATTTGTCGACCCTTTTAAGGCTTCCGTAACTTAATAATTGTATGAGCACCGACGACGGTTTTATGTTATCATATCCATGGAGTTATCACCCTTACTGACAAGGGATAAGATATCAAATCGTATGCATATATTTTTGTTCATCGACAAATGCTCGGTTGACTTAGTAAGGTAAGCTTTTGTAGATATTAATGGACTTTAATGTGAAACTTTGGGATTTTAGGTGATTGATGATTTTTAAATAAATCTTATTACATGAACTGTAAGACGCAATATTCATGCCTCGGTTAAGTCGCAGGGAACGTGAAATTTACACTTGAGCACAATATTTTTATATTGAATTTAGACTCGATTGGATTTTCAAGATACATTACTAATTATACCTCCAATAGTGTACGGCATACGCGCTATTAAATAGTGCTTACAAAACATACCTATATGCAATACCTAACGATGTACAGAGGACAGTTTTTTAGTTTTTATTTATAGATTAAAATGTAGCTGATATTTGTAAAGGTGTGTCGTGAAGGATGAACAAAGGTGACGGCGACGGGATGTGATGTCACATTTTAATTAAAAAAAAAGTCAACTATATTCGAAACATCGTAAAAAACTTTAGTTGCTTTTAACATTTTCATTTCTACGCGAATGACAAACAAGTAGTTTTATTTGTAGCTGTTTTTTCTACACTTCAATTAATCACATTTTTTTATACAAAACTAAATTTACACATTTTTTTCTGATAAATTTGTCTTCGCCAAAGAAAAATCTGATAGACATCATACATATATAATACGGAAAAAAAAACAAAACATGCTTCAATTCTCAATAACGCGATTATAGAGAAGGCTTTAATTAAGCTTTTGTTTCTTTGTAAATATTCTTTAGCCTGTTAGCCTATCTTTTATTTTTATACAAAGAGAGTTTTTTTGTAAAACTTTTGGCGCGATAAGAGTATTACAAAATTGAATATCTGTGTAATATTTCAATAAAGTAACAGATACTGTGTTTTTATCCCACAACTGGACAAATGTCTCTGGCTTGGAACTTTTTCCAGCGCGCTGATAAAATCCAGTTTGATGTATTCATGATGTGATGGAGTTTCTCGAGCCACGTGTAGTTTTCCTTACGAGTTGTTTTCCTTGACTACGAAACAAGCAATTAATTGAGAACATGACCACTCATTGGTGCTTGCACGAACTTAAAAATCTTCGGTTAAGACACTAACTGAACCTTCATGGCTCGTGTCTGAGTTTAGTCTTCTTTTTTTAAATAATTTAATAACTTTATATAAAATACCTTTATGAATGGATCAAACTACTAAACATTTATCCTATATAATATTTGAAAACACCCTTTTCTCTATTAATTAGGTTTGCAGACATGTAAAGTTGAAACAGTAAATTAAAATGTATGTGACGTCACCCCATTAATTACCTGAAAACTAATGGCCTTATTTATATACGTTGTTTTGCGAATAATCACCCGCAAAACTGTATTTAAAAAAAAAAGGTTATTTATATTTGTTTATATTTTGATATTTGTAGTTGAATGAAAAATATGAAAACAGACACATGAAAAAAAAAATGCTCTACAGCAAAAGTTACCGAGAAAATCAATCATATGTCCAATACCTACGCACTCTCAAAATCTTGCACGAAGTCAATTTAATCTCCCTGAAGCCTATCCATCATTACTTATGTCTCTCGGGTTTATATTATAGATACTTAATTATATAAACTTTATATAATAAATCAGTGTTAGAGAATCTAGTACATAGTTATATATTATATAAAAGATAATGCTTGTAGTGGTTCTTGATACAGTAATGACAAGAAGGTTTTTGAAGCTACGTCATCGCGTGGTGTATGGATCGTGGATAAGTGTTTGTGTTCGCGTATTTCAGACCCCTGACACGAGATTTTTCTTATAATGGCAATGAATTTAACGACTGTGGTCAACTTTTCCATTTATTTCGAATGTCTAGCAAGTTAATGTATATACCGTTTTTTTAATACTAAGAAAATCTCAAAATGTATATGAAGACGTGGAGAATATTAACTATCTGATAAATGAACATCCACATCACACTCAATTATAGCACACACACACACACATACACGCACACACACCCACACTCACATTTACTCACTCAACACACATTTACGCACAAACGGTTTGGATTAACGTACAATAATTAGTAATAAAACCCTTTATAATACTTTTTAATAATTTAATGGGAAGGAACTGACTTCTGACGCACGGGTAACACCAGTTCAGGAGTCAGGACTACTTTTTATAATATGTATGTAATGGATAACAATAAAGTATTATTAAGTAATATTATTATATAAGGACTGAGAAGAAAACCCCGTTCATCCATTCGTCTATCTGATATAAGTAAATTTTTGTTACCATAAATATCGTATTTCGAATGAAGAATGGACCCGAGTTGAATCTCTGGCTCATTTGATTGAAAGTGATGAACAGATCTAGGGCACGCTAGTATAAAAGTCTATTCATTGCTGAGATGCAGGCGCCGAAATATTTCTTACTATAAAAGAGACACTAGAAAAGTATCTTTTCAAGAACATATTTACGAGAAGTACATGTAAATTATAATATTTGGTCTGTATGTAACAATATCGTGGCTTTCATCATCGACACACACAAAAAAAAACTTAAAGACAGAAAAAAAACTTAATTTTAAATTGAGAATATTACATATTTAAGAATAGACTTATATTCGAAACAAAAAGTTATATTTATTTTTCTAAATTTAAATTGTGTATTGTAGTGATAATCGTCTTTTATTTACGATATAAATTATTTGTGTTTAATATTATAATTAAGTAAAGAATGTCACTCACAACGTCAGGGTCTGCAGCCGCTTGAGGAACGAGGAAACCGAATAGCATAAATGAATTCTTTACAACCAACCCTTTTAAAACCAAGCAAATATATATATAATAGTAAAACACAGTATTATTCAGTAGTAATGATACCCAGTTGAAAGAAAAGAATTATTTACATAATTCTTTTGTTTCAGCATCTTTAAGAGCTTCTGTAGTCATTGTATCTCTCCAAGAATTGTAAGCAATATTTTTTATCTTACAGCGTTTTGTTATATAAATGATGACCGAGATAATATGACCGAGTCATATTCTAAGACTTATTTAGTATAATTATTTTAAACAATTAATTTAAGATATTTATTGCCTTGACTGCCTGGTTGGTCTAGTGGCTAGATATAAGGCCGCTGACCCAGAGGTCCTGGGTTCAATTCCCAGGTCGGGTCTATAAAAACGTTATTGGGTTTTTTTGTTAGAAAAATTCTCAGTAGCAGCCCGGAGTTTGAAAGTTGGAAGTGTGTTCACTCCCGTGCCTCGAAAGCATGTAAAGCCGTTAGTCCTGCGCCTGAACTCTTTCCGGTCGTTTCGGATTGCCGTCCCATCGGATTATGAGAATTAGGGAATAAAGAGTGCACATGTGTTTTCACACACTATTGTGCACTATATGTTATGTTCAATCACACATATATGTAATGTTCAATCACATATTATGTTCTGTGCAATTAGCTAATCTCTCTTAAGATTGGCTGCCGTGGCCGAAATCGGTCTGGAGGACCTTTCCTTTACTTAACATAATTTAGAGCATTGAATTGTAATGTATTTGTGTTCAATGCTGATTTAAGGTCATTTGATTATGTTTACAAATAACGATTCTTACGTCTTTAACAAAATAAAATTGTAGGTTATATGAGCAAATAAATTAGGCCTACTCATTTCATAAAGGAATATTACGATGTTTAATTATGTGGCAAGTGGTTTTTATTAACAGAAGAGAATTGGCTCATGTGTTATATATTTTTATAATTCATCTCGGGCTCCGACGAAATGAAACAACGACGCATGAACAAAATTCTACATGTCTATCCAGATCCACCGACAGATGCTGGTGTAGTGATAGAATAATATGCAGATTTTGTTAGAAGATTTCTTGAATCTTTTGATAGTTTCACACTGTTAATACTATAGATGGAAAACAGTACAAAAATTTAATTGTAATTATTTGATGACGTAATTTGATGAAGTAAGTTGAAGTTTCTTGATGGTTTTCCTCAGATTAATCAACTTGGTAAGTCTACTTCTAATTTAAATTAAGAGACTTTATTTAGTCGATCATTATTTTTTATTGTTTGATAAATTTCTATATATGTGTTTGTTCGACGATAAAATAAGATAGGAAGGGAATAATACCTTTATTAAATTTTTACCAATAAATAAGAAATAAGTGATTCTACTTGGTGGAAGGCTTTGTGTAAGCCCTTTTTAGTAAAACCACCCACCTATCAGATATTCTATAGCCAAACAGCAATATTTGGTATTATTGTGTTCCGGTTTGAAGGGTTAGTGAGCCATTGTAACTATAGGCACAAGGGACAACATCTTCGTTCTCAAATTGTGTATTATAGTAGTAGTGCGTGCATTGACGATGTACGGAACGGTTAATATTTCTTACATCGCCAATGTCTATTGGTCATTCAACATCAGGTGGCGCATTTGCCAATTCGCCTACCTATTTCAACAAAAAAGCAACGCGTCTGTTTTGAATAAAGATTTTCGACTTTGACTTATTTTTATCATGTATGATGCGGATTGCGGATTTGACGTTTTTTTTAAAACTATTTCGAAAAAATAACATGTTTGTTTGTTACAGTTTCACGTCTTAACTAATGAACCGATTAATATGTAATTTTGCATACAAGTTGTCAGGGGCACAGAAAAGCACATAGGGATTTAATTATTTATTATAATAATAAGAATAATGTCTTCCAGACCGATTTCGGCCACGGCGGCCAATCTCAAGAAAGATTAGCCAACTACGCGGGAGATATTATAGTGCACAAGTCTGTGCAACTCTCATACTCCAATAGGATGGCAATCCGACACGACCGAAAAGAGTTCAGGCGCAGGACCAACGGCTTTACGTGTGTGAATACACTTCCAACTTCCAGACTCCGGGCTGTTACTGAGAATTTTTTGACAGAAAAATCCAATAACTTTTCATTGGCCTGACCTGGGAATTGAACCCAGAGCCTCCGGGTCTGCGGCCTTACATCAAGCCACTAGACCTACAAGGCAGTCAATCATTATTATTAGTTATTTATTATATATACATATCTAACACTTGCACTCACACGCGGGCGAAGCCGAGTGCGAGGTACTAGTAATTAAATAAGTCCTCAGTTTATAAAATTATCTTCAATGCCTCTGTATTTTAAAACTGACTTTATGTTTTAAACTTCATTCCCTATCTATATGATAACATTTTGAAGTGGACCTTTTTCGGTTTGATGTTAGTAAGATTTAAAGATTTAATTCGACTACAGCATTTCTTTTGCAAAAAGGTTTCACTGTTATTTATTATTATAGAAATGCAAAACTAAATAATTAGTTTTACATATATATATGCACATAACAATGGTCGCAACACATAGCGATCTAAATCAAAATAAACATAAATTTCTTTATTTCGTTTGTTAACGCTTCAGCCGTTTTGTATTTTAAATGGCAACAACGATGGAGCGATTTAACTAATAGTTTTATTATTAAACGTAGTTTCGGGATAAAACAAAGTCACACGAAAAGCTTTACAACATTCCCGGACGTTTTGCGACGGCTCAACTCAGAAAAATAGTTTTTTTTTTTATATTATAGATTGGCGGAGGAGCAAATGGGCTATCTGATAGTAAGTGGTCGCCAATACCCATCAACAACCATTGCTTACATCGCCAATGGCCACCAACCTTGGGAACTAAGATGTTATGTCCCTTGTGCCTGTAATTACACTGGCTCACTCACCCTTCAAATCGGAATACAAAAATACCAAGTACTGCTGTTTTGCGGTAGAATATCTGAGTGGGTGGTACCTACTCAGACGAGTTTTTTAAATAATTACTTTCTTAGCAACATTTATAAAGCCGTAAGTTATTAAATGTTCAATGATTCACGAAACGAAAGGGTAAGTAAAGAGAGATCGAACAAGTTAACGGAATTTAGGAAGTTTTTAAGTGTATTCGGTATTGATCTTGGAAGTTCAGCCATATCTCAGTAATATCTTTTCCTTCTACATACGCGTCTCACAAGGTGAAGATACTATTTTATCTTAAGATATATGTCGCTAGCTAACCCAATGACTATTATAATTATCGACCGCACTTATAAACCTCGTTTAGCGGCTGATTACAGAGCATAGTGTGGATATTTTCAAAATTTCATCGAGTGACGCGATTTAGGGTGTGGCCATGTAGCTTACAATATTGTAGGTAAAATTATTAAAATTTATATCTTTATTAGTATAAGTTCAATATTATATACAGTACAGTACAGTAACAGCCTATTAATATCCCACTGCTGCGCTACGGCCTCCTCTTCATTTTTGAGGAGAAGGTTTGGAGCTTATTCCACCGCTGCCTCAATGCGGGTTGGTAGAGTACACATGTGGCAGAATTTCAATGAAATTAGACACATGCAAGTTTCCTCACGATGTTTTCCTACCGTTAAGCGCGAGATGAATTATAAACACAAATTAAGCACATGAACATTCAGTGGTGCTTGCCCGGGTTTGAACCCACGATCATCGGTTAAGATTCATGCGTTCTAACCACTAGGCCATCTCGGCTTTTATCTAAATATTATATGCATATTTGTAAATAATACAATCCAACATAAAAATAAATATATATCATTATCCAACATTAATGTAGTTTTATATATAGTCCATATATAAAATATATGTATTGAAATAAAATAATTCTGTATTCGAATAAAAAGGGAAATAAAAAAGAATGTCCGATATACGATATGTAACTTCGATATAAAATTTTGCGTTCGTGTAGCAAAAACTAGGCTTGCAGAAAATGCAGGACGTTGTCCGTTCCAATGAATAAATTTGCGGTAGCCTTCACTGAAAATAGCCTCAGAGACAAATTTAGTTTCAACGGGACACTGGGATAATAGCGAGATAAACGAGAACCTGTATTCCACTAAAGAGTATAGTAATTTTAACGATATTGTATTGTCTATAAAACTTTAGAAGGTTCTAGAAGTAATATTGTTAAATGTTATATATAGAGATTGATTTTATACTAAAGAGCTTTTTTTTTTAAACATATAGACTAGCGCTTGACTGTTATCACACCTGATGGAAAGTGAGATACAGTCTAAGATGGAGCGCGCATGCCTAGAAGGTGCCTATTCACTCTGGACTTGAAGGTACCCATATTGTTGGTGGTGGGGAAAACTGAGGTCGGGAGAGTATTCCAGACCTTGGCGGTGCGTATCAGAAATCGTTTCGTCCTAGATGTGTGATCTGCTTAATATCCAATGCTTTTGACTTCCAGTGTTGCTGCATTACTATATTCACCTAATCATATTTACTGACATTTTTCTACCATCATCCGTGGCTTCGCCCGCGTGTTAAGCGGACAGGGGTGAGTATTAGGTAAAAAATAGTCTAACCCGTCTTTGTGGTTCAAGCTTGCTCCATACCAAATTTTATCAAAATCGGTTCAGCAATTTAGCTTTAAAAGCGTAGCAGACAGAGTTACTTTCGCATTCATTATATTAGTATATATTTTAATTTTATATTTTAATTTATATTATAATACAACATCATTCCATTGAAGGTCTGGTATCACAGATCTTAATTTTGATCCAAATGTTCAAGGACAGCTTAGAGTGCTCTCTAGAATGTCTTGACCTCTGTATCCATTAACCAATCATCCAGATAGATGATATTAATCTATACGTATAATAAAATTAAGATACCATGTCTGTTCAGCCGATTTATTATAACCTTAGTTAATTTTTTACATATTAAAAGAGGCATTACATCCCTAATCATTAGATAGATAATTATTTATAAAATATATTATTTATAAGATAATTATTTATAAATATTAATTCATATTCTTTAAAAGAACTGTATCTTAAAGACATTTCACACTTATGGTACTGCTAAGCTACACCAAGTATTATTGTGTGCCGGTTTAGAGGATGAGTGAGCCAGTGTAATCAGGCACAAGGGACATAACTTCTTAGTTCCCGTAGTTTGTAGCACATAAGTGATATAAGGAATGGTTACTATTTTTATAGTGTTAACATCTATGGGCGATGGTGGACCCATTGCAAGTCCGCCTAACTAATAAAAAAAAACATACAATGAGACACATGCAGACAGTAAAGAAAATACGAGCACACATGTGCTATAATTTTTGTTCACTCACGTTATGTTTATGGAGAAAGGATAGAGAAATGGCTCGATTTAATCCGAGCTATACATTATACCCCAAGGAACCCCGTCGAAAGCCTTACTAGGTCCGTTCGTTAAAATATTGTAGTGTTTTTCCTGCAAAAATCCTTATAATACAATTGTTTTTACATTATTCTCGTTGTTTTATAATGTTACTCACTCATTCATTACTAATAATAATATAATTAAAATATTTAATATGTAAAGTAAATGGTTAAGATTAGAGTATGTAATTATCCCAATGGTGGGCTAAGGATTCTTCTTTATTCGAACAGAAGTATATTGTAAGTGCCTTGTAAGTGCCTGTACCAAATGCAAATTTTACACTTACAAGCACTTTTAAAAATTACTCATATATAATTAAACTTATACATATACAAATAAAATATAATGTAAAGCCAATTGCCTTCCTAATGTAGTTTTATGTACAAGTATGTTTAATGGGTGGTAGAACCTTGTGCGCCCGTCTGGGTAGATACCACCCACTCATCAGATATACTACCGCTAAACAGTAATACTTGATATTGTTCTGTTCCGGCTTAAAGGGTGAGTAAGCCAATGTAACCACAGGCATAAGGGACATGACATCTTGGTTACCAATGTTGGTGGCGCATTAGTGATTTAAGACATGGTTGATAATTCTTACGGCGCCAATGATTATGGACGGTGGCGACCACTTACCGTCTGGCCTATAGGTGGCCTATTTGAAAGTGCGGATTTCATGAAAAAAACGAAGTGTACTCCGATAATTATTTGATTAAAACTACTTTATTGTACACTAATCTAAAAAGATAGAATTTCTAATGTAATCTCGACATCATTAAATGATAAAATTCAATTAAGTACAATGGCATTTATAATATAACGTAAGTATTCATATTAAAAATAATTATAATAAATAAAAGTTGCTTGTAAGGAATTTCGTAAATATTTATCGAAACGAAGCAAAAATTATTTTCAAGAAAAACTCATAATGAGAAATGTTTGAAACGAATAGATATATAGTTAGTAACTGAAATTATTTATGTACCAGCAGTCTGAAAGTTCATAAGCGTTCTAAAATCAATATTTTGCCACGTTCGAAATCGTTTGTTTTATCGTAACTATTGATGAAGAAAATTTCTAATAATGGTCACTATTGATATTAATATTAGGTGGATTTTAATTTGGACTCGTCCGGTGTTAACTTTTTAATGATATTTTAACAATTATCCATATTAACGATATGTTTATATAAATAAATAATGCTATTCAAAGATAAGGCGATATATAAATTATTATCAAAATTGTAAAATGACATACTTGCAATTTCAAAAGTTTTTTAAGGTATGTTTAATTTTTAATCCCCTACTTTCACATGGAAAAGGAATAATATAAGAGTATTTATAATTAATTATATTGATCAAACGAACATTCGTAAAATAAATAAAATAAATTTTTAATTAGCAAATTACTCCGCCCTTTAAAAACAATAATGTGCGAAATTCGAAAACATTTCTTTTATATACAATTTTATTTTATTTAGTAAGTAAGTAAATAAATTTCTTAATAAATAATTATATATTTTTTACTTAACGTAAACTTATCCATTTTCATATATAAAAAATCTCTGAAAAAAGGACGAATCTTCAAATACGTGTGTCTTGATTGAACAACTGCTTTGGACTACTTACGGCTGGTTCTAAGTCGTTATATCCGGCTGAAACCGGTTAACACAGGCGTTCGACGTCCAGAAAGAACTATTCACTTCCGAAAAGCCGTCACAGTAACACAGATACACAAACTGTTTTGTTTTTTAATGCGTAAAACTGTTAATGACTGAAAGCGGTACGTGTAAGCGTTAGGAAAATGCGCGCGACCGCTTGGCGTCGATACGAGAACTGAGCGGCCATGACAGCTTAGCCAGGGGTGCCGTACGCATGCGCCCAAGCGAACTTAAGGTCATTCCCCATTGTTCATCCACGATTAGGGTAGAAAATTGATCACTGAAATTGGGAGTGAAGAAACCTTTTTAAGTCGCAAAAATCCAATTTCAAAATGGCAGCCTCATTAACGATCTTTTGTACTGAGACTTGGTTAAAAGATTGTTTTCTTAGATGACGAACATTTTCTAAAAACCGTAGCAGTGGCTAACACAAGACAATGCAAAAAAATATATATTAGTTAAAAACGGTAATTTATATAAATCAAATACTTACCTATACAAGTTTATTTGATGAAATAAATAACATTTAAAGAACGCTAAAAATAACTGTCATTGTTAAACTTGCGATGTATTCATTGAAAACACGGGAATTTAAAAACTGTTTGGTCTTCTCTTTGTTTTTAAACCTTAAAATAAATTTGTTTTAACAAACGAACATGAAATACATTTTAATTAATTATAAGTTTTATTTATTAACTTGTTCTTATAATTCTTGTCATCATGTGCTCAAGGCTTTAGATCCCTACGTGCGGGGCCGACGCAATATGCTGGACAGATCAAATTGTGCCCTCAATAGAATCCGGATGGCAATAGTTAGTATGCCCTAATTGAGTTGTTTGTTTTAGGTTCATATCCCTAGCTCACATAATTATAGTTTACACTATCAAATTAAGTAGAACATATTTGCTTATTATTGTTAATTACTTGTAATTTTGTTAATTTTTTAAATACATTTTAGAACATGCTGGCTAATACTCTATTATTATTTTGGTTTAAAGTAATGTATCCGATGACAAGACTCGAACAATACCCGTTTCTACGTTAGTTGTTCTGTACCTTAAAACTTCTGACGATTCAACGACAATTATTCAAAATGTAACTCCTTTAAATAAGTGGTATAAAAATGCACTTTTGAAAAACAAAACCTTAACCCTATGGCTAAAGATGTAGAAAATCTACAAACCATTACTTTCAACATTTTGTTTTTAATTATTTGTTTGGCAATCCAACAGTTAAAAACATACACATACCTTATTATATAATAATAATATCCTGGGGCATTATTCACACACGGCCATCTGATCCCAAACTAAGCAGAGCTTGTACTATGGAAACCAGACAACTGAAATACTACACATACTACTTTTCTTTTATAAATTCATACTTATATAGATAATTACACCCAGCTCAAGACAAACAGATAGTTCATGCACAGAAATATCTGCCCTGGGTGGGAATCGAACCCACAAGCTATGGCGTGAAAGGCAAGTATCTACCAACCACGCCTACCAGCCCGTCAATATAAAATACAGTATATAAATTAAAACTTTATTATTTGTAGACCCAAACTGTTTTCAGTATATACTCCAACATTATTTTCGCACTAATTAAAAGACATGAAACCACCTAGTACAGGTATTCTTATGCTTAAAAGGAAACCTTAAGCTTAAAAATATGCGTCGTTTTTAATTCACCAAGAATTATATTATCAGAATTAAAAAGAAATAACTTTGTGCTCAAAGAAAACGATTCCTCTACCTCAAGGTGAAATCAATCAAGCCGACAAAATGCTTTAACATTTATAGTACCCAGTTTGCCTGGCTATGATAGATAGTCTTAAGATCGACCATTGACGTCCAAGCTATTGAATTTCCGTTGCATTTGAAGCCCTAATATTGCCAGTAGTAATAAATATTACACCGTACAGGCTTAAGACATATAGCTAGAGCTGTTCATAGCAATTAAATAAAGAAATGAATATAAGAATTCAATATTTTATAATGTTACTTTACTGGTGCTGGTAGGGCTTTGTGCAAGCTCGTCTGGGTAGGTTCACCACCCACTCATCAGATATTCTAGGTTAGAAAGGTGAGTGAGCTTGTGTAATTACAGGCACAAGGGACATAAGATCTTAGGTCCCAAGGTAGGCGCATTGGCTTTGTAAGCGATGGTTGACATTTCTTACAATGCCAATGTTTAATGGCGTTGGTGATCACTTACCATCAGGTGGCCCATATGCTGGTCCACCTTCCTATTCTATAAAAAAAAATAGCTCGTGTCGTGGTGCTGCACACATAGATTTTCGCTCGATGATTTTTACTGCTGAGTTCAAACATGAAAATATCACATTAATAACAAACTTTGAACATGAACTGAATAAAATGAGAATTTTTCAATGATATTAGATTCCAATTAAACGTTGTTTGCTATTTTCGTAGCATTATTTTAATGATCCGATTTGTTTGAATATCGTATAACATATATTTATTTGAAGACAAACGCATGCCGACACCCTCTTTAGTCGAGGTGCGGTTCCAAATGAGACACCCTTGAAATTTTCGTATCCCTGATTTCTTACGTGGCCTACCATTATCTTAATAATGGGACCGACGACTGTACAAATTTCATATAAATGAGGAAATCAATTACAATACAAAAATCTCTAAACAAGTTTCGTACAAAAGTACAAATTTCCTCTAGACGTGTTCTGTCATCGATAAAAAGAGGTTAATTATCAGCACAAATCAAGCACATAAAAACTGACTGATGAAAATACTATGAATTATAAAACAAACTTACTCGTTCGTTCTACAAAATGGATTACCGATAAGAAATAAGATATGTATTAATTAATTTTACAGTATATTGTTATTTTTAACGAAAATCTTTTTAAGTTTTCAGAAACCTTAAAAAAACTTTATTTCACATTAGTATTCTTATTGTTTGTCTCTCCTTTTAAATTAATATTGTTATCAAATTCACTCCATGTTTTAATGTAAAAGTGAAAACTTTGTTGGCTTTTGTAAAATTTACTTAGTTGTTAAATTTATATTATTATTTTTGGTACGGTGACATATTATATCAATAATAATTCAACTATTCAAGAAGTAACGAGCATACGTGATCTTGGCGTTATACTTGATAGTTCACTAAAGCTTTTGTGCAAGCTCGTCTGGGTAGGTACCACCCACTCATCAGACATTCTGCCGCAAAACAGCAGTACTTGGTATTGTTGTGTTCAGGTTTGAAGGGTGAGTGAGCCAGTGTAATTACAGGCACAAGGGACATAAGTTCGTAGTTCCCAAGGTTGGTGGCGCATTGGCGATTTAAGGGATGGGTAACATTTCTTACAATGCCAATGTCTATGGGCGTTGGTGACCACTTACCATCAGGTGGCCCATATGTTCGTCCACCTTCCTATTCTATAAAAAAAAAAAATATATATAATAAAAAAAGCGTCAAAACTATCTGGATTTATTAATAGACAGCTAAAAATATTTAAGTAACCGAGTGTTTCTATTCTTTTATTTAATACCTTAGTTCGAAATATCCTGGAGTATTGCAGTGTAGTGTGGAGCCCTTGCTATCAGGTTCACATAAATAGACTTGAATGTGTTCAAAAGAGATTTTTATATCAGCTTTCTTACACCGATAATAAATATCTCGAACTTAAATCGTATGCACAGAGACTGAATTTTTACAGAGCAAGCTCACTTTACACTCGAAGGAAAATAAATGATATCATCTTTCTATACAAGCTAATTCATGGGCTTATTGACTCGTCCGATATCCTGCAATGCAAACAGTTTTCCATCCCTCGTCCAAATAGTCGCATATGATACTGTACGACCTTTTGTCATCCTACATCTAGAACAAATATACTTAGCCACTCGCCTTTAAACCGCGTGTGTTTCTCTTATAATAATATTCGTTTTAATTATGATATTTTTACCGACATTGAAACCTCATTGAAAAAAACTTTAAAGAAACTGTTTCGATAGTTTAAATTGTTTAACTATCAAAAAAACTTATGAGCTTAGGTCGTTGTTGCTGACATAGACTAGACGCTTTTTTTACACTAAATCAAAAGCGCATGTCGTGTATCGTGTGTCGTGTTATTGTCATTTTGTTTTGTTGTCCTATGATCAAAAAATTTAAAAAAATGTATATGTATTATATTATTTATCATAACAAATACATACATACATTTTAAGACAAAGTAAGACGATATTCTAATTTTATAATGAAATTGCCATGTTCAATAATAAGAATAAAATCACCGAAGCGTATAAAAGTTCAGCGATGAAGTGAGATGAATTTTATTCCCGAAGTAAGAAATGAAATATAGCCTAGTATCTTACCCGCGTGCCGCCGCAACATGTTGCCCTTATTACCCTTAGTTTCTTCGAATTTATTGCTCGATATAGAAGAAACCATGTGATTTTTCAAAGAACAATAAATCGTTTGAAAAATTTTTGCAACAAGACACTATAAAATACATAAATTCTGTTCACCGTCAACGCGATGATGAACGAATGATTTAATTATCATCTTCAATTACAGTCAAGGTCAATAGTCAACTGAACAGGAGATGCGTAAACACAGGTGCACTTCCTATTCCTTCAATCTCATATCTCCTAATCCTCGAGGTTAGATACTAGGTCCTGAGCATCGATGACCAAGTTACACTAACCGAGTAGTTAAATGCAACAACCGTCAAATCTAATATATAACGTAATTATTGTCTGTAATTAAACTGGCTCACTCACCCAAACCAGAACACTGTAAATAGTTTGTTAATGTTTACCGTTAGAACTGAATGTCACTTCCCAATTTGCTTTGAACAATGTTCTGTCACCAGTATGGATATGTTTATAAAAGTAAATACATGCGCGTTTGAATAAATAATCTCTCTGCCAAACTATAAAGCCGTTGAAACTACAAAACAAAGTATATATTAAAATACATAACATACCAACAGATATTTCATTACTGGTTAACATAAAGTTACTCATAAATTTGGTGTGGAGGCTATTTTGTTAAAAATTGAGTCTTGTCCATATTAAATATTTAAATATTATATATTTGAAATAAAAAAAAAACGATAACATTTTTTAAGTAACTCGTAAACAACATTTATAACAGTACAGTACAGTAAAAGCCTATGAATGTCCCACTGCTGAGCTAAGGCCTCTCCATTTTTGAGAAACTTTTGTTTGTGGTTTGGAGTTTATTCAATTTATAAGTAGAGCCGAATTGTTTGTATGTTACAAATAATACCTAAAAACTAAATAAAGCATTCGTATATAATGTAATTAAGCTTTATATGCATTATGACAATCATTTAATGTTATTACAAAACATATGCATTTAATGAAACCTCGACATAGTTTAAAAAACAGCTAAACTGGTTATTACCGGTGGTAGAGCTTTGTGCAAAACAGCAGTACTTGGTATCGTTGTGTTACTTACACAAAGCCTTACCAACAATACAGTTATTAATTATTGACAATATCAGCATCCCTTGCACCGCGACATCTTGCGGATCACCCCTTTTAATTCAGTTTTATGTTACCGTAAAAATGGAAAACAAATATCAGACTAAAAATATATTTATAACTAGGATCTTACAAGCAATTCTAAATCGTCAAGATTTAATTTAATATAAAGCTAGTACAGTAACAGCCTGTTAATGTCCCACTGCTGGGCTAATGCCTCCTCTCCCTTTTTGAGGAAAAGATTTTGGAGCTTATTCCACCACAATTTAAGCACATGAAAATTCAGTGGTGCTTGCCCGGGTTTGAACTCACGATCATCGGTTAAGATTCCTCGCCTCAAAGGCCATCTCGGCTTTAGACTTTATAAAGCTATCATTGGTTTGAAATGCAAAGAAGAACCCGCCAAAATCTTAGTAGTTATTATTTTACTCAAACAATATACATAGACAACTATACATGTACAACAATTGTAAATGATATATAAATGGAAAACAACATACATTAAATCGACGCTTTTGTTTCATCAATACATTCTTGAACACGAACTAAAAGGGTTTCTATCCTTTTTCTCCATACGAAACGGTATGTTCAGATTTACTCAACCTCTATTTATAATAATTATTAAATGTAACGCAAATATATTATGTTAAGGATATAAACGATCACATAAAATCTTGGTTACAAAATCATATTCTGTTACGAAAAATAGTTCGAATCGATTTTATCTTGTAGCTATCAGATAACACGAACAGCATCGCTATTCTACAAGAACTCACTTCATTGCTCATCCGTGAAATGTTGACATCCGACTTACTGTGATACGCTATTTTGATGCGTAGATCCTTTTTTTATTATAATGATTACACTCAAAATCGCACATCACTTTCTAACATTCCACGATCATTTTTTGCATTGAACTTCTCGTTTGTCCTTATAGAACTTTGTTTTAACAAAGTAATCACGCTTTTTGTATTAAAATACAACTAAAAATTTAATATTTAAAATATTAAATGTATTCAAAATGCTAATATACAGGCTGACTGACTGACAATTCTTAATCCCTTCATATAAGGTCTAATATGTGCCTTCTGTAAAGTAATATACGGATAGTAAGAGGATTACTGTAGCACAAAACGTTTGTTAAAACCGGCTTTGATATCTTCGCATATAAACAAATAAAATTTCGCTTTTTGGTAAGAGCATGTGACAATTATAATAAACGCTACACTAATATTATACACTATTATATATTAATTATTGAAGTTCTTAGCAGCTTTAAAAAACTGTATTTGTCATTAATATTCTTATCGTCTTTTTTTGTTCTGTTTTTTTTTTAATTACTTTTTAATACTTACTTTAAATAAATAAATAAATAAACAAATACATAAATAAATAAATATACCTGCCATTGCTAACTAGAATCTGAATCTAGTTGTAAATAAAAATTTACCTTTTAATTTCTAATTGCCTTACAAATAAACACCGTAAAGCGTATAGTTAAACATCGACCTCTCTCTTTCTGTTACGAAGGTGTTTTAATTTGAAAGAAGAAAACGAATTATTGTGCTACCATACAACTTATAGAACTCAATCGACAATTTAATTAGTACATTCTCTCACTCTAATAATACAACGGGTAACCCGATATGAGTGAAGAAATATCAGGTGGACAACAACGTTAAATGCTTTCTGAAGAATAGGATCGCCATCGCCATCGCCAGTTTCCACCAAAACATCCGGGTAACAACTACTGACAATTTCTCGACAAAAAAACGGAATAAGTTAATTTTTGATATTACAATGGTTAAAATCCTGCCACAAAAACCATAAGATATACCATCTATGGCAAATGCCATATATATGTCTATGGTATAATAAATTACGAACATTGCGCGTGCGCTTTCAACGCGACACATCCCACGCACATATTATGTTTTGACCATATTTATTAATCTTGGGCATCCAAAAATAATGAAAATTTAAGTTAATTTCTATTTAATAAAAATATATATTTATTATTAGATTGACGAAGCTGAACAAAAATAAGCTATGTATGAACATAATAGCAACACTTTTATCAGTGTTTTTATATATGACATAACTATTGACAGGATTTGGAATTACATGTTCATAGTTAAGAGATTATCTTATAGCTACAATAGCGTTGTTAAAAAAAACGCGCCCTAATTCCACCGCCTTTCCGTTGGTAGATAGAAATTCAAGTAAAGTGATTAATTCATTATTGGCGCAACTTGTGATTTGTTGAATTTATTCAATTGTGTTATTATACTATTAATACATATGTCGGCGAGATTGTGGTGCTGTCAATGATTTAGACTATAAAATTTGAGACGAGAGTGATAGCAGACCTTTGGTGCTATGTCACTCTGGCGGAATATCAAGCGGACAGCCATATATCGTGGTTGGACGACATCGACGAATCGCCGTTAATTTTAATTACGTTTGAATTATTCTTTGGTTTTGAATTATAACATAAGATGGATTTACCTAATGGAAGAAGATTTACCCAATGTCTCTACTGATACGCCTATAAAATTTTTTATAATTGCTGTTGTATTTTTATAAAGACCAAAACGAGGTTTTTTATAAAATTTAGTTTTTTTTTCTGCATAAATAAATAAACAAAAGTGATTTTTATTTCACGGTTAAAAAGTCACAAGCTGAGTTGTGAGTGATTGTCAAAGAATGCATTTTCGAATACTCGTTTTAAATATTTGCATTGTTGCTCGATGTTTGTGTGTTACAATGAACTATTTACAATTAGATGAACCAAATATTATTGTAATCGTTAAATAGTTTGTGAATTTCATTGAAATAACAAATTATATTCATTTGTTGTCGTACTTAAGTGGTAATTATCGTACTTAAGTACGTGTATGTTTATAGAATTGATGTATTTAATATAATCCAATAAATTAGAATGTTATTTTTTTAACTAAGATGCTATGTGTTTTTTGCCTGTAGTTACACTGGCTCACTCACCCTTCAATCCTGAACACAACAATACTAAGCATTGCTGTTTGGCAGTAAAATATGTGATAAGTGAGTGGAACCCACCAAGAATGGTTTGCAGAAAACCCTACCAAGTTATTTGTCACCAATATCACCCCTACCCAAAAACATTGGCATTGGTTTGTTACCATTTCTCATTTCGTCAATGCACCGTCGTCAAAGCGATTTATTAAAAAATGGGAATATGAAAGCTATGCAAACGTTCGTTTATAATCAAACGCATCAAAAACTTCTGTAGGATGCATATTGACTTAAACAAAAAAAATCGGCAGATATTAAAAAATACTACAAAACACCCTCACAACGTCATAAGTCACCTTTCACCAACCTTGGGAACTAAGATATTATGTCCCCTGTGCCTGTTATTACACTGGCTCACTTCACCTTCTTGATGAGTGAGTGGTGCCTAACCAGACGAGCTTGCACAAAGCCCTACCACCAATAAAGCCCTACCCCCTATGAATCTATTTAATATATAAATATTATGTATGTTAATAAACTCTGTCACTCGCTTTTCGCTCTCGTATATATATAGAGATAGAACACATATGTATATTTGCCAGCAATAATTGAGCGTGTGTTACCCATCCAGATAACTCACCGCATTCGTCAAACGAATGAAACTAAATAAAGCAGCTCAAGCATGTTATGATAAGGACAACAAATCAACGGCATACAAGTCGTTATAATGATACCAGTATATAAAGTAGCTGAGGAAAGGAAACGGCGCATATCAGAGTCATGTTTAATGTATTCGCTCGCGCCTAAGGAGTATAATTACGTAGTGATATCGCAGACACAAACGAGTGTGTGTAAACTATATTGCACACAAATGTAAAAATATTTATAGCAAGGAATAAATTTTACTTTAAAAGCGGGCAAAGGTTTTATCGCTTACAGAAATCTCCGCAACCTTTGTGACGGGTTTTTAATGAACAGAAACAATAAAACTTATTTAAGTAGGCATTTAGTAATAGGTAAGAAGCACATTTAAGTCGAAAATATACATATTTAATTAAGTCTAAAGCTACTGGTTTGGAATGTATATTGTAGTGAATAATTTTGATGGTAGGGCTCTGTGCAAGCCCGTCTAAAAAGGCACCACCCATTCATTTTATATTCTACCGCTTCATAGCAATACTTTTTGCGATCCGGTTTGAAGGGTGCGTGAGCTAGTGTGGGTACAAGGGACATAACAACTTATTTTCCAAAGTTGATGGCGTTGGTAAGAAATGGTTAATATTTCTTACATCGTCAATGTCAATGGGCGGTGGTGACCATTTACCATTAGCGGGACCATTTGCCCGTCCTCCTATAACACAAAAAAGAACCGTCAGCAAACAATAAAAATAGACAACGAGACAAAAAACTTACAGATATCACACGTATAACTAATTAGTTGATATATATAATATTATATACTAATCTGTTTCAAACTCATTATCATAATAATTAGGTACATTTTTCTATTATATATTCTAAATATAATATATATTTAATGTTCGTTAATAGTTTCGTTAGTGGTTTCCTGTAACTGAGGAAGCACATAGACATAACTCGCATAATGTATTTAAAGCTTGTCATGTGTATTCCTCGTTGGAGATCCTATTAAAAAAAACGCTGAAACGTCGAGTCTTAGACCATTTTCTTAAAAAAAAAAGAAAATTCACTTTCGTTACTTAATAACGTGAATTACTATACTTACACAATGTAGTTAATTTAATACGTTTCAATAAAAACGTTTAAAAACAGGCTATTATAAAAACTATCTATCTCAGGAAGCAAAATGATACATTCAACAAAGAAAAAAATCTCGAAAAAAAAACCTGAATTCGAATTTCGAATTTGATAATTTATAAAGAAAATCTTCCGCTTGAATTAAATGGAGCGAGGGGAAGAGTTGGGATGTAATAGGACACGCATAATGTAACGTCAAGGTTAATGACGCCATAGAAAGTAATTATGGGGTATATTTCTATACAAAAGTGTTAAGGAAAATACTGAATATATGCAAAACAGATCTTCAAAAGAGCCATGACTCTCAATAGGGTCCTTAATTATACACAAGGCTCGGTACGCTGAGCATAAATAAAAATGCAGAAGTGATTGATATATTTCTGAAAAAACCCACCAACTGTCATATTTTTGGTTTAGACTCGAGTTGGAACCCAAGACTTTGGAATCTGAAACATTACAAGTTAGCCACTAGACTAATGAGGCAATGTTTACATTGATGTGTATTTCATATAATACGAAGACAGACCCACCGTCTATTGAGATCAGCACAGTAAGAAATATGAACCATTCCTTACGTCACCAATGCGCCACCGATCTTTGCAACTAAGATGTTACGACTCTTGTACCTGTAGTTACACTGGCTCAATCGTCCTTTAAACCGGAACACAACAATACTAAGTAACTTTTTACTGGTGGTAGAGCTTTGTGCAAGCTCGTCTGGGTAGGTACCACCCACTCATCAGATATTCTACCGCAAAATAGCAGTACCTGATATTGTTGTGTTCCGGTTTGAAGGGTGAGTGAGCCAGTGTAATTACAGGCACAAGGGACGTGTACCATCTTAGTTCCCAAGGTTGGTGGCGCATTGGCGATGTAAGCGATGGGTAACATTTCTTGCAGAGCCAATGTCTAAGAACGTTTGGTGACCACTTACCATCAGGTGGCCCACATGCTCGTCCGCCTTCCTATTCTAAAAAAAAAACGATTTGGAGGTTTAAATGTGTGTATGTGCATAAATGCTACGAGAATCGTTTGTTTATTACAAGTTTATATCATTATCATCTGTAACAATTTTCAACTCACGTGTACCATGTGACGTTACATATTAGGGTCCAAATTGATAAGTAAACGAAGTGTAAGGTGTAATCTGATCGTCCAATTTGTGTAATACAATTAAGTTTTAATTAAAACATTATTCATAAATGCATATCCAAAGGATATTTTCCTCAATTTATTTCGCATAACTATATTTTTGAATCCTAAACTTACATTGAATGTAGACAAAATGGTCGGCTTTAGTTTGGGAATTTAAAAAAATACATTATCTTATGCACTTTGAAGACAGTTTTTATCGGCAATTATCTTAATTGTTATTCGTATTAATTTGAAGATTACTGTACACATTATGAAATGTTTAAACAATGCCTGTATAGTTTTCTTTCAATTATTTTCATTGGATATACTTACTTGAAATAATTGTAAATAGATAATATATAAAATAGATCATTGCAATTGGTAGACTTAAATTTTTAATATATATTTAATTAAAACGTTCTCTCGCCACCTACTTTATTTATTAAGTCTAACATCGACTGAATCGTAGATATCATTTTGTTCACCACCAAGGGTGGGATTGTGGGGAGATGTAATCTTCCCGCAAACACGTTAAAGATTCTTCGATAAATAACGTAAATGAATCAGGATTTGTTAATAATAATATTATGCAAATTGCAGTTAAATTGCAGTGGTAAAATTCTCAATTTTTGTTTTGTAAGGTAAATTATTCATTAATTTATAGGTAACAATAGATGGCCTTTGCTGACATGAATAATTGGTATTATTGTAATTTAAAAAAATAATATATACCATCGTTATAAACGATGATAATTTATAACGATGATAATAATGGATATTTTATTTAAAACTTAACTTAAATAAACATTTCTCTTACGTTTATACAAAAATATTTTTTATTATCTATAATATTTTTTTATTAAATAAATATAAAGATAATAAAATATTACTAAGAAATCCAAGTACAGTATTAGCGGTATAATAGCATCAGAAATGCTAAGGGCTGATGGCAATCTTATCTAATAGTGTATAGCCCACAACAATATGGCTGATGGCACGCGAGGTCATCGATCCCGTAGCCATTACAGAAAGTGCATGGACCGATTTATGGAATATGCTATTATTCGTGTTAGTTAATTTACTTAATATGAAAGTAGTGGTTGAACATAGGGTGTGGTACACAAGTGAAGTACCACTTTTAGGGTTGTCCCTGGTTATTAATTTAATTTCGTATTTCGAATGCTTATTTAATTTCGAATTTTTCAAGCGAAGTTCCATTGTTTTGAATACGGTAGATTTTCTTTTAATTGCAGCTTTGTGAAATGTAGTGAATAGTGAGCCTTATATAAGATTTTTTTTAATGTTTCATACTTCACAAGAAATGAAGATTAAGAAAGTAACTTTTTTGATCAATGACGCGGGAACTGATTATAAACTAGAACATTCCGAGGCCTAGAAAATTTGAAATGTAGGCTAAGCTTTGATATTTGGCACAGCGAGCAAATATGCTAAAGACAACGCAAATACAAACGCGTTAAGACACGATTCAGGCAATGTATATGCATGAAATACTGAGGACAGTAAGATAGAAATGTCATTAATTAATAACATACATATACACACGCTCTATAATATATATTAGAAGGCTATATACATAACAAAAAATTAATGTTGACATATCGATTCAATTTAAAATACAGATAACTTAATATATAAGTAATTATTATAACTTTTTAATCTAATGTTACCAGAGATAATAATTTTAATGGCAACTTCTTTTATATATTAATATACAGAAATAACATGTTATCGAATTATTTTCGGAGTATAAAATTCATTTATTTTGTATTACAGAACACTGGATTAAAAATAGTGTTTTGTAATATTGAATATTCAATTTATTTTATATTTCACCTTGGCCAAAAGTTTTTCCAGTAATCAGTAACAGCCTGGGCTAAGGCCTCCTCTTCCTTTTTGAGGACAAGGTTTTCGAAGCTTATTCCACCACGCTGCTCCAATGCGGGTTGATGGAATACACATGTGGCAGAATTTCAGTGAAATTAGACACATGAAGGTTTCCTCACGATGTTTTCCTTCACCGTCAAGCACGAGATGAATTATAATCACAAATTAAGCACAAAAAAATTCAGTGGTGCTTGCCCGAGTTTAAACCCACGATCATCGGTTAAGATTCACGCGTTCTTACCACTGGGTCGCAAAAGTTTTTTAAAAAAAAAATACTT
Source organism: Nymphalis urticae (assembly GCA_905147175.2). Taxonomy (NCBI): domain Eukaryota; kingdom Metazoa; phylum Arthropoda; class Insecta; order Lepidoptera; family Nymphalidae; genus Nymphalis; species Nymphalis urticae. Next base: position 2,490,187 of record LR990008.1, read on the forward strand.
ATTAAAGAAACATGTAGCCCAATGACTGCCAATAAAGCAATTTGATTAAAATACATTTTTGCGTGTAAATAATGTGACTTACATATAACGACACAAAATCCAGTCACGCTTCATAGTTTTGTTTTTAGATAAATATTAAGTAAATTTAAAAACAATTTAAATATTGGAAACATGAACATAACGTTATAATAATGTTTTTTATTACTTCTGGCAACATTTTTATAACCATAACATAAATTTTACGACTTATGTATTAGTACTGTCCCGACTTCACAGGATTAGAATAAGGATCTATATTAAACGTTTATATCACAACAACTTAATTATGAAGACGTTGAGAAACTATTAACTACCTCATAAATGAACATCCACATCACATTCTCAAATATAGCACACACACCACACACATACACACACACACAAGGTTTGGATTAACTTACAATAATGAGTAATAAGACCCTTTGTAATACTTTTTAATAATTTAATGGGAAGGAACTGACTTCTGACGCACGGGTAACACCGGTTCAGGAGTCAGGGCTAATTTTTATAACATGTATGTATTGGATAACAATAAAGTATTATTATTATTATATATCTTTATATAATACATATAAGCAATATTGGTTTTTGTCAGCAAATTGACACAAAATATTAACGAATTAAACACCCAAACCTTCCTCATGAATCACATGAGTGAATCATGAGGAAATCAGGTGGCTCATCCGCCTTTGTCATATTTTATAAAAAACCGAATGTCTTCGAGTTTCTTTTTGAGTAAGTCAACTAACTGAAATTGTTACTGATCGATTTTTAGTTTTTATAAAGACATAGTAATACGTCTTACGGCATATTACTTTGAAGATATTACTTTACAACTTTACTTTACCAATTTTTTACAAGAAAGAGCTTTCCCGGCTATTTATAATCTTGGAACTCGAGATTCCCTTTGGGAGGTTTTTAACAAAATAGGAATGCTAGCAGTAGCGTCACAATATAAAACTATATATACAATTATATTATAACAACAAACACACATAATAATACATAGCTTTATACATTTATGTAAATTTAATCTCAAATACTTGACTCATATATTTCATTCATTAAGTGACTTTTTGAAAAAGACTATTTTGATTTTAAGTTTTGGATCATTCTTCGAAATTGTCGATCTAATATTGCAAAATACTGTGATAAATCAAGATTTAGTATATTTTTGAAGCATTATTTATTATAATCGAGGGGGTAGTCATCGATTTATATTTATTAATTAGAATATACAATATTTTATCTTAAAATTACTTATAAAAACATCTACCACATGTAACTTTTAACAAAAAATATTTATTTTACAAACAAACAAAATATTTACATAAATTTTTCTCTAGATTAATTTATAATATAACTGTTTTAACGAAAAATGATTCGAAAAGGAGATATTGTGAAAAAAATGTTATTGATTGTCTATTTTCCAATATGGCGGCCCGAGCGAGATGGCAACTTTGAAATTATTATGTAATTCTTATCTAAATATTTTATATGACACTACATATGACATTTCTAACATATATCGTTCCGTGTACCAGGAATTAGGTATTCAACGTTTCTATTTATAGCACACCTATTTCCTTTAAGTGTGCGGTAAATCTAAATGGAGTAGGCCATTCGTAAAATTTTCTTTTTTCAAATTATGTCATATTTTACATGTAAATTCTATTGTTAATATTTAATTGACTGGTTTGTGTATTGACTAAATATATGGTTACAGATCCCGAGGTGCTAGGTCCAAACCCCAGGCCGGGCGATAAAAAATTATTGGATTTTCTTGATAAATTCTCAGTAGCAGACCCGAGTCTGGAAGTTAAAAGTATTACCGTGCCTCGAAAAGCACGTAATGCAGTCTTGTGCCTGAAATCTTTTCGGTCCTATCGGATTTGCCGTCTCGTCGTAGTGAACCGTTTGCAGTTTGCACATATACTTGTGCCCCATATTTTTCGCAAAACCATACTGAATATCATAGATTATTTTGTCAGAATCTCGACCAATGATATCGCACTAATTCAATGTCCATTTGTAGTTCGAATAGGCTATTTGTAAAGGAATATTAGCGAAGACAGTTTTTTTTTTAAATTAACGATTCCATTTGTATTTCATTAAAAAATCGCTTATCGATCTAACCTCGACAGCACCTGAGCAGTGTCCATAAGCCAATACCGCAAGCTGTTTGAAACAGACATACAATTACATTACTGTATAATCCATATAGATCAGCGGTATTCAACCTGCGGCCCGCCGGGCTCTTGTGATTGGCCAACTCGATATCACTTCTTCTTAATTAAACAAATGCTTTTGACAGACACGGCTACGTGTTTGAAACGTCACGAAATTGTAAAAAAATGTTAAAAATATACGCGATAATGTCTACGTGTTCGTGGTAGTGTTCGTGTTCGTATAAAGAAAAGGAGTATCGCTTATATAAATCATAAAAAAGCATGGAGTTAATATTCGTTGATTTTCACGCAGGATAAAATATAACTAGTGAGTTTTACGCCGCTTCTTCTAGGTAGAATCTACATACAATCCGAAACGGTGTTAGCTTTATATTTAATTTAATTCTATAACTTGACAATTCAAGTGCTTTTTCAAGTCTTCTTGAATAAATAATATTTAGTCATTTTTAAATGCGGGAAAACCGCGTGCGTAGTTAATAAAGATGTATGTACATAATTTACAATACTTTTTTTAAACACTTTTAAGTGTGTCAACAACGTGCCTTGTTCCGTATGGCTGTCCCATACGGAACAAGGCACGTTGTTGACAAGGCACTCTTCATAATATATAGACATACTATATACTACTACTATTATATTATGTTGTTACCTCTTATGTATTTTCTTCTACAGTATAGGGATCCAAAGGTAGAGAATATACAGATAATCTCTAATAACTAATTTGGCACTGTTCATTTGACGTTAAAGTGTGAAGGCAAATCTTAGCTTAGCTTACTTTAGATATAAATGATACCTAACCGTAACCCTAGACCATATAAGGTATAATAGCGGATAAAAAAATATATTTGGGACAAAGATTCATTGTGACAAATTGAGAAAAAAAAATGCGATTTTGCGAACTGATAAGAAACATGCTGAACTTGACTCCGCTGTAACTCGTGAACTATCTTATTCAAAAGTACTACCTACCAAAGTTGCAGAAAATTTTATACTTTATCATTTTTATAATAACTATTTTTAAAATACATGGCGCTGGAGAGATGGCATTTTCGTAAAAGTTTATGGTACCATAATGGTGGCGAGCGGCGGGTAATCGAGGCACCACACTCAGAATATTAATCAGGACAATAAACTATACTAATCTACCCAATTTCAACTCTCCTTGACATTTTATGCGTCAGACCTACCCATTGACTAAACAACCAAGAATGCAATAAAAATACAATTTATGAAACAAAAAAAAACTATTTTTTAGTTTAATAATATGGAATATATACTATACATGACTCTTAACAGTTTTACTGTAAAACAAAAATAAACTCCACACCCGTGGATGATTTCAATCATGAAATGTCAACAAGCAGCTTTAAGATTTTGAATACGGCGCATCGATTTAAATCGCTTTGACATTACACGACAAAATTCACAGCTTAGTATCCAATTTGCTTCTCATTGAAAAAAAGGTAATACAATATAATATTCTATTGCCAACGGGCTTATTGTTTTACTTCTAAATCCTAGAAACTAATCGTGCATTAATTTCCAACAATTCTCAAGGTTTACTAAGAAAAGCTACTTAATTTAAATAATCAAGAATTAAATTAGATTTCAATCGAAATGAAATGAAAATATATTAAAAGCGAGGATTCTTGTGGAATAACACGATCGACACGCACTTAGCGGGCTTAATATTGCGTGTAACAATGTACCCCAGTAACCGCTGGCTGTTGGATCGATTTCTCCGAAGTATAATATTTCAAGTGTCACCGGCAGAGACAAGTTCAAATATATCGTCATTTTTCATTATAAAATGGTCAAAGTGAACAAAATGTGTTCAAAACCGAAGGCAGTTTATTCCGGACATCCGATTCCATTCTGGAAGGTAAGTAAATATATTGAATTGTTTTTGTAGCCCGTAATAATAAAAAAAAAGTCTAAGGAATTACACATACCACCATTCTTAGGGTAAAAAGTAATAAAAAATTAACAAACCAAAGTAGAAAATATTTATTATACTATCGAATTAATATGTTTTCGAAATTAATTAAAATCATATCTCTTTAAATGAATAACTTCGTGAAACTATGCACAGTATAATATATAAAATTAAAATAATTACACAAAATACACATTATAAATTTACGCTGGTACTATTGCGCCATAATATTGCCAGCACATATAATAAGCACCAGCTCTTCGGACAACAGAAGTGTGGACCAGATTCTTAGAAAGATCTTTTATGTTTTTTTTAGTATCAGACGAAATTAAAATTAATTTAAATTTCAATGGAATGAATAATTAATTATATTTCATTTCTTTATAGGACTTTTTATTTACGAGAATTTAAAAACTGCGCTTGCATTGGGAAAATCATATACATATAACAATCAATCACTAAGTTAAAGAATCAGTCATCAGAAAAAAATGGTGCAGTTTTCTCAAACAAGTCTAATGAATTTTACTAGAAGTAATAAAATATACCTAATCCAAATACTAATTTTACATTTTATTTTTCATTATATTATATGCTATTATAGCTACTGTTTATAGGTACTATACATATACTATTTATAGGTTAAGGCTTTTAGCGACAGTATTATTTATATATAATTAATAAAGAATACGTTTTGATTTTTTTATCATATTTTTAGATAAGACGACATCGCGATTCTGAAACTGTTATTGATGTAAATGAAATGAAGAAAACAATTGATATTGTGGACTACGACAGAGTTCACATAGAAAAGTGAGTTTCAATGAAACAATTAAATTTTAATACATACATATATTTATACATACATAACAATTTGCAGAGCTATAGTAAACAGAGCAGAAGAGAAGGTCAGAAAGTTACTGAATCAAGAAGAAATAAACCTTTGACAGAGAAGAGAAAAATTAAGGAACATTCTATACCAAGAAGAATATGAATTGAATCAGGAACTGTATACGAAAAGGGCAATGCAAGAATGTAAATACTGTACCGAAAAGGACAACAAGATACGCAAATATGAAGAAGAAATTGAGTTGGAAAAAGAACGAAATTGTCTAAAGGCACTAGAAAGGGAAAAAATGTATGTATATCTGAAGGTTGATATGATATTGTTTTTAGAATTTAATACATTTTCTATAATGATCGTCTTTAATTCAATTGCCAATAAATAATAAAATTACTCATGTGCTATTGTGGGTTTGTACGTATTTGTTCGCAATTTTACTTTTTATCTCGGAAAACTCAACGGAACCGATAATAAGTCTAAAATTAAGATCGTCTTAAATACATTTTTCTATCTTATCTTTGTTTATGTAATAATAATATTTAATATAATTTAAGATAGATAGAAGCAGCTAACAATAGCATGTTAAAATTAAATACAAGCCACGACTCTATATATTATCCAATCTGTAGAAATAAGAGCTATGAAATGTCTATTTGTCTATTACTTAACCAAAACCAATTTTCGGACATATTTTTCAAGTTTATTTTTAACATTTAATATGGATAGAAACCGTAAGCACGTACGACATTTTGTTCAATACCTATTCGGTCCAGCATTTGATTGATATATGTTGGTAGATTTTAACAAAATACGACCGAAATCGCATAGACAAGGCAACCACGATCTGTCATTGCTTAGCACTATATAGAATAACCTATGGAGGTTTGGGATTTCGTTCCCGCATGGGGAATGACATTTATCCCCATACCGTTATTAATAATAACCGCAACTGATGTATTAAAGGGCATAGAGGGTGGAGAATATCACAAAAACCGCATTCAACGTATGTTTGATACAAATATTTGCCATCGGGGGAAAATAGCCTTACGGACCCTTTCGAAAACTCCCAATCTAAAAAATGCATTGATTACTTTTCGTCATATTAAAGCATTCGTACTAGAAACTCATTTCGTTGTAGTAATGTCAGAAATCTAGATGTAAATTGGAGATCAATTATGTTTACTGATATAAGCAATTCCAGATTTATTAGAACTGCATACATTATAAAATAGAAAAAATAATAAGGGGTTTTTATTCGTCTCATTGTATGTTTTACGCGCATGATTTTTTTTTCAATGCAACAGCAGATTATTTATTATATATAGAAGTTCATTTATTATATCTTCGCAAACTCTGCCAACCAAGAGTCTCAATACTTTATTGCAATGTATTTTTTATAACATTATTACATGTATATAGTTCCGACTTCGTTCGGGTAAAATAAGGATTGTACTACTATTACCGTATTACTTTTTAGTCCATGGTATATAAAAAAATATATATTTATATTCAGAGACTCAATTGATAAAATGGAATATTACTTAGTCAGCTCACTCTCACCGACTCGTGCTTTATAACCCATGTTAGTTAAGGCTATTAGATAGAGCCATAGGGTATAACTCTATCCAGTAGAAAATTTCTAAATCATTAGTCAATTTTTCATTTTAATAACATTCATTCAATTGGATACATATCGTACCTATTGTTCTTCACATTTTATCTGATTATAACGAAACGATTTGCATGATGTTATGAAATGATAGGAGGGTATTTTATATATACAGAATAGGTAGGTGTACGAACAAATAGGCCACCTGATGATAAGTGGTCACCAACGCCCATATACACTGGGCCATCTCGGCTTGTAAACTATCTATGGTGATGTAATTATTCAAATTTCACTCAGAGCAAACGGCATGCAGTGTACAAAATCAGACGAGATCAAACTACGTGAAATGCAGAAGATGCAAATGCAAGAAAAATTAAATATAGAAAAGGACAAAGCAGACGTTGACGAATTATGGCATAAGGTTCTTATGAATGATGTTAGAAGAAAGGTTAGTTAATTTGATTTAGTAATATAATATAAGGCCTTTTCTTTTTTTCAAGGTTTATTTTATAAATATTCGTATATTTTTCGCCATTTTAGCGCACGCTTTGTCTAAGAAGTGACTGTGACAAAACAAGTCATGATCGAATCTGCGAGTTTCGCGTTATTCGTGGCCTGTATATATTTAACACTTTCTGGGAAATTAAACGCATATAGACGTCATAGCAATCACTTACCTATTGCGTCTAGTGTACTGTTCTTGTAAATATTAGGTTAATAACGCTTTAAATATAAAATATCAAACAAAACCAGATTTTTTTGAAGGTGCCATATTAACGTAGAAACATCTTTTGGCTTAGCTTTTGCAACATTTAGTGTCGTCAAATAAATGTAAACTCCATATTATTTAGGGAGATTACAGTATCATAATTATTATTATCGTGATTTGATTCGATTTATTTCAATTCAAATTTACAAAAAAAAAAAATACAACATCAAATTTATGTATGAAATATTTGTATATTTTATACTAATTCTATTACTGGCTTAACTACAGGAAGAAAACGAGAGAATTAAGACAGAAAAGCGTAAACGAGAAATGTTTGAACGTCGAATGGCATACGACAAACAGATAACTAGCGCTAATAAACAAAGACAAGAAGCATTACAGACTGAGAGAGAAGTAGAGAACAGAAGATTGGAAAACATGAAGAAGAAAATGGAACAAGATTATTATGAGGGTAATTAATATATAATATAATCATTCAAATGGTTTTGCAAGAAAGTCATTCGTTTTTTATCATACACGATATAAACAAACATCATCAATACTATATTTATAATAATAATCCTTCATTAAATCAAAGTAAGAAAATACTGTTACAGCAATCAAAAGAAAAAAGGACCAGCAGATTATCAATAAAAACAACTACATAGAGGGGTACGAAATGAAGCAGATGGAACTGAGAAATAAAAAGAGACAAGAAAGGGAGATCGATGTTAGCACTATTTTGGTAGCAATGGAAGAATTGAGGAAAGAGAGGCAGAGGGAGTTAGACCAAATTGTAAGAACTTTTCAACAATGTTTGAAATAAATACAGAGGGAAACAAATTAGTATTTCTTGGATAGTTTCAACGTTGACAGAATAAATTTCATCAACTTCATTATTTTTCAAACATATACTTATTGCGTAAAAGTATTAACTTATTCGTATTCGTATAATAAGTTCAATAAATCAATCAACCAATCAATCATTCAATTATCAGCCAATCGCAACCCATTGCTGGACTAGACCCCTTCCAAAGTGAGCTAATGCTCCAATGGCATCGAACATTTTGGAATACTCAATACGATTAAAATGGTAACAGTAGGAGGTATAAATTACTAATTTATTTATTTTCCAGCAAGCTCTAAAAATGGAGAAGCAAGTATTTATTGAAAATTTTAACCGTGAGAAAAAGATGGCAAGTCAATTAGAAAAAGACGCAGAAATAATAACAGCAGAGTGGAAAGAGCAAGGAGAGAAAGAATCCGACGAAATTAACAGACAAATTGAAATTAATAAATGGACGAATAAAGTGGTACTTTTATAGGATTCTATATGAATTTGTCTAAATTGATAACTTGGTAGTATGCGGTAACCACCGCCCTTATTATAAGTACTATTAACCACGTCTTACATCGCCAATGTGCCACTGACTTTGGGAACTAAAAGGTTACGTCCCCGCCTGTAGTTACTAGCTCGCTCACCCTTCAAACCCGAACACAACAATCCAAAGTAGTCATTTGCTGTTTAGCGATATAATATACGGTGAGTGAGTGGTACCTACCCAGGCGGATTTGCGTAAAGTCCAATACCACTTTTGCCGACTATACTATACCTATTACTATGATAAAAATTGGAATTATAAGAAATATTAACCACCCATTACATCAGCATTGTTCAGTGCTAGATTAAGGTGATAAGTAATTTATCATTGATTGTTAATAATAAAAAGTAGTTCAATCACTAGCGATTCAGCATTATAAGTTAAGCGTAACTGTCTCGTTGGTCTAGTGACTTGATGTAAGACCGCAGACCCGGAGGTGCTGGGTTCAATTCCCAGGTTGGGCTAATAAATAGTTATTGGGATTTTCTGTCAGAAAATTCTCAGTAGCAGCCCGGAGTCTGAAAGTTGGAAATGTGTACACTCCCGTGCCTCGGAAAGCACGTAAAGCCCTTGGTCCTGCGCCTGAACTCTTTCCGGTCGTCGGATTGCCATCCCATCGGATTAAGAATTAGGAATTATTGAGAATTAGGAAATAGAGAGTGCACCTGTGTTTGCGCACAGCCTGCGTAGTTGGCTAATCTCTCTTGAGATTGGCCACCGTGGCCGAAATCGGTCTGGAGGACATTATTATTATAAGTTAAGCGACTAACATTGTTTTTAAACGTATCATCTGTGTATCATTATTTTAACCTTCTTTGCTTACTATGGGTACTCCAATGGCAAAGGAAATAAAGACAAACAAACCCCACATTTGCTCCATTTGATTTGCTAATCGCTCTGCTATATAATGTACTACAAACAGTTCAGTTCAGATCAGATGAATATGTATTTTGATTTAATCTACTTAACTACTTATGTATATCCACTTTAATTTTACTTCCAACGTTCCTATAACGACATACAAGACCCCACTTTTTCACGAATCCATAATTAACACCATAGATTATTTATTCTATATGACTCATGAATGATGCCATGGTCATTTATATATTTTATCGTTACTCATCCTAATATAAGAATAGACAATTGGTTTGTACGATATTAAAAAGAATACCCCTTTTCAAAGCATGATCATTATAATTCCTCAATAAGGAAATATATTTATTTTTTTACTTTGAATCTAAAAGGAAGATAACAATATTTTAATTAAAGACTGCAGCTCAAGAATACAAAAGGCACATAGAAGAAAGGAATCGGGAATTAGAAAAAAAAAGACAAGAAAGAAGAGAGAACATGGAACGAGTGAAAAGGACAGCGTTCAATGAATTACGGAATAACTTGAACAATGCTAATGAGGAAATGAGACGACAGATCGAATATCGAAATGCATTGACCAATCAAATACGAGATAACGGGAAAATGTTAGTAAGTATTTATTCGGACTTAATTATGTCTATGTTTTACCTTGCCTTACCTTGGTCTACCTTGGTTTGAAGTACTATATTCTTTGTACTATTTTTTTTCTTTTTAAGTGTATATATCTAGAAATAATATTTTACAGTACAATAAATTTAAAAATATAAATTAATACGATAGGAATGCAAGTAAATTAAATTTAAACACTTTCAATACAATATAACGGTAAAAAAAATTCAATTACAGGAACTTGAATTAAACGGAATTGAAAGAAAACAGCGTCCGTTTACAAAAAAAGCGATTATGTTTAAAGAAGCGGTGAAAAATAAGATCGGCCAACCATCTGTAATGTAAGTTACAAACGATTTTAAATTATATTCCAATGATACGCAGAATGGCTATTCTTTACCTCCGTTTCATATGTTGTATTTAAAAAATGTATTATTACAACTACTCACATTTTGTATTTAAGGGATATATCCATTTTGACACAGATGTCAAGTTAAATAAAGGTTGTTACAACGAAACCATATAGGTCATTACTCTGTTTCTAAGTGTGTCACATTAGACGAACTACAACAATAATAGTTGTGTGGGGGACTGGTAGTTCTTAGATTCACCTAACCAGCTTTATAAAATAAATATATTCTTGGTATATATTATAAACGAAATAAAACATTTCGTTACGAGTTGCTACAATAGTAAATTAATTTAGTATTGTAATATGTTTTTTTTTATTTTTATAAAATGAAGATTTCAGTAAGATTTAAATCATGAATACATTGTTTCAGTAAGAATCCTGTTCATCCATTTACAAGGACAATGCAGGAACATGAAGCGAATTCTACTGTATCATTACCATGCATTAATAAATATGGATTTTAATATAATATTATTGTAAAATAAAATAAAATAATTATTTACATTAAAAATTTAGTTGCTGTGGTAGTATTATTATTGCTTTTTGTTGCTTTGGATTCCTAATTTTTCCTTAGAACATAGAAATTGGAAATTCTAAATTTATTCTAATAACGATATTATTTATTTAAAATTATAATTATTATATGTTACTAGTAGCGACATCTGTTGACCTGAGTATTCATTGTCCTATTTGTTTTTCACTGATAATTATAATTAGCTGACATACAAATTAATTCATTCTAAATTATAAACATACAATTATGTATATTTCAAAATTACAAAACATTACTTCCATTAACTACTATTAATATTTACTCGTATAAAACGAAGCAAAATCATAACGCTTACTGCTTCTGCGCTCAGCGCTTACCGCTACATGATTTGAATTATTCTCAAACAATTAAATCTGCTTTATCTATTGTCTAACATTTTTTGGAATTTGTGAAGCACGATATGATATTTTATATAATATTAACAAGAATGAAAAACATACAATGTCTATCCATTAATTTTTTTTCTTCATTCGAAACCCGAGGGTACTTCAAATAATAATAAATATTTTTAATTGACATTCTTTAATTTTTTATATTGTTTTTGAGTGCACGTGCTTAAGCTTAGGGAATATTTGGACACCATGGAAAATGAAGAAAAACTTTCTCTCAGCGACCTAGAAGACCGACCCTACCGATATTTACAACAAATGGCGAAGTCTATTGGACTACCATCTAATTTTAAGGTATAAAACTATAAATGATATTTTTTGAATTTAGAACAAAATTTTATTGATATCTATTTTTAAGACACTCATTTGAGTGTCTTCAAGACATTATATATTATAATACCTCATTATTATATAGCATATTATCGTATTTAAGATATTTTAGACAATAAACGAGCCATAATAAATATTTCAATCTTACTATTTGAGTTTATTTCGTCGGTTCTTCTCAGGTCAGGGTATTTCTTTTCCGAACCGGTGGTAGTTTCTTATTTTAAATTTAATACGTAAGTGCTTTAGATGAATAAAGGATTTTGATTTTATTAGTTTAAGTTAATTTGATAAAAACAAAAGTTTAATATAGGCATAATAAAAATACATTTTTATAATACCTCCTTTGTATAAAATTAATTATAAAAATAGAACTTAGAGATAGTTATTCCTTGTACAAACAGTCTGTAAGCCTATTTCATTACAGAAAGTCTATTTAATACAATTGATACAAGCTAAGAAGTTCAAAACAGAAAGAGAAGTTAATACTATTATAAATAGAGTTAAACTTGAGCGATTGCAATTATCAAAAGCCAGAAGAGAAAGTAAAAGAAGAAAAATGCAGGTTCATTTTTTATATTTTTTAATTTTTCAACTCATACACTAAAGATAATGAAATTTACAACCTTAAATCTAATAATTAAAAAATACCTACATTTTATAATTATAACTCTTAAATATTTTTAACTTAATTTTATAAATATTTCTTAAATTAGAAAATAATGAGTGAGCGATCTTTCATTATTTTATATAATGCGAAACACATGTTAAACATTTTGTAAAACATTCTACAGGAAATTTGTAATTGAATTTAATCTCTTTATTTTTAATGCTTTTCTTAGGCTTTGGCATAAATTATCTCTTGATAAATAGATTTTATAAAAATATTTGTTAATCTGTACTAGTTTTGTAGGAACACAATGTTTCTTATGACATTTTTAATTTATATATAATTCCCAACAAACAAAAGCTAGTTAATTGATAATAAATATGATAATAAACCTAACAAAATAAATTAAAGTACAGCATTAAGACTTTCAAATAGAATATTGAATAAATTTATGAATGTATATATTTTTGAAATATTATTATGACTGTTTCAAAACTAGATTGATTACAATAAAAAAAAAAAAAAATTTTTAGTTGGCAGAAGGAACGTCGACAAACAGATCCTGCTTTTCTCCACCCATAACAATAACACCGAAGCGTTCAAATGAGATGTATGTGAGATGCAGTCCAGGACAACGCAGGCCTCTCGTCAGTTATAATCCAAAACGGAATTTAATACAAAATCTTAATCAAAATCCCACACCGAATTCAACAAATCCGAGCAGTAGAATATTAAGAAGTTTTAATATGAAAACTTTAAAACCAAACTATGCATTAATGAATGGTCACGATGTATTCAAGTCGCATGCAAATCCAAAAGAAACGAAAATTAAAATAATAACAAACAATGGTGGATTCCCTCAGTTCAACGTCACAGCTAAGTGTGTTGTGAAAAAGCACCGGCCCAGCGTATTGGCCAAGGGAAAAACAGCTTTAAAGACACATCTAATGCTAGCACAAAGTATGGTAAGTATATTTATAATTAATATACTATGTTATTATAGTTTAATTTTATTCATGTTTATAATAAGTGTTAATAATAATTAATAATAAATGGAGGTACCTTTTAGAAATAAAAGTTATGTCCTGTAAATTTGACAAAGATACCTATATTATTTTTTCTTAATAAATTTCTTAGAGCCTTGTCCACCATTCCGCTTGCCTGGCCTACAAATATGCTAATTTATAAACTTAAGCATATGAAAACTCACTGGTGCTTACTCACATTTGATGTTTTCATTTAGGAACCACATTTTTTTTAATTGAATATGGTAAGTGGACACCACCATAGACTTTGATGACATGGCGATGTAAGAAATATTAAATATCCCTTTCATCGCCAATATACCACCAAATTGGGAACTAGGATGTTATGTCCCTTGGACCGGTAATCACCGTTCAAACAACAGAGAGACTTGCACGAAGCCATGCACTAACTACATTTTATCTTCTGTGTCTTCTATTGGGCCATTGCAGCTTGATAATTACAATTAATATTTTCAAATTTCAGGATCTGTTACAAAATCCAATGCCAGCAAAACGACAAAGGACTATAAGTGGCATATATCCATTAATCCCTTCAGACACAATACCAAGGAATCTTCATACTACGGAGAGGGTTTGTCTACGTAAAATAGATGGTAGCTTAACGAAGATCAATGCGCTAGTACAGAGACGTAATATCGACGTTATGCCACGACAAAGGAATAATTACAAAAACACCGAAGTCAACATTCAGGATATTTTGAACAGTATCGATGGGAACACAGAACATGTCACATATGATAATAGAAACAATGACTTTATGGAAACACAATACCCTAATTTATCAAGTATAGACACAGCATATAGTCATATGTATAACTCCCAATTACCTATCGAAAGCAATATAAAAGATAATGATATGGATACTTACTCGGTGTATTATCACAAAAAGATAAGAGCTGAACAAATAAGATGTCAACGATTGAGAGAAATGCAAGATAATGAAAGATTACCAAAGATCGGTGATGTTTTTAGTAAATTCAGTGACGTTTACAGGAGAGATTTGACGCAGCCACTGTATGTGCAAGTCAGCACTGAAGCTGAAAGAAGTACGTTATTTATACTTATTATGATGATGTCCGTTCTTTGCAGGATGTAAATAAATTTTTTTTATTTAAAATATCATATTATTTAAGTAATGGGGATTTTGAACTGAAATTAATATATATGCAAATGTGAATTTGTTTATTTGTTATGATATCGTGTCTTAACTACTCCATCACTCCTCATGACGTTTTGCATACAAATTGCCAGGGATACAGAAAAAGCATAGGATAGCCAACACCAATATATTTTATAATATTAAATAATAAACGATTTTCAAAATTTCAGGCCAGAGTCATCCATTATATGTAAACCGAGGTCCGGAAAATTCATTGATGCTGGAACAAATATACAATTTTAAAAGTCAGCAATTAAATAACGCACCATTGCTACAAATAGTGACCACATCCAACACTAAATGTGTATACAGTACACCCATTGTTGCAACTGCGTGAGTATTCATTATTATTACTAATTAATAAATTCAAGTCATTGCATTAATTTGTGAATGTATATCGAGCGAAGTCGGCCAACGCGTACGCAGGCAGCTCTGCGCATGCGCAACGTGTCTGCAACTAGTTTACTATTCGCTTGAAACACGCTCACAAATCGTCATGTGATAAGGCACTAGAAACTAATTTTTTAATTGCTTACTGGCATGTTATATGTAAACTTTAAGTTTGTTTTTAAAGATCTTCTCTGCTTTGTCAACAACGGTCGAATGCATTTTGTTTAGCACTATAAAAACCTCTGACACAATCATATGGTTATGATCGCAGTTAATTAAAATATCCAAAATTTGTGGTACTCGACTGTTTTTCCATATCACATTTGTCCTCATTTGTCTATTGATTTGATTTAAGGCCGCAGAACAAAGATGGATTCAAACCCCTGGTCAGGCCATTGAAAAGCCAGTCTGGAAATTTGCAACATTTCCATGTAATGCCATTTTTTGCTCTGTCTGTCTGTTTACGCTTTCACGGCTACACAAATATACCGATTCTGATGAAATTTTGTATGAAGCAAACTTGAATACCAAGGATAGACATAGGCTTTTTCAACACCTAACACTGTCACTGCCCCCTCCACTAAAGCACGGGTGAAAACTAGCATTGAATATTAAAGCATTACATTAAATTAAATTTATGTATTATTACTTCAAGTGTAAACGTAACATGTATGGTCGCTACTTTATCTCTATGCACTTATAATATATTTCAACGGCAGGAGGAGTAAAAATAAACAAACCTTAGCTCAACATAGAATTTGCTAATAAATACTATATATACTTTAATTTAACTTAAATGAAAAAAATATCGATTTTAAAAACGTCATATTATCATAAATCCTCAATAATGAACACAGACTACTGGTGGTAGAGCTTTGTGCAAGCTCGTCTGGGTAGGTACCACCCACTCATCAGATATTCTACAGCAAAACAGCAGTACTTGGTATTGTTGTGTTCCGGTTTGAAGGGTGAGTGAGTCAGTGTAATTACAGGCACAAGGGACATAAAATCTTAGGTCCCAAGGTTGGTGGCGCATTGGCGATGTAAGCTTAACATTTCTTACAATGCCAATGTCTAAGAGCGCTTGGTGACCACTTACCATCAGGTGGCCCATATGCTCGTCCACCTTCCTGTTCTATAAAAAAAAAAAATTTAAATCTCGAACAATAATTAGATTCAAGGTCAAAATTGTTTATCTTTAAAGCCCCCCCCCCCCCTGCCGTTGAATTGGCTATTCATTTGCACTTTGCTTGTTTGCTTGCATGTTTGTCACGCTTAGTGTGGCGCAACCCTCGACGATTGTGTCGAACGAAGCTTATGTTACTTGTAAGTTTTTTTTTTTTTTAATATCATTTATTTTTGGCATAAATTTTGTAATTACAGCCACAAAGGACATAAAATCTTAGGTCCCAAGGTTGGTGACGCATTTGCGATGTAAGCGATGGTTAACATTTCTTACAGTGCCAATGTCTATGGGCGTTGGTGACTACTTATTTTCTTATTACTCGACCGCCTACCTATTCTATAAAAATATAACCGAGACAATTTAATGGGTTTATTTTATCTGTTGGGTTCAAATCTGGGTGAGGACTGTTATCCTTAATTGTAAAGACCAATTAAGGACTATTCATCCTGTTCTATGGTGTATGGAAAATAGAGATAGCATGTTTTTAAATAAATTTCAAGACATATTTAATATATATGGTATGTGATAAATCAAACCCATTGAATGTTATATTGGAGTGTCCAAAAGTTCGTGCCGGTTTTGATATATATATATATATATATATATATATATATGTCAACAATATGATAGATATTATTTGCCACATATATGCCTCGATCTATTAGGTCCTTACATATGAAATTGGCGTTTTGTACGGGATTACACATTATGATATTTAATTAATCAAAGTATGCACCGTTGTTATCTATGAACTTTTGCCATCTCATAGGTAGTTCATTGATCCCTTTACTAAAAAACTATGGGGGCGAGAATCAATAAACTCTTTAAAGGCGGTTCGGACTGCCGCATCGGAGTTGAATTTTTTTCTTTGTACGAAGTTTTCCAAATTCAAAAAAATTGTAAACAGTTGGAGTACGGTGGATGTCGCAGACATTCCAATTGTAGCTCATCTAACTTAGTGGTTGTTTGTTATGCAGTGTGTTGTCTTGCGTTGTCGTGAAGCAACAGTGGTCCAGAGCGATTGACCAATCTCGGTTACTAGCAGCTAGTTCTTCCTTCGTGGTTTGCAATTCAGGATCCGCTTCCACAATAACCTTTAATTCTTCATTTTCCACTTTGGTCTCCGGCCGTCCACGGAGTTGGTTCTGAAGGTCGAAATTTCCAGAACGAAAACTTTGAAACCAAAAACCTACCATGCTTTCTTTTGCGACACCAGCGTCGTACACATAATTAATCCTTCGAGCTGTTTCTGCAGCACTGGTGCCACAGTAGAACTCGTACTCGTAAATATACCGATATTTCATATTTTCCGTTGTGGGGTAATAAGCGACGCCAATGAAAAAAAATAAAGAGGAAAAAACAAATGAATGACTGTTTTCAATACTCTATCTACAGACTCTCAAAAATGTACCAGCTAAATGAATTAAAAATTTGAATTTGGAATTCTTAACCAAAGAGGAGATATTTCAAATCAAAGTGGTCAGTACGACAAAACGCTAATTTCATATGTAAGGACCTAATATTAATGCCTGCTATAAATGTTTGACAATTTTCATTGTACCTGCTATATCTTTCTTCTCTTTTTAATCATCTGAAATATTCAAACCTGTTTATATTCTTTTTATTGAAAATCGGCACGAATTTTCCGAGCGTCCTTATAAAAACAATTTTATATAATATAATTTTCGTTACATTTTTGCATCGCTTTGGTTTGGTTCTCTAATTTATATCTTGTTTGCATCAATGTTAAATGTATTCTCTCAGTATCTATTTACATTTATATTGTAAATAAGACTTGAATGCACCCACTACACATAAACCATATATATAATAATAATTACCAATATAGTTAATATTAAAGCGATTTTAATACATATCGGTACAGCACAGACGAACTTACTGGTGGTAGGGCTTTGTACAAGCTCGTTTTGGTAGGTACCACCCACTCATCAGATATTCTACCGCAAAACAGCAGTACTTGGTATTGTTGTGTTCCAATTTGAAGGGTGAGTGAGCCAGTGTGATTACAGGCACAAGGGACATAAAATCTTAGGTCCCAAGGTTGGTGGCGCATTGGCGATGTAAGCGATGGTTAACATTTCTTACAGTGCCAATGTCTAAGGGCGTTTGGTGACCACTTACCATCAGGTGGCCCGTATGCTCGTCCCCCTTCCTTTTCTATAAAAAAAAATTAATATAAAAGCTTGAAAAAAGGCTTTTATACGAGTGAAATACGCGATGACTTGTACATAATAGCTCTGCCTGTATAAATAAGCCAGTAACATACATAAAATTATTACAAAAGAAATATAACGAAGATAATTATTATATTTGTCATTAATACGATGTACTTTATGTTTACAACAATATTGTCTTCTTCTTTCGAATGTCGAATAAATGATGATAGAAAGAGAGAAAACATTTAACAAAACAGCATTAAACAATTGTATGTAAGTATTATAGAAGCCCCATAATTAAGGTGTTTTTTTTAAATATATTTGTATACACTAGCGTTCGAGGTGGATAGTCACCATAATCAACGCGACCTAGATCCGAGGCTGTATGAATTCCTACACTTCTCCGAGCAGAATGCGATGCGGAAGAATTATTCACACTGTGACGGTAAGTTACCAAACTATATGGAACCTGCCTTGTGGTTCCTAGAACGTTTTCAATACAATATACTTTTGCAAAACCAGCATATGTCTAATTTCACTGAAATTCTGCCACATGTGTATTCCACCAATCCGCATTGGAGCAGCATGGTGGAATAAGCTTCTCCTCAAAAAGGGAGAGGAGGCATTAGCCCAGCAGTGGAACATTCACAGGCTGTTACTATACTTTACTGTATACACATCAAACTCCTGTATCATAAACAAACAGCACAGCAAGTTATTAATGCCTCACTTGTGGGATAAGGCCTCCTCTACTACTGAAAAGAAGGTTTTGGGATTTATTCCACCACACTCTAATGCCACTAATACTATTCGATACACATGTGGAAGATTTTATCCGATACATGAAGACTTCTTCACGATATCTTCCATTACATATATTTATATAAATATATATTATAATATAGATACGAATTAAGCATGTGAAAACTTGGTACTTGGCTGGATTTCAACCCACAATCTTCGGTTAAGAGTCACGTTTAAACACCTGGGCCATCTTGGTTCATGCAAATAGGGACAAATTGTCATCTACACATCATTCTATGAGAACCTATAGTCGCATACATTAAATTCCAGTTACGGTATGTCACACTATACATGCCTATTTTTTTATATATCGTAATAGATAGGCGGACGAGCATATGGACCATCTGATGGTAATTGGTCATCAACGGCCATAGACATTGGTATTGTGAGAAATGTTAACTTACATCGCCAAAGCCCCACCATTCTTGGGAACTAACCTGTTATGTCCCTTGTGCCTACAATTACATTGGCTCTGGTTACTGATGTTTTGCGGTAGAATATCTGATGAGTGGGTACCTACCCAGACGAGCTTACACAAAGAACTACCACCTGTAGATTAAACTGTTGTGAATATGCTGAGCGTGTTTTATATATAAATAAATAAATTATTATCGTGACGTCACGTTCGCGTACGTGTTCAGACGTACGCATGTATTTGTGTGTGTGAGTGGGTATGTTTGAGTTTGTTTTGGACAAGCTTAAAATAATATAAAATTAATAGATTTCAGCACATCAACATCATCTCAAGACATAAGCACGACCGTCTCAATTCCGGAGATGGTTGAAGATGCACTTGAAATTATAAGTCAGGACGGGGTGAGTATCACTAAAAAAGGTCATAAGACAATACCCAAAATCTGTCAATACTAACCAGTTTAATGTTTATTTAGTAAAAAACATAATCTTATGTTGGAATATGGAGTTACTTTAACCATTGTATGTTTTGTTACATTTCAGGACTACATGGAACAAATCGCGATGGACGTGAGAGTGGAGTGCGTGCTCTGTGCCTGGGCGGGACCCAAGATATTACTCGAATATCACATCAAAAGGGTTTTTATTGTTTTTATTTATTATTGATAATTCATTGTTAGACAAAATTTGCTTTGTCGATTCCGAGTAGCTGAGTAAAAAACTAGCTTGAGTCATAACAGATATTGAGTTTACCTGTGAAGAAATTTTTGATGGCAGTGTTAACACTCCCGTGCCTCGTATAGCACGAAGAGCTGATGGTCACGCCTAAAAACCTCCGGTCGTGTCGTATTACCTTCTCATAGAATTATGAGGAGGGAATAGAGAGTGCACTTGTGTTTGCGCACACACTTAAGAACTAGTATCTCATGTACATTTGGTTAGTTTTTGGTTAGCCATGATAGAAATCATAAAAAAATCGTGTCTTATTGCAAAAAAAAAATTGAACTTCAGAGACCACTAATATATTTATAATTACAATTGTCGTATGATGTGCTGCAGGAGCACGCACAGCAGATCCACCGGCAGCGCGGCAGCGAGTGGGCGGTGCCGTGGGCCGTGCCGGCCGGGCCTGCCGGAGCCGGCGGGCCGGGCGCGCCGGGCGGGCCGGGTCCGGCGCGCCACGTGCTGCAGCTCGACGACGCGCTGTACGTGCTGAGCGCGCGCTACTGCGACCCCGACTGCTTCCGTGCCAGCCTCGCCGTCAGTACCCGCTTACTACTTGCCTACTCTCCTATTAAGGCTAGCTTCTTCCACCAGGCTGCTACAATACGGGTTGAATGATACACATTTTCCAAAGCTAAATTCGATACATACAAGTTTCCTCGCAATGTTTTCATCATCACCAATGACATTAATTAAAACCTAACCTACTAACCTAACCATATCAGCTGTCTCGAGAAACACCCGCATCCCGCTTTTTTTTGAGGTTGCAGTATTTCAATACACTACTACGCTGCAAGGTTACGGACGCCTTGACGCTTGATTGCTGTTTCATCGTAAATGCTTTTACTAGTTAATTGGTTCTCCGCAACCATGTCAGTGTTGTACTAAGTACTCATATTTCAATGCGGATTTTTTTTGACAAAAAATACATTTATTATGCTTACATTTTTAAAGACATATTTATACATATAACTCAATACCTACACGTTGCTACAAATGAAACACTTAGCGTGTGAAATTCATTTTTAAAGGTAAATTGGACTTGTATACTGTAGCAATCTTGATCAAAGAATTGACCATTAAATTTCAAACCGCCGAAGCAAGTCTCCTTTAAAAATTTGTCAATTCATTTTCAGTCATTATCAACGGAAGGCACGCAAAAATTCGGCTCTATAACGATTTACAACAAAGTCTCCGGCGAGCCATTCTCATGGAGCGGTCAAATACAACCTCTACCGCCCAACCTGCCGTATGAAAACGAGGCCAGCTGTCTCAAAATAGAATTGTCTAAACTAGATTTACTGCCCAATAGTGCCAACTTGAAACTATTCAACAGAGAATTGGTAACAGACTCACCGAGTAAAGTCATTATAGGGCAGCCGCTATTGAATGATATACAATTAATGATTTTTGTTAGGATATTTAATTAAAACGCAAGCAAAATGCACTAGCATTAAAAATATTTTATAAAGAATGTAATAATATAACTCCCAAATGGTTGTTAATCAATCAACTCTATCCATAGACATTAAATTAGGCATTTATTAATTATCTGTATTATCAAAGCGTTACAAGTTTAGTATCGTCGTTGTAACATTAGATTATATAGGGAACCATAGAAATACATTGTATTGTATTTATTATCCCTATTTTTATGACTTGTATTATCATACTGCTTTACCTATAAATTTTATTTTGGTGGGAGATTCGTTAAACTATGCTTTGTCTTCTTCTATCGTATGTCAAATTAACTATGACAAAAAGGGAGAAAACATCCGCTAAACAAAATTTATAAGTAAAGCACTAAATACTGCATAATTTTTTTATTGTACTTCTTTAACTGAAAAATGTTATAGGTTGCACTTATTATATTTTAAAACCTAACCTTTACAAAAGTGTTAATTGCTTTTATAATCACTTTATTTTTTAATTGATATATTTACTTAATTCCTTACGTTGTTATTCCATGCTTATGGCAACACAAGCATGAATTGTTTTAGCTGTAAGTTGTTGATTTTGATTTTTTTTTTATTTTATAATCACGTTAACTGTTTTATATTTTAAGTCTTAAGAGAAGAAAAGTCTTTAGTAATTATGTGCCATAATAAAACCTTTTTTTGTTAAAAAAAAAAACAATCTAGTTGTTTGGAATATTCAGGTAGAATGATAAATACGATTTTAATTCGGCTAAGATGTAATAATGAACAAGAACAATATAACAAAAGAAGAAAACAAAAAATTAAACTAAAGAATTTGTTTTTTTTTTTAATATAATATATAAAAAGCTGAATGCTAGACGAATTAAAGTCGAATTTATTATTTTACTTGAATATTCCAAACACTAGTATTGTCTTATTTTTAAGATTATCTAAGTATTTTATAAAATGTTTTTTAACATATAAGAAATAAAAATAATTTTAGCATTTTATGCCAGTTATATTAAATATAAATTGACAGGTTAGCGAATCAGACTACATGAAAAAAAAGTCCAAATATTATATTAATATAATATATTTAGAACATTTTAATACTCCAAATTGTCTCCAAACCGTTCACCCACGTCATGATGACGTTGGGATATTATAGTATAGTCTGTGCGCTATGAGAATGACATGGAGCGTTAGCAAAGCAATGTGTCTAGTGCTAATTTTTTACTTATTCGCGTTTGTGTTAACTATGATTCGTATAGAATGAAAACAGCGCCATCTAATGGCAATAATTGAAATTCCAACCAAATCGCAACTAATTTAAGTAAGAAAACTCATACTAGGCACACTAAAAAATAATTATTCGACTCTGGCAACGCCAAAATGCATCATGGTTATATATTATGTCTATATGTATGTGTGATAGTGTTTGTTTGTATGAACTGCGAGAATTGATCGTGATTGACATTTCTTAATTTTACTTATCTTGATGCGATTTTGCCAACGGTACTTATCGTTAAAGGCCTGACCGTACATCCTATTCGTCATCACAGGGTTGTCACTATTCCTAGAAAAAAGCCCTACCGACATGTAAAATATATACTTAAAGAACATAATTGCTTACCATGTGGCAGTATAGTTAAGTTTCTTGGAGTTCATTATTGGTATTAAAATGTTATTTATACGTTTTTAATAAATGTAAAATGTGTTCTATACTTTTGCGGTTATAGTATTAGAATTGTGACATTAAGAAAGTTTCAACAGACTAGTTGGGATTCACATAAATTCATAGTAAAATAATCATTATGTACTTTTTTTATTATTTTTTTAAACCGTGTTAAAAATTTCTAATTATGTTCAAAGTTTTACGATTACGTAAAATATTTCTTTTGTTTCGTAATAAAGTTGATTAAAATTTAATAAAGGTTTTTTTATTTTACTTATCCATTAAAATTACATGATTGTTTTAATTTTTAAACTGGCTACACTACCAAAAATTTTCAATTATGATTTAATAATATAAATATAAATTTTGATCTGAAGTTTTTAACAACATAATTTAAGAATATAATTTCCCATATATTTATACTTAAAATACTTACGTCTGGAAAAGGTACCACCCACTCATCAGATATTCTACCGCTAAACAGCAATACTTAGTATTGTTGCGTTCCGGTTAGGTAAGTGAGCCAGTGTAACTACAGGCACAAGAGAGATACTATTTTCGTCCCAAGCTTGGTGGCGCATTGGCTATGTCAGGAATGGTTGAGATTTCTTACATCGCCAAAGTCTGCCCATTTGCCCGTTTGTTAAAAAAAATAGTTTAGTAAGTATAAAAAAAAACAATGAAGACGAGCATACTTAATCAAAATTATAATGAAACCTCATATACCAATTATTGAAACTATATCATATGAAAAAACCTAGGTGGTTAACGAGAAGTTTTCGTCACTAAATAATGCGTAATGATTTTTATTATTTTTTATAATGATACATATAATGAGGTACAACTATCAACGATTTGGTTTATTGCATTACTATTATAATAATAAATCTTAAAGCCTGCATGGAGGTAATATTACTTTATTTTTTTTTCTTTTTATTATGTAGATTTTAAATAAAGTTATTAAAAATAAATGTCAAAAAGCTGTAATAACGTTGTGACAGCCACTTTGAATATTTTATTTTTCTAACGAAATAACTCAATCCTTATGTTTTATAATTTCATAACACAGCCATCAATTAATAATAATACCACCTAAGATAAAAAAAAAATAAACAAAAACTATATTAATAAAATATTCAAAACCTATTTAGGACACCAAGATGTGTGACATTCCTCCCCAACGTCAAAAAATACCAAAAGATGGGCCCGGCCCGAGGGGTGCTCCAGACTGTTACTATGTGAGTCGTTATTATATTTATACCCTTTTTTTTACACTGGAAAAACGCATTAAGCG
The DNA here is from genome assembly GCA_905147175.2 of Nymphalis urticae. Lineage (NCBI taxonomy): Eukaryota > Metazoa > Arthropoda > Insecta > Lepidoptera > Nymphalidae > Nymphalis > Nymphalis urticae. The sequence continues at coordinate 2,514,954 of LR990008.1, forward strand.
TTTCCCCCACAAAAACAGTGGGGGGTATGTGGGACTCACCGGTGTCCAAGGCGCCAATTGCGCCCTGAACCAATAAAAAACCAGCGGGACCCTTTCCGTTAACGAGTAGCGCCACGGGATCGTGACATTATATTTATACCCAATTAACCCGTAGTTAAATGAATTAACCTGAATAGTTAATGATGTACCCTATTTAACTACGGTTTATATTAAATAATATGTAACAATATAGAATTAAAACGTCCCACTTGATTTTAATACGCGGAGTGCCGAAAGTTACAAGACGCGATGTACGAATACTCCACGGAGTTAATGATTATTTAATATTAACAATAAGCTATTAAATATGAGAAGTAAACAAATAAATGTACTCTTAATACATTATTGTGCCAATATAATATATTTGGGTAATATTTTGGAAGACAATATTAAAGGTTGTCTTTAAAAACACTGCTTGATATTTATTATTGTTGTGTTCCGGTTTTAAGGGTCAGGGTAAGTCAGTGTAACAGGCACAAGGGTCATAATATCTTAGTTTCCAATAATGTAAGTAACGGTTAATATTAGTTACAGCGCCAATGTCTAGGGGGGGTGGTGACCACTTATTATCAGGTGGCCTATTTGCTAGTCCACCTTCTAATTTTATAAAAAAAAAAAGATGCAATATCTACATTCACCAGTAATATTTATTATAACTACATCAAATTTGTTTAGTGTCAGACAAAGCGATCAACGATTGGTACCATCAATTATTGTTCTTACAGACGTCTCGAGTATTAAACTCAACATTCCGGTACGTGAAATTCGTTCGCAAGCTAAGAGCCGAGGAAGAGGATCAGAGGAAAGGAGCTGAAAATAAGATAAAGGAGTTAAAAGATCAACAGAACAGTGAATTCTTTATACATTGCGACAGACGGTTATACATATTCAGTAATTTTAGCCTTTAGAAATATGTATATATATTTATTAGTAATAGTATATACATATTACATATATAATATTAGTAAGGATTATTGTATATTACTGTATTTTAGTATCTATGGATGGTCTTATAATGATAAGCCTATAACTATATAGGTAGATATACCCTCTGGCATACTTTCGATTCTTCGATATTTCGTTTTTCAATTAATCATTTTCCCTATAAGGAGGTTCGGTGCATATTCCAACTCCAGAATTATGCAACTTATTTCACTGAGTCTGACACATGCAGGGTTCCTTCATCATTTCAAAGCTGAATTCATAACTTTTGGTTTTGGTGTATTTTGTTTACTAATATTGAAGGTTGTAATCATTTTGTTAAAATTCAATTTTAATCTCATCATACGAGTGAACTATTTTCTTTAATAAGTAAATAAGTTACCTGTAACAACCCAAAGAGAATTTATACACGTGAAACCTCTCCATTGATCATCTCGACTCTCATAACATATACTCAAAACGAATGTAACATAAGTTCGTAGAAAAACACTTTTGTTTACAGATCACTTATAAACAACGTAGCTCGGCGAGTTGACTTATGCATGGCTTCTTATCAAGAAGATCTCAATCAGAAACGAAAAAGGTAAATGCTCATTGTCAATGTCAGTTTTATCACATCTCTCGTATATCATCTTATCTATCTTTCCATTAATAATGAACGTATCCTTACAATTTTAGTTTGAGGTCTAGTGGCTTCAATTTAAATTATGTCGAATGAAATCTATTCTGGACATTATAATTTCGAATATAGATTAATAGATCTCTACGCGCGTGAAGAGGAAGACAATATTCGCCAGTTCGTGATACAAGCTCAAGCGGGCGCCGAACAAATCTGGCAACAAAAGATGAATCGATTACAATACCTGCTTGAGAAACGGAAGAAAGAACAAGAGGAAAAGTACAAGGACACGCCGCTGTGAGTATTTAATTTTCTATGGATTCAAATATATATTTAAGCTAAAACTTATTGAGGGTGCCGTTGTTTTTGCTGGTGGGTAGTTTTCTTTTACGATTGTGGATGTTGGCTCTTGAGTGTTGATCGTATTCACGAATTGGCCATTCACAAATCGGCCAATAAGAGTGGGGTCACTCCAGTCTAATCTACGGTTCGGATTTTAAATTTATATATTCTGACAGAAAGTTAGATAGTCAGTAGCAGCGTAGAGTAAGGAACTTGAAAATTTACTACCTCGGTTAGCAAGTAAAGACATTGATCTTACACCGTACGGGTCTATTCACTCATACTATAAAAAACCAAGGCGTTTACCATCATATATAGTCTGTAACATATCTTGTGTTATAAAATGTTTAAAGCTATTAAAAAAGCTGTATATATAAATAAGTAAATAAATCACTAGGTCGAAATGCGTCCATGTTCTACCTTGTATATACAAATTACGAGCGAAAGAAGCGCAGGAAATTCAACTGTACCAGATAAAAGAGAAGCAAGCCAGGAAAATGGCGGAGTTAGAATTTGACAAGATGTGGCATGAAGTCGCCTTGAAGGAGTCCGAAGCTTTGGTAATAATTTTCATATATATTTAGGAACTACATGTTTCCAAAAAGTTGGTATCTACCAACAACGCCAACCGGCCCGCCAACTTTTTATATACTCATCCTTCCCATACTATAAAAAAAACTTACTCCACTACTAAAGCTCATGTATGTTTAGTAGATACACATGTGTCGTAATTTAATTAAACAAATGTTGGTTTATCGCCAATCTCGGCTGTCGAGATTGGGGTCCAGTCGATCTATGTGATATGTGATCGTGATATATTTGATTTTTGTGCATGGTAGGCAGCTCGTATGGAACAAGATTCGATAGAGAGATTACGTCGAGATCTAGAATGCAAGCAATACACCGACTACCAATTGGAACAGAGACGAATACAGAGGGAGAAAGAACGGGAGATGCTGAAAGAAGAAGCGAGACGATTTAAGGCTTTATGGGATGAAGATATTAGGAAAGAACAAGAAGGTTACTTTCTATTAAGTAAAATACTTACCGCTCGATTTAACGTTGAACTCAGATCAGTTTTAATAGGTTTAGGTGTAAGCAGTTGTGCTTACCCAAATGTAAGCCATATTAATAATATTAATGTATGTTTTTCTTGTGTAATTCAAATATTCAAATGTATAATAATTGCTTAAAGAGATCGATAATGAACAAATATATTAAATTCTTTATTTCACGATGAAGTAGATGAACGATGAAGTCGTTTATAATCTTCTTCTTCGTCGTGACACTCTTGTCAGAGCGGTCGTGGTCGCCATGTAGTGCTACGAATTGTTCGTCGCAGATGTTATTCGCCTGACAAGACCTCGACATGTGTCCCTATTAATGTGTTTGTCCCTATTAATTATTCAGCTTATAATAAATACCTATATTACTAACCTAAACCAGATTTATATTACAGCTGAAAGACAACGTGCTGAGAAACGAAAGGAAACGGCGATAGAACGTAAACAAATGATTGAAGAGAGGCGAGATAAACTCGCCCAGCAAAAGGCTGAAGCCAAGTTGATAGCTGACACGTGGGACTCGCTCGCCGGACAAGGTTTGGCAGACGAATTTGCTCAGATTGAACTGAGGAGAACAAAAGAGGTAAAATTTAATTTTATATGATGACCGGATTTATAGTGAAATGTATCATTCTGACTTATTATACAGTGTCAACGGAGATATTATAGTCAAGTTGTGTGTACGCTAGCACAGACTATTTGTTTTGATCTCACAGTGCGACGGGACTAGATACGATTCGCGAGAGTCCTGTCTGAGTTAGATCAGGCCCAGATTGATCACAGATACAGACACCATTTATGTGTAGTTTTTTTTTATATAATCTTGCCTGTACACTTGTCTTAAAGACACAAATTTTCGTTGTGTAATTGTTGGATATTTTTTTGGGAATAACTTTTTAAACGTGCCTTAATAAATTAAATATTAATATAAACGTATTGCATCGTCGAGTGTATTAGGAAACAGTATCTGCGGAATACGTGTTATCAAATTAAGAATCCAGCTCTATCACGCCTACTAATTGAATTTATGCTAATAAAGCATATACTTGTGTCCATTTATAAATAACTTTTTATAGAATGTAAAACGTGTCTAAGAAATTGATTTGATCTTTTTCATTTGTATTTTATAATTTATTCTAACAGAGAGAATTGGATGAATGCAACAAAAAGATGATAGAGCTGAAAAAACAATATGAAGATTTAGAAAAATCAATTGAAGCACCTATAGCTGAAGAAGCGAAGAAAAGACAAGAATATGTGGACCAGAAACGCTGCGAATATCTTGCTTGGGCACAGAAAACAAATAAAGTAAGTGATTTTGAGAAGTTATAATCATACCTTTTTACCTTGTCTATAATTATAATTAGTTATCACTCATGTACTTATTTCCACACAGATTGGCACGTTGACTAATAAACATGAGTATTAGTCACCAATCTCCAAAGGGCTACCAATCTTGGGAACTAAGTTGTTATGGCTTGTTTCTCCCTCTAAACCGGAAGACAACAATACTAAATATTGCTGCTCGGCGAAAGAATATGTATATATATATATATATATATATATACATATTATATATATATATATAATATGTATAATATGTATATGTAATATGTATAATATATATATATATGTGTGTATATGAAGTGTTAATTATTCATCTCGCACTCGGCGGTGAAGGATCACAATATTTAGGGGTTGTTACATTATTAAAATGTTGACAAATCCAGTGAAAATATTATTGTAATTGTAATATTAATTTATACTTTATAATTTATTTTACTACTTATTGATATTGGCTAACATCACGTGGGATAACAGATTAATTAAGAATAATCTGTTTTCCCTTAGTAAAATTTGAGGTAAAGCCTCATTGAATTATTGACGTCTTCGATTTATAATAAACAAAACATGAACCCGGAACAGAAGCCGGAAAACCAAAGACAATGAATCAAAGATAGTAATGTTTACGTGGCAAGGCTACCAATTAGACAATATGGAGCATCATTTTTCCTTTTCGTTGTTTACGATTTGAGTCACCGTCCTTTGTTATTAAAGGATAATTGTAGTATTTTCTTTATATTTATAACTCTTGACGAGTATTGTTTCCTATTTTATATAATAAATATTATATATTAGACGGTTTGTGTTCTGAATAAATGAATGAACACTTTAATTAATATTGAACTGTATTGTAAGAAATTTTAATGTAACAACTTACGTTAATATAGTTTATAAACACATTGTCTTTAATTAGCACATACCTACATATCATCAGTATGATATTTATGCTCCTAGAATATCCACTCTATTTCTGGAAGAAATAACATTAGGTACCTAATGCGCTGTTTAAAATAAAGATTATTTTGAAATTTTATACACGTTTTTAAATAATTTTGTTGCATTTTTACTTGAAATAAAATAATAAACGAAAACAACAAATTATATTCTTTAAGTATATTCTTTTTAATGTTGAAGTTTATATCCATGTCAAAAACATGTTTTATTTCTGGCGCGTATAACAAAGTGTTAAAACAATTAATACAATTTTAGGAAGTCCGACAAGCAATGGTGGATCAAATCAAAGAGCGGCAACAGGCTAAAGAGGTTCTAAAACAGAAGATAGCCGAAGAGAACGAGTACCACAGACAACTGTTTGAACAGCTGAAACAATTGGTCGACCATAAGCAACTCACTGACGCACAGAGTAGAAAGCAGCATCAGAAAGAAGTTCTAGAACAGATTGAATATAACAAACTGTTGAAGGTACGTTCTGCATTTGATCATTTAGAATGTGTTATTTTTTAACAAGTACCTAATTACTTTAAAAAAAAAAAAGTAATATCGTTGATTTAGACTGACTATTAACGCTAAGTGAGTCTAGAAAGTTTAAATTTGGAACATTTGTTTTTTTTTTATATCGTAACAATACTCTAAGAAAAGATTTTTGAAAACTTCAACTTTACGTATAGCAGCAGTATAGTACACGACATCACCATTGACATATATTTGTAATATATTATATTTTTATATGTATTTTTCCGTAAGTTAAAATGAAATCCTATCTTATTATGTTCGTTCACAGTTTTTTTTGTATTACAAAGTACTTCTATAATTTGTATTAAATATTTTAGGAACGAGCTCGTCAAGAAGAATTGGATCAAATAAAGAAATGCCAGATCGCGACTGAAGAATACCAAAAAGAAATAAATAAAATGTTATGCAGGTGACTCGTAATTTATATCAAAATCAATTTGCGCCTATTTGATAACTTGTATAAGTACATATTGATGACATTATTTGAAGCCTCCGACTTAAAAGAACTGTTAAACTCCAGTCATGATTACAAACGTTTTCGTTATCTACGTTCACTAAAAATACGTTCAAAATAAAATAAAAACGAGTAGTTTATAAAATGAAACAAATAAAAAATAATTAACTATATACGAACTCCATTACGTAATTCTATATTTACTATAAATAGTATTAGCCATATATAATTAATTCATTCATTATAAACAAACAAGAAATTTTAATTCTAGTCGCGTTCTGTACACGTGATACGTGACACATCGATTAAGCTTATTCCACACGTTACGTATTACAATACTTATAGAATTAATATAAATGTTCCCTTTGTTCATGTCGTGATTTAAAAGAATGTAATATGTATACAAATACAAACTTCATTAAATCATAGATAAAAAATGAAATGGTAGGTTACCTAAAAATATTTAAAAATAGAATTTTATCATTGATTTTTATTTTACATTTAAATTATTCTATAAAATAATTACACAAGCTCAAAATTCAAATAATTACACTTTAGCTGTAAAATCGCTCAGAAAAGCGGTTTGTTAAGCAGTGCTTGAACATGCCTTTGGCTTGGATTAATCAGACCATTTTCTTATTTATAATTCTTTAATTAATAGTCGATATAGCTTAGTACATAAAAGATTAAGTGTGAACCCGTGAATTTCAGTTTGCACCGAAGTGGGCAAACATCACCCACCTACTATTCACTTGCCTATTTATGTTACAAGCATATCTCGTTCTCGGTGGTGCAGGTATTATACAGTGGACTGACAAATGGGTCACCAGATGTAAAGTGGTCCCAACCATTGGCTATGTAAGAAAAATTAACCATTCCGTACATGCGCCACCAACATTGGGAACTAAGATGTTATGTCCCTTGTGCCTGTAGTTGCACTGGTCCAAACCCTTCAAACCGGAACACAATAATACTAAATATTTCGCGGTAGGATATCTATTCTGGTTGGTACCTAGTACCTATCCAAACGATTGGCTCACGCATCCTTCAAACGGAACACAACAGTACTAAATATTGCTGTTTGACGGTAGAATATTTGATGAATGGGTGGTCTGGCCAGGCTGGGCTACCACCAAATATGTATGTCCGTTCACAATTATAGAGCTACATGATCGAAGCTCCAATTCGTATTGAGCTATGTATCGGCTATTACTAAACATGGCAAATTTATGTATGAAATAACTTCAAACTCACAAACGCTTAAAAACTACATGTTAAAGATTTATAAAAGTGATAAGCGATAGATAAAAAAAAAACCGGACGGAAAACATTACAAGAGCAACAACCAGCAACATTTAAGAACGTGACACTACATAAGGAATACTAATTAAATTCAGCGTTATCTCTTTACATGTCATAAATATTATTTCAATTTTGACAATCGTTGTTTCGAATATACAGAAGAATACAATATTTGTACTGAACGATTATTACATTCGACATTGTTTGTAGATATCAAAGAAAGTGTAAAGTTTTTTTAAGCAGTTACTATTTTTTTTTTGTTTCAGACCTTTCTTCAGCGATGAAGTACATCCATTCATGAAACAAATGGCAAAAGGACTGAAAATGAAAGATAAATGCCCCTGTTCACGGCCTGATTATTGTAAATAAAATTGTATTTTTTTTTATAAACAAATTGCTTGGTATTAAAATTGTGTTCAATAAATATTTTAATTATTTTTTGTTTTTTAATTGATATTAGTGTTGCTATATCGTAACGACGTACAGCTATAGGTATATATAACTAAAATATTTTATTGGCTTAATAAAAGAAACTAATATAATAACTTTAGTGAAACCAGACGCTTAGAACGATCTATATGATAAAACATTGAAAATTAAATTGTGTTTTTTCTGCCGCTACAATTTCTACGTATCCTTACCCTGAAGAAAATGCTTATTACGTAATTTTCATAACCTTTCCTAAATTTTCCGCAGATTAGATTATGCACAGTTATACTTAATTTAACGATAAAGGACCGATAAATTTGTCACACAGTGCATTATTGTTTAATATTTATATAGTATATTAAATTCGGCCTTAAGGCAAATCTTATAGCATATCATAGTAAAACAACATACAATCTAATATCATCGCCCTTGACATTGTTATCTATCTTTCGGCATTGCTCACGATTCTCGGAAACAGTACTACGTGCTGTGTCCTCTTATTTTTATAATTTAATGCGTAACACGTCTTCTATGAGACATACATGTCGATAAAATGATACAAGATGGCAATAGTTATGGTACATTCAAAAACACTGGTTCAATATAAGGATTCTATAAAAAAGTCTGTATATTTTTCTAATAACAACACAATATTATTTATCTGTTCTATTTTAACACAATGCCTAAATTATTATTAAAAAAAATAAATGGTAATGGCCATTTTTATTGCAAAATGAACGTTACCTTTAAAAAAACCTAAGAAAATAATAGGCTGTTTTATATAATCTGTATTTCCATTCAACAACCATGAACGAAGGTTTCGAATATAAAATCTTACTTTTACCTTTATTATAAGATAACAATTATATACTTATTTCTTACATCAGCTGTACCTACATGTTTCACATATACGATGGGATGGTACCTATAAATTAACTTCTCGTTTACAATTTGAATGTTTGGTTCAATTTTTCGTCGTGCGATGAGTTCAAACATACAGATTTCATCAGTGTCCTATTTGAACCTCGCAAGTAATCGTGCGAGCACATGAAATGCTTATTCGATAACGATCGTACGATGCGTTTGACAGCAAAAACTGTGCATCTCTGTAAAGAGCCATCGTTATAGTGGCGTGAGCGCCAGCCATCGAGCGACGGCATCACGCGATGGACATCGCGCGATCTATTAGGACACCTGTTAGGTCATCGCACGACCACTTTGATCGTGAGATGAAAAACACATCGAGCCATCGTACGATCGCTCCCAATTAGGACGCCGCCTTAAAGCACACACGTTTCTTTAACCTCGCATAATATAGTATCTACAAATGAATGGCATTAACTTTAATCTAAATCACCCGCCGTGTAATTGCAATAATAACTGATTAGATTTAATTTAAATTCGATTCATTACTTTTTTTATAATTGCACAAGGAGTAAATATATCTCCAACGGAATATTTTTTAAATCGTCTCGAAATTCGTTAAGAGCATAAGTTCGTTCCTTAAATTTTACCAACGACATGTCTCATTCTTCACAAAGAGCAATGATGCTTAGGGAAAAAGTACTTACGCCAGTATTTTTTTCTTCTTAATACTATAGAATAATAATTGCGTCCGTTTCAAAACAATAAACCTCAAACTTGCTTCCTTACTTTTTAGTTTCTCAATGACTGTACATTTGTACGATTTTCCTCTAGGAAGAACTTAATTTATGCAAATAAAAATATACTTATTACGAAGGCAACTTGTTACGCTGTGATTTCATTCTTCAAAGTTTTCCTTGAGCATCTTGAACTATATAAGGCTTACGGTCGTAGGTCTCATCGCAGTCTATCACAGCATTCGAAGATGCATACAAAGCTCTTAGTAGTCTTCGCTTTCGCGAGTGTGGTTTCCAGTCACGATATATCGATCGGGTCTGATGAGGGAGGAAGAAAAATATTCGACGAAATAAGACAGGCGAATCCTGCGATTTGGAGGCAAATCGAAAATGTCACCATCATAGCGCCGAACGGTGAAGTTATTAGCAGAGTCGTCGTTACGGATATGAGGCCAGAAAAGGATGGTGATGTGCAAATTGTGGATGGCGGTGAGGGAAGGAAAAGTGTTACTATAGAACTTAAAAGTCCAACGGTTTTACGCGGTTATGAATTTCACCTCGAAGTATATACCGTCCCAGATACCAAATTAACTGACGCTGAAGAACATCTATACCTAGATCCTACGTCGACGACGGATAAAATTGATATGCCTGACACGAGTGAAGCGACATCACACGAAGCAGATGGAAGTGGTGATGAAGATAAAGAGAAAATGATGAGCGAATTGCCTAGCGACACTGACAAAACGACTGAAATACCTGAAAGCACAACGAACCAAGATATTCCTGCATTGGTAGGAAAGGTGGTAGACGGTGATATTTTAAGACCTGCACGCGAAACGAGTGATGAAAATAATAGTCCTCAAATATCTCAATCTGAGGAAAATTTAAATACACATCCGTCAATTATTGGCAGTGAAGATGATGTAACAACTACTGAAAATGTAAGCACAGAAATAACCACAGAGGCAGACATGACAACAAAATCAGACAGTGAACAAATTACAGTTGCTCCTGGATCTTTCGACAACAGTAAAAACATTCCTGACTATCCATCATTAAGCATCTTAGATTATATAAAAAGTAAAGAGGGAGCAAGACAGTCTCGTCGCACAGATGATGAAACAAATGACTCGAATGACGATACAACCACAACTGAGAAAACAGATGAAAAGACGGGCAGTGTGGATATTTCATACATGTTACCTACAGAAGAACCTATTTCACCGTCACTAAATAATAACGACGATACCGTTGACTTAGTACCTCCTGAAGAAACTGATTATAATACCGGATTTTCGTCAAATAACGAAAGCACTGAAATACCAGTCGTCGAAATTTCATCAGACAATGGACCGAGAGCAGGCCGTGGCTTAGACTTCGAGGATTCACAAGAGCTATTTACTCCAACAACAATGAGTGATACTGAATCAACCACTTCAGTAATAAATAATGAAGATAGTGAAAATAGTACAACAGAAGCGACGATCGATGAACAATCAAGAAACGCTCGCGAAACTGACATTGATGAAAATGTTAACGGGCTTGACACTTCAAACCAAAACGAACAAATACCTTTATGCAGAGCAGCCAATGAAAATGATAAACCATCCAATAATCTCACTCCTAATATAATAATAGTTAACGGAGAACAATTGACTTTGACACCAGATAGCAATCATAAAATGCAGTTCGGAATACCGATCATTCTCATCATCGGCAGTGATACAAATATTCCCACAATCAAAATCATTGCAGAAGGTGCTAGCGATAATGAAAATAAAAATGTAAACATGGATCCTCTCGCAGAGAATTCAATGGACGATTACGAACCAGTACTTGAAGATAAATTAAATGACTCCCAAGAGAGAGAATTTCCAGATGAATTTATTCCAAAACCAGTAATGAGTTATAAATAACACCATTTTAGACTTACATTATTTATTATCTTTGTATTGAGTATTTTGTGATAACTTATTTATATTTAGAATGATACGAAATAAATCAATATAATTACATATTTTTATTTAATTCTGATAAATAAAAACCATATAAAAATGTCCACTTGTAAGTAATTCAAAACATTTTACAATATAAATGATTTTATTATTAAAACTGTCTATAAATTGAGCATCAATTAAAAAATAATTGGAATATGCAATACACAAATATTTTACACTCATTTAGTCTATTTATAATAAATAATATTTTTATGATATGTATGTAGATATACATGTATGTCATAAAGTAATAAAAAAAAAACACAATTTTCATGTATCATATAGAATTATTGCTTTATCTGTACTAATACAATACTATAAATTATCTTGTTCATTTGAACATCTGCACACAACATAAGACCAATTTTAATAAAACTTTTTGTGTTTTAAAGACTTGTCTTTTTTACGCCTTATTTTGATACAATTAAGTTATATATAATAATAAAAACAATTGTGAAAAAGACCCAAAATACATAATATCAATTGCAAACACAATCTGAATAGTTATCAAAAGTTACAATTATAAATTTAAACTTGCTGAATTCCTTATTTCATTGATCCATGTTTAGGTATTAAATATTTATAACTATATTAATTAATATAATGTAATAAATGCATGTTAAAGATGCATTAGAAAAATACTTATATTAAAAACACAGCCAGATTATGGTATATTATGGTTATATCTATTTTTAACTTTATACTTTTCTAATTTGTGCAAATTCAAAAAATTGTTAATTTGTAAAATATCATAATCCCATTAGACATTATAACTGATAATTTAACACTAATGTCCAAATGTAAAAATTAAAAAATATATTTAAAAAATAAATCAATGGAAAAAAGTCAAAATTTAAGATTTGTTAAATATTGCTCTAAATTAAAAAAAAAAAAAACATCATAGTCATTTGTCCCATTTAAATAAGTATATGGGAATATTAACATGATATTTAAATTCAATTTCAATTACAAAAAAAGTTAACTGATTTTGATACTATTTAACTATTTAATATTGTCAATTCTGTTATACCAAAACTCCAAACTGTCTCCTGTCAATAATGACAGGCAAATACATATATTATACAATTCGTCAGCATTGAGATTAAAAAAATTAGAAAAATTTTCACAAAAACTGATAACAGAATCTTTACATTGCTATTATTTTTAAAATTATCAACAGGGAATGTCAAAATTACTTATTTATCTAAGTATTTATATCGTTGTCAGGTCAGTAAAAATAGTAATTTTTATCGATGTTTTTTTTAAACTTCTATTAATAGGCAACTATTAGACACTAGTAGTAATAGTTATAGGCTACTATAATAACAAAATAATTAAAGTGTAACATATTGACAGTTTAAGTTTTATAACCTTTGTATTGGTGGGAATGGACTATAACCTGCATCTAGACTTAATACACATATGTTTCCATTTTGTACAAATTAAATTGCAATTCACTTAAAAATGACTTTCTAATCATATTTAATTAGCGAATGTACTGGAATACCATTTGGAATGTTTCTCCGACCATTCAAAGATACCAATTCCATAACAACGAGACAACCAACAACATCTGCCTCACAGTTTAGTAGAAGGTTCGTAGCTGCTGTTATGGAGCCACCTGTAGCAATTAAATCGTCAATAATCAGGCACTTGATACCTGGACGGATAGAATCCTTTTGAATTTGTAATACATCCTGAAACAATCAAAGTGTTTGTTTGTTCAACAACATGGAAATCTATGTTACAGGAAATGTGTATGCAGTATTATAGAAATTAAGAAAGAGTAATATAATTTCAAACCCAAATATAATTGGGAAAATATATTAATGTTATATTTAGTGTAATTAAGTTTTTCTATTTCAGTTAGTAAACATATAATATATAAATAGAAGAGATTTTAACATATAGATCAATAATATTGTAATAATGATATCAGCATTGAATTTTATAGGTTATTTGGATATTATTTTTATTATTAATTAAAACTAACTAGAATTATTTTACTATTATTAAGTTTTGCAGTACTTACAGAACCATATTCTAAGTCATATTTATAGGATATCACTTCCCCTGGCAATTTTCCTTTCTTTCTTATTGGCAAACATCCAATACCCAGTTCTGCTGCCACAGAAAACGAAAAAAGAAATCCCCTTGATTCCAATCCAACAACTGCTTCTACATCCGGATATTTTACACGAATAACCGTAACTAATAAATTTTGTAGAAGTCTGCTTGTAGAACCATCCGATATAGCGGAAAAAATATCCCTAAAATAAATAAAAAGTTTATTTAATAATTTCATTGTAAAATTTTCTCTATTTGAAATTGTGTGGTTGACCACGTTTTTTTATGATATTCTATTCAAATAACTTACCAAAAAAGAATACCTTCTTTCGGAAAATCGGGATAACTTTTAATTTTTGATTTTAGTTTAATAACTTTTTGTTCATAATTAGAATCCATAATTATAACCAATATATGTGCTATTTGTAATAAGACACCGCGGCGACTACGTACAAAAATCTTTTAAAATATATATTCATAGATAAGGTTCCTTGCCGTGGTTTTTAATTTATTCCCAATTTTTATCTGAATTCTGAAATTGTTATCAGATTTAACATATCACTGTCATATGTCAAATGTCAATTAATGTCCCATTTTCAAAACATTGCCGATAGTAAAATTAATTATTTATCTTAAAATAATTAAAGGCCTTTTTAATATCAAAGACATTTACTGATGATACGAAATTTTTCTTCGCACAAACGTTTTAGTTATGAGATGACAATACGCTAACTGTTAAAGATAGTTTATTTTTTATTTTATCCAATTTGTTCTTATACTTTTTTCAAATTAGCAAGTAGTTTTTTAAGAACCCATGCTATTATGGCAAATTAATATGAATTATATATTTTTATCTTTTTAATTATTTCCTTCACCATTATAATGTTTGTCTTCTATTAAGTATTAGTTAGCTAGATAAATTAACAAATAATCTGAAATTCTCTTTAGATTTTGCGTATCGAGACATTTTTATTATCAAGAATTTAAGTACCTATATATTATTACAGTATTTTATTGTATTCGTAAAGTTGCAATCGCAATGATAAGCATGGCAATCTTATAAAAATGTCATTAAATTACAAAAGTCAAATAAAACGTCAGAAACTTTAAATTTAAGTAAAAGCGGTTAACTGTTTAAATTAAATAAGTTGAATTTTAATATAATTAATAAGTATAATAATAATTTGCAATATGTAAAATTGAATATTGGTCGTAATAAAACCAAATTATCCATCAATTCTACGCTGGCAAGTGTTAAAACTTTTTCCCGCCGTAAGCGAAAGTAATATTTTAAACAGCGCTTAACAATGCTATCGACGGCAGATTTAGAAAGGCTAATTACGGTTAAACGTCGTGAGATAGAGCAGGAGAAAACCGTTCTTGGTCTCTCGTCGCCTCCTAACGTTAATGTGAGTATTTAAAATAGTGTGAACGCGTATTACTACCTGTTGCTTGGCTCTCAACAGAAAACTCGACTCTATTGATTTTCTGCCAGTCGCCGGTGGCCGTCTATTGATTTGGCCGTGCAGACGGTTTCGTTGAAGATATAACAGTTTTCACATTACGCGATAACTTATTAATGTTTTTTAATTTCATTAAAATGTAATTCATTGGGTGCCTTATTTATTATTTTTGTTATTATAAAGTAATTATGTGATTTTATTACAAGCCATAAATTAGGTAAAGTATATAATATACCTATATAAAGTATAGATTGAAAAAACTCTGTCATCATATTTTTAGTAAAACTTTATAGGTGGTAGTAATAAAACTAATTACTCAAAAATGTTATATAATTATAAATTAACTTAAATTATTACAGGTATAAAACATAATTATTGTTAAAGTTTTGAACATAGTTTTATTTCAATATTTTATGTTAATTAAATAATAAATTAACATGTTTTGCATTATTTAATAATTCAAATTTATTTATTTAATTCATATAAATTATAAAATTATAACAGAATAAACTCCTATATGGTAATAATTTATATTTGAAATATAAACAAAATTATTAATTTCAACATACCAAAAAGAAAATCAAGATATTTTTATAAAATTTACATTTTCAACATGTAATACACACAAGCTATGAACTATAACTTCTTAAATATTTATCACGTGTACACATGAAACGTCAATGAGTATTGATTACACATTAGTTTTGATTCTGTAATTTTGATAGCCTACTTTATACATTGCTATTTACATCACATTTGTTATGTTATTTTTTCTTATATATATCCGGTTTTACATTGTGTTGCGTCGTCATCAAGCTTAGATGATAAACCCAGATTAATGTATTTTAATTTTTAGGATGTATCGAACAAGCAGAATGTATTGAATACTGAAAGAAATGTGAGATTTAGCCGACCGAGAGCTCTGTCCGAAAATAATGTACTTACAAACACTAATGATATCCTCGGAGAAAATACATTGGAAGACTTAAAGGAAGACATACCGTCTGATTTGGAAAGATATATACGGGTAAGTGCTGAAGCTTAGACACATAAAGTTAAGTTGAATTTCTGACCTTTTTTTGCCATTGGTTAAAAAAAAAACATATTTATTTCAATTATATATCAATTTTAATTTTTAGTTATAAGCAAAATATTTTGCCTCTTATGTAACTATATATTAAATAAGTTTATCTACTACGTTGATTTTGTCAATGTAATACGTAATGGAGAAGACATGTGGCTGTCGTGGATCTCGATGTTTTGGTGTATGGGATTTCAGTTCAGCTTTTAGTGTTTGACCCTTGATAATCAAATAATATGAAATGAAAAATCTCAAAAAAAGTTGTGGCTAAAAAAAATTGTTCCTCTCTCTAATTTAAACAAGTTGATAAATATACCATGAGACATATGAAGAATACAAAATTTACACTCAGTCTGTCTTGTGAGTGGGTGAGGACAATGACTTCCAACGTAATGAATTATATGAAGAATAACAATGATCCCACATTACTTCTTGTCTTTGAAAATTTTGATTGTTTACTTGCTTCTGCATTTAGGCCCGACATAGTGACCAGTTCAAAAAGTTCAATTGATTGTATTTAAAAAAATATCAACACAAAAGTATTTTTCAGTAATTAATAAAAAATAAAATACATAAGCCTGCGTAGTTGGCTAATCTCTCTTGAGATTGGCCGCCGTGGCCGAAATCGGTCTGGAGGACATTATTATTATTATTATTACTAAGAATATCACGTCTAAAATACTATGTTACAAATTTTTCTTATATACCCGTATTGTTCTTGCCAAAACGATAGATTTCGCCAATGTCACGTAGGACAGAGAATGCGCAAAGGTGAATGACTGCGAGACGAGAAATCAACTACAATATTATGAAAATAAATATTGTTCGAAAATAAAGTGAAATTACGACAGCTTTAGTAGCGTGCATATAATTGTGGGTTGTTAACTTAACTACTATAAACTGTTGTATCACAGCTATTAAGGAAACGCGGTAATTTAAAATAGAAAAAGTTACATTCACATTTCTAAAATAAAATAAAAAATGTTTAAATTGATCAATAGATAAAAGATGTCTCATTTATTTAATTATTAAAATATATTCCAGTTAAAACCTATATAGGATAAAGATTCGTTTATTTTAAACTAAATTAAATCATTATTAAGTTCAATAGTCGAGTGGACCATTGGTTAGAACACGTGAATATTAAACAAAGATTTCGGTTTTATACCCGCCCCGATACCCCGAAAATATAGTGAAAATATTATATTTGCCTGTTTAATTTGTATTTATAATTCATCTCGTGTTTGTCGGTGAACATTGAGAGGAAGCATGTGACAGACGAAAGTCGCAAGTAGACCAATCCGAATTGAAGGAATATTGTCCAAATCCTTCTCAAAAGACTATAGCCGAGCTGTGGGACAGTACTGTTACTTTTTTTATATAAGTCCAAGGTTATAGATATGTTGTGTATCAAAGCTGGTGCAAAGTACATCTAATCAGAGAATCAATTGCTCGTAGGCGGTGCGGTTACTCTTACATTAATTTGACATTGGCAATGATATCAGTCGATACTGATTTTGCAAACCGTTATATTATTGTATGAGCTAATTTTAAGTTCATTCAACTATTATTATTATCGATTAGTTACTTACGTTAGGTTATAAATTAATAGAAATCTATGTGTGTAATAATACAGTAAAAACCCTGTCTGTACATTGAATTAATTTACAGTGAAACCTGGTTAAGTGGGACCTGGATAAGTGAGAAACCTCTACTATTGAGAGTTGCAACGAGGTCCCGGTTCTTTTTCATTAAATTACCTCTGTTAATAGGACTTTTTGGACCTGGTTAAATGAGATTTGAATTCTAAGACTTTTTCGATGTTTAACGGCACATTTCGACTTCTGTAAGCGGGGGCCTCTGTAAATGAGACTATAATTTTAAATCTGTTTAATTGGAAAACTGGATTATTGGAAACCCTCAATAATAGGTACATATGTCTTGATCCTTAGAGATCCCAATTAACCAGGTTTCAGTGTATATGAGCGAGTGAGGGTGTTATATATCTGTCTGTTACGCTTTAACAGCTAAACCACAAAAGGATTTTGATACAATTTTTTTTTTATTATAATTGGGAAACATACAGTAAACACCACATACATTATACAACAATGAACTCGTGTACACACTTATCAAGTTTCCACTTAAAACTAATTCATGAATGCCAGTTTACAAGCAATTTAGAAAATTATAAATAATAATTATTAAGATTCAAAAAATTAACAAACAGCAAAACAATAATTAAAAAAAAAAGATTAAATTGACAAATGCTCGCTAACTTTCTTTTTAAATGTATTGAGCGTACAAGAAAACATGTCCAAGTCATTAAACTTCCTATTGTAGTTCTTACAAGAGCGATATATAAATTCAATTTAATACAAAGAAAGCTAGAAAGAAGAAATGATATAGACTTATTTATTATACCTAACGCCTGAAAACACGAGGTTAGAAACTAGTAGACTACAATCGAACGCCTGCAATTCGTAGTTTTATGAAAACCATAAAAAAATACGTGATTAAAACCTATATTCGTAGTTCGTACAAATCGTTATTACCGTAAACTGTAAAACATTTGACATACATAACGAAACACGTTTGTATAAAGATTAAATCTCTACGAAAACAAAAAAAAAACTAAATATTTCATAGCTGAAATGAGCGAAATAACCTCGACCTAAGTGATTTACGGCAACTCATATTTAAAGAGGGCCAAGTTTAAATGGTCCTTTTTATTTACACGAAGCAGTGCAGCTGACTTATGTATTATTTAAGCGTACATTGCAGTAAAGCGCATGTCTAAAATTTCACTGCAGTCATTTACTGCACAACACTTCCAACATTTATGACACTTTAAGTTTATCCGATACCAATGGCAAGACAAATAAACAACTTTGGCCTTGAATTAACGTGACGTCATTGGTCGAGATCTAGAATATTCCGTGGTGTTATTTGTGGATTCGTAAAACATCGCGTCTTTAATTTCGGCGCTACGTTATGTTATAAATAGTAATTATTTATTTTATATTCTACCGCAAAATAGTAGTACAGTACTTAGTGTTGTTGTGTTCCGGTTTGAAGGGTCAGTGAGCCAGTGTAATTACAGGCACAAGGGACATAACATCTTAGTTCCCAAGGTTAGTGGCGTATTGGTGATGTAAGCGATGGTTAACATTTCTTACAATGTCAAAGTCTAAGGGCGTTGGTGACCACTTATCAGGTGGCTCACACGTTGTCCGCCTTCCTATTCTACAGTAAAGGCCTGAGAATGTTCAATTGCTTGTTTCATATATATTTCAAGCAGTGGAAACCTTCAGTAAGGTACCCGGCTCCCATGGGGGGAAACTGGGTTATGTGGGATTCTTACCCACTAAAACCACTGCGATGACCGTCATCGGCACGGATTGGAAGGGCTGCGGAATCATGTTGATATAACGCATTCTCGGCCTCCCATGTTGGTTGATGGAATACACATGTGGCAGAATTGCAGTGATATTATACACATGTATTACCTCACGATGTTTTCATTCGTCGCCAGGCACAGGTGAATTATAATCACAAATAAAACACATAAAAATTCAGTTGTGCTTGTCCGGATTTGAATCCACTATCATCGGTTAATATTCGCACGTTCTAACCACTGGGCCATCTCGACTTATTAAGTGATTATATATTATATAACAGCAGTTTTTATTGCTCAATAAAGCATGTTATTATTAAATCGCATGCAATGTCTGTTGGTTGCTATTCAAAATTTTTTTATGAAATCGGTTTATTCTTCATAGATACGGACATGAATACGGAGTGATTATCAAAAATTTATAGCAAGTCTACGTGTGTCTGAGTGATGTGTCCACACAGGCATAAAGCTCCATTAATCATACACAAGTTAAAACAATGGCCTCTTTACTGTATAGACATTCGTAATTTATCTGTACGTAATCAATATTTATGAGTGTCTGAATTTTTTAAGGGAACCATAGTCGTTAGTGTTTGAGTAGTTATTGTTAATTATTTTCGTGTAAAGTAACAGCCTGTTATGTCGGCTTGGCTAAGACCTCATTTCCGTTTGATAAGAAGACTTGGAGCCTGTACCACCACGCTGCTCCAAGGTTGTGGATACACAGACACATGCAGGTTTCCTCACGATGTTTTCCACCGCTGGGCACTGCATGTGCGAACGCGAGTGGGTAAGTGTTCAGTACCCAATGTCCTTTTCTGTATCCCTGACAACGTATCTGCAAGAAATTCATGATGATTTATTGATGAGTTAAGATTTAAAAGCGTAACAAATAAAGTAGTAATATATAGTAGTAGTAGTAATTATATAAGTCGATAATATTTTGTTTGAAATAATATGTGTTTATGTAGAAATTCTATATTATTTATTTGAAAAAATAAAAAAAAATACATCCAGCTATACAATAAAATAATAGGATAATGCTTAGTCAAAAACTAGTCTTAGTTTCTGCACTGAACTAGACAATTTGGGATAGCGTACAAAATCATCAGATTTTCTGGAAACAGCTGCGAAGAACCGAATTCGAAAGGTTAGACTGACTGTTAGAGTGTCCAATTCCTTTCCGTTGCGCTACTTTTTAAAACTTGTAACAACATATTTATTCTATTCAGCATAGTCCCGTATTCGATATGATACGTGAGCAAAATGGTGTGTTGAAGTATTGAATTTCACAATATACACGATGTTTTCTGTATATCCTAAAAATATTATTATGTTTATAAGGATGGATGGATCTTTGTTAGTCTTTCACGCAAATACTAACTGACCGGATAACTCCTCTCATCTCACCTCACCTCAAACTCACCCTTATACAACATTACTAAGTATTACTGTTTGAGAGTTTCGAGTAGTTAGTACATACTGCCGAGATGGTCCAGTGGTAAGAACGCGTGAATCTTAACCGATGATCGTGGGTTCAAACCCGGGCAAGCACCACTGAATTTTCATGTGCTTAATTTGGGATAATAATTCATCTCGTACTTTTCGGTGAAGGAAAACATCGTGAGGAAACCTGCTTGTGTCTAATTACACTGAAATTCCTCCACATGTGTATTCCAACAACCCGCACTGGAGCAGCGTGGTGGAATAAGCTCCAAACCTTCTCCCCAAAAAGGGAGAGGAGGCCTTTAGCCCAGCAGTGGGACATTCACAGGCTGTTACGGTACGGTACGGTAATCATTCGTTATCAAAGTATCTTCAATCTTTTTATTACACAATGTTTAGGTGATGCCGCCAATCTGCAACGCATTGATGCTCAGATACCCACTTCCGTTTTATTATAATCATTCATTGTTCTAACCAAGGTTGTGGGCAAGTTCATAAATGATTTATTGTTGCAATATTATTTTACATTTTTTATGTTATTTATAGAATAACGCCACGAGTATTCTTTTAATTGTATTATATTTGGTAGGAGGACGGGCAAATGGGCGATGCGATGTACGAAATATAAACAATTCCGTATAACAACGCGCTACCAACCTTAGGTACTAAGGTGTTATGTCTCTTGTCCCTATAGTTGGCTCGCCCACTCTTCCGAACAAACTTCGGAGCACAATTCTAACTATTGTTTGGGGCCAAATATGTGATGAATGGGTGGTGGCATCTACCCAAAAGGATGACACAATGACTATTGACTATAATATATAAACTTTTAATCAAATCATTTAATGTTAATTGGATTAATTACCGAATTTGAATGATTTTTTTTAAATCTAAATTGTCTAATAAAAATCCTATTATATTTTATTTTTGAACAATACATCTGTGCCGTTATAAATAGATTTGATTTATTAAAGTCATACGAAGTCTTTGTATCATACAGTGGCCCACATAACAAAAGCTATTGTACATTGAACCAATTTAATAAAATGACATTCAAATTTGGAATTTTAACGGAATGTAAATTCAGTTTTAGTAACAATCTCAATTATAGATATTGACGTGAAAATACACCAATTATTATACTTGATGACACTTCAAGAAAGTATCAGATAATTATAGATTTGAATGATAAATTTGTAGAATCAACCGTTTTTATTTCGTAAATCCCCAACGCCCATTGGTCGCTTGTTATGTCATCGCTCGCCTACAACCAATGACGATACAGATAACTAAATTCAGTTAATCTAACTTTGATCTGCTTTTCAAAAACTGGAACCTGCCCTCGAACTGATCGTTATGAACTGCCTAATGGGCTCAACA
This sequence comes from Nymphalis urticae, assembly GCA_905147175.2. Lineage (NCBI taxonomy): Eukaryota > Metazoa > Arthropoda > Insecta > Lepidoptera > Nymphalidae > Nymphalis > Nymphalis urticae. The sequence goes on from LR990008.1 coordinate 2,537,397, forward strand.
GTTAATTCATGGGAGTTCGACAAAATTATTGGCCCTGATATATTTATCAATCTCACTTTTATGAATAGTGTTATTAAAAGTTATATGACAAGATTCAAGCGACACATTATACACCGGGCGGTAAATTCCTGGCTCCTATATTTAAAGAATTGATGTATATAAGTGAACTTTTTGGAAGCTTAAGAGTAACAAGCTTGTAAATGTGCTTGTCTTGCTAGTACTGAGCTAAAATTGACCTCTTGATTTGAGAAGGGAGCTTACACTACCGCGCTACTATGCTCGATACCCATGTGGCGAAGTTAGAATGTCAGTGAAATTAGATACATGCAATGGTTTTCTCACGATATTTTCATTTATCGCCGAAACGGGTTTACTAATTAAACAAGAAAATTCAGTGGTGATGGCTTGTGGTACTTTCCTGGGTTTAACCACGCTCTCATCGGTCGAGATTTACGCGTTCTAACTGGGACATATTAGTTCCTTCAAAACTTATTTTTTATGAACATTTTTATAGAGACGCTTTTGAATTAGATTTTATGACAATCTATTTTTTCTAGAAGTTTCTTCATAGTTATCGGACGTAAATGTGTTTGCATGACTTAGGGTGTTATGAAGGGTTAGAAAACATTTCGAGATTCGCCCAAAAAACCATCGTACTGTCCATAGGCGTAGAATTAAGACTAAATAATTTGTGCATTTTGGCGCTACTAAGTCATTTTTAAGTCAGTAAGTCAGAATAACTGACTGACTTATCAACGCATAGCCCAAACTACTGCGTGAAAATTTGAATACAACTCGTATTTACATTGTAGTTTAGCACTAAAGAAACATTTTAGAAAATTTAACCCCTAACGAAGTGATAAAGAGGATAACAGTTTGTATGAATCACTTGATTTTTGAAGAAAGAGCTATGGTAATTGGTATTTAGCAATCCTATTTTTTTAATGCTGGATAAACGCATTACGCTTTTCCCCCAAGGGAACAGTGAGGGGGTTATGTGGGGCTCGCCGGTGTCTGAGGCACCGAGTGCGCCCCGAACACCAGAATACCCACAAAAAAACCAGCAATACCCTTTTCGTCTTAATGAGGAGCGCCACAAGATCGCTTGCGCATGCTACCGTGATGATATTTAGCAATCCTGCATTGAGCGAAGCCGTGTTTATAGCGCTAGTTGTTCATAAATTAAGTATATTTTTAGATGTTACGTGAAAAAAAACAATTAAAATAAATTTACAATCGTTGTAGTGATTTAGTTCTGCGCCTACGTACATTCGTGTTACAAATAACATAATTGTTTTGTCGCGTTGTAAAAAACGTGGCTATTAAATTTTGATTCAATGACGCAATGTCTTGGAATACTGTCGTAGCGATAATGCTTAAAACAAATAGTTATAAATATAATAAAACAACCAGCCCGTCTCGGCTTCGCGTGAGTAGAATGTCTATATGAACCGATTATATCGTTATACATATTGGTTTACGCGGCGCACGCCAGTAAAGCTCCCAGGCATATTTCACGTATTTTACATAAAAACTTAATATATGATACCTTCCTCGTGTATTTGTCTTTTTTTTTTTTTATTTATCGACTTTTGTCCTACACTGCCTGTGTCACTGTCGTCAGTCCCAGAAAGTATTTATTTTAGGCGGGAGAATTACTAATACGCTTAAAGCTCCAGTAGTGAAATATATCAGATTATTCAGATAGATTAATCTTTATTACAAGCAACACACTGCATTACAGAAACACACATAAAAATTAATTGATAAAATGAGAAGGAAAAACAACAACAAAAAAAAACCATACACGATTAAACCTATTGTATAAAAATTAAGAAAAATAAATACTTCTCTTTATGACGTTACCAGATTCGCAGATCTACGTAGGAGTCGCACAATTGATAGAATTCAAGTATCAGACGCGATGCACGCGCGCACACATAAGTACATTTGCACTGACCTTCTGTTACAGACTCCTTAGTGATCTCTCGTGATTTCATGTGATCCGAAGTTATGGAAAATATTTGCGATAGTGACGTATGTTTTTATGATTTTTACTAATTTTTAATTAAATATATAATACTAGGCGTTCTACTTAGTCCCAATTGAACAATTATCTTTTTATGCCAGTAATGACTTATAGAATAGAAATTGATACCTTGATTAAATTATTGCAATTTTCATATTCTACAATTGTTTCTATATAGCCTATGTTGCTCGCTGATAAGTTTTCTAGAGGTGAAATAATTTTTAAAATCGAATAATTAGATTTTGAATTTTTCCATTACAAACAAACTTGTGAAAAAACAACTCTTTTCTCTTTATAATATTATATTATATATAGATAGGCGAATTTAAGAAAAGCCGTTGCTCGAGTTTTTGTTTTAAATTTATTCCAATTTTAAATGTATGCATCAAAAAACAATCAGTTTGAATATATATCAATACTCTAATTATAAATAATTGTTTATATAAATTCGATACTATAAACAAATAATAAAAAAACATGTGATCCATAAAAAAAAAAAAAAATTACCAAAAGCGTGTTAAATTACGTTTTTAAGTTAAATATTCCATCGTATAAATATAACATTGGAGTTTCATTCGATTTTTCCAAAAAATAAAATTGTTATCTCCATCGAAATTTCTAGAACGCTTATTAAAATAAATAGGAAATGATCAATAATATTTAGGCGTACAGGTGTGCCTGTAGGGAGCGGCGCGGGCGGGGCTGAACCAATATGTCTACATTAGCTAAATTATGTCCAACCCTAACATTAATATATAATTTTCATGTATATTTATGAGCACGTTTATAAATATTAGACGTTTTTTATTATTAACAGTTGAAATGCGATTGCTATACTAGTGATAAGTTTTTGAAATATTTTTTGTATGTCAATTAAATTTAACTTGTTTAGAGTTGTGTCTACGCGCTTATGTATAAAGATCATTATTGGATTGTCTTTTGTTTAGGTATTTCCGCCTCTCATTAGAAGGTTCATAAGCCCTTCAGTGTTGTTTGTCCCAATATGAACACGCCGTCCTCAGTTTTCAGCTTTTGTTCAGAAGACAATTCGGCTCATGTTCTTTTGTAAGCAGCATACTGTAATTCCTTAATTCATTTTAAAGAAACTCACGAGGTTTCAACTTTTAACATCGATGAAATGTACATATAGTTAAACTATAATATTCGTCTGATTTTTTTTGGATATCAGTTTGTCTCTAAAGTCAGTCAGCCTATAAAATCAGAGCTGGGCTAAGGCCTGATCTCTTCTTAAGGTGAAGGTTTGAAGTTTAATTCATCATCATCATCACTCTTTTCTCGTCCACTGCTGGACATAGGTCTCTTCACTGGCACGCCACTGAGCTCGATCCTCAGCTCTCAATCTCCACCTCAGCTCTCAATCTCCATTAATTTAATTCATCATGCTGCTCCAATACATGTGGATAGATATATGGGAGACTCAACCGACTCATGTGGATTTCCTTCCAATGTTTTTCTAAACAGCTGAGCATGGTATGAAACATGAATAAAGCACATAAAAAGAGTGTTTTAACTCATATCATATTCGGCTTACAATCATGTTCCGTCTTGTCTATTCGAAGGTTCAATAATATACATTTAATGGATGTTTCAAACAAAAACTCATCACAAAACGGTCGTGAAACGTCAGAAAGTGATATACGACATTGACTATAATGATTATAACATTTCAAGAATATACGCATCAAAATAGTTTTTTTTTATAGAAAAGTAAGGTGGACAGCATGAGCATATGGGCCACCTGATGGTAAGTGGACACCAACGCCCTTAGACATTGGCATTGTAAGAAATGTTGTCCATCGCTTAAATCGCCAACGCGCCACCAACCTTGGGAACTACGATCTTGTGTCCCTTTTGCCTGTAATTACACTGGCTCACTCACCCTTCAAACCGGAACACAACAATACCAAGTACTGCTGTTTTGCGGCAGAATATCTGATGAGTGGGTGGTACCTACCCAGACGAGCTTACACAAAGCTCTACCACCAGTATATCACCAAATGTCGATAGTAACATTTCACGGGTGACTAATGAAGTAAATTCTTACAAACCGCAAAAATATTTAGAAGAAAGCAAGGTTGGTTTTTCAAAAACATATTCGAAATTTGAATTTAATTCGAATTTAGTCGCGATCTCTTCATCTCTTAGATTTTTAATCTTATATATTTAATAAGCTAAATAGCCAATAAATGTAGCCAAAACTTCCTAATAATAAATCATAATGCAACACATTGAAGATAAGGAAGCAGTTATTCAAGTTGATGTAACACTTGCGAGTGTAATAGCAATAATTATGACCCCTTTGAGTAATTTTTAATTATATATGCATTTTGCAACGTAACGCGTTGCCGAATAATGATATTATTACAATAGACAATTGAAAGATTTGGTCATTTCACTTAGAAACCAGGCAAGTTGTTTACTGTTTATAATGTGGTTACCATTTCTAATGACAATCTTATGCTTTATTAATTACTAGTAATAATGTAAGACATAAGTGGTGGTTAATTGCTTGGGTAATTTATCCATTATTTTATAGATCTTATAGTTTTAATACGTTAGAGCTGAAGATATCATGATTTGTATAGTGACTTAGTGTTCATTGATTTACCAAATTAAAAATCTTTAAAAATGCGACATAACACCTTCCCTGGTTTTCTATGGTCAGAATAATGGTATTTATATATATTAACAATTCGTTATCTTTAGTGACAATTATTTACATTACACTCATTTACTCGTTACACCGTGAAGGCAGTGCTGTAAAATTGTTTTTTTCTAACTACACTGAGACTTGCATTCGTGCTATTTGTAGTATTAATTAAATTAGTACCAATATTTAATAATAATCTTAATAGCTAAGTTAGGTAGGTGAATTATCAGTGTATGATCAGTACCCAGACTTTGAATATCGTAAAAACTCAACTGATTCTGAACTCGAATTCATTTGATTGAATTGTTTTTCCATACAACTCTATTCCAACATGTTGGCAAATTGCCAGTATAGTTACAGGCATGGCATAAAGGCAGTTGCCAATTAATTGTTATAATGGCATTCCCTATGGATTTATGTATATGTATTATATATTACAAGATATATCAATAATTGTATGTCAAAATAATATTGCAACGAAATTAAGAAACAATCCTACCCTATCGTGATCGCGAAATCGCGCTATAGCGTGCTGGAGTCAGTTTGTGGTATGATGTTCTTGCTGATGGTTGCGGTTTATATACCCATTACAGTGTTCTATTTTTAAATTGTACTATTTTTTTTTATTGAGTGCCAGAATTTCGGAAATAATTATCGTTTAATGGAATAAAATATTTGGTTCTCATTTGAATGTGTCTCCAAAAATTCTTAATGATATTATTGTGTTAGCTTCGGTATTTAAATACTCATTTTTTTATGTGGTAAGTTATTAAAATTAAATATTTTAAACGATTTCATAAAATATGTAAGCGGCTAGTGGGTCAATGTCGACCAAAAGTCAAAATCAATCGAAGAAATTATTGCAACTATCAGAAATATTACTACAGCTTAGCTTTCAACCAAGGTTCTATACCTTAACAAAACTACATAAATAAATATGTTTGTAAATAATATGGGTACACAATAAACAGTAAGCTAATTGGACCAAGTTATAACGACTCTTCGCTTATCCTACAGTCACGTTCTGGGTTGAAGGTTGAGCCATCGTAATTATAAATACAAATTTCAATTCCATAGTTCGCAGCACATTACGATGTAAGGTCAATGGCATAGTTACTACTTACAAAGGCAATGATTTTTTTATTTGAAATATGTAGGTGAACTGGCAAATTAACCCCCTAATAGGAAGTACCATCACCACCGTTCAATGCGCCACCAACCTTGGGAACTAAGATGTTATGTCCGTTGTGCACGTAATTACACTGGCTCACTCACCCTTCAAACTGTTACACAACAATACTGGTGTGATGGGTGGGTACCAAAGACGGGCTTGCAGAAAATCCTACATCCAATTAAGCCCTACGACGAATGGATGGTGAAGGTAAGATAAAAAAAATATATAGTTTGATTTTGCTAATGATAAGGACTATGGAAATAGCCATATTATGTTTTAAGACTATTTTAAGGTAATGTATGTCAAAATTTATTATTGTACGTCGTTTTTCGTCGCACGAATTATCAAAAAAATTTTGTTATCTGGGTCACAGTAATCACGTTTACGTCTGGCGATTGTATGGAAATGTGTCCTTTGTTCTACGGGGCGGGTCGTCGTTATAGTTTTATAACCCCATGTAGAATAAATGTTTCTGGTTTGAGGTTGAATCTGTAAAAAGTAATCTGATTGTTAGACAAAAAAAAAAACATATCCAAGACGGTTGGTCCGCGACTTTGATGTATATTGTCTATTATTTTGATAGACTGTATATATTCTATTATGCACTTGATGGTGCGAGTGGTGTGATGACGTGCGAGTCTGTATGGGTAGATACCACTCGCTCATTACATATTCTATCGCTAAACAGAAATACTTAGTGTTGATATGTTCCGGTTGGAACGGATACCCAGTCTAATTACAGCCACATGGAACATTACATCTCAGTTCCGAGGTTGGTGTCGCATTGGTGATGTTAGGAAAGGTTAATATTTCTGACAGCGCCAATGTCTATGGCTAGTGGTCACCACTTCCCATCGGGTAACCCATCTGACTGACCTATGTACCTATACCCTATTCCAATCGGAGTAGGATTAAAGGTAAACAAACCTTAGATTTACAAATTGCATGCGATTTTCTAATTGTTCTGCTGTATTACGCACTATAAATAGTTCTTGAATAATTTACCTTTATTTATAACACAACACCATTCAACTTAACTAGTTATATATATATAGTTATAGTTTACTGGTGGTAGAGCTTTGTGCAAGCTCGTCTGGGTAGGTACCACCCACTCATCAGATATTCTACCGCAAAACAGCAGTACTTGGTATTATTGTGTTCTAATTTGAAGGGTGAGTGAGCCAGTGTAATTACAGGCACAAGGTACATAACAACTTAGTTCCCAAGGTTGGTGGCGCATTGACGATGCAAGCGATGGGTAACATTTCTTGCAGAGCCAACGTCTAAGAGCGTTTGGTGACCACTTACCTTCAGGTGGCCCATATGCTCGTCAGCCTTCCTGGTCTATAAAAAAAAATCACATTAATTTAACTTTCGAAGTTCCGATTACAATTTCGCGGACATTGAAAACGCAATTTTTTCGCGAATCCATAGTGAATATCATAGATTATTCAAGGTCTCGATCAATGCTATCCCGTCAATTGATATTGGTGACCAATGATATGGTCACCAGTATCAATTGACTTGGTGTCAAAATTGTTTATTTTGCTTTAGTCCTGTTGTGGTTGGAGTAGGCTATATATATTATAGAAAAGTCTTATTGATCGTATTATTGAAAGTTTACTTTCGTTAGAGCCTTGCGTAAGTCTGTCTGTATATCTTCAGCAACAATTCGTTATGCTACAACCGAACTGCAATACTTAAATCCCGTGGTTGACGGCGCATTGATGGCGTAATAAGTAAGTTAAATTTCTTACAGTGTCCTTCGACCATTGTCTGTAGGTAACTAAGAACTACCAGGTACATGCTCGTCTCTTTCTAAAGTAAATATATATTCGAAATTCGAATTCTGATTAGCCATTGATATGCCAAGAGATCCCGTTGCGCTCCTTGATAACCCCTCCCGGGTTACCGCTAGTTTATAGTGGGTATTCCGATGTTCATGGCGCACTCGGCGCCTTGGACACTTGTGATTTATTATGATAGATCATCTTTTCACGTTCGTCGGAGTAAGTGCCGTGGAGGCAGTGCGTAACGCGTATTTCCAGTAAAAAACAAATGGGACAAACTCCTCGCTATCGGTGAAATCAACAGTTTTTAATCTTCACTTATTATTGTCTAGACAAGACGTCGCCGACTGAGTGTGTTTTGTGATTTCGTTCGGTCACCTCTATCGTATTAACTGCGATATTAAATACGACTTAATTGGACTTTAATGGATTTTTAGTACGCATTATTTTTTTATTTATTTTAAGAAAACATTTTTATGTTTTCTGGGAGACATTAATATTAATAACTTGGACGGTCGTTATTAATCCCAATGCGGTAGTGTAATCGAAATACATTCACAGATAATTAATTTAATAGTATGGTTTACTGGCGTTTTGTTGAGAAAGTTAGATATTGATTTGTTACAAACGGGCTGGAGGCTTATCTAATGGAAATACTACCGCTCATGGACATATGCAACACCGGAGGACTTGCACTTGAATAGGCTCTTTTCTTGAATTTTCCCAAGTTACATCGGTTCGGAAAAACCGGCTGCGAAAGCTAGTTCCACAGAGTGGTCGTGCGAGGCAGGAGTGCCTTAAAATCGCGCTGTTTTTGTTTCCAGAAAACGAGTATGGATGTAGTTAAAAAAATATATTTGATAAGGAAACGCGTATTTGATATCGTTCGTACGAAAGGTCAATAAAAACCGGGCGAAGCAGTACTTAATCAAAACGTAACGTAACAGCCTGTGTATGTCCCACTGCTGGGCTAAATTCCTCGTCTCCCTTTTTGAGGAGAAGGTTTAACTTAATGAATATGACTATTCAATTTGCAATCATTGGCGTTAAATTTGTTTCCTAAAACAAAACAAATGACATTCTTGTTGTAGTTTTATTTAACATAAAAAAACGAGTTTTCTTCATACATGAGTAATTATCTGCATATAACATTATAATTATTCGCGAAGATGATTGATCTTCATCGTTAAGACTAGAGCACATTAGTTTGTATATGTATATATATATATATATATATTAATTATATTATGTTACAATATATAACGCCTGTTTTTAAAATATATAAAATCTGACGTTTTTCGTTATATATATGTTCTTAATAGTAATATTGTGTTTTATAAATATATATATTTTTAATTGAATCGGAATTGAATTATCTGATAAAAGTATATATTCAGAAACTGTTGTAACATTTTATTCCATTTTTCGGTGGATTACGTGACGTTACCTGATAGTCTGGCACTCGGCCAGGATACCTGCCTCTCGCTCGCATTGAGAGGAATACATAAATTAATTTATGCAGGAACAAAAATGGTATATTCTACTATCTTGCTGATTTAAACAATCATTGATATTGATGATTTCTTTTAGTGTAGCTATTACTTCGAAAGCATTTGAAATATGTTTAACTTGGTTTTTATACGGTCTTGATATTAGAAAGTGTTATAGCTCTCATTACCTTGTATATTTTATATAGCTGTTATTACTGATACAGTAATAATACGATTTATTTATTATATTTGCTAAATTGCTATTGTAAACCACATAACTGTATTTTTATATTACTTTAAATCGTTTTTATATTATCATTTTATTTGTATGCAATTATCTAATTTATATGCTGTTAATTTCTATATCGTAAAAATCTAAGTAATATGTTGCGTTTGTTTTATGCAGATTATCGTCACAGCTTATTCAAATTCGACCACGAAATCAATTATGGTAACAGCCTGTGAAAGTCCCACTGCTGGGCTATAGGCCTCCTCTCCTCCTTTTTGAGGAGAAGGTTTGGAGCTTATTCCACCACGCTGCTCCAATGCGGGTTGGTGGAATTCACATGTGGCAGAATTTCAGTGAAATTAGACACATGCAGGTTTCCTCACGATGTTTTCCTTCACCGTAAAGCACGAGATGAATTATAATCACAAATTAAGCACATGAAAATTCAGTGGTGCTTGCCCGGGCTTGAACCCACGATCATCGGTTAAGATTCACGCGTTCTTACCACTGGGCCATCTCGGCTTAAATGAATTATACTACTTGCTTATTTTGACATCTTACATATGATATTATGGAAACCTTATCTACGAAAACGTTGCTCTTAAATTTGAACGTATCCGTTTCCTATCATCGTGCAAAAATAAAATTAAATGCAATATCGTTTCATGTGAATGCGCCCTAAGCATTGTAATGGTGTGACGTTCTGTAATAGCGTCTAATCATGCAATCACACGGCATCAGAGTAATCGTGGACAATGTATGTGAAAAAAACGTCATATTTACATGTAATTAGGTTATTGAACCCGACGTTGATAATTACTGGCTGACTAGTTTGTCAGATGGGTCAAATTAAAAAAAGAAATTAAGGAGTAAAATCAGTTTTCCCGAATTTCCCAATTTTATGAGCAACTTCCGACTGTTATGAAAAAAAAAAACAATTATACAAATCGTTGCAGCCGAAGAGATGCGCTTACCAACGAACAGCATTTCATTTTTATTTATGTTAATATTGATTGCCAAGAAGTTTCTTGTGCTCATAAAATTGATGAAAGAGCAAAATTCAACAGTGAACTAATAATCGCATACACTTTGACACCAAACCTAAAATGTTACTTTCTTATAATCATAATCGGCCATAAATCAGAAAGATATATAAAATGTAATCATTACAGCGTTATATAGGGTTACCAGGGATGTTGAAAGCCGGGGAATTCTCACCTAACAATCCGCTCATACGCGCCGAGAGGACGTCCGGCGATGCGCTTCTCGGCCTCGGCGAATATGAGCGCCGACGGAACACCTTACGGAAGATGAGGCAGCGACAATACAAGGAATATCTTGATCAGGTAATCTATGCTTATACTCAACACAAGATTATATAGTTCATCATATAGTTTCTAGAATCTTCTAAATTTTTAAAAAATCATTTCTAGATGATTCTACAGCGGATTAGCTTATGTTATAAAGTAAATTGTGCCCGATTAAGTTAGCAGTAATAATCAAGTAAAATCACTTAAAAGTAATGAATAATTTCAATTAGTCTGGGATATTACAAAAAAATTGTACATACCAAATCTGAAACCGATAAAACTAATAAACCTATTGACATAAAACTTACAAGAGAAGATGTAGCGTGATGTAGAAGTGCCGATATGGCTTAGTCGTTAGGACGCGTGAATCTTAACCGATGATTGTGGGTTCAAACCAAGGCAAGCACCACTGAATTTTCATGTGCTTAATTTGTGATTATAGTTCATCTCGTGCTTGACGGTGAAGGAAAACATCGTGAGGAAACCTGTATGTCTAATTTCATTGAAATTCTGCCACATGTGTATTCTACCAAACCGCATTGGAGCAGCGTGGTGGAATAAGCTACAAACCTTCCCCTCAAAAGGGAGAGCCTTAGCCCAGCAGTGGGACATTAACAGGCTGTTACTGTACTGAACTGTACTGTAGAAGGAAAACTGATTTTATAAACACCTCAAATTCGTCTTTATAGAAATAGAACACGAAATCATACAAATTGATTTAAATTAAAAAACGCGAGTAACACAATTGAACACATTCAACAAATCACAAGTCGCGCTACATATTAATGACTACCTTTCTGTCCACCAATAAGTAGTTTGAATATAGCGCGCGTTTTTTAACAACGCATAAAGACTAAAGCCATATAACAGGCAAAAATTAACAAAATTATTCCTTTTCATAAAGACAAAAGTGAATAAGTCCGATACAGTTTGAAATCATTAATCTACTCACCTATGTGTTCTCTATGTAATATTAAACATAAAAAATAACTATAAGAAATACGTAATGTTAAAAATTTATGAAATAAACAATTCATTTTCAGCAAGCAAAAATAAAACAAGAAGCTAAAGAGAAGGCTGAGCGCGAAAGCAAGGAGAGAGAAGAGAAAGATAGACTTAGGGAAGAGAGAGAAAGGGAGAGATTAGAGTTAGAGCGAGAAATAATACCGGAGAGACGAAGAGCGAGTGTCAGTAACGCTTACATATCCGGTGCTAATAATACATATGTAACGTAAGTATATACAACTACCCTAACTTCTTCTTCTTCTTCCTAGCGTTTTCCCGGCCTAGAAATACCAGGGTCCGCTTTCCTACATCTTTGCCTCCACTTTGCCCGATCGAGAGCGTCGTCTTTAGTGAGGTCGTGCTCTCTCATATCGTCCCTCACAACATCGAGCCAGCGCTTCTTGGGCCTGCCGCGGGATCTAGGGCCTTCGACAACAAAGTCCAGGCATCTGCGGCTAATGTGACCAAACCAACGGAGACGGCTTTCCTGCAACTTATCCGCTACATCGCAAACGCCAAGGCTACCACGGATGTGCTCGTTACGAATACGATCTAGTCGCGTAACGCCACATATCCACCGCACTATCCTAACTATAATATATAAATGATAATACTTATAATATAAATGCAAAAGTGATTTTTTATAGTATATGTTGGCGGACGAGCATATGGTAAGTGGTCACCAACGCCCATAGACATTGGCATTGTAAGAAATCTTAACCATCGCTTACATCGCCAATGCGCCACCAACCTTGGGAACTAAGATGTTATGTCCCTTGTGCCTTTAATTACACTGACTCACTCACCCTTCAAATCGGAACACAACAATAACAAGTTCTGTTGTTTTGCGGTAGAATATCTGATGAGTGGATGGTACCTACCCAGGCGGGCTTGCACAAAGCCTTACCATCACTATTTACGTCTTAATCTTACTTACTCAACCGATCATCGTGAAATTATATTGTCGTTACATAAAATAGATAAGTGCTTGTACTTAATATTTGTGCATCAAATATTTCATAAATCATCTCATGTTTGGTCCTTTATTCTTTGTTCATTATTCTTTATTTGGTCCTTGATTATTTTATTCGTCGTGAGAAAACCTGCATGTGTCGGGTGCAAGTTTGGATTGAAATCTGATGATAGTCAGACCGAAGCGCATTGGAACAGCATGGTGGAATACGCTTCAAACCTTCTCCTCGAAAGGCGGGATGCCTTTAGCATTGGGACATTTGTAACCTTAAAATCATAGGTTTAATTTTCTTTTTCTCTATTAAACAAGGCCGTGTATAAAAAGGCGCGCGTAGTAATCCCGTGGCGCCCTTCGAATAGACAGAGTGCGTAACGCGTAAATTCATTTTCCCAGCAAAAAGGCCACGTAAAGAAAGCTTTATATTCAATGTTTATGAAAGATAACACTGCTACGGATTGTTTGCGTATTTCAAGGTCATGTTTAATGTTCCAGGAAAGTGGATACCGGTGTCCAAGTAGACCACAGGAGCGCGCCGTTATCTGTTGCCGTACAGACAGACGATGAAAAAATGTTCGCAGTAAGTTTTATTATATTTTTTAAGAGATTTGTATCAATAATCATAGACTTATTCATCTTTGTCATGTTCTATTCATAGATTTCTAAGATTAAAAAAGTTTTTATAATACTATTGTTGTAACTTGTAGAAAAACATTTATTGTTGGTTAAAGAATATTCGATTACTTCAATGAATATTTCTTAATTCGTTATATATATATTTAATTAAAAAATAATATTAAATCTTTATTGTTTTAAATAGAATTGACTTAAAATTTGCGAACTTTTGTTGTAAATGCTTGCGAACGTGCACGTGCGCTAACGACCCCCCCCCCCCCCCGCAGCGCCCCCGCTCCCCGGCGGCGCGCACGGCGGCCGAGCGCGAGCTGTCCCCCCGCAGCGCGCGCCCCCCCTGGACCGCCCTGGGTGACTACTTACTATCTGTATTCTATTTGTAGAACAATAATATAGTATTCAATGTTCTCCATTGGCATCCTATATAATGTTTTGACAACAAACTACGACTTCGTTCTGAGCTATACGGATATGAGTATAAATGTATTTATATTAATTTAATTTATCTATTTATTCTAATATTATAATAGTATCTGTCTGTCTATCTGTTACGCTTCCACAGCTAAACCACTGAACCGATTTTGATGAAATTTGCTAACCTAACTTTTTTAACCCCTGTCCCCTAGCCCCAATAACCTGACAGAGTTACTTTCGCCATTATTTACATTATATTAGTATTGTTACTTAAGAATATAGTTTATTTTTTTGTTTTCTGAATTATTAATCTTTTTTTTTTATTAATAGTAACTAATCCTGTCTACTTACGCTGTTTGCACGCGTTGGGAAATATTATAGTATAGCTTTATTTTTCAACGTAGAGCAAGGCTGTCTCTCAGCGCCCTTTGGTCGACACTCTCACTTCACATCAATTGCATTTCAGTTAATGTTATGTAAATAATAATTAGCACATTTATAAAAATCAAACAACGCTTATATACCCCAGAAAATTGTTTTTGTCATTTCCCCCAACATGGCGTCTCGAGCCATCGCTCCTCTCGCTCTAACCCAAGGTCGTCGTTGCTTTTATTAACTGTAATTAGTTATGTGTGTTAAATAAATAAATTGTAATATTCCAGAATCTCTTCCGGTTCTCAAACCGACAGCACGTGACAGGCTGACGTCAGAGCTCCGCCACTCGTACAGGCCGTCGATATTCGACGCGGAGGCCATCAAAATGAGGAACGAGCGAGCGGAACAGGTGACATGGCAGTATTTACCCTTGGAGTACCCACTCATCATGTATACGATCGCTAAACAGTACTTAGTATCAAATCAAAATCAAAATACTCTTTATTGTACACCAGTAAATAAATAACATATACACGGTTAGATGAAAGATGTACAAGAGGCGGCCTTATCGCTAACACAGCGATCTCTTCCAGGCAACCTTAAGGTAGAGGAAAACAGATATAGAAAGAGGTAGGGGTGTACAGAGAAGATATAAACATAATAAATAAATACATTGTAATATTAATATATTAAAAAATAAATAAATAAATAAAATAATGTACAGTACCTGATATCTAAAATGCATACATATATGTATCTATCTAATTAAATTCAAATTATAATATACAAATATTAAATTAATGTCTCGCGAAAAAAAAAAATAATAAAATCAGTAAATAATTCTATTAAGTACAGCAATTAAAGTGCAAGATAGTATTGTCTCATTATTATTGTTGTGTGGTAAGTGGTAACCAATAATCATCCCGTACAAACGCTACCAGTCTTGGGAACACATCAATACTAAGCTATTTAGCGGTAGGTACCCAGACGGGCAGGCCCATCAATGACCGACCACCAAGTTTCGTTTCAGTGTGCCTGTGTTCACTCTGTTAGTAATAATATAAACAACGCAATTCTCACGTTCTAGGAGGCAGCGGAGCGTCGTCAGTTCTATCAGCAAGAACTGAAGAATCAAATAGTCGAACAACAGAGGATAAGAGAAGAGAGGAAAACGAGGGAGAAGTTAGTAACTCTTTATGTTTTATACGTAATATATCTGTTAAGACTGATATTATATTAAGCGTAAGAGAATGGCAGCTAGAAAGGAGTGTGCAAGAGCTCACGCCATTTAGATTAAAAACATGATTCACATTTCTGCACCGTCGCTCGCTATCAACGCTTACAATTTTATTACTCCATCTTTATTTCTTTTATTGTTCGATATTCAAGATGGCAACTGTAATATTATTTAAATATATGCCAGTTTGTTATATCGAAATTTCAGTTTTACTACTATATAAAAATTCACGCAAAATCATATGATAGTCAACATGGTCCTTCAGAACGGATATAATATTACTTAGAAAATTAATAACAATATCTGTTTCGATCCTATAAGTATAGCAATCCGGAGTCTGGAAGTTGGAAGTGTGTACACTCCCGTGCCTCGGAAAGCACGTAAAGCCGTTGGTCCTGCGCCTGAACTCTTTCCGGTCGTGTCGTTTTGCCGTCCCATCGGATTATGAGAGTTAAGGAATAGAGAGTGCACCTGTGTTTGCGCACACACTTGTGCACTATAATATCTCCTGCGTAGTTGGCTAATCTCTCTTGAGATTGGCCGCCGTGGCCGAAATCGGTCTGGACATTATTATTATTTTCGTTATATACATGCGACTTCAAAACTTACGCATATTTCTTATCGGTAAGATGTTTGTGGATAATAAGAGATACAGGTTGTACTGGCTTCGTAACAGCCTGTGCATGTTCCACTGCCTAAGGCCTCCTCTCCCTTTTTGAGGAGAAGGTTTAGAGCTTATTCCACCACGCTGCTGGGTTGGGAATACACATGTGTCAGAATTTCATTGAAATTAGACACATGCAGATTTCCTCACGATGTTTTCCTTCACCGTAAAGCACGAAATGAATTATAATCAACATTGGGAACTACGATCTTATGTCCCTTGTGCCGGTAATTACACTGGCTCACTCATCCTTCAAACCGGAACACAACAATACCAAGTACTGCTGTTTTGCGGCAGAATGTCTGATGAGTGGGTGGTATCTACCCAGACGAGCTTGCACAAAGCTCTACCACCAGTGGATGGAAGTGATTAAAGTGGTGTGCCTTTCTGATCCTAAGAAACCTACAAATTGTGGTTACATTACGCGATAACAATAGGCGACGAACACACATTCATACACATACTCCCTTTTTGATCGAAATCGTTTATAGTATATTAAATATCAATTTCAAATTTGAAACCAATCCTTTCAAAATATATTAGAAGATTATTGAGTAAAGAACATTTTAAAATGTTTCTTTAATTTATTTATTTAATTAACTGTTAAATAATTACGTTTAATTAAGTTTAAATAATTTCAGATTGCTGGAACAAGCGGAGATGAGGAGATTAGAAGAACAACTGCGCTCATTGAAGACGGCACAGGAGAGGGAAATCGAGAGACAGTACGACATCAATACAGCTGTAAGTTTATCTGCCTCGTTGCTATAACGCAGCAAATTTCAAGGTCACGAGTTCAACTCCCAGGTTGTTCAAGTCCAAATTGCGTGTCGAAATAATCATTGAATCTTCAATTTCATTTCAATATATTATATGTCGTTCAATTTCTGAAATCTCTGCCCGCGATGTATGATTATTCGTTTATGGTAATTAAACTTATCTTGCTACTGCCTAACAATAATATACGGTATTTTGATACAGGTGAAAGAAAGGGCACTCGATTACGAGAGGAAGAAAGAAAGCCTCCAGAAGGAAATTGACATGGAACACGAAGCGTTAGTCAAGGCGGCGATACACCCGAAACGAACGCACACATCCAAAAGCGAATCTCCGAAACATTCAAAACTACCATTTTTCTATAAACCAGAAAAAATCGAAAATACACCTTACTCTTTTAACATACCAGACAACTCAATATTTTCACAGAATTATGACGTTGAAAATTATTTGAGAAGAAACCTTAATCCAACCAAAGAAAGTCTACTTTCGAACAGACTAGACAACTCTGAAATCGATAAAAGGTTAGACAAAGAAAAGAATGTGGTTATAGAAAAGGCCATAGTGCACGAACATCCGAAAGAAATGAGAAAGAATGTTCCAGAAAGTTACGACAAAGACTCGTTGCCAATACCAGTTTTACGGCATTCTCCGAAACGACGAATGAGTGAAGATGTCACTTCAAATTTGAGTGAGAAAATGCAAATAGTCGACGATAAATGGCGAGTACCCGCCGTACAAAAGAATATATTAAAATCATTGCCGAACGAAAAAGGTAAAAATGTGAGCATCTTAACACAACTGGGATCGATCCGACGTCAGCTACAACTAGAACAACTAAAGCTAGACAAAATGATGTCTAAAAATAATTGAGCTATTTATCAAATATTATCTGTGGTTATACTATCTGTATTAGTACAGATAAAAAATATCTAGTAATGTACATTATACAATACCGTAACAGCCTGTGAATATCCCACTGCTGGGCTAAAGGCCTCCTCTCCTATTTGAGGAGAAGGTTTGGAGCTTATTCCACCACGCTGCTCCAATGCGGGTTGGTGGAATACACATGTGGCAGAATTTCAGTGAAATTAGACACATGCAATATGGTGCCGTAATGTTAAATATATTTAGCTTATGTTATTCGCATGTGCATGTTATATTGTTATTTTTTAATGAGGATTATTTAATATTATGTTATATAGTAATTTGGGTTTGTTTGAATTGTAGATTAAAAACAACAATTCAAATAAAATGTGTCCATAACTTTAAAGGATTGAATGTAAACTATTTGGTATTATAAAACCAAAATTTGTCTATTAATAATTTAAAAAAAAATCTAATAAAGCTTCGGCCTATCGATAAATTTTCTTGACAAAAAAATTACGATAATAATCAACATAGTCTCTTACATCTAAAAACCAAATCATGGGGCTTCGTCAATATAATCAGTAATCTTATTAAAATACCAATTAACTTAAACAATTTATTGAATTCGAGTGCAATACTTAGTAATTCTGAGATAACACGAGTTAAATTAATATATTACTATACGAATATTAAGTTTTATTATTAATGTTCAATATTCTAGTTTAACTAACGTTATATATCGAGGAATGCTCGACATGACGAGAACTTATATTCGCTCTATTATATATATATATATATATATATATATATATATATATATATATATATATATATATATATATATATATATATATATATATCAAATAACACGAGTAAATATAAATAAATAAACTTGATCTTGAGTTGCAATGTTATCTGTGGATATTCATCGTAGATACAGAAAATGCAATTTTATGAGTTATCAAAACTTTGGAAGTTGGAATGATCTAGTAATTTGAATAAATATAATATGTATTTCAATCAAGAACTGACTGTTTTATATAATATAGCAGAGCTATATAGCGGTTATGTAAATCGTAAGTTTTGTATATATCTACTTCTCATGTCATTGGAATATAGATTAAAAACTATACACCCGATTGTATTACTTACAATACTAACACCACATTTAATTAAGCTTTGTTAATTTAATTGTAAAAAAGTACCCATTACGTATTCTACCGCTAAACAGCAATGCTTATTACTGTTGTTTTCTTGTTTGAAGGTTGAGTGAGCCAGTGTAACTACAGGCACAAAAGACATAATATCTTAATTTCCAAGGTTGGTAGCAATACTAATGTAAGAAAAGGTTAATATTTCTTTTAGCGCCTATGTCTATGTGTGTTGATGACCACTGACCATAAATAAAACTTTATTATTGCTGTAGTCATGAAACGAACATTTCTCGATAAATAATGTAAATGGAATCCATATAACTAATAATAATATAATTTTATATGATTTTGAATCAACTCATTAAGCGTCCGTCCAGAAGCTTAATTAAAACACAAATAAATAAATAAATTGATTTTGTAAAAAATACAATCGTTATAATCGAGGATTTTTTTAAATCTTTTATCTATCTGTACCAAAGAAAAGTGCTATGTATATTGTATTGCTATTCAACCATCCTTTAACTATTTTTAAGTTGCAAATCGAACGAAGCACATACAATATTCGTGTAAAATAATAGTTGTTTTTTTGTATTTGTTAATATTTCAGTTAAATGTTGTTTTATTATTTAAAAATATACGCACGTTATTTTTATATTATTTTAAATTTTGCATCAATGCAACTCGGTGACATATTAATTATTGAGGTACATATATTCTGTCTCTAATGCTATAAAAAAGATGCCCATAGGTATAATTTTATTGTATTCACAAATTCTAGCTAATTATTAGTAACTTATGCATGGCTTTCTTTATTTATAATTTTGTAAATATTTAACCAAATTGTACAAAATACAACTCAAAATATAACGCTGATGGCAAAATATCGAAATATTCGAATTATAAGATTTTATAGTTTTTTATGTCATAGATATCAAAGATATTCAGCATGATGATATCAGATATACAGAAAGGTCATCGGCTAACTATAAAATCTTGTAATATCACAAATGTTTTCTTATTAATTTTTCGTCTGTGAAATTCCATCCATAACGATAAAACTTATCTTATCGATGTGTAAGTGCACTCGGCATTTAATCTACCATAGCAATTCTTTGTCTCGTTATGAAGGGTGACTGAGCCAGTGTGAACACGGGATTTAAGATTTTAAACTTTGCAATGCTAGTGTTAATGGACGAAGGTGATGTCACCATCAGAGAAAACATAGCTCGTTTGCCTTTCTAAAAATAAATAATTAAATCTTAAATATTGATTAGATAAAGTGCCTTATAGTCTGACAATCCTTAACTTGCACATTGGCCTGTCACATTTATTTGGAAGCAAATGTTAATTTTATTTCATCACGTTTGAAAATAGAATGAAATATTTGTATTCAGAAATATTATCATTATATTTTGTACTATTTGGTATATTTTAAATAGCAAGGAAGGTGATACAAACCATTTTGTAAGGGAAATCGGTATTTTGATAATCCCTTTCTTGTATTATTTATTTTATAATTTTAATTGTATAACATTTTAATTGAAATTTTTAATCTGTATTGATATTATGTGTCTCATTATAATGAATGATACAAAGTCAGTTTTTAATATTATATTTTATGATAATATTTAAAATTGTATTGCGCATTACATATTTTAATTTTTTTATTTTGGATAAAACAAAATAATATATGCCAAACGATTCATTCCTTTTAAAACAGCGTAGTGCCAAAACTACACGATCTTCCTATCATTTTTAATGTAACTTTTATATAACATTACTAATATTGTTTTTGAATTTGTAGTGTAGGACTAACATTCTTGGGCATCCTTACTATATCATCATATATATACTTACAAAAAGTATATAATACATTTAAAATATAACTTTTTATATAGTTATATTGCTATCGATTACATACTTCAACCGAAAGCTGAACTTCCACCTAATCAGTTAAAATAGACTTTAAAATTACTATTATTGATGTAATAAAGTAGTGAGAAATTTTCACCTGAATAGTTAAATAGTTCTAATATCACATGTAGTTCAGTTTTCTTCCAATCATTGTTAATAACCTTTCGTAGTAACTTTAATCGGGTTTGTATAAATCGCAAATAAATAGGAACATTGAGTAGAATTAGGTATTCATTTCAACCTTAGATCCGAATTTAGCTAAAGTCTCGGTATTGTTGTCAATGAAAGTGCATTTATTTTGTTTGTATCACATTTTATATGTAAGTTGCATTTTTGTTTTACGCACAAATATTTATAAGTATTTGAAAGACTGTATGTAGGCTAAGTCCTCGAGAGCTTGCTATAAGGAAGTGAGATTAAGATAGGTATATAGGTACTATTCTTTTTATATGTAATTGTATTTTTACACTGCTTTTTATAATGCCAAATTGTCCATTTGCATCGTTGGCTTTGTTTAATTGTTATGTCCATTGATATTATAAGTGATATTATACAAAATTAATGTCAATAATAAAGTGCCGTTCAAATTAATATTGTTTTGTGAATAGGTACTATTGTGAAATAAAAAAAATACATAATATAAAAATAATCAACTTTTTTATTTATGAAAAAATTACAAATAAATCAACAAAATCATAATTTACACATGTGATAGTTCAGTTAAAAATATTCTAAGTAATAAAGTTAGTTTTATAAAATATCACAGCTGAACTACACTATAAGAAAAAAATAGTTTAAATATTCTATAGTTTAAACGTGAAAGAAAAACACATTAAAATGAATAATGCTTTATTTAATAAAGCACACCATTTATAAAAAAAAAAATGGTAACCAGGGCGTCATAAGTCCAGACATCATCAAAAAGGATTTACAGTTACAAAAACATGAGATTTATCAAGTTCAATAAAAAAAGTTAAAAGTTAACTTTATTTATTAACCATAAAAAAATATTTCAAACAAAATATTTTTATTTCGTTTTGAGCTTCAAGTTTTCTCATAAAAGTTATATATAATTATATATATATACATTGATAAGAAAGACAAGCATTACATAAATACAGATTTTTATTTTATATTAACTTATGTACATAATTATAAATAAATTTCCAACAATTTCGAAAATGTATACCATATTGTTTGTAAGTCTCCATTAAATGTCACAACAATTTTTATATGTTGTCTATTGTTTATTATTGCATTGGCGGAGTCGGGTGCTTTAGGAATTGTTCCAAAGTAGGGCCGTTTCTTCCTAATGGGTCTCGCGGGAACATTATCATATCACCGACCCAAGTGAATTGTAATAATCTGTTTTCAATAACGTGCCGCCATCTTGGATTCTCTGTCAACAGGTCCCTGTAGTTGTCACCGGACACTATAATTCCGTCAAATTCGGCTGCGCACTGTACAATGTACCTGAAATAAGTATAATAAGCTAGTATTTGCCAGCGGCTCGCCCGCATGTTAGAGAGGAGAAACTGGTGTTAGGTATAAAAAGTAGCCTTTGACCTTCCCCGGGGTTTTGCTCCATAGCAAATTTCATCAAAATCGGTTCAGTGGTTTGGCCATGAAAGCCTCACAGACAAGAGTAACTTTTGCATTTATAATATTTGTACAGATTTATTGATCTGAAACATCTATTGGCACGGCTTGGTAAGGTCGACTCGTATACCGTGGCTCGTGACGTCAAACGGCAAGAAGCTCTCATATGCCGTCACACTCTGCCGCTTATTAGTGTGTGGCTTGTACAGTGCGCTGCTATATTGTTATATCGATAAGAAAAATGTATTTATTTTACTAACGAAACTAATTTTTTACATCTACAATATATTGGTCCATACATTTTTATATATATAACTATAATATCATAACTATAAAGAATATCTTAAAATTATAAATGTCGAAAACAAAAAGTCACATGTTTAACACACTCACATGATCCTATCCTATGAAGTGAAAAGGGTTCTAGGAAAGTTTAATACCTTCATTCAGACATTTGCTTTTCAATTTAAACAATATCAACAGGTAAGCAGCTAATTATAACAATATAATATATAATGTGTATACAATATAATACAAAAATTAAGACTACACTGCACTGTATTGTTAGTAACAGTTATCTCCTTTATTGTAAACAAGAATTACATTTTCCACTCAATAGAAAAGCTTCGCTTTCGCATCGGTTAATGACTGAATATCTTTGTTTGTTTGTAAATGAATAAAAAATCTACCTGTCATCGTAAGAGGTGATCATCCTTCCCTGTATTTCCCTCGATGGCGTGTACACAACTAAGCCTTGCCTTTCCATTTGATCAAGCAGTTTGCCGTCTGTACTCTTGCCATATTTACATCTGAAATTTTGCTATAAATTGTAAAAATTGTCTGAAACATGTGACAATAAAATATTAATGTTTTAATAGTTATTTTAATTTGTGGTAAGGCTTTGTGGATTTAATATTCTAGTATTTAGGTTTAAGGATGACCAGCTGATGACAATGACTACGAACACAAGCAATCTTAGTTCCTAAAATCACGTTATGTTTATGGCAAATAAGTGAATATTGTAAAATATTGAGCTTTAATGGGTAAGTGCTAATATCTATGAGTAGAGGTGATTCTACCCATGACAACATCCTCTAGCATTAACAGTCGTAAATATAAAATTGAAATGGCCTATAATTATTTTTCAATATACTTATTATAATGGTAGGAAATTAATAATTTTACCTAAAATGAGGCACAAATGCTTTAACGACGTGACCACGTTGAAGAAAGTAGTCTATACATATTTTTAGACCCTTCACTGAGAAGATTCTTCCTTTCGTATGCCTAAAAATATTAAAAACATTTCAATAATTTAATCTCATATATTGATATTATCTTAGATATTGATTTATAGATATTTTAAGCTCAAAGGTGCGTTTCAGTGAGCCAGTATTACAAAACATTCAATGTCACAATACGTTCAACTTGAAAGTGAAGGAATGGGATATTTAATACAATTTAAATAAAGGTAACCACATACTATAAGTTGACTAATTTATCTACATAATATGTAAAAAAAAAGCATGCTACTGTAGCATATTTCAATGCAGCTGTAATAAACCAATTTATATTATTGATTGATTGATAATTTTTAAGCACTAAAGCTGCTAGTTTGAGCGGAAACTTATAATTTGTAGCGTCTCAGTCTTAAATGGTCATACTGTTGATTCTGTTTTATATTTAAATAGTAATGCTTGTAAGTAGTTGGGAAACAGTGGTATAAATACTTACTGCATTGCAACATTACTCCCATCAATAACAATCATTCTTAGGCCCGTTTTATTCTTAATATCTCTCTCAGGATTATATATATTACTGCCTATGCTATTTCTAGAATTCACCTGGCCGAGGATCACCTCTTTGATATAGGTATCTTCTACGGTTTCTGTTGCACGATTTACACTATTCTAAAAAAACATTTACATAAATTTTTACTGTGGTTATAAATAAAGAATAATAATTTTTATAATATTTTTTACATACCTTTATACTATGCAAACTGTTGGTTGTACTATCAGTTCCTTTAGATTGATTAAAAATTTTCTTTGCAATATATTCCAGTAGTTTCCCTCTTTCCGAGGAATCTAAATTTGCAATACCATTTGCAAATTTTTGCATTTGTTTATTATTAAGCCTAGTTTTCTTTCTTTTGGTATTAAGCACTGTTACATCTGAATCACCACTCATTGAAAGGCTATCATTAACAATTGTACAGTCTTGTATATCAGATGTGTTAACTAAATCGATGACTGTATTGCAATTTGACTGATTACTTGCGTTTTGACCACTATCAGTAGTTAGGTCTATTGTTAAATATGAATCTCTATTAATTTCTCTTGTTAAATTTTCTACATCATCTTTGAAATTTTGTATTGAATTATTATTAGGTGTAGATTCAGGGATTCTGTTATTTATTATATGTTTACTATGTGATAAAGGTGTAGAACATTGTATGGGACATGGGGCGTTGTTGATAACTAAATCATCGTCACCAATGATAATGGGACTACCATTATTGTTAATTGGTCTGTTAACAATATCAGCATTTGTACCTCCAGTATTTTGAGTATCAACTTCTATTACAGTACAATTTGAAGAACTCAAAGAAGTGGATGATTCGTTCCGAAGTTCATCAAAGAGTTTCTTAATTTTACGTCTCGATTTCCTGCTTTTCTTTTTAAAATTTTCCCTTTTTTGGATGCTTATTATTGAATTTGAACCCAAGCTTTTCTGTAATATCAATTTACTAATGATAATAAATAATCTTTTTGACTTTCATTCAGATTTATTACAGCACAATGTAATTTTGTAATCGTAAGTATTTTCACAATTTAGCAATTGTGAAAGAGAATATGATGTACCGAACTCACTGAACAGACGTCGTGATGTAATCTTAATAAAACTTCCACTAAATTTAAGTTAAACACTCATTTATATGTTCAAATAAAAAACTGTTATTGGACATTTTAGGCAAATACAATAACAAAAACAACATCAAAAAAACTTACAGAACGTTGGTGATTCTTAGTTTTTCTACCCATTGTTGAAAACTTTTACAAAAGCAGATATAATATAGCAATATAAAATTTATAACACTATATTTTAATAATTTTAAAATTCGAAAAATGAAAAACTCACAGTAATAGATACTAACTAAATAAAGATGGCGAAATATTTCATTCATGGAATTGCCATTAAAAGAGAATATATTTACATTGAGAAATTTTACGAATTATTATTTGTATAATATATTTAAAAAAAAAATGTAGCGTATTTTTTAGGATATTATTTTTAAAAGGAAAAAAAAATATGCATCGATGTAATGTAGAAAATTATAAAGGTTTGCGTATACTATTGATGGAACGAGCATAATTTTACTTAAAGTAACATAACATTTATACAGTGTACCTAAAATTAAAATTGCTTTGTCATGAATTTGTTTGCAATTTATGTGTAACATTATAGGCTAATCAATAGTTTGTTTACACAGATATTCGCATTTTATGTCATAATTTATTTGTGTGCCTACTGACTTTGTGCCAAGTAGTTAAGGTGTTTAAAGCTCAAACCTAAAATCAGACTACCGATATATTAATACAAATGAGTTTTCTAAATTTCATTTGGCGAGAGTTCCTGAAAGCGATCGAAATACTCCCACTACTATTAGCTGATCTGTGACAAAATAAATATCACATTTCACCGTAGACAGTAATTCTCCGTTTATGCATTTCACACACAAAAATATAGGTTGCATTTCAATCGTTATTTAATTCAATTTTTTTCAGTATTTATCAATGTGTAAATTGACTCAACTGTGAAAAACAGTCTTATTCCAATCACAAGAGGAGTATAGACAAATAAGCAACTTTGACATCGAATTGACGCGATATCATTGGTCGAAATCTTGAATAATCTTTGATGTTAACTATGTATTTGTCCACTTTAAACTTTGCAAGTAAAATTAAAGTGGTTATATGTATTATAAGGTGGAGTAGTGTTGTATTATAAAATATAAATAAAGGTAAATTAATCAAGAACTGTTTGTAGACATAATACATCAGAGCATTTAGCAAATCGCATGGAAGATATAAATTTAAGGTTTGTTTCTTTTTACTCCTTCCATTGGAATATTTATGGCTACTCCTCATTAAC
The DNA here is from genome assembly GCA_905147175.2 of Nymphalis urticae. Lineage (NCBI taxonomy): Eukaryota > Metazoa > Arthropoda > Insecta > Lepidoptera > Nymphalidae > Nymphalis > Nymphalis urticae. The sequence goes on from LR990008.1 coordinate 2,563,857, forward strand.
CGCCAAAATTAAGTATTATAAAAAAAAATCGAAATATATTTTTAATTATTTTAAGTATACATATATTGAGCCCTTGATTAGTAGTTTTTAATTTATTATGAAATCAAACAACTTACATAAATTAATATTTTATTACCATTTACCATATATATAAGTTAGTATAAGTTGAGCCATTGATCATTACTTTTATTACATTATATTAACATTAATGAGTATTAAGAAATATTATTTAATTGATCATAAACATGAACATAGTTTTTACGATTAAGCAACTCTACGAAATAAAACAGTAGATACTATAAAACTTTTATTTAATTAGTAGGTATGTATAAAGTAAACATAAATTTTATAGCCTCATTCATTTCATGACATTATGTGTTATTAGAAAGTAATATTTTAGTATGTATACAATTACCGATGCAAATAACATTTATCATCAATAAGAATAATAAGTATTTAATAAATTAATTTATAGTAAAATTTCAAGGTCGAATTTGACACAAATGTTTCTGTAAAGTAACAGCCTGTAAGTATCGCGCTGCTGGGTTAAGACCTCTGCTTTTGAGGAGGTGTGGAGTATATTCCACGGTGCTACTCCAATGGTTTCATGATGTTTTCCTTCACCGCCGAGCACGAGATGTATAGTAAACACAAATCAAGCACATGAAAATTCAGTGGTGCTTGCCCGAGCTTAAGCCGGCCATCTTCGGTTAAAATTCACGTGTCCTAACCTATGTGGTTAGGACATGAATGAATACAAAATAAAACACTTCTAACGCAAATAGAAGTTTCACTTCTGTCACGTGTAATGCGTAGCACGCGCTCTGATTGTAAAGTTTTTGTTTTATAATCTGAGAGCACGTGCCGATCCACATTCTGCCAACGGAATACGTTTATTATTGTTCGAGTGAGTAAAATATTCTAAAGTTTTTATAAGCTTACACTTTGTGAATGTTTTTGTCGGCTATTTACTTTTTATTTTTTAAAACCTTTTAATGTTTGACAACATCAATCTAGTCCACATATTATATATAAAAAATAACAGCGCATTTGCTTGATGTTTTTTTTTACTGTAAATAGGCAAGCGCTTGACCGTTGACTTGCCTGATCTTAAGCCTGTACAAATTATTAATTATTATTATATGAATTTTTATTAACGTGAATTTTAATCAAAGATTATGTACCTCAGTCTGGGCAAGCAATATTGAATTTTCATCTTAAAAACATGACATAATCGGTGCGCGAACAGAACAGGATATGACATTTTAGAACCGAGACATATGCGATCCGTTCGGTATCGGTAGCGTCGGCGGTATTATCTATGCGTTGACCGTTGAGTTTTTTTGACAAAGTTCCATCGAATTCTCATAGCGCGCGTATAATACGCCCGCTAATAACTGGATTACGGTTCGCATCGTTCATCGTTTGTCTGACAAACTATGTGTGCAAGGTTTTAAAACATAGTAGCTATTAATATAGTCTTTTCACGGTTAACATCCTCGTGATTTTTTTTTCATCTTCATGTTTATTACCTGTTAGAGGAACTTGAATATACTGCTATAATAATTATGTATTATTTATACATGTTTTCTAAAGAGCTACTTACTATTATGTACTTGATAAGAATTACAATATGTTAATAAATAAAAATATTAAAATTAGGAGATCGTAAAAATATGTATAAATTATAAGTAAAATATTATATTTAACATGATATCTACAAAATTAAAGGTAAACATATTTCTAAATTAGTGAATATTTTGTCTCTATATAATGTTAAATACTTATCTTTATATGTTTTTCGTACCTACATATTATAATATCAAAATACTGTAATATTATCTACTAAATACAACGTGTCTTGATTGTTTTATTAAGTTATTATAAATAAAAACTATCGATACCATATCTTTATTTAGAAAAAACACATTGCTAATATTTTTTGACTTATTACTATACTACATTCCGCCCGCGGCTGAGTCCGTCTGTTAGGGGGCCTTTATCCCTTATTAAGATTTGATAATGATTGGTTGAGTGGTTAAGAAATGAAAGCGTAACATATAAACAAACTTACATTTGCATTTAATATTAGTAAGGATTAGGCGTGCTAATAAAAAAAAGTATTTAAAATAATGACTGATCTGTAATCTTACCCGCGTACTACATTATCTGTGCATTTCTACGGTAAGAAAAAAGTCAATCAAAAATGAGTTTTAATTTTAACATTTAAATAATTATAAGAATAATGTATTAAATTCATCCAACACAATTTCAATAGTAAGTTTAATCAGACATATAGGTAATACGTTTTAAAATGTTGTCGCTAACCGTATTTAATTAAGTACTTCTTGCCAATTTAAATATTTTTTTAAGTCTTGCAATACCAACCTATTCATATCATGTCTATATATGTATAATGAAATAAAATAAGGAAGAATATTTTCCAAAAAAAAACCGTATTTTCATATAACAACACCTTGGCAAGCTAAGTCCTGTACACAACAACTCATTTGAATACTCGTTTGCTAGCAATATGTTGTTATAGGAATTATTTTTGAATAAATTATTATGATTCTTCTATTTATTTATGGTAAAGATCAATCATGTTTGTGACTTATAATATATTTATACGTTAATATTATACTATTGAAATGGCGTTTAAAATTATTCTGCAAACAAGGTCATAAATTTGAGAAGTAACGTGAATAATAAATAATGTACAACTAAATTTATTTACAAGTATACACTTCAACGGTTTTAACGCAAGTGTTGCAATCCACTCGGCAACACCAATGGAATTTACACTGACAGCGCTCTTTAACGACAATCTTCTTAGTGTTGTATCCCCTCCCGCAACACATTAGGCCACAGCCGTCTATACCAGCTGATGTTCTGTTGCATTCTCTACCTGTTGTGCCGAGGGATCCCTGGAGGCGTAAATGAAATATTTAAGAAACGGTAATAAAACGGTCATATTATTTGGTAAGCGTCACAGAATAAATATTTTTTTCTGACATTTGAATTAGTTAAATACAACTCTCTTTATTTTTCTCTCTTTATCTCTCTCTGCCTTTTGCTTGCCTTTGAGTATATTATATACATATCATTGAAATATTTCATAATTTATTGTTTTAAGTAGTACAATCAAATTTAAAGAAAGAAAGTTAGGAATTGCTTTTATTTACCAGTGATTCGTTTCGTATACAATAATTAGGTGACTCCTCCAGATATACAAGGTCTTGAGCGGTGGGTAGGCTATAGTTGGGATTGCTAAGTCGTAACTTGCCACGTCTCGACACCTTCACCTCAGTTGCGCCTTCATATTTATCTCTTAAGTAGTCTCCTGTCAATCACATTAAATTATTAATTAAATAGTAATCAAATATTTAAATTTGAGAATTATTGGATAAGCACATAATTTTATCAAAATATATAAAATATTTAATAAATATAAAGTAATCACAACATTATTATTAATATATATATATATATTGTTCGACGTCAAATTCAGACGTTAATTAATGGCAACTGGCAAAAGTAGTACCTTCTATGCCTAATGCAAATTGAACGCGTCGGTAACACGATGACCGCCGATAAACTATTAAACTATCTATCATTTAACTATTTTGTATCTGTATCATAACGCATGCGGATTATATTGCGTCATGCGTGACATTTTAAACATTTGGCGCGTGGGTTCCATAATTCATAAATCGTTTAAAATAAAAGCCATTATATAATTTATAACTATCAATTTCTAGTTTCCCAACCCCTTAACCGCGATGAAGCCATTTAAATATTAATAAATACCCCTTGATTATAGTCTCAGGAATATCATTAGCTTATAGCGATAATAAATAAACTGACGGCTTGTAGAATGTTATGTTTCTACTACTTTGCCGATGGCGTCGTCTCAGATTATTTATGAGTCCACCCGTAAGATATGTATTTTTATGACTTTAAATGTGTTTCAATTTAACTTATAAGTTAATTTACGATAGCTTAAGTTAAGTACGATAATTATTAATATGGTTTTACTTATTATAGTGATTAAATATTACAAAAAATAATTTTAATTACTACTCAATCTAAAATCTTACTTAAAAATAAATACTGAGTACGAATGTATTTCATTCAGCCTTATCTAGAATAACGAATTACCCGTAACTCCAAAACGATCGATTACTGATGTACAATAAAGGTCTCAATATTAAATTTAATTTTTCAAAAAATTCAAATATGCTTCAATTGCTTTCTTTTGATGGCAGAACAGTAGCAAACCCTCGCCATATTTATAAGTTATCAAAATAAAAATTACCATTAAAAATATGTACATAAAGACAAAACCGCTTGTCGTAAGAAACACAAGAAATGCCTCTAATAATAAAGCAGTTTTAAAATTGTATTGTAATAAAATTATTTATCTGCCATTCAAGAGGACTCTTTATCGTAAAATATGTATACTACTAAGATTATGTTTTCAAAAGATATTGTAAGGAACGTAAATAACTTAATTTATGTTGTATTTAGTTCATATCTTTAGCTTAGCGTTGGTGCAGGAGGGCCTACTGTGTTGTTATCGTATGCAATATCTCAATTTATAAAATATATGCTTTGCTAAACACGAGATTTACTTAATACATTAATATTAACGAGTACATGTTTTTATTCGTAATATTGCAAATAATATTAAATGAATGAGAATTTAAGAATGTCGTTGAATCTTTTAGATTTTGATATTAAAAAACACCTAAACTCGAACAAATATTTTTTGTGCAGGACCTTGCTAATAACAATTAAAAGTAGTCTCATTTATTGTATATGAATATTGTAGTCCTAGTATGGCCTATACAATCGCAGACCCTACGTTAGAAACAAGCCTTAAGTTAGACATACATATTCCATGCGATCTGCAAAGAAATTTGTCTGCTAAAAGCATCATTGTTGTAGAAAAGAAGAAGAAACTTTAATAAACTTAATATATTCTACTCACGGTAATAAATAAGTAAGTCAATAAAACTAAAGTGGCATTTTCAAAGTCAATCTTAAAAGTTAACATAACAGTTACATTTAACCAAAAACCCCATGGGATCTTAGCCGTTCAATAAAGAAATTAATTTACCATGTACCAAGACAGCATGAAGCGACAGGAGGATTAATTGTTCTCATTAACTTCCTAATATCAGATAAAGGATACAATGGAAGACCATTTACTTGGTTACGGAATGTTACTCTTGGTCTCTGCTGTGAATGGCTTCTTAATGGAGTGATTTGTATGTGAAATGTATTGGAGACGATTTATTCCAGACCTATTGGCAGGCTAACGGCGGTAATAACTGAGATATAGAATATTCTTATTTCAAGAAGGTTATATATCAATAGTCGAATAAATTGTTATTTTATTTAAAAAGGAAATATATTTATTATCTTTTTTGAACGCAAAACCGTGTGTGGTAGTGGCCTTCTATTTACATGTAGTGAGTGCCCTTTAATAAAGTGCCCATAATTAGAACCCTAATATAAAATAAATTAGTTGCTTAGTACGAATAATACAGATATGTTATAAAAATTGAAACATTGGCAATTTACTTATAAACGTTGATTATCGGGTGATTAGTTAATGCTGCATCTTTATCTTTTGAATATCAATTTAATAATGTTAGAAAGAGATAAATCAGTGTTTAATTAAAAAGTTCCTAAAAGTTCAGCTTAAAAGTAAAGAGCCGTGAGTATTCAAATGATTTATATTGCTAAGTAAGTACTTTGTTTATAAATAAAACTATACATACCAATCTCCCTGAAAGTAGCGAGTTGCTGCCAACAGGTGATGAGACTGCAGGAGCCAGACACGCCGTGACATTTGCACGTGACCTGCGACTTCTTTATGACTGCCTGGTATCAATTATTCGAAATCATTGATTGAATCAGGCAACGGATAATTTTTTTGGACAGCAATGTAAAAAATTCACCACATTTTACATTACAATTTTTTACATTGTTGTAAGAAAGTATTGAAGGGACACGCTTTAGTAGTTTTAAGATCTTAACTATGTTTTTTTTGAATTCATCAAAAAATATTCTCAACAACGGACTCAATATTTCTCTGTTTCCTCCTTTCGGAAGTCATTCAGTGTTGCGGTTTGAAGTGCGGATAGAGAGTCAGTATAATAAAAAAGAAAACAAATTAGATCGCATTGTTGGCAGCGCTGTTGATCTAAGATATGGGGACCACTTATTTAATACAAAAGGTCTCTTCATATATTCATGATTCATGTCAAACTGACAGCCATCTCGTGGGTTGAACGTCGTCGACGGATCGCCGTTAATTTTAATTACTTTTGAATTATAACATATAGGTATTATCTTATGTCTTTTTTGATAAGCATATTTATATATACATACATAGATTTAACATACCCTTCTTCCAGCCTCGTTATTATGTCTGTTCATGAGCTGCCGGCCCTGCTCCCGACTGCCACGTTTAACTTTACGTTCCCTTTCACGTATATCCACGAAACCTTCGGTGAATCTACAAAAGAAATAAAATTATAACATCGTAGCAAATATTATAAATGCAAAAATAAGTTTGTTTATTATATAACTCAACCGATCAACGTGAAGTTTTGCATAAATTTTGCATTATCAGTAGTACAGGGTAACTAGTAAGCACCCCCGTCGTCACACGCAGGGGAAAACTTAGTTAAAATTATAACTTAACACTATCGTGTTGCTTTCTAGAATATTCTACATGATCGGTTATATTTCATCGCGTCAAAAGACATTTCATGACTTTATCAACAAAGTAATATAAAGATATTCTCATAAAAAAATGTTTGTCCCTCTTGTGCAATTTCCTAGATACCATTATTGTATTTTTTACCGAAAAATTGATATCTAAATCTTAAACAACATATTTGATAATTATTTTTCTATATTTTTGTAACAGCCTGTGAAAGTCCCGCTGCTAGGCTATAGGCTTCCTCTCCTCTTTTTGAAGAGAAGGTTTGGAGCTTATTCCACCACGCTGCTCCAATGCGGGTTGGTGGAATTCACATGTGGCAGAATTTCAGTGAAATTAGACACATGCAGGTTTCCTCACGATGTTTTCCTTCACCGTAAAGCACGAGATGAATTATAATCACAAATTAAGCACATGAAAATTCAGTGGTGCTTGCCCGGGTTTGAACCCACGATCATCGGTTAAGATTCACGCGTTTTTACCACTTAAAGCATATATCAGTTACGTTCTGGGTAGGTACCACCCACACATCAGATATTCTACCGCTTCATCAGATATTCTCTTACCATCAGGACCCATATGCTCGTCCGCCTACCTATACTATAAAAAAGTTAAGATTCTACTTAAAAATAACATTAAAAAAAAAAGGAACAAGAAATATTAAAAATTTTTTTTAAATGGAACAAGTATATATACTTATACATATATGTTGTCTTGTCTTTTGTGTTAAGTGTCTTCGTTTTTATATATTCCTATCGATTTATAGTTTGGTTCTTTTGCTTCCGGCCATATTTTTTTATCTTATTCGGATTCTGGATTCCTAAGCTGGTCGGGATCGTATTCGGACTATCTCCATTGTAAAAGAACCGCGCGAGGTACAAAGCGTATAAGCGTAGCGCGCGCGTATTTGGCGCGCGTTTATTCGGCGGCAGTAGTTCGATAACGTGATTTCCTAAATTGTATACTTGATGCATTTACTCTATTATATATATTATTTATATATAAGGTATAGTATAGTTATAGTACATTATTATAAAAATAAAATAACTTTTTTTACGCACACTCACTATACTAACACTTCAATTAAAAAAAAACTCGTATTAAAAAAACAAGCAGTTTAAAAAAAATGGTTTTCATAAATAAATTCAAATTACTTGTTCGGCTATAAATTTTCAAATAATTTCATTTGAAATATCATCGGAATAAGTTATGTTATTTATTTATTACGTTTTGAATTAACTTAAGCAGCTTTAATTATACTTAGTGTCATAGAATTTTAAATTAGATGCAGCAGTTTTATTATTAGTACCCCAATATCAAGTTTGTAAGCAACTTACAATTTTCCCAGTTTTCCCAACTTTATGCTGCTCCTGGTATAGCGCGGAAAAGGGAGGTTATTGAAAAGGGATAGCTATGTGGATGTGGTTTTCACATTTTCATTTGGCTACGCCCACCGCTACGAAGCTCTACGTCGTATCGATTTGGAGTGCTTTTTAACTAAATTGCAAAATACGACTTTCTGCCTTTATAAATAGAATTAAGTTTTCTTTGCGTCACATTTTGTTTATTTTAAAGTTTCATTTTTGTCAAATATGGATTTGACTGAGAATAAAAACTAAGTCAAAAAATTTAGATGCAACTAAGAATTGTGTTTTTGAGAGTTGTGTTACCATAAAAATAAATGCAAGCTAAAACATATGTTAAGTCCATAGGCTTAAATGGTAAAATTCCTTAAACAATATGTTGCATTTAGTGATCGCAACAAGGGGTGATCTGGATTAAGCACCCTCAATGCTTCATGTATCCCTGGTAGATGATAATGGATTTAAACGTGTTTAACGCGGATCTAACCCGGTTTATCCGGGTTTAGTAAAAAAATTGTACCCGGGACTCCGTTTCTCATGATTTTTGTTATTTTTTTACCATAAAAATATTTAAATTAAAAAAATTATAACAAAATTACATTAAGTTATTATTAAAAATCAATAATAAATGTTTGTTAAATTATTAATAATAATTAATCGCTCTAAAAACGAAGCCTAATTTATTAATAAAAATAAATTATTGTTATTTACCTCCCATAGCAATTGTTTTAGTAAAGGGAAAAACAATAATTTAACGATCGATTATTTATTATAATGATAAACTTAAGTAATATTACGAAATTAATCTTATAACTTGTATGTCATGAAAGAAGACCTTCCGAAATCAACGCGGCATTTCTTCAATAGCTTCACGAATGCCTTCCAACCTCTCGCAATCCGATGCTTGCCTGGTGAGAAAAATATTCGAATGCGGGAAAATCTTCTTTATGAAGTAAAAAGGGCATTTTTCCTCTTGGAACAAACATTCCTTAGTCCCATTCCAATCATTCTTCACCTCCTTACAATCATGTGATCCTAATCGGGAAAATTCAAACAACCGAAATATCGGAAAAGCTTTTTTAAAGCCACGATAAAAATCTTAAAAAGCACCCCAATAAAATCTGAGGGAGGCCCAGTATGAGACAAGCTAGTTATTGATAAGTACTCCTTGTACGTTATGGACTCCTAGTATTTGAAGGCTTGAATTTTCCCAAAGTCGCGTGTTCGAAAGTATTTTAATACAATCGAACGTGCTCTCTCCTCGAAGGCTGAAAGCGTACTAAATGAATGATGATATTCAGATATTTATTCTATTTCGTTCGACTTTCGAAATTTGAATTTACTCGTCACAAACATTTTAGTTCTAATTATTTACTAGAGACGTGCGTGCTTGATTCGTAAAGACTCGTCAACATCTCAGGAACCAACTGACGTTTTTCAAATGTTGCTAGTTTTTGGAAACCTGCTATGCTAGATTTTTCTTGCAGCGTTTAGTTAGTTTCGCATAAACAAAATATAAACTATAACAAATATGACGATAACATACAATCAAACGATATGAATGAATTATGATGAATATATGAATGAACTATGAATTAGAATTTTTTATGTAATGAATTAGAAGTGCATAATTGTAATTGTCTGTCTCAGTGTTAGAGTTTTATAAATTTGAAGTTAGAAAGTTCTTCTTACGTTTGCTGCTTTCCTAGTCAAACAACCTGAAAAGTGTGGTGTTCCTTAAAACAATGCATTTTTTTTGTTGTTATTTTTTGTTTTTTTTGCAATTTTAATATTAGTTTGATTTCGCAAACATCTGAAAGCCGTTTTAACTGTTTTTAATAAATTATCAAAATAGTGGTGCTTTAAAAGTTTTTTTCTATTTGCGAGTACTAACTAGTAAGGAACATTTAAGAGACTTATTTTCAATTATTGAAGGATATTTTCGTTTACAATGCCAATAAAAAAATTATTTACGTTATAAATGACGTAAATATTTTAAGATTTGGGGGATCTTTTTAAATGCATTTTGTGATTTTGTGGAGTTTTAATGTTCTTTGAACCGTTGGCCTTGCCTTGAAAGTTCGTATTCCGTTATTTCAGCTCCTACAGGGCTCTGCAATCCTGGTAGTGTACCTGTCTTAAATCATGACTTGACAACCGTGACGTAATTCTGACAGTTCCGTGTTAATTCAATAGATTAAATAAGTAATTGATTGTAAATGAATGAAACTTCATAAAAAATATTTGTTTTATTATTTATTAATTTTAAAATAGCTACTTTGTGTGCTTGATTGAAAAAATAATAATTTACAAGACTATCAGTCAACAAATGAGGATTCTCTCCTGAAGGAAGAGATAAGTTAATTTATACTTGATTAAATTACTTGACACCTCTGAAGAGAACAGGTGCATTTTTCACCTGTCTTACGTCTCACCTGAGTACTAGGATATAAGGTATTTTGAGGATATGGTTTTACCTTTTCCCTTTAAATTGCGCAGGTACACACACACACACACACACACACACACGCACACCAAAGATACATTTGCGAACAGATCTTTTATTACGTAGTAGTGAAATAATACGCACTCACACATTCATTCAATTTAAAGGAGAAGGTAATATCACTTCTCTTTCTGTTTCATCAAACTGTAACGGGAAAACCACTACACGATCCTTGTATTCACGCACAGTGATTTTCTCGGCGTGTGATGTAAGGCATCGTCGTGTCATTGGTGTGCGTAAAGGCGACAGGTAAAATTTTCCTTCTATATATTGCTGATTTCCTAGTTAACAGGTACGAGGTAAGACAGTAGCTCTACCTGTTTGAATCGTGAAAGTGAACACACAACAGGTGTGTGAGGGTGGAGTGATGGAGATAAAAAACAACTAATTTTTTTCTAAATAAATTATATTTTCTCTCTTTCTCTCTCTCTCTCTCTGCATAGAGTTTGTTAATTAAGGCTTTCAAAGTTGAAACAAAAGTTTTAAATCAATTTTTTTATAATTTGTTATAAATTTTTATAATTTTCTATATTAAATAAATAATAAATTATTTATTTCATTGTTTTTATAATTATTAATTTTATCATTACCTCCTCCCTCTCTATCTATCTATCTACGAAAACATTGCAAAGTTTCTATAAAATAATAATTTGATAGCAGGGGAACATGAATTGAAGATGGTTTCATTCAAATAGATAATGTTTTGCGGAAAAAAACAGACCGACCAACACTACTACTACTATTTTCTAGAAATGTTTAGTTGTAGTCTAGTTGAAACATAGTTAGAGCTACACGGATAACATGAACCGAAGGATATGGCGTTAGTTTTTAGTTTAATGTATCTATGTAAGTCTGTAACTTATATTATACTTTATAAAATAGAAATAAATACCTTTTCAGGTATTGTTTAAATATTTTCTTCATAATCAATTATCAATCTCAATATTATTAGAAGACAAAAGAAGCTAAAAAGAAATGTAAAAGAAGGTTACATAAAGGCAGGACTCAAAATTCCTTTAGCAATAATATTCATATAAAAATTAACATGTTTCTAAATAAAGCAAGTGATTCTAATTTGATGAACTATATATATGTATATCGTTGTGAGGAATTTTAAATAAGGAAAGTGTGTCTTGGTCCTTTAACACTAAACTTATCCGATATTAAAATTCGCGATACAGTATGCTTTGCTGTCTAATTAATTGGGGTTACCAATCGAAGTATTAAAATTAAAATAACACATCAAATTTAAAAAGAAAAAAAGCGTTACACACACATACACACATCTACACGTACACATGTAAAACACGCACAAACAGCCATACAACACCAAAAACATTATTAAGGAATAAAAATCTATTTTTTATTATTTATTTTTTGTTCTTTTTATTGTTAGTTTCTTTTTCTGGTCATTGATTTGTACTGTATTTTGTCATAACATTACATTTTCTGTCATTTTTTAGTTAAGATTGTCTACCCTTTTTACTATGTAAAATTTGTTAAATTGCTCTTTAAGTGAACTGTATGTTCTTTGAGTGATAATAAAGATCTTAAACTGAAATATAATAATGCTCACTTGTAACCGTATTCGAGGTTGTCACCGCAGCCTCCCCATACCCAATCATTGTGCAGATGTCTCGGCCGAGCCGCGCGACTGCACCCACACGACGACAGGCGACCATCACGACAGGCTCTTGATATGGCTAGCGACACCCCCGCTGCGGTGATAGCGTGTGTGAACGCGGTTTCTCTAGAAGCTGTAACAATGAAACTATATTAAAGTATTTTGTTCACAACAAATGTTGAGCCCACAAATCCCGAGGCTAGAGTGACTCTTGACTGAAGATTGCGCGTTCAAACCCTAATGAGGTTTCATGCGCCTTATTTACATAGAAATACAGATTAATAAATGAATAGGATTACCCTAACTCTCCGCTTTCCGTTGAACAATATTGTAATAAATATAAAAACGAAAGTAAAAGAAATTAGAAGGCTTATGAGAGACGTGAAATTATAAAAATCTTGACCTATTCATAAAGTTTAAAGAGGGAAAATGAAAAAGACTTTTGAATCTTAAAAACTCTTTTGATATTCGTTACTATTTTATTTGACTGCGTTAAAACAAAGTGCTCACAAACTTCGTAGCTTCATATGCAATATATGTACATGTACATAATATTATACTATACTTCTATTTATAAAGAGGTAAAGTTTGTGAGGTTGTAGAGGGTAATCTCTGGATTTACTTAACCGATTTTGATAATTTTTTTACCAATAGAAAGCCACATCATTTGTGTGTGTCATAGGCTATATGTTAACCCGAAAAATTAAGAATTTTTCGTGGTATTGGGATTTGCAAAGTAAGTCGGAGAAAAATAGGTCGAACGAAAACGTTTCTTACGAACTCTGCCTTAACGATGAGAGATATATGATTGAGTTTTAGAGAAAAGTCTTAGAGCTTAATAATGCCTACAAAAAAGTCAGTGACAGCATATATCTAACTTTTATATTTTAGTCACAAAAAGTAGTATTTTTTATTTAAAAAAAATTAAATCTTCAGGTCATGTTTATTGGTCATACTATCAACAATTATGACTTATTATCAAAATAAGTAAACATCGTCTCAGGTGTTTAAGACAAAAGACTTTTCACATTTACTGCATATAATTTGGACCAATGGTTAGAGATAATACGACATAGGTATGGAACCGCGACCGTGTCGTAACCTTTTAGACGGTTTTTTTTTTATATAAAACACGTCAATCTATTTAAAAATAAATTGTTCTATTACCAAGGAAACTTTATTTAGATAAAATTATTTTTTTACAGTTTGTTTTTGGTTGCATACGAGATAATTTAAAACATCAAATTTTTACAAGAGACAATTTTGTTAATGTAAATCAGCCAATCGATCACAAGTAAAGATGTTTACCGCCCAACGAAGTGTTCACGGGTCAGCTAGTCTACTATAAATTTCCATTTCAGATTTTTGTTTTGTGATATTGTTTTTTTACTTTTTTACTGCTACTAAGAAAGGCAATTTAATGCTTGTGTTATAAATAGAAGCCGACTTATATGCATATTTAATATAATTTTAAGTAATTTATAAATACATAATAAATTATTTTTTATCCATAATACAGATTCAGGGCTAGAAACGAACCCACAACCTCGGAACAGAAAACTGCGCCAGGGGCCAGTCACATTTATTGTATTACAATTATTTTTATTGTTTAAAAATACCAAATAAATATTATTATTTCAATTTTCATAATTTATTGTAAATTGTTTAATTATCTCACTACTATTGAACCTATTTACAGTTATGATTATTTTTTTAATGGACTTTTTTATATTTATAATTACTTAAAAAAGCTTGTAATACTAGTTTTTTTTCCTGGCTTCAACATAATCTTTTGAACGTTAAATCATCTCAAAAACTTGTTTCGTTATTTTTAAGGCTAAAACCAAATCAATAAACCTCACATGCCAGCACAAGGAAAAGCCAATGAAATATATCTGGGATTGAGACTCGATAGCAATTTGACGTGGAAAACTCACATAGAACAAATCAAAACAAAACTTTCTCCCTGCATTGGTTCCATTTGTAATGTTGTTCTACATACATACAACATACTTAATATTATATTACTTTCATATATCATTATCAATATTACAAGAACGACGAACTACCTGCATAATATTTTCTTTAAAATTGTAAACATTTCTCATGTAGGTGACTGTATTGTCTTTTTTGAGGAATAAATGTCTATGAACTGATACCACTCACCTAGTAGTACTAACAAATAATATATTATTATTATTATATTTTATTATTTTATACATTAAAATATTTTTATTTAAAATAAAAATAAAAACAGATATTTATTCGGACGTATATACATATGTCTTTGCTATAAAAAAAACAAGCAACAACAAAAGATCTTTGCCAGAATAGTTCTTAAAAAATAAAAGAATACGTTTAAAATAAAAGCGGGAAACTGTACTATAAATCAGTTTGCGTCGACTGGTGCTCGTGACGTTGCTCAGTGAAGATTTAGAGCCCTCAACTACAAGTTGAAATCTCTAGGTTAAAACTTTACTCAGATAAAACATGTATTAAAGTTTTTAAATGAATTAATTTAGCTAAATTATAATATTATAATGGTTTTGCACTGTTTTATATAATGATTTATTGTAATACTATGTATAATAAATATGGTTTTTGAGCGTAGTTTTATTTATATGTAATGAGCAAAAAATTAATGTGTTTCTTAGGTATTTAGTAGTATAAAGCTAAAATTAAACAAATCATGCATTACAAATTTATAGAAAAAACACGCTGGCACTATTGTCTCTGCACCGCTAGACTCAGCCTTTGGGCTAAATAAGCACCAGTTCTTGGATTACCAGAAGTGTGATGAATTTTAACTGGTTCTGTGTTCAAACCCGGGCAGACACAACTAGATTTCCATGCTTAATTTGTGCTTATAATTCATATCAGAAAACATCGTGAGGAAATTTGCATGTGGTGAAATTAGATCCAAGCCTTCCTTAGCGTCTTGGCTGATCAATTGGACATTTACATCTATTATGTAATCGGTATACAGTACAGTACACTGCTGGCCTAAATTATTTATATTTTTTTTATAAAAACGACTGTACAAAGCTTAAAATTAATAGATTAAAAGTAAGTAGTATAAAAAATTTTTGGGGTGCTGAATTACACAACAATTGATAAGTAGAGGCCTAAGAATCTTGCTAATTCTTAACATGTGTATAGCATGAATACAATGTTATGTTTCGGTATTGCTATCTTCTTACAAAATATTAACGTGTTAATTTAATATAGGAGAACAAATAAGCCAAACATTTTAAGCATATCTTACACTGTAATGGCCATCACCGACCAGGAACTGTGATCTTATGTCCCTTGTGTAATTATACTGACTCACACTAACCGTAAAAGAGGAATACATAAAAGATAGAACAGAGTAAGTATTGCTGCTTAAATAAAATATGCTATGGTGGTAACTGAAATGTTTGTGGAACGGACGGCGCGAACGGTGCGGCGGCGGTGCGACAGGTCAAGTGGCAATTCGCGGAGCGATTTTCAAGAAGCCACAGTTGCGATCACCGCCGCGTCTATTATTGACCGAGAGTAATTATTATATTTGTCAACGTTGTCTCGACATTGCTAGAGAGTAGGAATTGTCTTGTTAAATGTTTTAAATTTAGACACGATGTAATGTGGATATTCCATCTTTATTTCTTCCCACTGCATTCTCATTAAATATAAAAACATAAATAAAAGTTCAGTAACCGCAAAAAATCAAACATATCTTAAACGCATCTATGAAAGATCCTTTATGTCCATTATTTCGCGGCGAATACAATTAAACGATTTTGAGTTTTAGATTATGTCTATAGCTCGCTACGTCACCTGACGCTCGTGCGATTTGCAGTCAGCGCCGCTGGCCGCCGATGCCCGTAGCTTGCGTCCTCTTAAAACTTGATTGCTTTGTACTTGGTAGTAAGTAAGTAAATTTATTACTCGCAAGTAGAAAAAACAACCAACCTTTTTTAACATCATTATTTTAATTGCAATTGCCGTTCTATTGAAACGGCTTCAAAATGTTTGCGAAATCAACCAGTTTCAATATTATATTAATTTTTATAGATAATTAAAACAAATAAATATATAACGGGTATTTTTTATTACATACGTTAACAGGTTTATTTTGTTATTCTTATTTTGTCCTAATTAAATTCGTTTCGATTTTTTTTTCAGATTTATTTCTTTTTTCAATGTTCGTTAGAAATCAAAAAAAAATCAAGACAAAACAAATAAAAAAAAACATTTTTTTTAAGGCAACGCCACACATTTCAGGTTGTTTGACTAGGAACGCAGCAAACGTAAGAAGAACATTCTAACTTCAAATTTAAAACTAACTGACAATTACAATTTTGCAGCACTACACAAACGTATTTCTGTAAATTCATCCTTTAGAGGACGGCATTTTATATGTATTCGTCATATTTGTTTTAGTTTATATTTTGTTTACGCGAAACTAACTAAACGCTACAAGAAAAATCTAGCATAGCAGGTATTCCAAACACTCTAGTAACATTTTATTTGTACAAAAACAAACGTGGGCTAAGAGCCGCGGGCGAAATCTATTATATTATATAGTAAAGTTCATAAATAGTGTACTAATATAGGTCAAAGGAAGTTAATACAGAAGTGGAATAAGATAAAAGAGAAACAAATGTCTCGTTTATGATATAATAAAGAGTTTTTACGATATTTTTATTGTGTTTTATTACAAAGGATTGCCTCGGCCTCCGTTAACGCATGTTTATGGACACTATATCTTGTTAAGTTATTAGATAAAAGTAGTAAATTGATTTATATAAATACAGAAATTACGCATTATATATATTACTCTTTTAAAGTAACTCGAAGAGTGATCATCGTATATATCTCTGTGAATATAGTATATATCTAATAAATATAGTATATATATAATAATCAGTCAGTTATTCTTTTATACATACTTACAGATAATTATTGCCTAAGATTAGCTCAATATGTTGTTGTTAAATTATCCCATTACTATTGCTCTTTTAAATAATGGTTTTGACATGCTGAATCTAATGTGTGAAAAAAAAATTAGGTTAGTTTATTCTATAACGACCGTTATATTTGCAATGAGAATAGTCTTACCGATTAATGTCAAGGGCCCGAAGACCGTGTCGTCTTCCGTTACAGTACAATTCCATCTTCGATTTTGGAACTGGTGCTGACATTCCTTAATGCCTCGCTTCACACCGTCACCAACAGCGGGCATGTGATCCTTATGACGTCTGCAAACCCTTCTCTGTCCAGGAGTTAGGCCTCGCAACCTCGCACACATCCTGGACTTATCAGAAAATAGATCGGTTTGGTTCGTCCATTCTTCAAACTCGAGTAGTCCCATGTTACTGAAACAAAATTTAAAATACAAATTTTGATTAAACGTAACAAATATCTAAGCCGAGATAGCCTAGTGGTAAGAACGCGTGAATCTTAATCGATGATCGTGGGTTCAAACCGGGCGAGTACCACTGCATTTCCATGTGCTTAATTTATTATTATAATTCATCTTGTGCTTGACGGTGAAGGAAAACACTGCAAGTGTCTAATTTCACTGAAATTCTGCCTCATGTGTATTCCACCAACCCGCATTGGAGTAGCCAGGTGGAATAAACTCCAAACCTTCTCCTCACAAAGGGAGAGGAGGCCTTAGCCCAGCAGTGGGACATTCATAGGCCGTTACGGTAGTCAAAATTGGATCGGGAACGTATCGTAATCGTATAGATTAGTAGATTTTTTCCACGGTCAAATGACAGGTAATTATCATTACATAACGCGGCTAACTTCGCAGCTGAATAAAAAAAATGATATATACGCCGACGTTAAATTTTCTAATATTCATAATATTTTTATTATTACTTATTGTTTTTTAAGACTACTTAACTTAAGACCACATTTCTAAGCTGAGCGCGCACTACTGAATTTTATGTGCTTAATTTGTGTTTATAAATTAATCTCGTGCTTGGCGCTACATGTTTTTGATGAAAATCTGCCACATATATCCACTTGGGGCAGCGTAGTGGAATAAGCTCCAAAGGTTCTCTTTTAGAGATGATCTTATTATATAGCAGTGGGATGTTTTTTTTTCTTTTTTACATTAATACACATCAATGTAAACAAATTAAATCTTGATCAATGTACGTAAATCTTGAATAATCAACATTACCAATACATTACAAACAGTACTATAACGAAATGAAAATAAAAAGATCAATAAAGAATTTTGTTGATATCTGAAAAGACTATCGGTTTGCATAAATAAAGCCCGGATTTATTGATTCATTAGAACCTTTTTGGTGTTATGTAATTGTATTCGTTAATTTAAAATTCGAACTTTAATTTTCTATAAAACTAACCCAAAAAGGTATCAACCTATTTAAATATATTTAGTTCGTAACAAGTTCCCGGTGTTCGTTTATCAAATAAACGTAATTACAGGCCCACTGTATAATCTGATATCGTCTTCGCTCCTAATGGCTTATAAATTATGTTTTACGGAACAAGTAGAGCCAGGTAACTCGAGACTCATTAGGTATCTGTGAAGTGATCAAATGTAGTATCCAGCGCCGGCCCTGAGTTAGAGCGAGAGGAGAGATCGCTCGAGGTACCAGGTAACGAGAAAATGACAAAAACAAAATCCAAGTGTGTGAAAGCTTTGTTTGATTTTATAAATGTGCTGATTATTATTTACATAACATTAAATTAAATCAAATTTATGTGAAGTGAGAGCGTCGACCAAAGGGCGCTGAGAGAGTCTCGCTCTACCTTGATCAAGGGCCAGGGCCTGCGCCGATACTATCTATTAAATGTTTTAACTGACTTCAAACAAGGATTTTGTTATTCGACATATTCGCTGTTTGCATTGTTCCAATGCTTTTTTCTATTTAATAATATATGCGTCCAAAGTGCCAGTTCACATTTTAAAATTTATAGCGGAAATTTTTAATTTTTATGAACATATCCGCAATTTGAAACTTAGCCTAGTTGTCTAATTTTGAAACTGAAAAATACTTTCATTCCACTACTTTAAAGCCGTCCAGACGAAATAGTTCTATATTTACTCTTAAGTGTGTGCCTTCAGGGGACATATAGTATGATGGTTATTAAAAGAGTTTATGTGCATATAAATATGGAGTAAAATAAATAAAAATGCAGTTTCGTTACTAAAATAAATATATATTTTCTTATTATTGTAATATATAGGAACGAAGTTTAGTATTAGCGCCACGAAATCACAAGGGAGATGAGAGTGGCGCGGTGGTGACGTAGGGAGGCGTGACGGTATAAAAGAACGTCATGACGTTTTCAGTTACGGTATACAAGTCGGTCTTACTCGTAAGTTATATAAAGTAAAATAGTAAAATCCTGTGAATGTACCGCTGGGCTATGGTTCCCTCTTCCCTTGAGGAGCAGGTTTAGGCTTATTCCACAATACTCCAATGCGGGTTAGTGGATACAATGGCAGAATTTGAATGAAATTAAACGCATGCAGGTTTCCTCACAATATTCCTTCACAGTCGAGCTAGACATTAATTATAAGCACATACAAATTAGGTACATGAAAATTCAGTTTTTTTGTTTTGCGTGGTTTTGAACCCGCGATCATCGGTTAAGAGTCACGCATTTTGTCCACTGGGCCATCTCGGCTTTTAGTTGTTTCACATTAAATAATAATAAGAGTGACATATTTTTTGTATTGTTTACGGTTTAGAATTGTGTAACAAAATTATATTCCAAACTGCTTATATAAAATAAACGATAATAAAAAATAAACCACCAGGCGTTCATAAATTACTAATAGTGTTATTTGTTAGTACGCGTAGTACGCTGTACGATTTAAAATCGTCGCTTATATTTTTTGCTGACACACAACCTTACGGAAGAATACCGCAGTATCTTCTTAATAAATGAAAATGAATGTGTTGTATGGTTGTTCTTTGTGCGTTGCTAAATCATTCATTCAATTGAAACTCTGGTGTGCTCGGCTTTCGCCGATATGAGGATAAACTGTATATCCTTCAGTATAAACCTTCTAAATTGTAATGTATTAAATACGTATGATATGGTCAATTGAATTAACACATCTTAAAAAATTAATTGAGCTTGTAAACATTCGTAGTTTATCACATCTCGTAAACATTACTTATCTTGACTTCTAAGTAAATTAATCATTTGGAAATAGGTAATAGCATAAAATAGCGTGATAACGATTCTAGGTTAATAAGAAAATAAATTATAGTTATTTCGAGTTGAATAAAAAACTAATGACATTGCTAAAATGTAAGTGTCTCTTTGGATTATTCAAGGATTTGTTTTATTTAATTTTATTATCTGTGTTTTGTTTTTTAATCGTTTATTTTTTTTAAATCTTTCATAATTCACAAATTAATATAATTCCTGTAGGTACACGACACTCTTTTTACTGTTATTTCAGCAAAAATACTACTTAACGCTTTTATTATGATTAAAACTATAAAAAAATCTATATGAAACACTACACTATACCATTATGATAAGATTTTTTTTTTTAAATATCGAAGTATCTATAAGTATTTTTAAGTACCAATATTTAATTATATGATTTGAAAATAAATATTATATTTAAAGAAGTAGTAATTCATGGAACGGAATACCTAAACGCAATTTTATGTTACTACAAATAATATTGTATTCTAACTAGTTATATATTTATCTCATGTAAGTGGACTTTGTTCTTTTAAAAAAAAACTTAAAACAGCAAACCAAACTATATGTATAATTGAATTTATGAATACGAAACAAAAATAAAATATTTTATTTTGGTCTGTGCTCGATAATAATTAAAATCAAAGTAACAAATTAGTGTAATTTTAATAAATAAATAATAATTAATTATTTACAACATGACTTTGATATGGCAATCGATAATACAAAAAAAAAAAACTGCGATAAGTACTAGGGCCTCATAACTTGTTAGTATCTTCCGTAAATTGTTATGGTAAAGTTGAATCCGTGGTTTCTTTGACTCTTCAGCTTGATTTTAACGAAGCGTTGTCCTACGCCTCCAGCGGATATGGTAGGGTATCCCCCTGTGCCGTCGATGTAGTTATCTTTGATGAAAATCGCTTTAATATAGGCGAAGTTCTGTTGCCCTGCTTCTGGATACTCGATGATACTCGTTCGCACGACAAGGGGAAATCCGTATTTGTATTCATTTACTTTGTAAATCACGACGTCACCGTACGAAGCTTGCCCGAGTGCCAAGTCATGGCTTTGGCAAGTAGAAGCGGCGATGAAGCACAGAAGGAAAAATGTTGTTAAGGCACGCATGTTGCATTCCTTCGATTCGTTTAGCACTAACTTGATAATGAAGGAATGTCGTTTTATATAGAAAATGATAGTGTCATGCAAGAGTGAAACAAGATATTTTATGACGTATTATATATTTGTATATTTTGTTTTTAATAATGTGTAAATAATTTATTAGTTGATTTTTTTTATAGGGTGTATACAAAATTTTATCATGATCCCAGATTAAAGCGAAATTTTGACTCGCCTCTCGCCGCTTTTGAGGTTATATAGACCCGTAAGACGTGACAACATAACAAACAAACAAACATACAAATAAACAAAGTAACTTTCGCGTTTATAATATTAGTAAGGATTAACGAATAACATACAGTAAATCGTGAGGAAACCTGCATGTGTCTAATTTCACTGAAATTCTACCACACGTGTATTCGACCAACCCGCATTGGAGCAGCGTGGTGGAATAAGCTCCAAACCTTCTCCTCAAAAAGGGAGAGGAGGCCTTTAGCCCAGCAATGGGACATTCATAGGCTGTTACGGATAAAACTATAATAATGTATATTTCGGTTGTATCTCGCATTATACTGTTCATCAATGTAAACACCGTGAAAGGAGTTTTCAAATCCATCACGCTGAAGATATGTCATATGACGCGGTTTGCAGTGTCACGTTAAACATACAAATATGTTATATATTATATATATATATATAGAAATTCGAAAATCCCATGACATTGTACTTGGAAATTGAAAGCGAGTATGAATATTATAACAAATGAATCTTATATACATATATTATGTACATATTTATATATAATAAAACTGTAACAAGGTCGTGTGTCTATTAGTTGTGATTATAATGTCAGACTTCAAAGATTTTTTTAAATGAAATATCAAGTTAAAAAGATTTTAGTTAGGTTGTATACTGGTCTTAAATAATATGTAATTACAACAATTTTACTTTACAAAAATTGTGTATATCTACATGTTCGGAGTATGTCCTTAACGGCGGGTTTTCCTCAACGAATCTTACTATCCCTAAGAATGTTAACATTTCGACTCGGGGGTGTCCTGGCTTCGCAATGTTGACAATATATTATAATTTTAAAATCAATTAATCAAGGAAGTAAACTTGGTGGTACGGCTTTGTGCAAGCCCGTCTGGGTACCACCCACTGTTCACATATTCAACCGCCAAACAGCAATATTTATAATTGTTGTCTTCCGGTTTGAAGGATGAATGAGCCAGTTTAATTACAGGTCCAAGGGCATCTTAGTTCCCAAGATTGGTAGCTCATTGACCATGTAAGGAATGGTTAATATATTTCACAGCGCCAATGTCTATGGGTGATGGTAACTATTTACAAACACGTTTGCTTTCTTAATTTATAAAAAACAAATTCACTTTTCGCTAACCATACAAAAATGCATAAAGGATACACTACAGAACATTTCATGACAGCTTTATATATTTATTTGTTATCTATAACTAACATTTGATACTTTCTTAATTTAAAAACTGTTTTTTTTTTTAATTAAAGATAATTATAATTTTAATTTTATTTCAAAAAGTTTTAACTAATTCAACTTATTGGAAACATACTTATTCAAATAATAATTATATTATAATTCATCTTAATATCTTAACTTTATTTCTTTGTAAAATCATTGTCACCACTTCGAATACCGGTGTCTTCGAATTCTTGGTGTTATAAATATGTAAAGAATGCGATTATTCTTATTATTTATTGAAAACAAACAATGAAGGCAAAGCATTTGTTATTTTACTGCTAAATACCAATTAAATAAAACGTTGCATTTCTCTGTTTGGAGGGTGAATGGCAGCATAAGGGTCTTGACACCACATTCATATTAATAAATAATAACATCGCCACATCCTTTAATCTTGTAAAAGGACGTTTTTTTTATAGTATAGGTAGACGGACGAGTAAATAGTAAGTGGTCACCAACGCCCATAGACATTGACATTATAACAAATGTTAACCATCGCTTACATCGCCAATGCGCCACCAACATTGAGAACTAAGATGTTAAATACCTTGTGCCTGTTTACACCGGCTCAATCACCCTTCAAACCGGAACACAACAATACCAAGCCTTGCTGTTTTGCGGTAAAATATCTGATGAGTGGTACCTACCTACTCATTTAATTAATCATTTTCAAATATATATATATATATATATATATATTATTAATAAAATGATGACTTATAATGTATATATGTATAATGTATTATATGTGGACTCGTTCAATGTATGTGTTAGTATACAAGACAATGGCATTGTAGTGATAATGTTAAACGAAATAAACCACTTTTCCTCAATGATGTCAACCCTGACAGAGCTCTATTGAAGGTGACTCTTTTATCGTGTGTCATCATCTTACACGTTTCTTAGAATTTCATATGTTTTCTTTTGAAGAAACCAAGGTATGTAAAAATAATATACAGTTATTATATAAGCAGCTGAAATGGTCAGTGGTTAGGTCTGTTTAATTGTATTGAAGGAAAATAACGTGAGACAACCTACATTTGTTGGATGAAAATTTGACACATGTGTAGCCACAAAAAAACTTATTTTTCCTTAAATGGAAAGAAGGACTTAGCCCAGCTGTGCGACAGTTAAAAGCTGTTACTTTACCTCATACAATCGTATAATACCCGTCATTTTAAGATGATTTTTCACATCAGCAAAATCTACCAATCGACTTATCTCAAAATTTTTGAGTAATTAGATAAGTCTTCATTTTTCGCGTTAGCAAAATAACTATCAAAAATGATTCAGTGCTAGTAGGTGACGTTATCTAAAAAACAATTGCGCAATATCATGTCCCGAGACCTTTAGGTAACGGTGTGTGTTTTGTAACAATTATTCAGTCAGTGTACTTTATTAATTTGATAATTATTGCAACGATAAATATAAAAAACGTAAACGTAATTCTATTTTTAAATTATTAATCCAGTATTTATTTAATTATATTTGAACTAACGTCTTAGTTTATCTAAAAAAAAAAATTTTTATACCTGATTATATTTTAAGCTGTCGTAAAATGTATTTTTATAAGAAAAACCCATTACTCCTTATCAGAAAGTATATTTGCCAATAATGCATGGAATCAGCAATCGTTGGATCTCGCGCGGAAATTATATTCTATTGTTTATTTTTAGTGTTATTTAAATTTTTACTCACAATGAACTTAATAACAGTTTTTTGAGAACAAGTGGAAATTCAAACTAAATTAATCAAGAATTAATTTAAAATATTTATTTTAATATTTCCTAGCGAATTGAGTATCGGAATTTATTTGAGTCAGACCACCTTTAATATTGTATCTTGAATTTGGATTAATGGAGTACACTTCTACATCAAACTTGTATCCTCTTAATATTGATGGACTTTTTAGTCCTATCGTAACACTTTTTTCACCAACACCCCCACTCTCGATGTACGATTCACCATCTTTATATTCCCTTAAATCTGTTACAAAAACAGCGTTGATTACTTCGTTCTCAGGCGCATTTACGATGATATCGTCTGTTCTCTTCCATAATGCTGGATCTGCTTCTTTAATTTCACTTAATATCTTAGTTGAATGTGGTGACGTGAATCCCAGATGAATATCATTGGAAACCACTAATGATAAATTCACAAGAAACAGTATTGATACTCTTAACATTTTTATGGAAGATAATTGCAACAAATCCGATGTTCAAATGATGGTTCTAGAAGAATCGATCTCTTTTATAGAGATGGAAGATTTGTTAGTATGAGATCATTCTGTTATTAACTATACGCTAATGTGTATGTTTTCGATGTTATTATTGTAACAACGGATATAGTTTTATATGAAACTTACACATAACGTTAATATGTAAAGTGTATTAATTTGGCTGTGGCACTGCTC
Organism: Nymphalis urticae; assembly: GCA_905147175.2. NCBI lineage: Eukaryota > Metazoa > Arthropoda > Insecta > Lepidoptera > Nymphalidae > Nymphalis > Nymphalis urticae. The sequence goes on from LR990008.1 coordinate 2,589,313, forward strand.
GTACATAAATTATAATGTGGATTATTTAAATATTGTGAAAAGTTTTTTGGAATGATTACGCTTCAGATAACTTTGATTTTGCTATGTTTTGTTTCCTGTATTCATATATTTATTATTTTATAAGATGCCAAGTGTAATCTATTTGGTAACCCATGGAAGATGTCTACGTCACGCCGTGTTAACTTATTAGATTTTCCAGACAAAATTCCAAACTTTTTACACTAAAATTTTGTTTTATCGGTACTACCGATATTTATTATTGCTATTTCCTTCTTATTACTATTTACAGTTGAACATTATAAGTAAGTTTGATATCAGCTGATATTGTAATTACAATAAGAATACAATTATTTATTAAGCTTCGTATTTCGTACATCGTACTTTATATTGTCGCTCATTTGGGGGGTTTGTATTGACGATTTGGTGGCAAAAGGTGGAAAAAGGTGACAGGTACGGGATGGAGGCGGGCTGCCCAAGATCGGGATGGTTGGCATTCTATGGGAGGCTTTCGTTGAGCAGTGGACGGCGATAAGCTGATATGTATTTTATATTGCGAAACAATCAATAATACTTACAGACAGCGCTCACAGTTTATGTATATTTAGATCTCTAGGCCTATGTTGACAAAATACCTCTTATGGAATAGTTATATCTATTAGCACAACGAATCATTCATTATATATTAAAAGTTCACGAGTCTCTGTTAATTCCTTGTATAACAAACCTCTTGCTTCCATATTTCGGTCTACGACATTAGTTCTTCCAACATTCGCATATAAAGACGTGTCAAATATGTCTCCAATTTTGATTGTTACTTTAATATCGTTGATAGTTCAAACCAGCACCCACGATTTACTGCTAGGCTACCCGGATACCGCGTCGAAAATAATTTACACGAAGGTACATCAAGAAAATCCAGCAATTTGGGTGAGATCAGAGACACTAACTGTGAACTGCACGAAAAACGAAGTCATTAATGCCATAAAAATATTGGATTTGAGAGAAGATAAATGGGGAGAAGCGTATATAAAGGGAGGAGGTATTGGACAGAGGTTCGTGAAAATTGAATTAAACAGTCCGAGTATATTCCGAGGGTATAATTTTTTTGTTCAAGTTTACGCGATACAAACCAATAATTTTATTTATAACCACGGGAAGTGACGTCTTGATTTGTTTCGATGTAATTATGTGAGAGATGTGAATGTATTTGCAAACAATGGTTTTATTAAATTAAATTAATAGATTGTGTTGCTTTTTATTTACGAGAAAATATTTTTCAATTGTTTAGTTTTGTTACAAAGTCAAGTACATACCACCACCGCGGCCACGGCGGCCCATCTCAAGATAGATTAGCTAACTGCGCAGCATATATTATAGCGCACAAGTGTATGCGTTTGCGCATACACAGGTGCACTTTTTATTCCCTAACTCTCATAATTCGATGGGACGGGAATCCGACACGACCGGGAAGAATTCAGGCGCAGGCAGCAATCCAGACTCCATGTGTATTCCAGTAGTAGTACTACTTTAGTACACCAAGAGGCAGTAAGTATCAGTACCAACATTTATTATTATGATCGGTCAAACGGGCATATTTACGCCCATTTTTATTTATTTATATTATAGGTTTTTTATTTTCAAAATGTCAAATGGAGTCTAGTGATTGGCGGTCGGAGCTAACATTTTCACTGTCTCTGCTCTCCTTACTAACTGTGTAAGTCAACTTCTTTATCGTTCAATCGGAATATATGAGGTCTCTTTTCCTAGGAATATTTATGTTGTTTTAATGGTTGGAGCTTTTATCGAGGGCTTTGGTTCAAACCCTGGTCCGGCCAATAAAAGTTGTTGGGTTTTTCTTATTCGAAATTCTTAGTAGCAGCTCGGAGTCTGAAAGTTGGCAGTGCTGTTTGTGATTTCCCGTCCCATGGGCTATGAGATTTAAGGAATAAATTGCCCTTGAGTTTGTGCACACGTTTGTGCCATGTAATATTTCCCGCGCAGATGTCTAGTCTCCCTTGAGAATGGCCGCCGTAATTTCGGCTGCTATCAAAATAGTTCTTTAACAAACAAAAACAAATCGTAAACGAAAATCCAAGTCTGATAAGTAACAATAACATACATCTAATACATATAAGTAATGAAAAAGCAATTTTTTTTTAATTTATGTATCATCTGAGTCACTCGGTATTTTAAAATATAGCAAGATGGCTAGCACTTACATATTACTTACATTACATTTACTTGTCTTGTTGTATTGTGCAATATTATTGACGCAATGGATATATGTCATCTCTTATATCAAACATTTCACTTTTAACTATTAGTATTTATTTATATATATATAAGGAAAAATGTTGAATGACGTAGTTATACCAACAATGTTATTTGCGCTCCATTTAAATCACGTCCTTGTAGACGAATGTAGGCGGTAAATTAAATCATACTCGAATTGTGTAGACGAACTCTTAATACTTTATGTATTTTGAAAGTTTGTAACAAGTCAAAATATATATACTTTAACACAAGAATAAAAAAATATAGAAACGATGCTAGTAAAAAACCTATTCAATGAAAATATATAATATTTTTTATTAAAAAATAAAATTTATTTTGTATCTTCACTTTCTTAGCATAATGAATAAAAAAATTAACACTACACTAGACATTTTTTTATATATATGTATCGTCCACTATTGCTTAATTATAGAATTATATTATATATAAATATATGTAATGGTTCATTTTAATTTAGAATACAGATCTTTATGTGTAATTAAGACTACAAAACTAACTTCCCAATTTATAATATTAACAACGTTAATTGATTCAGAAATAATAAAAAAAACAACTGTTAATATATTTTATTTCATAATTACAATAATAATATAAACCTATCCAGACCTTACCGACTGTTGGAACAAAGAGTATTTAAACATTTAGAGACACGACACAACAGTTTTTACCACAACAACACATGTTAAGCGTATATTTCAATTTGGTAGTTGAGACCGGATCCTCTCTCACTCTTCAATTTGATATTAGCAAAGGGAAATCCTATGCCTCCCCTCGTGATTGAAGGTTCAGACAATCCATTGTCCATGTCCCTTATAGCTATACCTTTTATCTTCTGATCGCCAACAGGATATTCGAAATACACTTCTTGTTCACGTTTTATAAGCGGAATAGCGGTAGCCGTTACTTTTTGTTCATGTACTTTCCTCACCATACCGTTGTAATCATTTATCTGACCGACTATAACATTTTTCGATGTCACAATCGTTAGCAACGCACAAAGCAGGAATATTCTTAGAAACATCTTGACTATTCAACTCGATATGATGTTATAGTGTGTTACAAGATTGGTGTGTAAGCGAGAGTGAGATGGAAATAGCGTGCGAGTGGTGGAGGCCATGTTATGAATAAGGTGTAGTTTTACGAAATGTGACACGGTTACATGGCGACAATAAAATTTTAATCACTGTTCGGTTAATAACTAAAGTATTTTTCATTATTGTTATAAATTATAATTGCTACTTAATATATTTATTTTGTAATTTTTAATGGAGATTAAGTCATTTCTTTTAATCTTTGATTAATAATAATGTCCTCCAGGCCGATTTCGGCTACAGCAGCCAGTCTTAAGAGAGATTAGCCAATTACGCAGGAGATATTATAGTGCACAAGTGTGTGCGCAAACACAGGTGCACGCTCTATTCCCTAACTCTTATAATCCGATGGGACGGTAATCCGATACGACCGGAAAGAGTTCAGACGCAGGACCAACGGCTTTACGTGCTTTCCGAGGCACGGGAGTGAACACATTTCCAACTTCCAGACTCCGGGCTGCTACTGAGAATTTTCTGACAGATAAACCTAATAACTTTTTATTGTCCTGACCTGGGAATTGAACCTAAGACCTCCGGGTTTGCGGCCTTACATCAAGCAACTAGACCAACGAGACAGTCGATTTGTGATTAAAGTGTTATTTAAAAATTATAAATAACTCGTAAACATAATAAGACGTCGAAATGCTGATACTTCACACCATTTACAATACTCATATTTTTTTTTATTAAATAGGAAGCCAATGCGGTATGTATACAATTTTGTTTCTTATTCTAGAATATAATTTTAAATTACTTAAATATAAAAATGGCATACCTCACTTATAGGATAACTTAATATGCGTAAGCATTATTTTACGCTAAGCAGTTGAATTTTGTTGACGTACTTGAATTTATATTTCAAAAGTAATTAATCTCTTATATTTGCGTTATTTTTCGCAAAATTTAATAAAAATGTATATCAGCTTTAAATATTTACCATTTAGGTTACCTTTAGTACCTAAATGTTAACTTTTGTTACCTAAATGTTCATTGTTTTTATTTAGGTAAATTTGGTTGTTTTGTCTGCGTAGACCCACATAAAACTTTTGTATTGAAGGACAAATAAAAAAATCATGACGCAGACGAAACGATAAATTTTCATCACAATCGGATGAATGGTACGATAAACATACAAACATTATTTTTTATTTATAAACCCTTAAATATTTTATACTTTACCATTAGCCATCACTTTGATTTTCAAGTGGAATTGTATTTGCTCAATAATTCGTTTTTAGCTTTTTAAGAATATTTCATAAATTTGTTCTTTTTATTTTAATTTTGTTTTTTATAAAAAATACCTGTACATACTGAAGAATAAGCAATTAAAGACTTTTTCTTAAAATAATTAATATTTATAAACTAATATAAGGATTAAATGCTGCTTAAGTTTCTTAAAAAAAAAAATCTTATAAATTGAAATTTAGTTGTTGCAATTTATAAACTGAAGAACATCTTACATATCCTAATATAGGTGATAAAGTTATTGAAATAAGAATCAATAAGTTCTTGTGATCACTTGGTGGCAAAATTCTACTAACAAATTGTCACTTTATTGCAATCGAATCGAAGCGTGATCGTTGCCGTTTTTACCGTTTTCCTATTAATTAATTTAATTATCGACTATTTTTATAAGAGTTAAGAATTAACTCTGGTTTTGACACAACTATATATGTTAACGTCATACCGGTTCGGTTCTGATTTGAATAAACACAGATGATTCAAAGTTGGATCGGAATTGAATCGGGAACGTATCGTAATCGTTATAAATTAGTAGAATTAGACCCCTGATATGTATGAACAACATCTATTGCTAAACGGTAACACTTGACTTAAATTAAATATTATCGTAAAATGAAGTACAAGTACATTGCATTGTTATGAAGAAATAATATCAATACAAGTACATACTAATATTGCGAAAGGGAGTTTCATTTACTTATCCTGATTTCATATCTCAACTATTAGAGATGCTTAGCTTAGTTTAACTCACACATCAGAACGGCCATTGTTATTTTTTTTTAATAATATTTTTATAAGACTCAATAAAACGAATAAATTAACATTATATTCGGAGTGTAAAAAATTGCCTTTGATATAAAAATAAGCGTGAGATTAGTATTTGCTCAGTGTGATGTATATACATATTAGAATTGTATAATCCGTATAAAGTTGTAGTTAACGTTTTAAATCTTGTAAAAAAAACCTTTCTATAATGCTTGTAACAAATAAAATTTTAATTTTAGAATTTCGCTTTTATTGAGGACTGAACGCTTTCCTTATTAAAAAGTAAAAAAGACCGCTGGCAAATATGCTAATATAGCATTGTATATATAACATATATTTTTTCCGAACACACCATAGACATAATCTGAAATCAGCTAATCATGAAATTATTTATCTGTGACAATTTAGTTTCTTACTTATAAACATTTAATAATCTCTTCTTGCAACATCACTCAGTAAGCGTGATTTATAATCTTAATGTAAAAGACTGTAATTACATTTTATTAAACACAACAAAATAGAAGATTTATTATTACAATACATCAATACAAAACTATTTCTGAGCAATATCATATCAGTCTACAATTTAAATTTTAATAGTAAACACACTACACATATTCAGCGACATGTAAACCAAGCTCAATATGTTAATACACATTACCTTATCAACGAGGTCGGGGCCTGGACAGAGGTCAGTATCTGAGCCATTTGCCAAATTAACCGAATATCGCCTCTACTACGTCGAGATAAACATCATTGGACGATCAATTTGTGTAATGCACTCTCAGACTAATGTTTGACTTTGTATACTGGCTTTTCCTCGTTGCTTGTACTTAAATTACTTGATTAATCTCAATACATCGTAAAATATTGTAATTCAACAACAAAAAAAACCATTTACATAACGTTATATTTAAATCAAAATATACTGTGAATAATTTCAATTAAATTATTTTTGTACATTTTGGTACTACATTTTGTTTACGGCTTACGAACATGGAATATTATTATAAGGATATAATGATACATCTAAAAAAAATATATATTAAAAGGAAAATATTCCGCTCTGGCAAATTTTAACGTAAAATAAACATATACGACCTTATTTGTAAACTCTACTTAGCGGCTGTTTATTTAAACACTGATTTCGCTCTTTCTGTCATTTTTGATTTGAAATTCGAACGAAGAAGACACAGCATTACTTAACTAATCACCCGCTTAATAACGTTTATAAGTAAGGTCGATAAATTTTAAAACATTTGGTTATTTTACGATTGTAAACATGTATTTATGAAATAATAAACTGCTAAAATGATACAATTAAATACTAGAAATCTTTATGTATGTAGATATATAAAGAAGGTAGGTAAGTATAAGTGTGATCCAACTGAGTTTATAAATAAGCTGTATTGACATACATTTTCTCAGAACTATAAAGCAGGATATCCGTTTTGAATCAAAACAATAACATCATGCGTACTACCAATACATACACATAAATGTAAAAAAATTATTATCAATTACAAGAATTAAAAAAATAAAACTTTTTTTACAAATTAAATACAAATATTGCGCAATCAATGAACCGATATTATGAAAAAATCATATATATTCCAAGATTACTTTGTACTTCTAAAATTGAAGTTGCCAGATGTAAAAAAGGAATACTAAAACGTTGACGCGATAGTATGTTATATTGTTATCTTATATCTTCTTATCACAATGAAGAGAAACATGTTTAAATTTTCATTATTACAGAGAAATATCTTATAATAACTTTATCTAAAGAAAACATTATCATTAAGTTTAATTTATTATTAAACTGCTTGATAACAAAACATACTTCTACATTATTCACATAAAATATATATTAGATATATATTATTCTTTATCTTTGTTTTATATATTATCAAGTATAATAATTATAGAAACGTTTATAACAATAACATTTGTTACGCTGTGAGGTTTGAAAAGAACAGACTAAATATACATATTTTTTATCTTTACAAGTCCACAGGCGTGTGGTTCGAGCCTTTGGTGTATCTTTTCAGTGTTTTAGATATACGTTATTTTAATGTTCCTGCATGTTTTTATAATATCTAATAAGTTTTATATAAATAGTATCACAATTTTAATTTTAGGATTATTAATGACAGTACTAATATTGGTATAAAAATATGTTTTTATTAAGCCCTACAACGTCGATGCCTGCTTCATTGATTTTGAATATTGTATTATACGATTAAATAGAACTCTAGGCAAAGAAACTAATCCTCTGTTTTCGAATAGAACAAACATTTTAGGTTATATTCCGAATGTATACCAATATTTTATCAATGACAATAGATTTCTCGTCATTAACCTTTCATTTTTAATAATATGAAAGTTATCAATTACTTTTATCTTTAATAATGTTTTTACTTAGTATTATCATCAGATAAAATTATGTTTCTATCATGCGATTATCATCTATGGCAAACATCTATCAATCTTATCGAAACTTATCAGTCACGAAATTTCACACTTTTGATATAAACGTGACAATGTCAGCCTTTCAAAATATAAAAAATTAACAACAAATAATAATAAAAAAGAGGCCAAATATAAACTGCACAGATTAAATATTAACTATAATAAATCTGACAGTATAATGGCGGGAAATAGTGACGTTATTTTCTTTTTAATTCTCTTTATTTGTAAAGTGAATTCTGAAAGTGTTTACGAAGGTAAGAGATTAATTGATGACAAGTTGATCCACAGAAGTGAACATGTTAAAATGCCTTTTTTGTCTGTTCGGACGGAAGATGTCGCTTTTCCAAAATATTATGAAGAAAGGGATAATATTATTACAGCGATAAACATTATAGATAATTATGAAGAAGGGGGTTCCGCTGAGATCGATTTGGGGGGCGTTGGACTAACATACGCTAATGTGCATTTACGAAGTGCCCTCTGGGGTGGATTTAATTTTACTATAGAAATTTATGGTGTTAATTTTAAATAAAGTAATTTTATTTGAATTGTATAACCAGATATAAAGAATTATGGGGCACATATTATTGTTTTTACTTATATTGTAAATAATAAAGTTAAACTTGATTACTTATATTTGATATGAAATTGATTATGTTTTTAAAATGACAATTTTCTATCAATTACATATGTGTTATATTATATCTATCACAATGTAAAATGTAATTGTCCTACGATCTCCATTATTTAGTCCGAGGAATTGTGAGGAAATAAATTGTGCTTATACAGATAGACTAAAAATCATTTAAAGCCAAAAATACAATGTTTGTATCAATAAAAAAATATTTATATATGTTAATACACTTAATAATTTATATAATCACCAAATAGTAGTAAGTACAATTATAGATAAGTATATTATAATGTATACAATTAATAAAACCTAATATGCATTATATTTTTTCATTATTCTTAGTAGAATGCTAGAATAAAATTAAAAACGCCTTGTATAATTTTATAGCAAATAAATTCATAATACGTTAATTGCAATATATTTCTATAATATATATTTATAATTATGGATAAATTTTAACTGTGCAAGCATAAGAATCTATTTTATGTAATGTTCCAAATCTTAAGTGTTTATAATAAAAGTTCAAATTTATGTCCGCTACCAAATTATGGCAGATGACGCGTATTGTCTTGCGAAAGTTGTGACGAAAACGTTCTGATACTTGAATTGTGTGAAGTGTCAGTAAATATATATGCAAAGTGAATAAACGAAATTGATAATATATTTAAGCCATAAGAAAATATTTTTTAGAGTGTACGGAAAAAAAAACTGTCTGTATAAAGTATATGAATGCCCCGCTGCTGGGCAAATAAAACCTTTCTTTTTTGTGGAGAAGGTGAATCTGAATGTCGTGAACTAAAAACGTATGTGTAATAAACAGCAAATATAAAAAGATACACTTAATCGTTTGGTGACTGAATATAAACGTTGTTTGGCGGGTAATGAAATAAATAATCCTGTCTTCTTCTTTCGAATGTAAAATCAGTAATGATAGAAAGAGCGAAATCAGTGTTTAAAGTGTCGCTACGTTTGTATGTATGGCGATTAGTAAATAAAGCATATAATTAAATTATCTAAGAAACGGTTAATCATTTCATTCTTCTGCTACTTAATCAATCCCTTTTCTTTTTCAAATGGTAGTTACACAAGTTTACCACCCATTGTCCGCGTGCATATCGTCTTGTCGCACGATTTTTGTTTCAAAATTAATATTTTTATTTTGTTAATAATATTTTATTGGTGATTTGCTGAATAATTGAAACCACAAAACTATGCTCAATTTTAAAGGAAATGCATAATAAGGCTTCTGCATTTAAAAAACATTCTGACTGGACATATAAAGCTATCTCATATTCCATAACCGAGTATTGCAACGTATAATCTAGATAGTGTCATAAGATCAATAAAAAATATATTAAAATAATAAAAATAAATATTACTGAATCGTAATGGAATTAGGCGTATAAAGTAATTTATTTATCGCCCCGAGAAGCTGAGAACGCTTGAATGGTGAGTTTTTTGTTTTTTTTTTTATAGATTTCGTAAGAGCGGCTAACACCGTACGTTGGATGAATGATTATGTTTTTTTATTGATAACAAATAAGACATTAGTTATACTTACAGGTTAAGCTCAATATAGGTATTATCTTAAGAAATGTTACGACAATGAATCAATGAATGATTTTGTAGATAAATATAAAGACATTCGTTGTATGTGTGCTTAAAAAGTCTTACAAAATTTTTAATCCTAGAAAAATATTTATGAATGCATATTTATAATATTGAAGTAGTAATATATTTAACTAAAATAGTTGAAGGTAAACCGTTATACAGACAGCAAGTATATAAGTCTTTTGTCTTATTTATTTAACTATCCAATATTTACGTTTTAAGTGTCAAAGTATCTAATCAATGATATTAAGATGATACCATAGACAATTTGTAACTTTTTAATTTATGAGATATTTTAACACAAACTATTTGATCTCTTTAGTTTTTGTTTACTATCTGCTGACATAATATAAGACATAGCTAATGAATGTAGTAAATGGTCATTTCTACGAATGATCATTCTAGAAGTTTTTTTTTGAAAAGATAACTTATTGCCAATGCCCAGTTATTTGAGATATTTTAAGAGCAATTGTTTAGAGAGAGGAAGGAAATACGATACTTACTAAGTTATCTCTCTCTCTCTCTCTCTCTTAGTCGAAATGCTCCTTCTAATCTGCAGCCGCCAATACTGCTGAAAGAAGTCAAGCGCAAGACCAAATAGCATTACGCGCTTTCCGAGGCAAGGTTACAACTGCAGACTCTAGATTGCTAATGAGAATATCTTAACAGAAAAATCCAACTACTGTTATGGTTTTTGAATTTAAATTTGTGGTGAGTTTTTTCAGCAATATTAACCAGTTTTTAGACCAGCGAGAAATTTTCATATTCTTTTAAAAAACAAGACATTTTATAAATAACCAACAAAGTAGAAATAGGACAAGCCTGCGTGTGCTTAAATGTAAATTAATTCAAAGAAATAAAGATAATATATTATAAATTCACAAAGAATATGGCTTATTAACAGCTCTGTATAATTCCATTTTAAGCGGCGAGTAGAACAGCCCATTACAATAGTAAAGTTTTTCTAATGAGGACCTATCAAAGGGTGGGAGCCGGCTTGGCTTTTGATTAGTTCAAAAGCTTTAATTTGTTAAGAAAAAGATATAAATAAAACTATTCGGATTGAATTGTTGTGTTTCTTTTGTATCCAGATAAGACTCCAAAAAAATTTAATACCAATGAAAGAATATGTATATATTTTTTAATTTTATGTATTTAATTATATATGTCATTTCTAGCTGAGTGTGAATCAAATAAAAAATCTGTGTTGCTACTCGAGGGCCCGTTATAAGTTGGTAGTTGCCAGCTTAAGCCGAGCTGGCTAGCATATTCGTGACGTCACACTAGTGATGTGTGAAGATGGATTTCTATGTTAATTAGATTTATTTATTTTTAGTTTTTCATTATCTATTGATTTTTTTTGTGCTACTAGTGTGCCCAAATTAATATTTCAGTGTTAAGGGGGGGATTAGTTAAACAATGCTGCTTTTCTTTTCATGTGACTAATCAATGCGGTGTAAGGAATAGTAAATATTTTTTCAGGGAAATAAGACACACGCAGGTTTCCTCACGATATTTTCCTTCACCGTTAACCACGACATGATATATACACAAATTAAGCACATAATAATTCAGTGGTACTTGCCCGTGTTTGAACACACGATCATCGTCGGATAAGATTCAGGCATTCTTACCACTGGGCCATATTGGCTTTTTCTTTAAATTCGGTATCTGAGAGTGAGGGAATAAAGAGTGCACCTGTGTTTGCACCCACACTTGTGAACATGTCCTGCGTAGCTGGCAGGTCTCCTTTGAGATTGGGTGCCATGGCCGAAATCAAACAGAAGGACGTATTCATAATCACAATAAAAATAGATTTAACGAAATACAGGAAGTCTTTAAAATATATTAACGCTATCTAGTAAAACACGTTAAAAAACAAATTAATTATATTGTTGATATAAGAACTGATTAGAACGCATATACATATATGTATATATATATATATATATATATATCAATAATTTTATCATTTAAGTGTTTTGATTTAAATTGCTACTGCAATTATATTATAAAAATTGTTATAAGCGAAAGATTAATATGTTAAACAAATTTGAAGTCGTTTACTCACTATATGTTTATTTTTTTACATATGTAAATTTTGCTTGGTGGTAGGGCTTTTTGCAAGTCCGTCTGGGTAGCTACAACCCACTCATCACATATTATACTTCCAAACAGCAATAGTTGGAATTATTGTGTTCGGATTAGAAGGTAGACTGGCCAATGGACCACCTGATGCTAAATTATGACCAACACATTGAGAGTGCTGAAAAAAAGAAATATTAACCATACCTTATAGTCCAGGAATTTTAGCACCAAAAATGCGTTCGCTTTGCATAAAATCCATAGAATATAGAGATAGATAGAATATATAGATCATAGAATAGATTTTTCAATTAGATTATGTTAGAGGATACCCCCTAAGAATAAAACCGAGTTTTTGTCACAGACCGCGAGCGTTAGCGCCATCTTGGAAAACGTATTTTTGCAAATATCTCGGAAACGGCGAGTCTTACGTTCAAACACTAGAGATATTTTATGTAGATGATAAAATTTCCTCTATTCTTAATATTTTTCGAGATATAGTTAATTACAATATGAAATATGGTCACCAACCTTGGCAACCAATGTTATGTTGTGCTCAACTCTCACTCAACCTTCAAACAGGAACGCAATAATACTTTTGCTGTTTAGCGGAAGTATTCTGATGAGTTAGTGGTACAGACGCGCTTGTACAAAGGGCTGGCACTAAGTAAAATGGTAAAGAAATAACATCCTAAATGGCTATTGTCATTCAAGCTAATATCCGGTATGAGTGAAAATTAATGCTTCCTCTATTTTTAATACGAATTTTTATCATGGTGATCGGTCAAACATTGTCAAAATTTATTAACCTCGATCAGGTATATTATCAATTCCTATATTTGTATAGTAGATATGTAGCTGTCGACGATGTTTTAATTCTTTCAGCACATAATTAATGAATTATAAAAATTTAAAAATAATAATTAAGCACATGCTGCTTCAAGTAGTGGTACTTCCGATCAGTGAAGCTTGTAAATTAAATAACGGGTATCTTATTTGACATTAAATCAATATATTTTTTCGATATTACTTTTTTTATATAGTATAGGTTGGCAGACGAGCATATGGGCCACCTGATCGTAAGTGGTCACCAACGCCCACACAAGGGATACAAGATTTTATGTACCTTGTGCCTGTTATTGCACTGGCTCACCACCCTTCAAATCGGAACGCAACAATAACTAGTACTGCAGTTTTGCGGTTGAATATCGAATGAATGGGTGGTACCTACCCAGACGGGCTCGCACAAAGCCCTAACACCAGTGAATCTAATTATCACACATATAATTAAACAAAGTCCCTCTCTCTGTCTGAAGCTATTTTGTTATATAACTCAGTAAGCCTTACGAGGGAGGGGGGAGCGGTAGCTAGTTTATAATAATTATAAATATATTCATTATTATGATATAAAATACAAATGATTATTTTATTTTTTTAATTTTATTTTATTAAGGACCATCAGCAGTCACAACACTTACACATGTATTAATAAAAACACATACAAACTTATATAAAATGTGCGACTCTTTAAGACGGCCACAACATGCATTCTAAGGTACAATATTCTAAGGTACAACATTTTTTTGTATTACTTATGGCAGATTACAACATAAGCAATATTTTTATAATACTGAAATACTAACAATTGCTAAACACATTTATATAGAAAATTAAAATATTTAAAAATAATTTAATAATAATGATTAATAACATTGAAAATAAAGCTAAAAATTATTATAAACTAGTACACTCATATCATTTATTACATTAATAACATACAACAAAATAATTTATTATTTTGTTATATGTTATTAATGTAATTAAAATTATAGTGCAGACTCACCTAATAATACTTCAAATTTAAACGATAGCTGAATATAATCGTATCTTTATAATTACGTCACTATTATTTTTAATTATTATCAGATAAGAGCATAAATATTATCGTTACTCGATATATTATTCTGTTTCTGTAATTAATTATGTGATTATTAGCACTCATTAATATCATTATGTCTGTGATGTTAATAATCAGGTCTGTTTTAGATATTCCATAAAAGTGTTACGAAACGAACGCGTGAAAAATAAGTTTATTATGAAAAGAGGTTATTATGAAAAAGATAATATTTCTTTTTTATTTTTTTCGTGTGTGCTTGTCCAGTCAGCCAGTGACGGATTTGAAAGAGGACGTTTCGTATTTATCGGAGATAAAAGATGACGAAGTTGATTTTATTAGTGGCGGTGAATTATTGAGTGGATCGTTGTTTAAGACTATACAAAAGTATTACTGTCGAGCAGAGATCGAGGAAGGTGAGTTAAATACCATTATATAAATGTATAACAGTTAATATTATTTTGATAGAGCAATTTTTTTTATTTGTCGTTTATCTGGCAAAGGTCTTAACCCGTCTGCCTAATAAAATATATTCTTTTTTTTAATTTCAATACATATTTTATGTAAGTTTTTGCCTTTTCAAAAAACTCCTTAACTGTATAAAGCTTTTGAAAAATAACCGAATAGTTTTATATATATATATATATATATATATTATTTTGAAATATATAGAAGTGAAGTTTTCTTCGTAACTGTATTAATGTTAGTAGTTTTTTCACATACCAAATAATTTAATACATAGTGTAATAAATATATTCAAAGTTATAAAATATTAATTAAAAAATATTACTAAGTCAATTAAATAAAATATAAATAATATTATAGTAATAATTTTGCTTTTCGGTAATTAAGCAAAGTAATTCAATAAGGATTTTTTTAATGAAATAGGTAGGTATTCCGTTCATCACCGATGCGCCAACTGGGAACTAAGATGTTATGTCCCTTGTGCCTGTAGTTACATTTGCTCAGCAATAAAAGTAATGCTGTTTAGCGGTAGAATATATGATGAGTGACTTACCCAGATGGACTTGCACAAAGCCTTACCACCAAGTATTTATTAATCAGGTTACATAATTAATAGAAAATAAATATGAAAAGAAGGCGAGATGGCCCAGTGGTAAGAACGCGTGAATCTTAACCGACGATCGTGCGTTCAAACCCGGGCAAGCACCACTGAATTTTCATGTGCTTAATTTGTGATTATAATTCATCTCGTGCTTTACGGTGAAGGACACTTACGATTAAAACTTCGTGAGAGAACCTGCATGTGTCTAATTTCACTGAAATTCTGTCACATGTGTATTTCACCAACCCGCATTAGAGCAGCGTGCTAGAATAAGCTCTAAACCTTCTCCTCAAAAAGGGAGAGGAGGCCTTTAGCCCAGCAGTGGGTCATTCACAGGCTGTTACGATAAATATGAAAAAAAAAGATATTCGTAAATGATGGTGTTTGATAAACATCGTGATTATTTACAGAATCAGACCTTCTACTATTCGGAACGAGAGCCTGGACTTTTCCCGCGCAAGACGTCACACTCAACCTGAGTTACCCTTCGGAAAATGTTAGTATATATTTTAATGTTATTTCAATTATTATATTATTTTTTAATCCTTTAAATATTATTATTAATATCTAAATATATTATTATAAATATTATTATTAAAATATAATATTTTCGAAGATTAATTAACTATATATGTTAGATATATTGGTAATATATTCAGTTTTATTATAGACGAGGTGAAAAGCCCAAATATAAAATTTAAGGAATGATTTTTTAGAATATTTATTTTTATTAAGTAACCATTGCCTGTGATGGTTTTTTTTTTAATTAAATATTTTAACCCTAAGGGGAAATAGCTAAGAGATTTATATATTGGATATCCAGCGTATTTTTGACTAGCTGTGCTTTCACCGGGGTTATAATAAATTACATTATTGTATACTAGTTTTCGCTAAGATGTTGGGGTTGGACAGGTTGTAGGAATGTAAAAACAAAATGCTACGCCAATGTCCTTCCTCGGGGTTCTTACTTTATAACACAATAAGTTTTTTTTATTAGGTAAGCTTTTTATCAAAATCGGTTCAGTGATTTAGTTGTGTAAATGTAATAGACAAACATACACGCAGACAGAGAAACTTCCACGTTTATAATATTAAAATATGAACTTTTTCATAGACTTTACCTGATTAGTTGATGTTGATGATTACTGTTTCGTTCCTAAGAGCAATAGCGTGAAGTTCTCACCTTTCTTAATAAACAGACTGTCTAGTACAAAAATATTTACTCCAATTGGACTTTCAGAGATATTCAGCCTCGAGTTACCGACGGATAATAAAATACGAATATGCCATTCTGTGATTTTAAAACATATTAAGTTGGTACTAAGATCCTGCGATTGTTTTTATTGCAGATTATTTTATTTTATTATCTGATTTACTAAATATTATATCGTCTGTTATGAATGTTTGGTATTATTATTATTTATCTGTGCATTTTGAGGTTGAATACAACTCTATTCTTACTATTAAATGTCAAGGCTGTATAGTGGAATACCTTTGCCTTTTCGAAGAGTAATCATTTTCATCATTAAGTATAAAAACTAATAAATTCACTTTAGTTAGATTTTGTACACTGCACATATTGTTTCTTAATTCTTAATAATTAAATGTTACATTTTAGCACAGATACGATGCGACCGAGGATTTCGGGTACATCCTAACAAAACTCAAAGTGATTGTACGACACGACGGACTCTCTAGCAGAGGTTATATTACTGACGGTGGAATGTTACAGGTACGTCATATTTAACTCAACTCTAACTCACTTACTCAAACTTAATATGCAAGTTCATAATCACGCTTAATGTAAATTAATTTTTAGTATTATTTTTTTTTTGTTTTTCTGGTCCAATTTTAATCCTGCTATCTAGGTTATTAAATTGTTTATAAATATACAAGTTTCCATTAGTCTAAGATGAAGCAATGGTATAAATTGAATTTATTCTAACATCCAGAAAACTAGCCATAGACAATTAATAGAGGCTAAGATAAAATGACATTTAAAAAGGAATAATAATGATAGGGTTTATATGTATATTGGCAATACTGAATTTATAGAGATCTCGTAAATTCTCTAATCGGAGCCTAGATTATTTGGAGCCTCTTTTTTTCAACAATTTCCCTGTCTGACAGCCACATATGACTATGGTTATTGTTTATCTGTTGTCTACTGTTTGGACAAGGAAGTTGCTAAGACCATAGATAGTCTATTTTTTATGGTATTCTATAAAATTCAAAATGAAGGACTATGTGCACTTTCAAATAATAAAATTCTGCTTTTTAATTTTACTCGAAAAATACTAAGGGTAAAATATCGAGGTCGAATTTGTGTACGATATAACTCAAAACGGCACTTAACTTGACGTAGTAAGTTCGTAAGCAGCAATCGTCCGAACACGCAAATGAGAAGCGAATCTATTTCATAATTCTCTATCTATCTCTATTCTATTTTCTCCTTTTGCAAAATCATGTAAACGACGACAATGGCGGGATACGCATTTTCATTTACTTTTTTAGTAAAACGTCAAAAGAGTCAAATTAGGCAAACGGTTTGAATATAAAAAAAATATATTTTGGTATATTTAGTACACACGACACTCCATATGTGGATGACGTTTTTGTAATATTTTCAATACACCGATTGAGCTATGTATGTTGTTTAACGGATTATGACTTTAGATATTTTAAATTAAAGCTTAAGATTACAAATGTCATATTATAATATGGTACTTCTGGCACGGGATCTAAAGCTTACAAGAAGTCACCTGACGGTAAATTTCAAATGTATCTTTTTTAAGTAAAAAAAATTATCGTTATGATTATTACGGGTCTGACAAACACTGGTTTATCTCTTTCGATCATTATCGATTTAACGTTTGAAAGAAGAAACGGCATTGTTTAACTGAACACCCGTAACAGCCCGTGATTGTCCCACTGTTGGGCTAAAGGCCTCCTCTCCCTTTATGAGGAGAAGGTTTGGAGCTTATTTCACCACGCTGCTCCAATGCGGGTTGGTGGAATACACATGTGGCAGAATTTCAGTGAAATTAGACACATGCAGGTTTTCTCACGATGTTTTCCTTCACCGTAAAACACGAGATGGATTATAATCACAAATTAAGCACATGAAAATTCAGTGGAGCTTGCCCGGGTTTGAACCCACGATCATCGGTTAAGATTCTTCTTCGCGTTCTTACCACTGGGCCATCTCGGCTTTTTATAAATATAGCCGTTCGAGTAAAACTTTTGAATCGCATATGATATGACTATGAAGACTGTGTTGCTAGAGCTAATATATAATATAATATTACAGATGATTTATTTATTTATTTTTCAGAGTCACATAAGCATGAAGTTTGTGTTCAGCAATATCACAAGTTTGACGTATCAGTTCTATCTGCACGGCGTGCAGAAGAGCTTAGCGAACTACACCGACAACTACACATCGTTATTTAATCTATGTTAATAAATAAATTCAAACTGACATATTTGTTGCTATTATCTATGACGTTTTAATTGAAATATATAATAATGAAAACATACATATTACATCCCTTTATACATTTAACATTAAATGCGTGCTTTACATAACTTCCTACATGTTTTAAAAGTCAAGCCTTAAAAAATTACTTAAAAGAAAATTTGTATTTATTTTTAAAATTATAATAAAAAATAATAATTATCCAATGGGACGGAAAATCCGACCGGAAAGAGATCGCAGGACCTACGGCTTTACGTGCGTTTCGAGGCACGGGAGTGTACACACTTCCAACTTCCAGTCTCTGGGCTGCTACTGAGAATTTTTCGACAGAACAATCCAGTAACTTTTTATTGGGGCCAATTATATTGGGAGCAGGGGTTCGGAATCAGGACCTCAGGATCTGCGGCCGTATCTATCTACTAGACCAACGACCAACTAGAAAACAAATCTATGTAAACCTATCAACGCTATATTTACCTAAAATTTATTTAAAATGAAAACAATAAATAAAAATTGACATTAATCTTTAGATAACATACATTTGAAAGATAAAAAACATGATACTAGTGAGAAAAAAAATGTTTAAGAAATCACTTGCATTGCTATACATGTATACATCACGTATATAGTAATAAATTCGTTTCAAAATAATCCAAATATGAATGAATAAAACTGAAGTATATTTTTCCCTTTTTTATATACATAAAAGTTCTTTATTTACCTTTAGTAGCAAGTAAATTATAAAGCTTATGTTTTTTAGAGAAAAAAAAATTAAATTATCGACGAAACGAGCTCCGAGTTATTTATATGCCGATGTCCTCTTAGCCTATTTCTTAACTAAACAACTGCGCACTAAATATTATGTGGCAAAAGTTTGTGCTTCCGCACATGTGCAATCTATCTTTATTGATCATATCTTGGAACGACAATTCGAGAAAATCTTACCAGATGCAGACTAAAACTGACTACTTCTAAAGTCGAACTCAAACTTTCTCTCTTCTTTTCTTTTTTAAATTATTTATTTGTAAAGGTATTATCTTCGTCTTCCTTTTGACTGAAGAAAAAAATCGTATTATTTATTTTTAATCTGTTTAAAATAATTAAAGATTATCAATCAAATATATAAAAAATATTTAAAGAAACAACGTTATCTTAAGTATATATTTTGACCGTTATCAATGATGAATGTTTTTAAGTATTAAAAAATTTGAATTAAAAATGTTATATAAAGATTCTAATAATTCATACATTCGTGTTTATTACATAGCGCCACCTGAGCGCTAGTCTAGACGCGTAATAAAACCTAAGTACAACATTACTGGTCGATACTACTTTCGGGGGATTACTCGAAAATGTTTGCACCTGCCTTATAATTAATTAGCGGGAGAGCGTCGGAAGATTTGGTGGTTTAGCTTTTTGAGATTTTTTTTTCACTTTAGTGTTTTCGAGAAATTTCTTTAGACGCCACGAAGTTTTGAAGGTGAATTTGGCAAATATTAATATGTATTTCATTTTGGACAGTATCATTGCTGTGATATGTTTCTAAGCTAGGCTATTTTTTTTTCTTAATCCTCGTCGCTACTCCGATTCTCGTGGATCGTACAAATAACAATAATATTTCATTTATTTGCATCAAACATGGTGAGTAAAATAAAAACAAATTATGTGTCCGAACTCGGTTTACCGAAATCGCGTGCAAATATTAATTAATGCAGAAAATTTAGTTTGTAAAATATACAATAAGAAAAAATTAGATGTATTATATAATCTGTACAATACAAAATAAGAATTTTAATGAAAAATCAATAATTTACGTCAAAATATTAATCTAGAACCTTAGATATAATTTTAAAATAATCGTTGATGTCAAACACATTGTTCTCTATTACGTCACACATGCCGCACATTTTAATCCGACGCATGCAGGTTTCCTCACGATGATTTCCTATCTTCGAACACAAGATACAATATACAGTAACACAGTAACAGCCTGTGAATGTCCCACTGGGCTAAGGCTTCCTCTCCCTTATTGAGGAGAAGGTTTAGAGCTTATTCCACCACGCTGCTTCAATGCGGGTTGGTGGATTTCACATGTGGCAGAATTTCAGTGAAATAAGATAAATACTGGTTTCCTCACGATGTTTTCCTTCACCGTCAAGCACGAGATGAATTATAATCACAAATTAAGCACATGAAAATTCAGTGTCACACGATCATCGGTTGAGATTCACGCGTTCTTACCACTGGGCCATCTCGGCTTACAGATACAATATAAACAAAAATTAATAATACAATAAATACAATGTTTGCATGTATTTGAACTCGCGATTTTAGTTCAAATCCACGAGTTTCATTTACTGCTATTACAGTTCAACATTATTAGCCTTTGAACTGGGAAACTTGTATCTTGGAGATCATACTGTTGTATAGCTATACAACGGTTCGCTTCGACTTAGTCATCGCGATGGATAAATACAGATCAATGTCAATACCACAAACAAAACGTAAAGCGTTCATATATGACTCAACGGTTCATTCTTTACAGCACAGTATTTTTTTTTTTTGTTAAGTGCACAGACAATACACATACAGTTCATTTTTTTTTGTTTTAGTACGGCACGGAGAGCGTAGTATAGGTACAAATAATTACTAAAACAAACATATATTAAGTTTCAACTAAATTAATAACACAAATAAAATAATGAAAACAAAAAATTATGACTGTTGTAAAAAAATATTGTAGTATAAAATACGATACAAATATGTAATATGAATATATGAATATAATATGAATATAATATGAATATATAAAATACGATACGTTGCTTTGCAAATAAATATATTCGAATGGTATCAAACGTCCGAAACCTTTGTGTTTTTACAGATTCTGGCAATATGAGAATTTATTAAATATTTTCTCGCAAATATTTGTAAGCCGCGAACTATTTATTTTGCTATTAAGCTGCAGCACAGTAACTCAAATTCGAGTTTATTTAAACCAGCTCCGAGCTAGGCTATACCGTGAACTCATAGTTAAAAATAAATATATATTTAGTTTCTTTCCATTGATTTTTATGAAGACCTTCATGGCTAATATTGAAAAAGAAAGTGAACTGTCAGAGAGAGAAGGCAATAAAACATGTTATACATATGTATGTTTAATTGATTGATTTGGAATTATCAGTTTATATTTGGACAGATTTAAATGTTGATTTTAAATAGAGTTGATTTATACATTTTTTTATGTTATAGTCAGGCGGACGCGCATATGGGCCACCTGATGGTAAGTAGTTACCACCGCCCATAGACATTAGCGAGGTAAGAAATAATAACCATTCCTTACCTAGCCAATGCGCCACCAACCTTGAGAATTGAGATGTTTTGTCCCTTGTACCTATAGTTACACAGTTATATATATAATAGTAACTACTGAGTTTATTACCGATTTTTCGGGAATCTTAATTCCAAACGAGTAGTGGCTTTACATTTAGTGAATTTTATAATGGAATAAAAAGCTAGGAACATCATCATCAGCCAGTGTCAGTCCACTGCTGGACATATGCCTTTGTCATGGCACGCCACCGGGCTCGGTCATAAGCTCTCCTTCTCCAATCCCTGTCCAACCTTCTTAAAGAGTCCTATTGCCTTTAAAACGATTTGGTAAATCTATAACCCTTCTTACAATATAAGTCAGCAGATATACCTCTTACTAATTTTATCCACCTTTCCACCAAGTGGACTTTGATTAACGACTTCGTAATAAATGAGCATCATAAAAATAATTGCGCCTTTCTTTAAACACATAGCAAACATACACTTAACTTTCTACACGAATAAAGCTAGTATCATTCATATAATAAAAATTGTATAAGTTACTATAAAATACTGTTACTTCTGGTTATAATTTTGTGACAATTTAGAAATATTTAAATGATAGTTTTTAATTGAATATTATGTACCCAAAATAAAATTGTTACGTAATTTTATGACTTTTGAGTTTTATTTTAGTGAATAAGTATATTCTTTGTGAAACGATAATCTCTTAAACCACAAGAACCGG
The DNA here is from genome assembly GCA_905147175.2 of Nymphalis urticae. Taxonomy (NCBI): domain Eukaryota; kingdom Metazoa; phylum Arthropoda; class Insecta; order Lepidoptera; family Nymphalidae; genus Nymphalis; species Nymphalis urticae. Next base: position 2,612,006 of record LR990008.1, read on the forward strand.
ACATTTAGTAGTTATTGTTTTTCATCATATAGGTACATATATGTAATAATCATATACAAATAATTCTATATATAATATTCAAATAATTCTATGTATCCTGTATGATAAATAAATAATTAACGAAAAACACTAACCTCCTATATCATCTATATAATGTTTTTCACTGTTTAATTAAAAGTTCCGGATTCAAATCTAGGCAAGTCACTTTGAGTTTTCACGTGTGTGTCATTACGTGTTTGTTACGGAGGACATCATGAGGCAACCTGCATGTGTCTGATAAAAATCTACCACTTGTGTATCCACCAATTTGTGCAGCGTAGTGGTTAAATGTTAAAATCTTTAAACTGCCTCGTTTAGCCATGTTGAAGTTGTTTTCTACAAGGAGTATTTCATACCTCTTTTTTAATTTCGGCGCTATGTATACAAGTATATCTTATTCTATTACTGTTAAAAAGAGATCACTAATTTATCGAGAACACCGTCTTCTAAATCTTATATAGGTATCTTATGTACATATATGGAATTTATATTTGAATAAAGCAACTAACTACCGTACCAGGGTTGTATTGCCTGATTGGTGTAATATAGACCCTGATATCATGATTTGCTTTGGCAAGAACTTTCGATGAAAGCCCCGAGATGTCTCCCCGATCGTGTCGGATTGCCATCCCATCATTACAAGTGAAGAATTAGGGATTATACGTGTGTATGTGCATACATCTGTTCAGTATAATATCAGAAAATAAATAATAGATATATTATTATACTATTTAAATACTCACAACCAACTGCCATTAGTCCAAGGCTCCCGTCTTCTCCTCTTTGGGTTTTCAGCGGACAGTATCCAAACCAGCGCGGCGAGCAGTACCAAAAATCGGAACACTGTATTTGACGCCATATTGTTTCTTTGGCACAGATCAACTTCACATTCTAATTTTTATTCATCACATTTCTTCATCGAAAATAATATAATTTTTTCAACACTAATAATACGAATAAGTTTTTATTGTTTTTCGATATTTGTATTATGATAACGGTTAAAATATTTTAATTATACAAATTAAATTATTTTAACTAGATTCAAACCTTAAAGCAAGACGTTTAACTCTAAGCGATCTTAATTACGTTAAGGCTTAAAGATTCATTGACCTGAACAATATTGTTTATTTTTATACTATTGGGGTCATTGAATCATAATTTGTCGATCATTAAATATAATTAATAGTAGCATGCAGTTTATGCATTAATGACGTCACGTCAAGTATTTGCTGACGTCGTAAACCATGTGCCTATTTTATTTAATATCTAAGGTTTTTTTTATCGAAAATAATATTTTTTAAAGTATAATCTCTTTCAGCATCAGATATCATCTTTTATTACTCATAGCCAGAGTTTAAATAACGATTGGTTCGGAAAAGAAAGTGCACAGTCATTTTTCAAAGCTCTTAATTGTGTGCAATTTTAAATGTTTATGAGTAAAACGCTTATGACGCCGAAAACTCTGTTTTGTACTAAAGCTCGCCTCATTAAAAATAATTTAAAAAAATAGCCATTGTTTCATTCATTTGTAATATTGCTTTAGTGTTAAAAATATAAATTATAAAATCACTATATATTTCAAAACAAAGTCTGTCTGTCTGTTTGATAAATTAAAAAACTATCACATGAACTTTCATAGGGTTTTCACCAATGGATAGAGAAATTCATGCGGAAAGTTTTAGTGTAAAATTCATAAATGTTTTGTGTAAATTGGCTGAACGACGACGATGACTGCTGAAGATGTCGGAAAAAATCATTACGAGTAGGAACTTTAATGGCGTGCGCTGCGGAAACTAATAATATCATATATTACGATATAAAAATTATATTTATACTCACTTTGATGTAATTTAAACAGATTAATTTAATTAATTTTTTAATTATGTATAATTGTAACACATTGAAATAACGTAAAATGCAATTGGCGTTTAACTAAGGACAAAGACTAAACGAGTTCCCAGGTGTATAAAATGTTTGGTTCAAAATTAATTAACAATTAATTTACTTATTCATATATATATTATTATTTATTTGTCACACACACAAGGAAAGTTAAAAAAGGCCTTAGTAATTCGGTTATACATACTGACATTTACATATATATATATAATAAATATCTGCAAATATATAAACAGATCTACAACTTTACGATTATGTGAAGTAAGTAGTTGAATGTAATACTTTTTCTGTTATAATTCATTCGGATCGGTAATTATTCAAAGTTATGTTCTTTAAATATAATTATTTAGATAATATAGTACGATATTATTTTCAATTAAGAAAACTTTTCAAAATAAAAGTGAGCTAAACGCAACGTTTCATTATAATTTATGGTGATTTGAAAATATGCTTGTGTCTTATAAAACAGCCATGCACTAATTATAATTATTAAATTGATTCAATGTGCGATGGCGATTGTGTGTGTGTGTCTTTCATTTATATTTTGATTTTTAAATTTAATTATGACATTTTTTTTGTTCTCTAAAATTGTTTTTGTTTTTCTTCTGTTCTCTAAATTATATAAATATTCAATCGTAAATTTAATAATAATTTCACAATATTTTTAATAATTTTAATGATGTTAATGTATTTGTATTTTTATGGACGTGTAATTTTTAACTAATAACTTTATTTAATGACTATTGTTAATGCTTTTACGAACGATGAGATAACCTATAATTAGTAGAACATTTGTCAAAAAACCTTTTCAACCTCTGTTTAACTGTTTATCTAATGTATCCACTGTTGGTTGTCCAAAATAAAATAAATATATAATGGGCCACTTGATGGTAAGTGGTCATCACCACTCATAGACATTGGCGATGTAAGCAATATTAAGCAACAATTCTAAGTACTGCTGTTTGGCGGTAGAATGTGATGAGTGGGTGGTACCCAGACGGGCTCGCACAAAGCCCCACCAAGTAATATAATTTTATATTCTTATTCTTTATTTATTTCGTTAAATTTTAAGATTAACATGACGGATGAAAATTTAATTTAAGTAAACAAATGAATACATTTTGATAGAACTTTTATTTCTAGTTCTCGCCGCGTGTCAGGTGTTAGAGATAAAAAGTCTAGGCTATGTCCTTCCTTGAAATTTAAGCTTTCTTCAAACAAAGTTTCATCAAAATTGAATCAGCGGCTTAACCGTGAAAGCGCGACAAACAGACAGAGTTACTTCTCATTAATAATATTAGTATACATCTTGAATTTTTTACAGGTTTTAAACAATTCTAATTGATCAATTACAACAACCCGTACCAATTACAAGCGAAGCTATAATTAAATTATAAAACATTTTAATCTTTTAGAAATGCTTAAGTACGAAAATCTTTATTAATTTCGTTTGAGAGATAAATTAAAACTACGAGTTTGTTAAAGGTGGTCTATAATTAGTGTCTTTGCCTTCATTCTTACTTTAATTATTTTAGAGGGGCCGGGACAGCTTGGGAAAACCTTTTGTACCTTTTTTACCTGGCTAGACTTAATACTCTTTAGGGGTTATATTCGAAAGTTATTCTACGAAAATATATATGACGTTTTCGAATTGAGTCAATTATATATTTATTATATCACTTGTGCTAGTAATGAAACAGTGCTACCAACCTTTGAAGAGAAAATTATCAGTAGAAAGTATTTCTGTTTAGAGATCCCTACCATCGGTATTTTCTCGTACTCACACGAGGTTTTCTAATCATATATGAATTATGTATTATTTTATAATAAGGAATGAACTCCAAATCTCCTCAAAAGGGAGAGGAGGCCTTAGCCCAGCTGTGGGACGTATACAGGCTGTTACTTTACAATAATCTACTTATCGTTACGACCGGATTTAGGACATTGCCTTTTATATAATATATCTAATATTAAAAATGCGTGTGTTTGTTACGCTTTCAATACTAAACCGATAATGATGAAATTTCGCACACTTTGTCAAGGGCACAGAAAATAACACAGGATGTCTACTCACACTAGATCAAAGCCGTGGGCGAGAACTAGTGTATAGATAGATTATTCTTAAAACGTAAGTGTATTACGTATTTAATTAAATACATTAACGAGCCAATTAAATGTTAAGTTAATTAGACATACTACAATTATAGTTAAAATAATTTCTGATTTTAAGGCTTGCTCGATAATAAAGTCAACAATTACGACAAATGTAAACTTATCATATTTATGCGTTTGTAAGATAGCCTACATATTCTATTGATGAGGACTCAGGACTGCATTGCATCGACCATAGATTTCATGACGTCATCCCCCATAATTTCAATTTCAACACAATAACGTCAAAAGCGTTACTAATTTCACCGTGGATGCAGAATAAAACTTTTATAGCATACGATACGGTTTCGACACGACAAACGTTATTTTTTATCTGTGCTTTTAGAAAAATATTTAAAAGTAAAACTTTTTTATCTCGATAAGTTGCAAGCGCTGTAATCTATTGGATTTTATAATTCTAAACCAATATATATATTTATATACTTTGCGTGAATTAAAATTAAAATCTATTATGCGGTTATGTGGGAGCGATGTTTTGATAAGTATAATAAGTTGCGTATCCACAATTTTCTTTTAATTAAATAAGTAAATGTAATTGTTGTGTTTACTTTTAATTAATTTTTACACTTAGTTAGTAAGTTTGTATTAATTGTTTCTTTAAATGTATTAGTGTAAGTGATTGTAAGTAAACCTAATAAAAAAAAAATTAAAAAAAAATTGTCGGCTTTCCTTTTATAGAACTCATATTTTACTTAATCGTTAATATGTTTTGTGTTCTAATTTAATAAAGGGTTGACTTTCTTTTTAATTCTAGTACGGAATAAATTTTTAGTTGTTATATATCGGAAAGTGTAAATAACAAATCGGTCTTGTGGAATAATAGTTGTTTTATTTCCTTTTATTATTATAATGAGACTCAACGCTTTATTACGTCATACTTTTATATGAATCTTATTCAATTTAGTTGTATTCAATAACACTTTTTTTAAATTTGGAATTTAAATGGTTCAAAGCTAATATTATTGTCACTGGCTTAAGACAATAAACTTTTTTATTAGTTAATTTTTAAAAAACATTACCCTTTTAAAAAACAAATAACGTAAAACGTGGATGTATGGTGTAATACCTTTTGTTTCTGTTTTTGTATTTGTTCTTTATTTAAATATTTTTATTTTATTTTTAATTTGTATATTTTGTAATTGTGTTTGTGAATGGTGTGTTCTCCTGTAGTTTGTCGGTTGTTTGTAAAAAGTGTTTTAAATGTGTGTTATGTACAACTGTTGGAAATTCAAATAAATAAATAAATACCATTGCCTATATCCATGAAGAAAGAAGCAAAAAAATAATAAATATAAAAAATATTTATTTTCGTTTCAGTCATTGATATATAGGTATTGCAAAGATCTTCATACCATAAAGTAAAGTTACCGCCTGTTAATGTCCCACAGCTGGGCTACATCCTCTACTAATGAGGCTTATTCCACTATCAATACATATTGGTGGATACACAACGTATACATCCTTCACACATCCTTTACCTTACTCAAGCACGAGATATTTAAACCCGCAATCTTCACTTAAGATTGATGTACTCTAACCACTGGGCACTAATACTCACCCTATTGTATAAAACACATTCCTTTCATTATATTTTATATTGTAACATTTGATTCAAGAAGCCATGATGTAAACTAAACACAACACAACACACACATCCATTATTTTGAAGCAGTAATTAGTTATTCTGATGTGCCCGCGTGTATATAATATACACTTATATAGCATTTGTGTTTATGTTAAGTACTAAAAAGCTTATTTACCGCGTCATTCATGTTTTTTTTTTCAGCCTTTTGTCGTCCACTGCTGGACGAAAGCCTCCCATATAACGCCAACCATTATAAAATGTTATTAGCATGATATATAATAATTTATTTGGTGGTTGGTAGGGTTTTGCGCAAGCCCAGGCTAGGAAATCATCGTATATTCTGCCGCCAAAGAGCAATACTGATTTGGAGGGTGAGTGAGCCAGTGTAAGTAATATAACATCTTAGTATGCAAGGTTGGCGTAATGGCGATGTAAGGTATGGGTAATATTCTTACATCGCCAATGTCTATGGGCGGTCTTGGCCACTACATCAGGTTGCCCATTTATTTGTAACATTGTATTATACTTGGTTTTATAATCTGTAATGATAATTAAAAAATAAATAACGAAACGTTCCGTTCAACGGCAGACACGAAGTCGTCAATAAAAGTTAGTTTCGAGTTAATAAAATGAATAGTTACTATAAATTCTAATTTATTATAATCGAATTCGAAAGGGCCCACTTTAAATACATTTGTATATACTCAGTCGACTGATTATGTTAATTATTTTAAAATAAGTATATATATTCAAATTGTTTTCGTAATTACACGATTATATTAAAGACAGTCGATCGAATACCGCGAGTTGTTTATCACTTCACGGTGTCTGTGTAAAATAGACGATATACTTCGCAATGATACAAGAATAAATCTTAAATTCATATAAATGTTATACGATAAAGGAAAAAGTAAAGTTCCAACATATCATTTTCGTTTTCTTACAATAATGCGGCTTTTAAACTATTTGTTAGATTTAAAATAAGTATTGTTTCATCATTAAAATAATTTTTGTCTCATTCGCTAATTTAGATTGATTAACAATAACGTTATTATACAAATATTTGAATTAATATATTAACACTAACGTATGACGTAGTAGTTATATATGTATGTATATAAAATGTATTTATATATAAAATCTATTGTGTTATGAATTTAATTAATATCGAATGATTAAAAATTTATTTTTGTATGGCTTTATCTTTGTTTAAAATAAAAGTATTACGAAATAGTTTAACAGACTAGTTTTAAACTATAAACTATATATTTTAATGTAAATCTATAACTTTAGAATAGGTGGTTTTCGTTGGATTATTGATTAATAATACATTATGTCAAACATATAAATACTTCTTAGACATTGTTTTGTTGTTTAAAAAAAAAAACAAAGCATTCGATATGAAGTTCAAAACGTACACATTTAGCAGAGAAAGTCGAAAGAATCCGAACACAAAATGTAAAACTAAAACAATGGACGTGTCACTTTTCGAACATAAAAAACACACAGATAAAAAATATAACAACACGAATCTTATTTATGAATGAAAGAATACTTCGAGTTATATCTCGTATTAGTTGGGACGGCGACGAACGTGCGTCCCCTCTCAAGTTCGGCAAGAAACTGATTCCAATCAAGGAATGAACTTGGAAGTTGGAATCCTATAGGTTCAGAAACTAGTTCTTGCCTACAGCTGTACCTGTGTTTGTATTGAAGTTTGTATGAAGTGATTACGTTTAGCTCTAGGTGAGTAATTTACTTGTCCGTCGAGATATATTTATTAGTAACATTAATGGTTTTGCAAATCGATTTTTATTTTTTTATCTGTCACACGAAGAACATTGACTATATTTTAAAATAATATTCAAAGCAGAGGTCTGATTTATTTGTACTATTTTTTGTAATGTTTTATATACATACAGAATTAATATATATTATCTTTATTAACCATATCATAATTGTATATAAACTTCTCAAATCCTTTTAAACCTTTTTAAAAAAAATTATCTAGCTAATTTTGTAACTAATTTTAGGCTGTATGGTACAATACTTTTGCCTTTTCCAAGAAAAAAAAATCAATAAAATTTAAGCATAAAGACTATGATGTGTGTCTTTATGCTTAAATTTTATTGATTTTTTTTTTTTCCGAATATTATTTGTGATAAGATTCGTAATTAACTATTTATTCGCGGAAACCTTTATATGATCGAACAATGTTCGCTTTACATGAATGCAAATAATACATTATTTCATGGTATAAACATATCATATGTTTTCTCGTTTTATATGCGGAATAATTAAAGTAAAAACAAAAGAACGCTACGATTACATAACTATATTAATAAAGGTCTATAATCAATCATATTTTATCAATATCAATAAAAACTAGCTCTCGAGAAGGTTCCAAGCTAAAATTCTAAAAAAAAACATATACCTTTTCTATGTAGACTCTTATTTCGTGCAAATCCGGGATGAGTAGCTAGTTTAACATAAACATTTGGTCTATAGACCTAATTGTGAACCTTTCTACCCACATTGTTTAGTCATATATTTGACGAAACAGTTTTCGCTTTCAGTAGAATTATATTTATATAGCTAATTAAAATGACTAAACAAACTTACCATTTCTAAATGAATATGTAAATTAGTCATTTAAACTTCGACAATTAATAAATTAAAAAGTTACATTAAATAAATAAGGCATACCTAACCTGTTTATTTATTTATTTATTTATTTATTTATTTGGGAAACAAACAATTATGATTACACTTAATAGTAAAAAAACAAATATAAGAAAAACATAAATCAATCAAGTTTCCACTAAAAATTAATACAAACAAATGACATATTATATTAAGAATAAAAACAAAAACAGAAAGCATAAGATGCAAGTGAAACTTCTATAATTTAAATATATGACGTAAACTAAATTTAAATTCGCTAATTTTTGAGTTAAATATATCTAATTCTGTACAATGTTTGTTATAACTTTTACATGCAGGATTGCAGATGATAAAAAAGCGTAGAATTTCTACTAGAGTTTATAATTAATTAACATACAATAATCATCATTAATAAGTTTAATTTAAGTAAATATAATATGACCCAGATTCTAAAAAAATATGTTACATAAAATAGTTTAACTGCACATTGTATATATATATATATATACATATATATATATATACATATATAAGTACACTAAGAGAATCCTGGTGATTCAATAATCAGGGACACACCATTTACTAGGAATAGGTATTCTAAAGTATCGGTTCTTGACTTGACTTAATCATTTAAGACAATTCCAATATTTGCGCCAAAGGGTTTATATATTATATCACCATATATATATTTAATTTGGTTACATAGACCAATGCTCATTACAATTACGATTAAATTATATAGTATTTAAAGCACTTAACAATTAGCTGTTACTTACTAGTTCCCCCAATAGCCGAGATAATATAACCGAGATGGCCTAGTGATTAGAACGTGTGAATCTAAACCGATGATTGTGGGTTCAAACCAAGACAAGCACCACTGAATTTTCATGTGCTTAATTTGTGTTTATAACTCATCTCGTGCTTGACGGTGAAGGAAAACATCGTGAGAAAACCTGCATGTGTCTAATTTCATTGAATTTCTGCCTCTTGTGTATTCTACCAACCCGCATTGGAGCAGCGTGGTGGAATAAGCTCCAAACCTTCTCCTCAAAAGGGAGAGGAGGCCTTATCACAGCAATATCACTAGAATTAAGCGCCTTTACCAAATAATGGCGAGCCAATATGTCGCTAGAAACCAGCAAAAACATTCCCAACGGTGGGTAATCATTGACAAGCTTATATAGCCAGTCTTAATGCTGGACAAAAGCTTTTGCTACTGTTTACAATTATATAGAGTTAAATATAGATAGATCATCAAATGCAAGCATTTTCCCTTTTGATATTTTGAATTAATAGCCAAGTTATACAGTTAGGCTTATATTTAAAATACGTAGTGATAATTATCCGGATATTAGTCCATGAATTTAGTTTATAGTTCAATTGAATTCACTAAACCGCTCCGGGCATAGATTATCTATACTAATATTATAACTGTGAAAGTGATTCTGTCTGCCTGTTATGCTATCACCGCTAAACCACTGACCTGGTATTGATGAAATTTGGTATTGCAAGCTTAAGCCCAATAGGGTAGATTTTATTAGTAACGAACTGAGAACTGAAACTAATAGAACATAAGAAAAAATGAATATTGCGAACATTGATCACGCTTTAAAATTACATTCAGCACCCGTGGCCAATGGAATCAAGTAAATTTTAATAAAACCTTCTTACTAACCTGTATCTATAAATCTGTCTCTCGCGTAATGAATTATGTCGACAGCCTCACTGAGCCGTGGAGATTATTCTAGAATAGACGAGACAGTTTCTTATGTTCTTAATTCAAATAAATAAATCACGTGCTCTTAATTAATATTGAATAATTATTAAATATAAGATAGCATTGACATCTTATATATAAACGGCAAAGTCCTTGAATATAATTTGTGGTAAAGTTATTGGTACATACAAAAAATATGAATTGGTCCCGCCCGGTAGAATTGGTACCAACCCGCATTGGAGCAGCGTGGTGGAATAAGCTCCAAGCCTTTTCCTCAATAAGGGAGAGGAGGCCTTTAGCCCGGCAGTGGGACATTCAAAGGCTGTTACGGTACGCCAGAAAAAATATAGACCGCATGGCATAAGGGGGAGATATTGGTGTTGGGAGGACGAATTGTTATAAAAAAAGTAGCCTTGTCCTTCCTCGAGTTTCAAGTTTGCTTCATAAGTTCATACCAAATTTGATCAAAATGGGATCAGTGTTCTAGTCGTGAAAATGTAACAGACTGATAGAGTTACTTTCGCTTTTGTGGCATTAGTATACAGGGTGACTGGTGAATTAGTATCAATACTTAAGGACGTGATATTTGACGACCATATATGACCAAAAAAAAATACATATAACATAAATATTAATAAACTTCTAAGTAAAGTTAACCAAAAGTTATGTAATTAATTACGCGTCATGTGGACGCCCTAGCTGCGCTGACGACACAACACCGTTAGGTACATTTAGTTATCGCGCGGTACTTTCCCTACGTCCAAACGCCGCCGCGTGTTAACAGGGTAGCAGGCTACCTTTGATAAACAAGCATGATCCAATCCCCCTTCGTACTTTAAACCTGGCTTAGGACAGGCAAAAATACCAAAATATTTCACTAGTTTAAGCAACAAATTTGTTGACTAGGTAAATGATATGAACTTGGGACAAAAATTAACTGTTTACCTATCTTGGTATTTCCGGCGTTTTTAAAAATTGAATCATACTTATTTACAACGATTGTCAATCATTTAACTACCTATTTACCTACATAACTACACTAACCTTAACAAATGTTCAAAGTGAGCTCCTGCTCGTGTGATACACAGTTCGGCACGTTTACGCATATTGTCTTTCACACGCTTTAACACGAATGGGTCACTTTACTACTCACAGTACTCACATTATTCTGCATTTGTGTATTGATAAGCCATACCTAATTACTAATTACGGGTCACACTCACACACGAAACATTAGGTATACGCGTAAGATCGATCGCTAGGGGCGCGCGCGCGGGAAGATGGACGAACCTTACGGCGGCGCTCGCCCGACTAACCTACTAACCTACTAATACTAATAAGCCGCGGGGCAGGGGTTGCGGGGGGCAAACACTACGCCGCACGCGCCGCGGAAATATGTCCACACTTTATTTATTTAAAGTAATTTTTTTGTAAATTTGGTCAAAAATTAAGTACCTATTTTTTTTACATAATTCGAATGAGAATCATGTACCGATTATGCTCCTAAAATATTGATCCTAATTCACCAGTCACCCTGTATATATAACAATCAAAGATTAGCCGCATGAATGTAAGATCGGTATCTTACGCAGTCACTTTAGTTCATGATCAAATTTCTTTAATCTATACTATAGAATCAAAGCAAGTACAGATTATGTACAAGATAACATCTTAGTTCCCAAGGTCGAGGGCGCATTGGCAATGTAAGAGCTGGTTATTATTAGTGCCTATGGTTACGGGCGGTTGTGAAAACTTACCATCAGATGGCCAAATATCCAGTCTGTACACCTATTTGAAAAAAAAGAACAACCACATTGACTTTATGCTTAAGTTATGGAATATTAATTATAATTATGTTTAATCCTTATTTTACATTTTATTTTAATTTTCAAAGATAACTGTTATATATATCACACTCACTCATATGTTACACACGTGTATAAATGCATTATTAAAAAAAATACCTCAAAAGTATTAATGACTTTAAAGTTCGATGCATCCCTCGCTGTATGCCTTAGTGTGAGTGTGTATGTACCCCACAATTTTACAGTAACAATAATAGGAAGGGTGAGCAAGTGTATAATTACAGGCACAAGGGAATTATCAATTTCCCATGGCTGTTTGAACGCTGCCTTTGCCTTTAATCAGTAAAGAAATACATGTTACATTACAATCAATGAATAATACCCTGTATGGTTTTAAAAAATTAAAAGGGCTCTATTATTCCAAGATTATTGACTAGGGCGTCAATTAGAGCATCGCGGTGCAACAGCCAAAAAAAAGGGTCGCCCTTACTGCTATTATAGTGTACAGAAATGGATGAGTCCTATTTAACACTTAAAAAGTTATTCAAAATAACGCTCAGCGAATTAATTTCAGACCAAAAAGTTTCGACATTATAAAAAAAAGTCAAAAAAAAAACTTCTAAACCATACAAGTCAACCAACCAAACCAATGAAAGCCAAAGTAAATAAATTGTTAGGTATTCTTAATTGGGGCAATATGAAAAATATAACTCTAAAAGATTTAAGGTTTAATATTTTTTAAAGGTTTTGGGCACAGAATAGTAATATTTCATCAGATATTCCTACCGCGAAAAATCAATAATCTGTATTGATGTGTTCCTGTTGTATTATAATCGATTTGCATACATTATGCAAAAGCATACAAAATGTCGAAAGGAAAGATTATGTATAATACAAATAATATAAAAGAAAGAAAATACATTGAATAAACACACACAATACACCTTAATACTGTGACTAAAGTGAATACATGTTTTCATTTTTTTATATGAAGCCAACACAATGTACAATGTTTATACAAGTCTGTCCCAGAAAATAACAACTTCAAATAATGACACTTATTAACTCATCATGCAATTTCACAATTTCAGCTTCGCTCTCAACTTAACATTTTTAAACATAACGCATAAGGAAAACAATACGTCTTTTTTAGAACAATAAAGAGAGATACAACAAAACAAATATACTAATTCATGGAACATAACATCTTCAATCCCATGATTAAGGCTGCTATTTCGGTGAACAAAATGTTATATATCTTACTGTACCAAAATCGCGCTATGAGTGCCAATCGTTGGGTCATATTTCCTAGTGTGTTCCTGTTCCAAATTTAAAAATTATATCACATATTAATAATAATTAGTTAATTTAAATAGTTAATTCGATTTAATAGCTCTTTATATACAAAACGTCGTAATTCCTTTCACTCAAGACTTCTGACACTTCCCAACGTCGTCATGCTGCAAGAAGACTAAGCTATACATACTCGACAAGTTTTTTTTTTAATTATAAAAAACGTTCCTATTTTGAAATAAATAAATAAAAACATTTATATATTTATTTATTTATTTAAAAACTTTTTGCCCACCACATTGTGTAGTATGACAAAAGGCGGACTTAATGCCTAAAGGGATTCTCTACCAGTCAACCTTTAGGCTAAGCGGAAATTCGTGAAGGCGGCAATTAGCAAAAAATATACATACATACAAATATAACAACAACAAAGGTAATAAAAATCAGAGCTGAAATATATATATATATATATATATATATATATATATATATATACATATGAATAAAATATATATGTATTAAATTTATATTACATATGAATAATAATGCATTATAGATGTCAAAGATGAAGAGAACTAAGAATTTTCTGACAAGATATGCTCACGGAGACGAGTCTTGAAAGTAAGTTTAGAGGTATACTTATTTATATTTGATTTAAGGAAATTTAGTGCTTAATTCGTAATATGAAATCACAGCCTGTTGTCTAGTCTCCATGTAGAATGATCAACGTAGCGGCTATCATTCAGGAAGACGTTTTTTTATACTTTAGAGGGACGGCCAGTTGGGACACTTGATGGTAAGCGGTCACCAACGCCACCTTATAACCAATACGCCACCTAATGAACTAAGATGTTATGTCTCGCTGCCAGGAGTTACACTGTCTCACTTACTATTCCAATCGGTAAAAAACAATAAGTATTGCTGTTTGGCGGTAGAATATATGATGAGTGGGTGGTATCTACCCTACCACCAAGTAAGTTATCATCTTGTTCGCGACCGTCCGTCACATTCACTGGTGCTAGGGCTTTGTGCAAGCTCGTCTGGGTAGGTACCACCCACTCATCAGATATTCTACCGCAAAACAGCAGTACTTGGTATTGTCGCCTTCCTATTCTATAAAAAAAAATTGTCACTATATTCTATTAAGTATTGTATAAAAAAACTCAGGTTGTACTACAACAATTCTATTAAATTATATGTAATTGCACGGTCAGCATATCAAGCAATTAATTACAATTCATTGCAACATCAAAGGAGACGAAGGGGTCACGTGACACCACCTGATTCCCTTTTAAGCGGCGAACTGATTGATATTCAATATAACAAACCGACATCACACTATAATGCAAATATCTGAAACGACCTTCACTAGTAATGTATATAATAGCGCTCAATCTTATTGATAATGTTTGTTTTTTTTTTAACTTTTTTCACAGCGACCTGCAAAAAGAACGTAACTCTATAACTCCAATCTATAAATCTTCTGTCACCGTCAGATCGGTTAATTGAGGTGGAAGCAGGAAAGAGAGGCAAATAAAATTCGATATTATATTTATGTAGCACATAAATTTAAGACTTGCACCCTCTTCTATACTAAACTATTCTTCTTCTTCTTCTATTCTTAATCTATACTTCGTCTGTCTACGCTTTCACGGCTAAACCAATAAACCGATTTAGATAATATTTAGTATGAACCAAGAAAACCTAATAACTTCTTTACCGACTCGACCCGGGTTTTAACCCAGGAATTTATATAAATACGGCTTTAAATCTAACGACACAAACAGACACAGTCACAAATCTGAATCAAATTGCAAAAAATCCAGTAAAATACCAACAGAAAGGAGTATTAAAAACCTAATTAAATCTTTTCTTTATAAATTCTTAATTATATGATTATACGAAACATATAATTCATTATTCTAATTCATAATTCATTATTATGTCCTCCAGACCGATTATGGCTACAGCGGCCAATCTCAAGAGAGATTAGCCAACTACGCAGGAGATATTATAGTGCACAAGTGTGTGCACAAACACAGGTGCACTCCCTGTTCCCTAACTCTCATAATCCGATGGGACGGCAATCCGACACGACCGGAAAGAGTTTAGGCGCAGGAATAACAGCTTTACGTGCTTTTCGAGGCACGGGGGTGTAACACACATCCAACTTCCAGACTCCCGGCTGCTACTGAGAATTTTCTGACAGAAATACCCAATAACTTTTTATTGGCCCGACCTGGGAATTGAACCCAGGATCTCCGGGTCTGCGGCCTTACATCAAGCCAGTAGACCAACGAGGCAGTCTTAATTCATTATATACTAAATATATAAACAAATAAATATTTGTCACAAATATTGAGACATTATAATATTTAAGAGTTCATTTTAAACAGTAAAGCCGAGTCGAGTGTTTGGAGATGAGCCTTCAATAAATACTACGCAATACTTCGGTTGTTCGTTTTATTTTGTGCTGTGTTTACAGAGCGTTAGATCGGCAGGTGTGGACTCGGCTTAATAGTTGAATATAGAAATAAACTAGCAACGCCTCACTCTGTCTGCTTGATATTTAAAATCTCTAGTCCAGTACCAGTAGAGCTCTGTGGAAGCCCTACTAAGCTAAGTATTGCAGTTTTGTTACGTTTTGAAGGTTAAGGCCAGTGCAACTATAGGCACAAGGGTCATAAGAATTTAGTTGCAATAATGCTTCTACTTATTATAAAACAAAGTCCCTCCGCTGCATGTGTCCGTCTGCACGCAATAAACTCAAAAACTATTTTAGTATATATTTGTTTTGGTGTATAATTCATTATCGACGTATTATTTATATATAAAGTAAATAAAATGTAAATTAAGTAAATAAAAAGAAATACACAAATGATTTCTAAGCCGTTGCGATTTCGATTTCTGTTGATAATTTCTTTATAGATTCCGTTGTTTATTTGCTTTAATTTCATTGTAAATAAATTGTAATCACGTCTGTTTTACGTATGAAGGCAGTTTATTTAATATATATATACAAATATCAATAGCATCGAATGATTTTTTTTACTTTTTTTAAGTTCGAGTCCGTCCCTGAACAATCTCGTTCCTAGGCTCTACACGCAAGCGCACTTTAACTACAAGAGAAGTACGCGGCAAACACTACGATTAGTATAAAATTATAGCCTCTAAAACATTTGTATTTCTTTTTGTTCAATCAAAATATTACTAATATCGCTACAAATATTATGTAAATTTTTAATTTAAAATTTTATGCAATTAAATTAAAAGTAATAGATTTATTTTGCGTGGCTATTATTTAGCGATATTGCTAAATTGGACTATTTGCCGGAGTAAATAATTAAATAAACAATTGTGATGTAGTATTTTCATTGTCGTTTTTCCTCATACAATCTTAATGAACTGCCTAGAAAAATATAATAAAGCAGTAAGAAAAGAAGAATATAAACTCAAATTAGCAACTAGGTACTTAACAAATTAAAATATTCTATTTCATTAACAAGAACGAAAACATCAAATAATTTTAAGCATTATTTTTTTTAATTGGTGAAAAGCGCTACCTATGGCATATATCATGTAACTACTACAGCACATAAGATTTGAAGTGTTAGCGCTATTGAACAACAGATGTCACTTTTTGTTTGCATTTCTATTGAACCAAAGATGGCAGTGCAATATAATTATCGTTACATTTTAATTTACATTTATTACAAATACTAATTTTTTCAAAGTATTTTTTGTTAAATCTAAAACTTTTTAGCAAAAATGCTACGTTTGGACATTAACACTTTTAGTTTCATTAGATTTAGATAGACTTTTTGGAGATTAAAAAACGATATATACATATAATTTATCATCGGTCTATCACGTAGTCATTACATTAGTCTAAGGAAACGTCTAAGGAAAACTGGGTTTCTAGACTAAAATAATTAAAAACATAAATTAATAATATTATAACATTATAAAAAAACTTAACTGTAATTTGCCTTACGTACAAGGATACAAGAAAATATGAACAAGCTTACAAATAATACCGAAGTTCCGTACCCACCACATTGAGTGACACATTTACCCCATTATCTGCTCTATGTAGATAGAACATAAAGATGATAATTCGATAAACACCGTTACAGTACCATATGGCATCTCAGGTAGGGAAAAAAGTGATACAAAAACCGAGCCTCCGGTCGTCAAGTCTCGTTGAAAAAAAAAATGTTCGTCGCTTCGCCTTCGTGAATCACTCGTCTGATACCTTCAAGGAATGCTAGGTTCGTTCGAATTTTGAATATTTTTGTAACACTTAATAGAATAAGTTTCGGAAATATTAAAATTTTATTATTGTGAACAGATTAAATACATCAAAAGATGACGTCATATTCAAATATCGTTTAAAAATTGTATTTAAATATTTTAAAAAATATACTATATTTTATTAAACAAGCCAATTAAAACAAATGCTTACTTTGAGTTAGATCTGTTAAAAATATACATTTGTATTAGAGTTGCAACGAATATTTGGTTACTATTTAGTATTTGGCGCAATCGGCCAATTAAAAATAAATAATACTAACAAAAACACAGGAAATTTATAATTGTAACATTTAGTAATGCTAAACATACATTACTATTAAATAGCAATTATTTCTAGAATGCGTATTTTTTCTCTTCGTTCATCTACATCAATTGAAAGTCATATAAGTAAAACATTAAGTAACAAAGGTAACAATTTTTTTTATAAAATAGATAGGTGGACTGGTAAATGGCCCATCTAATGGTAAGTGGTTACCATCATAGACATTGGCGCTGTAAGAAATAATTACCATTCTTTACTTTGCTAATGCGCCACCAACCTTGGTAAATAAGACTATTCCTGGTGCCTGTAGTTACACTCGTTCACTCACCCTTCAAATCAATACTAAGTTTGGCAGTTTAGCTGATGAGTGGGTAGTACCTACCCTACGGTACCAGAAGGGCTTGCACAATGCCCTACGACTTAAAATCGAAGCTAATACATAATAGTAAATTAAATATATATAATGATTAAATAATTATATACTAACTAAAAATACGATAAGCTAATATATAAATAGGAAATGCTAACAAAATCAACTTATTATTTATTATGTGTAGTGTAAGTTTTCGAAGACATTGTAAATTTTAATAATACATATTAAAGTGAATTAATATTTTTAGTTTATTATATATTTGTGTTATATAATAACAGATGCAATGAATCGTAGGTAGGCCGATTGTAAGGCTATTCGGCCACCCAACTGTCCGAATGTTTGGAATTCGTCAGGGGGCCGAATAAATCATTCGTTGTATGTATAATTTCTATATGTGAATTTGATTACATAAGTTTAATTCAGTACATATTTATTTTGAGGAAATTACAGTCAAGTGAAACATGACGGAATTGAGTGAAATAACAAAGAAAAAAACAAAAATCTTCTTGTTATATAGAAAATTAGAAATCGGTCGGTATTGTAAAAAAATTGTGTCACCATAAAATATACGCGAACTATTTCCCAACGAAATAAAAAATTGTAATTTCAAAAACAGAACGAGTCAAGTGGAACGGCCGAGTCCACTGCACGCACGATCCACTCACACATTCACGCCAGCTGATTTACATTCTATGTTTATCTTGCATACAGTTCATAGAAATTTAAACCTTCGTTCAGTACAATAAGACTGATTATTATTTGTGTTAACAGTTTATTTATGGACTGCAAGCTATTCAATGATTAGCCTTATGATCTTGGACATATGGTTGATTTTACAAAGTTGCTATTTTAGGGCTGTGTTACCGTAGTGTCCCTTCTTATTGATTTACAATGTACGATTATAATGCCTTGCATTTAAAGTTTATTTTACATTGAATTGAAATGGATATGGTATTCGTCGTGTGTCGAACACAGCTGCGTATAGTTCGATGTGTGTGTGCGTTAGTTTACCTGTATTATAATTTAAACATGGCCGACTTATTTTTATTTTATTATAATTAAAGCTCGTTCCTACTTAAAGCATACATTATCATATTATAGTCATCGAAATACTTATTGAAGTTGTTATATTTCGTCCAAGGATATCGGAAACTATTTTTAAAATAAAAAGTTAAGTAAAACCTGCATGGTTATTACAAAACCTTTATTTTTATTTCACGGCCCATTTTATATGTACTATCACATTTGTTTAATCGTTTTTTTAAAGCAGATAAGTCCAATGACATTTACTACCTGCTTGCCTACATCTGACGGTGATCGCACCCGGAACTAAACCAAGACGGTATTTTTATGTAGAAGGCAGAAAAAGAAATACCCCGTTTGAAAAATTTGTAATAAGATCTATTTATTATCTGTGTTAGTAATTAGTAGGTAATTATATTATCTCTCATCATTCACTAAGTATTGATGGTAAATGTTAAGTTCCGATACACACACCGTCCTATCCTGCCACTTATGCCACCATTAATATATCCACCGTCACAGACTATGTTATATCCACTGTTTATCTTTTGACTATAACATACAAGTTCCCTTTGCTTTGTCCGCGTGTGAGAGGACATTACCCAACTACACCCTACGCCCTTTTCTGTATCGCAATGTGGATCAAAATTTTCTCGATGATCGATTTTAGTTAATACATGACCGTATCAAACAAACAGGCCCACTTTCACATTAATAGAATTAGTTAGGATTATACAATAGTAACGTCATTAAGAGGATAAAGATCGGACGCCTACGATGGGCAGGCCAGGCCAGAGTACCCAAACGCCTCCTGGTAGGCCGGCCGGAGGGTCGCAGAAGTAGAGGCAGGCCCAAGCTCAGATGGTTAGACGGCGTCGAACGGGACACCAAGATCTTAGGGGTGATAAGTTGGTGAACGAAAGCCACAAATAGATCGGACTGGAGAGATTTACTGGACCAGGCTAAGGCCCACCCGCGGCTGTAACGCCTGAGGCCTGATAATCTGAGGCGTTACAGCCGCGGGTATTTTTCTCCCTAATTCCTGCTTCCCCCTTCCTTCACAAGTCTACGCGTGCTGGCTCTCGATGTCACCGACTAACTGTGACATCAATTCCATCGCGCACAAATAAATTTGGCAACTCCTTTCTTTGTCGCACTTCCAAGAAATGGAATTCCTTACCAGCTCACGTATTCCCCTCCTCTTACGACCCGGGTTCCTTCAAACGAGGCGTGAAGAGGCATCTTGCGGGCCGGCAAGGCGAGGGCGGCTAGTCCAGAACCTTCTTCCCGACTGTACTGGCCGTCCTCGCGTTTGGACTCTACTACCACTTAACATCAGGTGGAGTAGAGTCATTTGCCCTCCCGGCTAATATAAAAAATAATAATAAAAATAATGATACAATAGTAAGATTTTAAATAACTTTCTGTCTAATAGGTACTTCATTAATTGTACTTAATCTGAAAAATGTTATCTGTTAGTATAGGACGTACGTACATCATAGGTTTTTATTTAAATCATATGAAATAGTAATCGAACTTAAAGAAAATATTATTTAGGCGTTATATACCTAAATAACATTTTCTCCTCGAAAAAAAGGAGGAACCTTTAGCCCAGCAGTGGGACATTCACAAGCTATTACTATTGTAAATACCTAATCGAATACAAAGCATTTTATAAATATATTAAACCGGATTGCAAAGGATGGATGGATTAAAACAAACAAGAATATATTTATTCATTTAAGATGGAGTCTAAAAACATTGCGTGTCCCTTAAATCAGTTAAAATAGATCTTGATCTGTGGAGGTAGTTAAATAATAAAATAACTGCTTACTTAATCATACATGAATAAAAAATGTAATCAATCAATTTAATAACTTCATTATCTGTATTATAAACAATATAGAAAAAAAAACTAAGTATAAAAGACATGCTAATCTGGTGGTAGAGCTTTGTGCAAGCTCGTCTGGGTAGGTACCACCCACTCATCAGATATTCTTCCGCAAAACAGCAGTACTTGCTATTGTTGTGTTCCGGTTTGAAGGATGAGTGAGCCAGTGTAATTACAGGCACAAGGGACATAAAATCTTAGGTCCCAAGGTTGGTGGCGCATTGGCGATGAAGCGATGGTTAACATTTCTTACAATGCCAATGTCTAAGAGCGTTTGGTGACCACTTACCATCAGGTGACCCATATGCTCGTCCACCTTCCTGTACTATAAAAAAAAAATCCTTGAAGGGATTAATTGTAGAATAGAAACGTCGATAGAGGAATAATAAGAGGTGCATACGTAACGAAAATAATAATGATCAAAGGAAAAGGCATATCCATTATACAAATACAACTAATTACCTGCGTATACAAATACGTTATCTATAATACTTTAAAATTAGAATAATGAGTTTTTGCCTTAAATTGTTAAATGATAGTTAGAATCATTAGTCATAAAAAAATAAAACCTTTCTAATAGGAAGTAAATAAGATACTTTTGCATTACGAAAAATAATATTGATGTTGACAATATTCATTGCAAATTATATTCTTCATTTAATCGATAAAAATTTTTTGGTTAATTAAAATAAACAACAAAAACTAATTATTGTAATACGTCACTAAAACTCGAGCACAACAAAGGAGCTTTTTGAAAAAAGAATAACATTGCAATGTTAATTTTTAAAACAGACTACGCCGGTTCCTTTCTGGGCCGATTGAATTCGAATTTCGAATATCATATTCAGCCAGCAACCGGTTGCCCTTGTAATAGTTGGCTGATGTTATCAGACGGCCAGTTCTTGTGACCCATGTCATAGTATTGTGTTTTTCTTATTTCCATGTAATAAAGGCTGTCGCTGACAATGATAGGGGTCTTTATAAGCTGGTCCTAAATCGTCGGCAAGTGCAATGCGAACGAAAATATACGGTGCGCTGAGTTGTTTTGCCGCCTTATCACTGTAGCCATAGATTACACGGTTATAGTAAACATTGTTTTATACCCTTTTATCTCTCTCAGAAATAGTATAAGAGCATAAACAATATCCTGTTTTACTTATTTATGATAATGTTTTTATTAACTTCTTTAATGTTATACATATTTCAAAGATAAAACAATTATTTAATTCATTAATGTGTAAAATTTCTTTATATATATTATTTTTTAATCAACGAAATTTATTTTAGTAGTTTTTTAATGAAATATGGCATAACAAGTTTCTGTATATAAGTGCTAACTGATGTGTTATTTAAAATGCAGTTTACATTATAAATAAATAGTTTTATATGTTCACATTAGTATTCAATTTAAGGAACTTACTTTATTCTTTTTTTTTTAAATTAGTTGTTATAAATAAGATTTTGTACGTCTGCTTTGTGTGTAATCTTTGTAGCGGGCGTTGCGGGCCGCGCGGGGCGAAGGCGGGCTCTCGGCCCGCCAACTTAAAAATGCCGCCGCAGAGCCTCCGAATCGATACGCCGCGCGTCACGTGCTGTCGAGCGCGACCAATAGCGAACGAGCGGCGGGCGGGGGCCGCTCTCCGCTGCCAGTGCACGACCATTCGCCAAGCGGGACGGTCGTTCGCTCGCCCACCGCTCGATTTCACCGAAAACCGGTCCGATGCCAACCCGTGTCATGTTATAGTGCAGTGCCATGAGTGCGTGGACGGAGGAAGTGTTGTCATGGCGCGACGAGAGGCTCGGTCTCACCGAGTTGCCAAGCACGACAAGAAGGAAAAATCGTACCGCGCCTTATAGACTACATCGGCCCCACTTGTCGACGGCTCACGTGCCCGAACCCGTCCCGGAGCCGCAAGGAACTCACATCTCGAGGTTATACCCGGAGTTACTAGCTTTGATATTTGAAAGACTGCCAGTGCGTGACAGAGGAAGAGCGGCGCAAGTTTGCCGCGCGTGGCGAGATGCAGCGGACCGTAGGTCTGTTTGGCGCGGTGTTGAAGCAGCGTTACATCTTAGAAGACCAGCCCCAATCCTGTTTGCTTCGCTGGCGAGACGTGGAGTACGTAAGCTGCAGGTATTGTCGCTAAGACGTGGCTTAAGAGATGCGGTGGCCGCATTACCTGGACTAGAATCTCTCTCTCTCAGCGGTTGTTACAGCGTGACCGATGCTGCTCTGGCGAGTGCATTTGCAACGGAACTGCCAGCACTCCGAAGATTAGATCTCTCATTATGTAAACAGGTGACAGATTCATCTCTTGGCAGAATAGCACAGTCACTCAAAAACCTAGAAGAATTAGAGTTAGGTGGATGTTGTAACGTAACTGATACCGGACTATTATTAATCGCCTGGGGTCTAAGAAAACTCCGTCGTTTAAATTTAAGGTCGTGCTGGCACGTTAACGACGATGGAATAGCACATCTGTGTGGTGGCGGCGAAGCGAGAGGTACCCCAGAATTAGAGCATTTAGGTTTACAAGACTGCCAAAGGCTAACGGACGAGGCTTTGAAACACGCTGCAACCGGTCTTCCGAATCTTAAATCTATAAATCTCTCATTTTGTGTCGCCGTTACGGACGCGGGATTGAGGCATCTCGCTAGGCTTCCACATTTAGAAGACGTTAATTTACGAGCATGCGACGGCGTCTCGGACGCTGGCGTCGCTCACTTGGCAGAGAGCGGGCGATTGAGAGCTTTAGATGTATCCTTTTGTGATAAAGTCGGAGACGAAGCACTATCGCATGCGACGTTAGGACTTTCTGGACTTCGTTCGTTATCGCTGAGCGCTTGTCGTTTGACCGACGAGGGCCTGGAAAGGGTGGCGAGGCTATCGCAGCTAGAGACACTCAATATAGGCCAGTGCACGCGGGTCACGGATAGAGGACTACGAGCGCTAGGCGAAGGCCTACGGAATTTAAAGGCGATAGACTTGTATGGGTGTACGTGTATCACTCCGCAAGGCTTGGACCATATCGTGAAGTTGCCGCGTCTCAGTGTACTTAACCTCGGTCTGTGGCATGTGCGGTGACCACACACACATTAAACTGTGTCTTGTGTCACGTTCGCGTGTGTTAGTGCGACGGCCATGTTGAAGTGAAGGAACCGCCAAGGTTGTATACTGGACAGCGAATAAGGAATTAACCAATTATAAGATATTATTAACGAATTATAGTTAGGAAACGGGGTCGCTTTCTTGTTTATGTTTTTAAACAGTTGAGTTATCGTTGGAAGTTTGTTGTATACTGTGATTTTAAAATGTCCGTTTACTTTAGTTGAGTTTGTAAAGGAAAGTTGCCCCGACGCCTAGTCCCAATGAAAAGCTAGATCTTTTTATTTTTAGTCTCATGTATTTGCTTAGTTCGCTGTGTTATAGATATTAAATATAATCATATCGGCGATTACGAAAAGGTCTGGTTTTTCAATGTAATTGCTCCATTAGTTAGATACTTAGCCATTCTTCTAATTGTTGTTCTTAGTTCGACCTTATGTTGATAGGGAACTAATTTATTGATACGCTTCCTAAACTTTACCGCTCATTTTTGGGGATAACTAACCATTTAACGATGATATTAAATATACATTCATTTGCTTGTATTTATAATATATATACCGTAATATTCTGTAGTCAATATTTCGTTTAACAATATACATACATTCCAAGCTAACAACTTCTTCAAGTATTTGAACACTTGAATGTAACTTTTATAGAATACAGTTAAAACTATTACAGATAAAACTGTTTTAATTGACACATAGCGTAGGTGTATATATTTTTTAATTATCGACATTTATTTTTGAGATTTGTTTGTTAAAAATGTTGATATGTCAAAGTCATGAATTAAATCCGTTCAAAATAATAACGTTTTAATAAAATGAATTTTTAAAACCGAAGTCACATCAGAACAAACTTCAATTTCTATTCGCGTCTTAGCCAAATTAATAAAAAAAAAAAGTTATCTAATAAAATATCCCCTTTATTTGTTACGATCTCGTTTATACGTAATTTTTTTTTTTATATTGTATGCTGTTAATTTTTTTTATTAAGTTTACAATAATTGTGATGTAAACACAAGGTCGAATTAAAAATAAGTTATTTTTTCAATGATATGTTGTTTTCTGTACAAAAACGAATGTAATATAGGTAAAATGTATTAAAAGTCATCGTTTAAGTTGCGAATTACTTGAGACATTTTATTTTACCTCTTTCCTGTTTACAGACAAAAATAATACACAGATTATATTTAAGATTAAATATATAAATAAAACGAATATACGCTCATGAAGGCCTTTATATACATTTGGGAATATTTATATAGGCATTATATTATATGGTCACGGTTATGAATTTAAAAAATCTACTTCGCCGCCATTTTTGTGCTCGTTTTTTATGAAATATTCTTTTTGGTTATTTTTACCTTAAATAGTTTACTGAATACAGTGCTATCGTTCCAATGAAAAGCGAGAAACGAATATAATTAAATAACGTATTATTTTCAAGCCAGCGTCCCATCAGATTTTAGTCTTGTAGGGTAAACACTCGATAACCTAATATAAGAATAATGCGCGTTTTTTTTTATTAATTAATACACAAAAACAATCGTTTAAAAGGGTATTTGTTTGATAATTTATATAATATTTAGGGCTCTTAAAACATAACTGATAACATATACAATTTTGTGTTAATTATTCGATTTTCAAATATGTGACAGATACATAATTATAATACTTCTACATATTATCTTTGGCAAAAAGGGCTTAGTGTTCGTGAACGGGAGACTTAAAAAAACGTAATATTTTTTTTTCTTGGTTATCATGACAACGCCTGAAATTATATCGGAACAATATCGATTGCGTACTAAGAATAAATCTTTAAAATTGTTATCTATTATATTGACTTTAAAAAACGATTTAATGACAAAAATGCTACATGATTAGCAATAGTCTATTCTTTAGTTTTGTAATTGTATGTTTCATCGCCAGTTGATAGAAGGGCACAATTTTCACCTAAAGAATCGGAATTACGTTATTAACGGGGAAATGCTGCATTCTTACTACCAATTCACGCGGCCATGACTCAAACAGCAAATATAATTACTTGAATATCTGGGGTTGTTTGTTATTCAGCATTAGCTCTATCGTCAAATTGTATTAGAAAAAAATACGGGAATATAATACAAAAGAAACGCCATTCTAAAAAAAAACACTAAAAATAGACGCATTTGAATTTCGAATATAATTACAAATATATTTACATATACGTAACGAAATTATATTCCAAGATTATTATCAGTGTGGTAATGCAGACGTCATATCAAAACATTTAGACAGGACACGACGCAGACTTTTTTTTTAACAATTCTTGCGTACAAAATTAATTTCGCTTTAATAATATTTCCCCTTGAACTACATAATATTTAACATTTTTATATTTAGGTTATATTATAACATGTAATTTAATAGTTAGTTAAAATATTATTAAAAAATAAGTTTTATAGGTATGTATTAATTATACCAACAATTTTAGTGTAAATGAGATTTATGTTGACTTTTTTTTTAATAATTTTACATGACACGCAAAACTTAAATGAAAAAAAAAAATAACGGGCTCATAAAAACCTTGAAGAAAAAGCATATATTATATATCCTATTATTTATTCAAAATTCTCAACGTTATCTCTGCTTTAAGATAGCGTGGTGGGTATCCTGCTGATTTCAAATGACGCATGGTGACCATTTTACTGTCATATTGAAGTCACAGGATACTAAATTTCAAATCGATCAGACCAATGGAAGTTTCTTACATCTCTTCAACAACTAGAAAATTTTTCTTTAATCATAGACTATCTAACTATCGACCTACCTTTTAAACAAAAAAAACAATTTAGTCAAAATCGATTTATCCGTGACGTAACTACGATGCCAAAGACTATCCGTCTTAACACACTAAACTTATAAAACCCCTCGTTACTTCGGGGGTTAAAAATTACGATGAACGATTGAAGCTTGTAAAAATGAATTGAATTTGGATTTCGAACGTTTATTTTATTTCGTTATTAAAAAAATAATGTATGTTCTTGCTTCTGGAGTTTTCATATTTCGAATCAGTAGTTCTAAAAACAAACCTGGTAATGTATATTCGAAATCGAGATGCAGTAATCGTCTAATAATGAACTTTAAGTTTAAAATCTATTTTTTTTAAATATTTTTAACTTGCCAGTGTTAACAATACCTACTTTAAAATGACTTCATAACTATTGTTAAAGAAGAACGCACGATACTTTACCAAAAAAAAAGGATTAAACAAATATGCCAAACGTAGAATTTTATTGTAGCCTTTTTAAAAATTTATTCAAACGCTTTTGGTACTTACAATTTCAATTTGTAAATATATGTTTTTATTTTTATGTAAAAAAAACAGGTTTTAAATTTAAAGCAGATGGCATTTAGGTTATATTAAATTTGAAAAAGCAATAGATAAGACGTATATTAAATATATTGTAATGCCGTGTATCGGTACAGCTATTTTATATCGGCTAATAATTAATAACCCTGTAACATACCGTTGCAATGTTTTTTTTTTTGCGAGTTATACTATAGATTGTAACTAAGACGACGGCTTAGCGTTGATGTACATCATACATGTGACACTGTATGTCATCTTGAAATCATTAACACAATCTTATTTTTTAAATCTCATTTAATGAGCTGAGTCACTTGGGTGACTATGTGACTCTAACAAAATCAAAAATTAAAATCAGAAATCCATGAAAGCAAATCAGCGAAGAGGCGAAAACAAAAGCATAAAATAAAACATACAGATCTAAATTCAAAGGGAGCGATTGATTTTTTGACTATGATTGTCATCAGTGAAGTTTTCGATAATAAATAAAATGTCACCCGTCTTGTACGTTTCAATTGATAACGCGAAAACTTGAAACAATGGTCGATTTTAATACAGCATAATGATATTTATAAATGTTGTATAAAAATATTAAATTATTAACATTATAGTACATGTGCGTAATAATACGATATATTTTATATTATAATATATTTATAATATTTTTAGAGAAAACGTCAAGAAAAAACATAACTCGTTCGCTTTAAAACGGGAATTCCCGTCAATTCAAACAGGGAGTCAAATAAAATATAATTTTCCAATAAAGTTGCCTGCAAAATATTTACAGATTCGCTATTTAATATTACAGTAAATAAAAATTTGTGTATTTTTTTTTTGTTAATATATATTTGTTGTACACGCATGGAACGGAAGCAGATACGAGTTTTATAATTATAAGTAAGAATAACTCACTACGACATTCTATTTAATTCTAAATTTAAAAAAAGCTATTAAAGGTAATATTGTGTTTCTTTTGTCAAGCGTAAATTGACAAACGATCTGTTTCATTATGCCTAATTATAATAACTTCATAATATTTTGTTATAAATAAATAAACAAGCGTACAAAATAGATAAATATTGTCTCTGGCATTAAATGGAAAGTTGATAGTGTATTATAGGACTTAATATGAACTTCGTAGTGGATTATTTGTGATCTTTAGTCCGCGTACTATTAAATTACAATATAACTCATACACCAATAAAATGTATAACGATTAATTGTTTTAATCATAAATGTTACGTAACTTTGTTATTCGTTTGTTTGGTTTATTTGATATTGATGTTTTTAAAACAAATATCAAAGCATTTATTTCCTCGAAAAGCTTAAGGTTTCATTTCTTTAATAAAACATATTTTATTTCTATTATAATCAAAACACTGAACATTGCATAATTTCCTTCAAAGTTATAAGAAATAATAAAATTTCTCGATATTATAGAAGCCATATTAAGTAATTTCAAATAACTTAATACAAAGCTTCAAAGAAATGTATTGTATTGAGTTTTAAATTCCCACAACTTTCTACTTTACGTGAAAGAGAAATTTTTACAGCTTCAATGTTATTGGTAAATCATTCTTAGGCAACTACAATTCAATAAAAATTTTATATTGATTCACAATGAAGAAAAAAAAACGTTTGTTCGGACTTCACTATCTAAAGGGTATTTATTCTGTGACAAGAAATGTATATAGTTGGCGGCAAAGTTATCTGTTTCGCTCTCTCTAGCGATATTACATATATAGCTTTCCTATTCGTTCGCAGCGACAACACGCGCCGTCGGTAGACAGGTACGTGTGCAAGCTAGATGGCTATATACAGAATACAATATGTGCAAACGAGATAGTCTTGACCAAACATGTCAACGCACGATTCTGTGTTGTTTTAAAAATAAAAATTAGTTATAATCTCGTTCTAAAGTAATAAAATAATTTTAAAATAATGACTTATAGGAATGTTGTTAAAATGTTGCAGTTATTCATAATAATAGCATAATAAGCGATCATAATTTTTTGTTATCTTTTTTGTATAGGATTTGTAAAATTCTAAATACTTTATTGTTTTTTTTTTAAAGTAACAGTTGTTTTTCGACTACATAATTCTCAAAAAGATATCAAGAAAAAAGCCAAAAAAAGGACTTTTAATCCCATACTATGTTTTTAATAGCAGTAATTGTAATATTACTCGGATTAAGTATAATACATACTCAGAAGGAATCTAGGAATATAATAATAAATGCCCTTAAAGATAGTTTTTAATTAAGTTGATTCATCCCTGTTTATTGTTATATATTTTAATGATTATATTATATATCATTTCAGTTATAAAAGCAAAAAAATAATAACATCAAATTGCAATGTTATCGATAGATATAGAATATCGACTTGTCAAGTTGATAGGTCAATGTCCTGATACGGAACAGATGCTTCAAGCGTTACTTTGTTACAATTCAATATGTAAAATAAATATATTTATTGTCCCAAAAAAATAAATTATCAAGAAGATTTTATATGACTTGCTAGGTAGGTACCTAATAAGAGTGCTATAAATACCAAAAATGTATATTTAATAATATTTAATTCGCATTGTATTTGGTTTTTTAAAATAAGAACACTGTTAGTGTTACTAGTATTCATGAAAAAAAATATTGTAAATTAATCATTATAAAACGTTGATAATCCTCATAATTCTTCTTCATAACGGATATGAAACTTACCGATATATTAGTCCCGAGAATGCAATCTTCCCTTTTTTAAGAATGTCAGAATATTTTTATTATAATAATCCTAATTGAATCAAAGATCATCTTTAAATTGATTTATTTTATTTTATGCATACACAAAATTTTTATTATTTCAAAAACTAATATTTTTCGATTTTTTTTTTTTTTTTTTTTTTTTATATTTGCCGGGTGGGCAAATGACTCTACTCCAGTAGTAGAGTCCAAACGCGAGGACGGCCAGTACAGTCTGGAAGAAGATTCTGCACTAGCCGCCCTCGCCTTGCCGGCCCGCAAGATGCCTCTTCACGCCTCGTAAAGAGACGTGAAGCGAGCGACGTATTGCCACGATAGGGATGGGCAAAGTGTGGAGGCGTGTTTCCACCGGCATTGGTTCAGCAGCCGTCTCCACTGGACCAACACCCATCGCGGCAATGCTCGCTCGGGCACTGGCTGTACGCTGGCTGACCTCGAAACGCGGCTGCAAGCCACTTCACGAGATTTTCACCATGCGTACGGTGGTAACAAGCCAGGCGGATGTTTATCATCCTACCACCAGATGATATCCCTTAGTCGCCTCTTACGACACCCATGGGAAAGGGGCAGTGAAATGTATTCTTTCTCCGTCACTGCACAGATGAAAACACTACTTAATCAACTAAAGATTCTGCAACAAACCAGTGTTTTCTTTGTTTTTATATGAACTAGACCGGCTCTGTAAAATGTTTTAATATGATGATCGAGTATATAAATTTTAAATTTAATTTAATATATAAATACTGTTTACACAGAACTTTTTTCTTAGCCTTGCACGAAAAAAAAGTATCACTCCGTGATAATGAGATATTATAGGAAATGTTATTATATAGAACCTATGTACCCTAGCACCTTCAAAATTATCTATGGTGCTGTTACGTACTCACTTTGTATCTCGTTGTGAAGTTATGAGAACCAATCAACAGCGCGCTATTTTGATATGTATCCTTAATTTTTTTTAATTATTATTAATTTATTACAGTCGATCTTGCTTTACACTTTCTGTCATTTCATAAATGTATTCTGCGATGAGCATCGAGTGTGTACAAATGTACATACAGAGAAGACCTGCTAATTCGAAAATTGAATTCGAAATCGAATCGAATATATTCTATATAATTAGTTGATTCCAATTTTAAAATGTTTTGTCGAATTCGATTGTTATATAGAAAACATAATTAGTTGATTCCAATTTTAAAATGACACATTTTTAATATGAATTCTAGCCTCATCTGTTTATAGTCTGTTATCAGTCACTTTGACATTACACTTATACTTTGATGTCTGGTAATTATGGATCAAACTGGGACCGCGGGAAAAGTTTTAAGCCGTAACAACCAAAAAGTATCGATTACATAAACTTCAAAAGTAAACGATAGAATAATACAGTAATGCCACTAAATTATATTTAATTATGTTAATTATAATACCTGAATTTGTCAGCAAAGTGTTGCTACATTTTTGTTTTCTGATCAGTCATAGTAGATTATGTGGTCACAACTAGAAACAAAAGTAAACTTTTGTTTACTAAGTTGAGTTTTATTATTTTACAAATATTTCTCGTAATAATGCAGTCTTGATGAATTTGGGCAAATCCGAAGAGAGATATGAGCATATGTTATCTGTTATTGTTAATTTGATGCGCTGTGCTGCAAAAACGCTGCGTTGGCTAAGGTCTCCTCTCCCTTTTGGGGAGAAGTTTTGGAGCTTATTCCACCACGCTGCACCAATGTGGGTTGCCAGAATTTCAATGAAATTAGACACATGCAGGTTTCCTCATGATGTTTTCCTTCACCGTCAAACACGAGATGAATTATAAACAGAAATTAAGCACATGAAAAGTTAGTGGTTGCCACTTGCCCGGGTTTGAACCCGCGATCGTCGTATAAAAATTTACCAAAATAATAATACTGAAATGTTCGCCAACTCTAACTATTAACGCGATTGTGATCGCGAGTTGAGAAGAGTTAAGATAAGATTGAAATAAAGGTAATAATATAAAAAATATATTCAATGGTATAAATGAAATATTTTTTTATATTTATTGCCGACAAAAGGGGAGGCAGTCAAACGTCCTAAGTAGGGTGGAGGCGTTATGCGGAGCGGTGTCATGCGGTCGTCGCGTCGTCGTCGAGACGTCGCAAGCCGAGGACCTCGTGCCCGCCGTGACGGTGTATGTGTGTCGGTCCCGTCCGTGTAGTGTTGGCTATTGTGATCACATCGCCTTTGTCATTCAGGACATCTTCAGGTCACCTTAGCCTGTCTGGTATATTTCCTCTGCCTATATTAGTACTGGCTTACTATTAGTACTACTATATAAGTACTTATGGAGATCGTTGTTATGTACGTTATTATTTCCATTGTCATCCATTTTGTATAATATTAATATGAATTTGGAATCCCATAACTGATTTAATAATATTAAGGACCTTATGTTTTTGAAACGCTGTGTTCCATCTTTTATATATTTTTTTTATTTCTTAGTCTAAGGTCTTATATTATAAGGTCATGTACCTTATTGTAATTTAGATATTTTTTAGGTAAATGTAAAATGTGAAAAGCTTTTATTTATTCCAAATCATTTAAATAATAATAATTGAAGTTTTGTTAGTTGGTTAGTATTACAGTTATTATATCCTATATTAATAATGTTATTTACTCGTCGGTGTATGGATCATTAGGACCGATAAGAATTTTTTAGGTAAAAAGGTAAAATTTGGATGAACTATGTTGACGGTATTGTTTCAGAAAGGTAGCTATACTATGGATATGAGTGTAACTAGAGAGGGATGAAAGGGGTAAAACAGACTGCGACATTATCAATAAATGTGATAAGAGTAAGCAAATAGATTACAGTAAGGTTGAAAGTTATCAGAGAATTAAAAATAATAATCTGAAATATATATTGGCATTCCTTGAGGGTAAGGCCGACTCGAATGTCGTGACGTTAACCTTATGAGGCTCTCATCAATCGATCAATCGTCAAATCGATTAAACAATTAACATATAATATAAGCATCGTTTCGGAAAAAAGCCTCAACCAAGAAGAAACGGCAAGAGACTTGCTCGCGTACTTGCTCTTTTCTTTATAAGTCAGTCAAGATGTATCCCCCGTCATGTCCTCTCTTCATCACCGATCTTTCTTTCCTTTTATATGCGTGTATACTATATACTTCTTTGTTATATATTATTGTTACTATGAAAAGAAAATTATATATTTATTTTATTGATTTTATCCCATATTTCATTATTAGTTTATAAATTATTTTAAGAATAATAAATTTCGATATTTCACATCTGTCGAGGGCTTGGTAACGGCATAATTTTTATTATATATTTTTTTCCCGGTAGCAGCCCTTGGGGTAGAAGGCAGCTCTACGTGCTTGTTGATGTAAAGTCAAGGTCATCAGAACTCTCTTCGTTCGTGTCGGATGACCCATAGGATTATGTGACTGAGGGTGAATAGTGTGCACCTGTGTTATGTACATACTTGTGTATCTATATTATCTCCAGTACAAGCAATTCCCTGAGAATGCCGCGGTGGACTCATTGTGGATTGGTGGACATTGGTGGACGTCATCATCATATAAATTCAATTAAAGAATAATAGCTAGTTCCTTGTTTGTCCCGGAAGACTTATTTTTCAAACCGGTGATAGGATAAAGCACTCTTTAAAAAATCATGGCTTCAACCATAAGATAGCTCTTTATACAATGCAATTATTTTTAAGTCCCAAGCTATTTTCATATTGTACGTTCGTGGTGTACGATAAAGTATAATATGGATATAATATAAGTCTCTTCTATTTACTGTAACCCAGATTCGAGATTATTTATTAAACAACATGTTGATTTAGTACTTATGATTTTGCGTATCAAGGGTTAACGGTTATTTGATAACAAGACGGGCCAGGCCGGCGAATAGGATGATTATTTGTCTGTTATTCTGATGCGTTTAATTTGGTAGATTCTAATTTACTCTTAGAATAAATTTGCAGGGCTGGGTTTTGAAATTTAAAGTCCGTGTCATCAAAACCCTTTCAAGAAAGTGGGCTAGACTTCTGGTGGGTTAACGATAATTTAGCTCAAAGACTGAGCATTGCAATTCAGCAAAGTACCACCAGAGTCTTGGGTAGAATGCCACAGGACACTCTTTGGCACGTATTTACCATGATTTGTATTGTGTCTGTTTTGTTTGCTAGTTTTTTTTAACTTATGCATGGACAGTTATAAAACAACACCATTCTGATTGAATTTCAAACATCCATAGTAAATACCATAGGTTAATAGACTATCTAATTTATTCAATTTTTTCTAATCGGACCTGTTGATTTTGAGATTAACGTGTAAAATAACGCCTCGAGCTTAAGTTCTAGAAGAATCTACCTATATAATAATATATATATCCATTTATATTAATTAATGAAGCATCAGGACTAGGCCCGCGTCTCTCGGCTAATGCAATCAATTGCTTCTGTCAATTAACAAGTATCCTCTTCAAGGTTCCAATTGAAGCTTTATCTCTTAACAAACGTCCGCATATTATGAAGGTCATATGTTTTCCTAACATTTTCAAAAAAATTTATTTACGAATTTTATCCTGTTACAACAGGTTTATATTAAATTGCTTATTTCTGAGTTTTTTTTTTCGGAATGGGCAACCGGTGCATTGGGCAGGTAATTGTGGTAAGCACTTTCATCCCACCTACCTGGGATTTACTCGTGACGTCAAATAAATCTTATCCAATCCGTAGAAACTTTACTGATAATTTATTTAAAACTTGGCTTATTAGTTTCTTAAGCAACGCGAACTATGTTAAGGATTAAATATTAGCGGTTTTACCCATAAACGTCGTTAAGGGGGTGATTAGTTAAAAAGCTGCGTCTTCTTCTTCCGTATATCAAATATATGATGATAGAAAGAGAGATCAACGTTTAACTAAACTCGCTATACAGTGATTACACGAGTAACGCTGTTAGTGTTTGTGAAAGAGCTGAGTCTATGCTGTATTTGTTTTCGTACCTCACAACGCTATTGTTTCGCATTGGCCAAAGACCTCGGTATCAATGTAGCTTGTTTACCGCTTCAATGAGACATCACGGAACACCGAGTTTAAAAGAAGTTGCATCTCTTTCATAAAGTAAATGTATATTTTATTATTTATAATGTAACTATACACTTAAATGTATACAAACTTAAATTAATATTATCTTATTTATTATTAGAGCACCACTTACCTCATATCCTATGAGTTATCACTTACTCCGTTGGTTGCCTGGAAGAGATCGCTATGTAGCGATAAGGTCGCCAAAATTGTATGCTACTTTTATTTAGGCTGTATCCATGTTTTGTATTCTTTTTGTCATCACAAGGTGTACAATAAAGTATAAATAAATAAATATAAATCTTTAATCTTTATTTAATTAAATTATTTAATGTTAATTTTAAACCAATTTTTATTTTATATGTCTATCATTTAATACATATATTAATATAATTTTTTTTAATGTACAATTCGTGTGATCTGTATTTAATATTAATTACTTGTTAACAAATATATTTGCGTGCTTATCGTGGGCGTGGGCGAATAGATACTTATATAGAAATCGTAATATCTGTAAAACTATGTTTCATACAAATAAATGATTATGTAACGTCGTCTGTTTTAAATATAAAGATGAATATAAGATAAAATCTTAATATGACATATTCGTTGAATATTAATTAAAATAAATAACATATTTAAAATTAATTGAAAATACTGAATTAATTTGATTAGAAAGAAAATGTTTATGTGTGTTAAATATTTGATTGTGTGCGTATTTGAATAGTCACGTAGGTGATTCTCTTATCGTCAGAGCGTCACGGTAGCATGCGAAAGCGAATCCGTGGCCCTCCAAGTTAAAACGGAAAAGGTAACGCTGTGTTTTTAGTAGGTATTCCGATGTTCGGGGCGCACTCGGCGCCTTGGACACTGGCGAGCCCCACATGCCCCCTTACAGTTCCCGTGGGAGAAACGCGTAAGGCGTTTTTCCAGGATTAAAAAAAAAAGTGATTCTCTTATGCCAAGTTATCCTACTGTATCTACGCAAACATAACGTTAAATTACTCAAGAAATTACCAATAACAACGTATTTTGTATAATATATATATACACATATATCTTAATTATAGTTGTTTACCAAAGTTAAATATGTTATAGTATTTATCGTCCTTAATTGATATTTATTAATTATTTTATTGTAAAATCGTGACGAGGAAATACTAAAGATAAAGCATCTAGTAATATAAAATTAGCATTAGTAGAGTATATGCACATCTTTGCTACGTCAGCTGTCTCGTGAGTGTAGAAGACGTTGACAAAGGATATATCAAAGTTAGACCTTTGATCATCTCCAAGAGACAAAGACAAAATAATAAGATCCGAATAATAAATCAATGCATATAGCGAATGGATATAATTATTAATTCTTGTACAATCTACAGATTGTTCGTATTTTAGGAACATTTGTTAAACCTTAATTAAGGAGATGTTTAAATATATGTATATTTAAATTTTCGGAATTTTTGGAAAGACTTATAAATCAGCTTTTGTGGACCGCGAATGTAAGTCTTATAATTATTACACGAAAAAATATTAGACCATATAATTTATATTTCATTTGGATGTCGTTGTTACCTGTAAGTATGGCAATATTACCCTTAGACATATTAGTTTGTAAAATTTTAAATGGTAATTATTACTGTCATGGTGATCCTAAATAAAAAAATAAAATTGCGCATACTATGTCAACTTTAAGCGTGACATATCGTTGCGTTTTTCATTACGCATGCTTAATGTAATTACGACCAATGAAGCTATTAAACTCTTTGATCATAAGTCATTATGATATTTTCGCTGCTGCCATCTCTCGGAACAAAAACAGCGCCATCTGTTGACTATAATCAGAATTCCATACAAATAGCACTTAACATTAACGTTATTGAAAAAAAAAATCACACTAAACTCACACGATCTACATATTTTAATTGTAGAAAATTGTGAACGGAACATTCAATTTACCATAAAACACATAAAATGTCTATAGTTCATAATAATTTAGGTTATGTTAGGTTAGTGTTTATAGTTCAAATGAAATTGACCCGTTATGTTAAAACAATATGCGCCGTGTATCATTTTTCGGCAATTTACTATCTGGCTAGATTTATTATAAACATTAAAATATTGTTCCTTTTGTTTAAATATTCGTATAATATAAAAAAAAACTATAATTCTCAAGTGTAGTATTTTATTTGAAGACTGTTTAAAAATGGAATTATAAGAAAATAAGAACGCGTTCATATTTTAGAATAGTTCACCTCCATCTTGTAATAAAGATTATTTAATCTAGAATTGTTTACATAAAAGGAGCCGCAAGCCGTTACTAGTTTAACAAGTTTTCGAGATACGGTCGCGACGGTAACGGTAAAATACAAAATCCCTTTTCAAAAGCCGACACTTTTAAACACCGCCTTATATCTGCAATATGGATGTATTTTTTGCTTTAAAGTTTCGGTGGGATCAAACATCTATTGTCTAAATATGACCATTTATTGTTACCCTGACAATAATGGTTGTAAAATAGAAAATACGACGACAATAATTGTAATTGTTACTTTATTATTTAATGATCGAAGATTTAAGCAGAGGTTAATATTAGTTGTACAATAACAACTACCTAAATTACTCGTTTTCAAGAAGTTTATTTTGAATAAAAATGTAGGCTTTCTAAAAATATTTTTAATCATTATATAGAAAAAAAATTATGTGCCTGTGCCTGCGTTAGTTAAAAAAAATATAACTACAAATTTCTACTCGATCTTTTTCTTACATAAGATAATAGATAATTCTCTTATGCCTAGTTATCCTGCTGTATCCATGCAAACATAACGTTAAATTACTAAAGAAATTACCAATAACATCGGATTTTGTATAATATATATATATACATACATCTTAATTTTTGTGGTTTACCAAAGTTCAATATGTTATAGTATTTATCGTCCTTAATTGATATTTATTAATTATTTTATTGTAAAATCGTGACGAGGAAATATTAAAGATAAGGCATCTAGTCATCTCATCTCATAGATCTTTTTCTTACATTACACTACTTACAAATTTATATAATAATTTAATGTACTTGTATAAATTTGGACAATGAATTGATGGAATATATCCTGAAGTGACGGGACGTAATCACTATATTACACTTAAGTCCTTTAAACTCGATATTGGTCCGTAACAGCCTGTGAATGTCCCACTGCTGGAGCCCTCCCCTCCCTTTTTGAGAAGGTTACATATTTACAATATTGTTCACAGATACCAATTTACAGGAATACCAACTGCACAAGAACTGTTAAACTGCACAAGTAGTACCAACACAACCATTTTTTATTCCATTACAGCCAAAATCTATCTACAAATAAAGACTATTAATATTTCAATTAAGACATTCAATAAGTAAATATATCATTTAATGTTCTTTTTATCAGCTAAATAAATAAATAAGATAAAAAAACTTTCTAATTAAAATATTATATATTTATGGCTTTAATTTTTAAATTAAAGAGAAATTATTTTATCATAAATACTAACGTTCAATATCTGTCGTCGTGTCAGCGAGAACTAGTATCCTTTTAATTACACACAAACCAGTCTTGACACTTAAGAGAATTCGAAAGTGAAATATATTTTTTTAACGCACGAAACAGAATATGAAACAAAGTATTTTATTATTCCTTTTGACGCTTGAAGCTTGTAATTAATTCTGTTTAAAGTAAAACTCTATTAAAATCAACATTTTTTTATCATTAGTTTTCTAATTCCATACGAGACAGCGGCGAAGCTTGCTCAGTCTAAAATATAGATTAAAAAAAAAAGTATGTCTAATTCAAAAAACGAATTCGACGATTCCATAAAATTATCAAAAAAAGCATGTCTATTATCCGGAATAGCGATCGGTGAAACAGAACGAATGACGTATTTATTGAAATTATTATATTATTTTAATCTACTGTGGCTGTACACGGATGTGATCGGCGAATTCTTTTGGTTGATTGAAGGGATCCAATTGGGCAAAAGTCTTGACGAATTGTCTATGATCGCCCCTTGCAGCACGATCTGTTTGCTCGCGACAGCGAAATCTCTACCGATCATATTGAATAAAAGCACATTGGATTCAACGGTTGATAAATTAAGGAGCATGCATCCGAAGGTATCGAATAAAACTGAAAATGAGGACGAAATATTTGAAAGGAAAGTCGTGAAAGAATCATTAAAATTTCTGAATTCCGTTTTAAATTTTATGTACGTTTGCTGTGCGGTGGTCGTTGTTATTTTCTCGACTCTACCGCTCATGATGATGTCCTATGATTACTATTACAAGGGAGAAGCGGATTTGAAGCTACCCTTTCTAATTAAGTATTTCTTTGACCCCTACGCTAATACCAACATATGGGGATTTGTGTATATCCATCAGGTTTGGTCTAGTAAGTACGAGTGTTTGTGTTAATAATTAATATTATATTTTTTATGGTATTAGGAAAGCAGACTTACTCTGACTCACCAGTTGGTAAGTGATCACCGCCCATAGACATTATTATTGTAAGAAATATTAAGTATTTCGTACATCGGCAATGACTTACCTTGGGAACTAAGATGTTATATCTTTGTGCCTGTAGTTACACTGACTCATTCACCTTTCAAACCGGAACACAACAATACTATGTATCGCTGTTTGGCGGTCCATATATGATGTATGGGTAGCATTTACAATTTTATATGTTTCTCTCAATATTTATTAATTGTAGTGATAATTTCACATAAATGCTAGTAGGTGTGCAATGTCATAAAATATATCATTAGTTGATAAATGATTATGTTCAAGTTTAGACAAGACGCGTCTGGATGTCACGGTATGCGCTTGACGTCTCCAAAAGATGGAATGGGTGGTACCTCTGGTTTCTAGCGGGTTTTCTGGTCGTAGTCTGTGCCAAAAAACCAGCGTATGAGACCCATATGCGTATTTTCCAGCGAGATAAAAAAGAGTTCATGCAAGACGTACTTTCAGATTATTCAGCTTCGAATATAACCCAAACACTAGTAAGCCTCCAAAATATCCTACCAGTAGTTCGCCGGGAAGCCTTATGAAGACGAGACACAACGTACAAGCGAAAGCAAACGCACGCACACGCTCAAACTCGAAGGAGACGAATAGTAGACCTGTAGACGATAAACCGAGACAACAGTGTGTGTGAATAGAAATACCTTATACTAGCTCAATAAAAAAGTTGATATTGTTAAAAATGGAAGGATCCTTCAGCATCATATTAGCCATTGGATCTAG
Organism: Nymphalis urticae; assembly: GCA_905147175.2. Lineage (NCBI taxonomy): Eukaryota > Metazoa > Arthropoda > Insecta > Lepidoptera > Nymphalidae > Nymphalis > Nymphalis urticae. The sequence goes on from LR990008.1 coordinate 2,652,643, forward strand.
CCAATATGAAGAGACAGATGTAAATTAGCCACGTCTAGAAAGTGGTCTTGCTAGATTGCCCACTATCGTTCGTCAATTTTCCCTGATCTCTTCGTCGCAAACTTGTTATATCTTGTTTAGTTATTATATCGTTTATACATTCATCAGTTGTATCTACTGGCTGATAATTCTATTAACAGATTGTCAATTTATCGCTATCGTATCGAGACGTAATCGTTGCTATTTAACCGTTTTCCTATTCTACACAACGATCCGGTTTCGGTTCGGTCGACGTGAGATCGAAATAGAATCGGCAACGTATCGTATCCGTTATAAATTCGTTGATTTGGAACCCTGTCAAATATTATGAATGTGAAGTGTTTTTAAAAGTCTTGGCTGTGCAACATCCGAGAATGGACGGGAATCGCGAGTGCTGCTGAACTCTTTCGCCTCGCGAAGAACAAGAAGAATTCAAAGCTGACTGCCAACCTTCGCTAGTCGGAGTTGCACTCGAAGAAGAAATGTTTTTACTTTTTCCTTCTTTTTCGAAGTAAGATACCAAAAGATCGAAATAGTACTTTGTAAGAAATGTTTTAGGTTATATTATGGCAGCTTATGATCCGAGTCATAAAAATCTACGTCAAATTAATCAACTTCAATATTTTTTATTGGTTGATGGCAGTCGATGACGTAATAGGCTACCAATCAGCGTTTTGTAATTAGTTATGTTAGTAAATATAACTTTGACAAGAGTAGAAACTAGAGGTATGAAAAAAGGTTAAAACACAAATTAATTATCGTTATTATTATATATAATAAAAATAAAATCGCTTAACTTATTCTCTTTACTGAAAAACGAAGCTGTTTCCAAATAACAATCAACAATGAACCATCGATTACAATCATTAAATCGTTTTGTTAAAACAATGACATTCTAGAAACATCGGTCGTTGCCAGGTTCTTATAGAATTAAATATAATCAATTACTATTTAGACTTTTTAAAAAAAATTACGCGCAGTGCGTTTATGTATTTTACCGCCTAATTTAAGTTTTTTTTTTGTATGTTTAGTATGAAGCTCTGGCTCAAAAGCTCTCTGATAGCATGGATGGTAAACATACACCAGCGCCGTTAAACTGAATATAAAAGAAAAAATAAGAAAAAAAAATCTATTATTTAGTTTCATATTATAAGTATATAATATATATGTATGTATTGTATTTGTATGTCTCATACGTAAAGTTTTTTTGTAAAATCATTCATTGTTAGTGTGCACATCTACGTGCCTCTTTTCTTCACTTTGCCTAAAGTTTTCTGGTTTTAATAAACGCCTTTTGTGCAATCCTACTAGTATTTTAAATGTGGAACTTTGTATGTTTGGATGTTTGTTAATCCATCACCAAAACGGGTGAACGGTTTTCGATGAACATTCAAATATGTAATTTTTTAGAAAATAATAATGGCTAAACGTTAAAATGATTTTGAACAATTGTAGTCAAATTGAATTCTACGCGGGCGAAGCAGTGGGTTCAGCTAATAAAGAATTAAATAAATTATTTAATTCTTTATTAGCTTACGTAGTTACATTTTAGGGACATCATCCATTTAAGGGACATTGGATATATATATATATATATATATATCCATTTTTATAATATACAAACTTAAAATAAAAAGAACAAAATATATATTACAAATTTAAAGCAAAAACACGCCTTCTAAAAGATTGTGCTGTGGCATTGTACCCAAGACGCTGGCACTATTGCCTCTCTGCACCGCTAGACTCAGCCTTTGGGCTAAATAAGCGCCAGCTCTTGGGTCACCAGAAGTGTGGACCAGTTTCGTAGAAAGATCTTTTATGATTTTTGTTTATGACCATGGACCTAATGTGTCAAAACCCAGCCTAAAAACCACAAACCCAAACATAAAATTGAATATTTGCGGCGCTTGAGTATTTGAGCAACTTCGTAAAAAAAATCTTATAAAAATGCATATGTTATATTTGTTTACTTATACGGTTAATTATTTTCAGCTACCAATGTTTGTATGAACATATTCGCGATTGATACATTTTTCTATGTATTCTGTACTTACATACGACTGCATTTTCGGATACTTGGCTACCATTTTGAAAACGTCGTCTGCGCTTCACACGACGAGACGAGAGAGAGGATGCGCAAGTGCATACGGAGACATCAAGAATTGATTGAGTTTGTTTCTTTATTTGTTTTAATACTTCTAGAAGATTCTATTTTTTAAATTGTCAAGGTAGATAGACTAGCAAATGAGCCGCTTGATGGTAAGTGATCTCCACCGCTCATAGAGATTGGCACCATGGGAAATATTAACCACTCCTTACATCGCCAATGCCCCACCAACGGGAACTAAGATATTGTGTCCTTGTGCCCGTAGTTACACTGTATCACTCACCTTTCTAACCGGAACAAAAGAAAACGAAGTATTGCTGATTGGTTGTAGAATATACGGTGTGTGGGTGGGACCTACCCAGCCGGGCTTGCACAAAGCCCTACCACCAAGGGAATTATTTTATTTAATTGTTGCTATATTCGATATACTCGGTACTTCGATACTTCGGTATACGCTGTATGCAGACATTAATTAACTGTCTCGTTCGTCCAGCAGCCACTGTCGACACTGCAGAGATTTGAAATGCACGTAAAGGACATTGGATTTGCACCTGTTGTCACTCAGAACGTGGAGCCTTTCTATGAAAAATCTGTATATGTCCTACTGCTGGGCTAAAGCTCGTTCTTAGGAGACGATTTGGAGCTTATTACTTCACTCTGCTTCATAGTTATCCAGCGCATGCAGGTTTTCTCACGGTGTGAATATGATGGAAGATGAGTGTGTAAAGACCGGCTAGTGTATTACGCTAATTGTGCTGGATTCTTCATATTGCGTGCCGTGGCCGTAATTCAATCAGGAAGACTCAATTTGTGCACCAGAGTATATTATTGTAAGCCACAAAGCCAGCAGACCAATGACCCAGATTAGTTTGTAAATTAACTGTAAATATTTATTCGTTAACTGAACACATCTTTATGTTACAGGTTAGTAAACCAACTGGAGACATTGTATTCAAAATCGACTTTATTCAATATACTAAGTAGTTCGCTTTTAATTTGCTTAAGTGGATTCAATATTACGGTAAATAATTATAAATAGAGTGAGTATGTATTAATATATCTAAAAATATCTATATAATAATCTATGTTCAATTAAAAAAAATGTTTTAATATAAATTTCGAATGATAAAAAAATTAAATTGCTCACATATAAATCCTTTTTATATCAAACTTTTTAATTTTTTTTGTTTGAATTTAGATCGTAGCAGAGACGAGCGCTATGCTGGCGTTCATACCGTTCCTAGTGGTCAGCCTTACGCAGATATCCCTCACATGCTTCTACGGAGATATGCTAATGGCCTCGGTGAGAACTATTATTAGTTTCATTAAGAGAAGGTAAAATGGTATAACTACCAAGGTCATAATCATCGTCGCAGCAAATAATGGATATTTGCTTGTCATTCCAATTAATTGATGCATTGGCAAGGATTTGACTGAATCTCAAGAGGCTAAGAAACCCTTTTGAAAATGCTTGCAGTTGTTCCTTTCGCTTGTGTGGTGGTAACAATACCACTCGATTGCCGTTCTCTGATCTCTGCCGCTTAAACAAGGGCATTGTCATAAGAAACAATTAGCTAAATAATATAATGAACAAATTAAATCCCAAGTTTGTTATATCCGCTATAGTAGATTAAATAGCTTTTTAATGTTTTTTTTTTATAATGTTGTTGGACATTTAGTAACAATTATATCCAGTGGCTGTACTGTGTGTTCAGGTAAATTATGTACAATATATAAATAACAATTAACAATATCACATTTCTTTATAGAGTACTAAGATACGAGATGCAGTATATAACTGTAAATGGTACGAGGCCTCTCCAGATATCAAGAAAAGCGTATTCCTCGTGCTATTTAGGTATTATATAAAACTAAACAACATACATTAGTTCAAAAATTGCACTTAGAAGGTTAACTTCTTAAAACATATAGCTCGCTTACTCTTTATGTATACGTCATATCTTTCTTCTCTCTCATATGTGTCTAAGTGTGACGCGCCTTTAAAATTGTACTCTAAATTCTCGTCCACCTATCGATTATCGAATCGCCGTCTAAAGCCGGCTCTACACTTGCCGAGGAATCGCGGTCGCGAACTTTAGCCGCAATAGGCATGACGACAGTATTAAAGAATTAAAAAATAAATTATTTTAGAGAAGAAACTACTTTAAAATGATTCTAAAAAATGATCCCATTTTAATATACACATTGGGATTAATAAGATTTTTAATAAAATAAAAGTATAAAATTCTGAAATTGGCCATTTTTTTTGAAACACCAATCAGAGTGAATGACGTCACGCCTCTTTGTTTATAACCGTTTCTCTTGAACAGTTGTTGTGTTTACGCGTTTCAAAATTAATTGTGCATTGTATTGCACGTTGTAAAATTTTGGAATTCATTTTTAACCTTAGGAAATACGCAATACTTTATGCCTTTATTCGTTGACTATAGACACAATACAACGTTTACTGTCGTTCTCTGAGGCGTGACGTCATGTCAGGCGCCATGACACCTGCGGGTGTTTTCGAGCGAAATTCAAAATAGGTAAACGAAAATGCAATTATTTGCGTAAACAGTTAGTTTATTACTGAAATAAAATTATTTTCAGTAATAATAGACGTGTACCTACATTATAGAACGTTATTTCAAAATCAGTCATCATGCCTATTCGTATGGTCTCTGCGAAAAATGCGGCTCTGAACTAGCAATATTCACAATTTCATTTACATTTAAAAGTTTAAACCCGTCGCGAAGCCTCGCGTTACTAAATCAAATCAAAACAAAACACTTTATTCAACATAGAAGCAATACACTTACTTATTGATAGTAAAATTAGAACGACCGGTTTGGAAAAGAAACACCCAGCCCTGAGAAGAACCGGAGAAGAAATTCAGATACTATCCGACTAAGGTAACTCAACTTAAAACCGACTATGTTCGCCGCGAAGAGCAAACGCGAAGCCGCGAAACCATCTACACTTCCGTTTCACGGCTTTCAATGTGGAGCGGGCATAAAATGTTTCACTTTAAAGATACGAACATTGAAAAGAAACGTCATTTTCAAATGTATATTAAGACAAAAACTAACCCCGGTTTCGAAAAGAGAACAACAGTTCTACACACAACCGTCGGCGACATCGTGAGATGATTGCTTAATTAAAATGGCCTTAGAGCACTAGAACTTGAGTCATTCTTATTTCCGATAGGATTGATTATATATTTTTAAATATAAATACATCTATACCAATATTATTAATGCAAAAAATACTCTGTCTGTTAAGTTTTCATGCCTAAACCACTGATACGAAACTGAAGGTTAAGACCCAAGGCTGCTTAATACTTAACACCTCCCCCCTCCCAATACACGAGAAAATCTTCGGGCGATTAAACTATTTACGGCCTCGAGTGAATGTCTTTTGAGACATTTAAAAAAAATCTTCGATGTTATTTTGACATGAACATTAATTATTTTTACATTATATATTAGTTTTCATAACTAATTTAATTGTAATTCTCTTAAACACAAAATGCAAACAAAAAGGGCGCCCCGTTCTTAATAGGCTGTTGGCACAGATCCGTATCCACGGCCGTCTCGTGTGACGTCACTATACATCTAACATGGCGGACTAGGATCGCCATAATGAAACGAGCATCATATATGACAAATATTCATTTTATAACAATTAACAACGCAATTAATAAATATTTAAATGTTACAGCAGTACTTAAGAATAAACTTTAAGTTTTTCTACATAATAAAGGTAAATATGCAAATAATGTTGAGAGTATGTCGGTTGGTAAGTGCTGGACAAGTATTCGAATTTTAAATCATTTAGAATCTTAGAAAAAAATTCAATGATAGTAAAACCATTTAATTTATAACATTTAGCAATAAGGAGTTTATTAATTTACTTCTCCAATAACGCGTATAGCTTGTCTTAGGATTGAGGCACAATAGCCTAAAAAGTGCAAATTGAACTTGGGACTTTTTACACCGCTAATCTACACGTAAACCGTTATTAACGTTTAGTAAATCGATTTTTTTGTAATTCGAATACTTTTTATTCGTTACTGCTTAGTCAATGATAATTAATATGCAAGGCGTAATTCTTTTAAAATATCTAATGTCGTATTTCACGACATAAGCATCCACTTCTACAGTAAGTTTAATAAAAAACCGTACGTATATTATTAATACAATTTTAGTTAATCATTTAATTATAGAACAACAGATAAGTGGATGCAGTTTTTATGTCGCATTTATAAAAAATTTGAATTTGGTGCATCAATATTTTACTGTACACATGGTGGTACCTTCAGCTCTCACGTTTTAAAACATAAGTATAAATAATGGATGAATTGCCTAAGTAATTAATTCAAAACCATAAAACAGCCAATTATTTTATAAAAATCCTTTTTTCGTGTATCTTCCACTTATGTCTTCAATTACAAAGTAATGTTTTAATTGACAATATATTTTATTTGACGAGCCGGTTGGCGTGGTTGGTAGATACTTGCCTTTCGCGCTGCAGGATGTGGGTTCGATTCCCACCCAGGACAGACATTTGTATTTATAAACATGTTTATAAACAAACATGCTTATATAGATTATAAATATATATTTACAAAAGAAAAGTAGTACCTATATGTAGTACATCAGTTGTCTGGTTTCCATAGTACAAGCTCTGCTTAGTTTGGGATCAGATGGCCGTGTGTGAATAATATTATTACTATTATTATATTCACAGAGCAAGTAAGCCTTGTAAGGTGACTGCTGCAAACTTCGCTGTGCTTAATTTGACCGCTTTTACAACTGTAAGTATAATTACAACGTATATATATTTAAATACGACTTGTGACCAAGCATATACCATTTTTAATAGCTACATGACTGTAATGCCAATGCCTAAAGGGGCTTCATATATACTGTAGCTTTCATAGCTAGCTATGGTGGTTAACCACGACTACGGATAAATCAGCTTGGAGACGTTTTTGCGTTTGTAGTAGTGTAAAATACAGTGACTAAAACCGATATAAACCAGTTTGCGCTGGATACCACGTGCCTCACACACTTGCATAAGTAGCGTTCGATGTGATTTGGTTTATGATAAAATGTATGGGAAATAAACTGCTTGGGTTTTAACTAACAGCGCAAGGGACTACAGTAGTGCGCAAAGACATTCTTTATTCCCTCAGTATCATAATCTGATCGGATGACAACCGACCAGAACTCATTTTTTTTTATAGAATAGGAAGGCGGACGAGCATATGGGCCACCTGATGGTAAGTGGTCACCAAACGCCCTTAGACATTGGCACTGTACGAAATGTTAGCCATCGCTTATATCGCCAATGTGCCATCAACCTTGGAACCTAAGATTTTATGTCCCTTGTGCCTGTAATTATACTGGCTCACTCACCCTTCAAACCGGAACACAGCAATACCAAGTACTGCTGTTTTGTGGTAGAATATCTAATGAGTGGGTGGTACCTACCCAGACGAGCTTGCACAAAGCCCTACCACCAGTAAAAAATATAAGGCACTTCCTGAGGTTATGGTTGTGGTTCAGCTAACTTGATAATTCCAGGCTGCTTATAAGAATTTCTAGACAGAAAATCTCGTGCCCCGCAAAGATTAACTTAGTATCTCGGGATATGCATTCTGCATATGTAGATGACATCTAAATAAAATAATCACATATTGGTACAGATTTCACATATTGGGCTTTTGGTTCACAAAATATTTTGTGTCGGTGGTTATTTAATTTTAGTTATTTGCTTTATATAACAAATATTTATTCTAACTTGGACATTATATTGTTGATGTATCCACTAATATTTTATAAATTATAGACTTTTAGGTGATTATTGCTTAAAGTATTTCGTATAAAATCATAATAAATTGTTTTTTATTGCGTCTGTAATAGAATTTACTAAAAATGAGACAGAAATTGAATAATAATATGATTAGCATAATTATATTAATGTAAATATAAAATAAGGTAAGTTTTGTCTGTTTGTTAATACTAACATTTAAAATATAAATCCGATAAACATCAAAATAAGCTTTATATAAGACGTATATACTAACTTATTTATATTTAATTATTTCAGAACCTTAAATTAAAAACAACGTTACCATCGCTTACCGGTCAATCAAAATAATAGCAATTAAAAAAGCAGTGGATACTAATATTTTCAAAAGTAAAACATCACAAACATAACAATAAATTTTACTGACATATTAATTTATCGTAATCGTATCGAAACGTTATCGTTGCCTTTAAACCGTTTTCCTATTCTACACAACGATCCGGTTGCGATTCTAAAACGGATCGTAACCGGTAAAAAACAGTAGAAATGGCACCCAGTTACTATTCAGCTGAAGTTTAATTTCGTGAGGAATGGAATCGTATCGTTACCGTTACAGATTAGTAGGACTGTACTCAGAACAATAGTAGCATTGTTTCATTGGTTCTTGTGGTTAGAACGCGTGAATCTTAACCGATGATGGTTGGCAAGCACCACTTTGCATGTGCTTAATCTGTGTTTATAATTCATCTCGTGCTTGACGGTGAAGGAAAACATCGTGTATTCTACCAACCCGCATTGGAGCAGCGTGGTGGAATAAGCTCCAAACCTTCTCCTCCAAAAGGGAGAAGGTCTTAGCTCTGCAGTGGGACATTAACAGGATGTTACTGCACTGTGACGGAATTTCAATCGGCATACGCAAGTTTCTTCATGATGTTTTACTTCATCGAGATGAATTATAATCACAAATAAGGAAAGTAAAGCTTAATGGTGTCTGATTTGTCTCGATTTGAATCATAATTTAAGATCAACATGGACTATCAACTATTGTTTATAACATTTCATGCTCAGCGGTATACACAAAATATTGTAAGAAACCAGCATGAGTTGACTGAAATTCTTCATTGGAGTACGTTAATAAGCTCCGAACTTCTTCAAACGATTTACCTTAGTGGGTGTGGCCAGTAGGTAATTACTGGACGTTACTTTGTCAACTATTTTATTGATTTGTAATATGTATTTATTTAAATATTAAATATTGAGCCGAGATGGCCCAGTGGTAACAACGCGTGAATCTTAACCGATGATCGTGGGTTCAAACCCGGGCAAGCACCACTGAATTTTCATGTGCTTAATTTGTGATTATAATACATCTCGTGCTTAACATTGTGAGGAGACCTGCATGTGTCTAATTTCACTGAAATTCTGCCACATATGTATTCCACCAATCCGCATTGGAGCAGCGTGATGGAGTAAGCTCCAAAACCTTCTCCTCAAAAAGGGAGAGGAGCCTTTTAGCCCAGCAGTGGGACATTCACAGGCTGTTACGGTTACGATTATTTATTTAAATAATCATAAGATTAAATTAAATAATCGTGCAAAGTCAGCACTGTTACGAATAGCGAATCTTTTTTGTCTGTGGCATATCCTTGTTAAGACAATTCTAAATAACAGACTAGTAACGCTGCTCTATTTTTAGACGTGATTCAGATATTTAGTCTCAATTGAGTGGTTAGTCTTATTTCATAGCAACATTATACTAACAGAATGTTCTAGAAATAGTTGTTTTTTTTAAATAATAAGATATACTTTTATGGCGTACATTTATCTAAAATAATAATAATAAATTTGATAAAACGGTATATACAGTCAAAAGTCGATGGTAAGTTGTTATTTTTTTAGTTTACTTGGTGGTAGAGCTTTGTGCTAGCCCGTCTGGGTAGGTACCACCCACTCATCATACATTATACCGTCAAGCAGCAATGCTTAGCATTTCTGTGTTTCGGCTTGAAGGGTGATTGAACCATGTAACATGTAGGGACATAACATCATAGTTACCAAGGTTGGTGGCGCATTGGCGATGCAAATATGGTTAATATCTCTTACAGTGTAAATGTCTATGGGCAATGGTGACCACTTATCACGCCATTTGCCAGTATGCCTTCCTATTTGAAATATAAACGCTGCTAATAGGTATTCTTACAACCATTACGTGATTACATAGATAATTTTATTAATTAAATAAGTCGTACTTACTGTCCACTGGTAGCTGATGAGTGTAATTTCAAATTAGTTGAGGCTACTTTACGTATTGAGTTTTTTTTTTAATATTTCAGATTCTAAGCCGTTCGTGGTCATATTTCGCTCTACTGAAGACAATGTATGATTGAATATTATTACAAGTACATTACGACTTTCATTATTAATCTTTGCACACACATACACATATAGTAATACACGCACACAAACACACGAGGTGATAACTTTGTAAACAAAATATTGCACACAATATGTAAACTTGAAGAAATTCAAAATTAAATAAAATTTTAGTATTGAGATGTGATGTTTTATTAAAATAATTTTAAATATAATATTATGTCAGAGCAAATTCGCAGAAAAGGATCGTAAATTGTCAGACAGTGATATGCGAAATTGAATGTTATGAATACAATATTTAAAGGACACAAATATCAAAGTAGCATATCAACGTAAGTCAGCTTACAACATTTCACAAGTGAGATACGGAGTTTGTTCTTACAGAATAACACTGCTTATGTATTATTATTTGGATCCTAAGCTTGAAACCTTTAAAATGAAACCTTTCTGCAAGGCTTGCAATATTTCTTACAACGCCCATAGACTTTGGCCTTTTAAGAAATATTAACCTGTAGTTATACTGGCTCACTCACCCTACAAACCGGAACACACGTTGTAATTGGATTTTCAATAGCTTTTAACTAATTTAATAATTTAAAAAAAGAATTAAACAAAACGTCGATTTAGAGGTTAGAAAATATTGTATTCTCTTGGAGTTTTATCAAACGTTACATTTTTGTTTTCCCCATGTCGCTTATCAGTTGAAATAAGGAAGTACTTAACCCCCCCAACGGGCATCGCTTACCTAACGTCGAAACGACCCCATACTTACAAACATACGAGTATAATATGCATTACGGCTGCTCAATTTCAAAACCTTGTACCAGCAGTTTGATTCTTTAAATATTTTTACCTTAGTCTAATTATGAATTTAATTTATAAAAAGTTATAACAAAAAAAAGATAAGTTTTTAATAAAATATTATTCATTTCAAAGGGTTAAATATATTATAGATATCACACATGTACTTTCTAGTTATTTTAGCTACACGAATATAAATCAAAATAAAGTGTGTTTGATAATTTAGACACAAAATTCGTAACGACCAGGTGATAATTCTACTAACAAAATATCAATATCGCGACTATATTGAAACGTTATAACGTAATCGTTTAACCGTTTTCCTATTTAACTAACACGACGAGTTGTGATTCGAATCGAATCGGAATCGAATCGAAAACGTATCGAAATCGTTACGAATTAGTAGAATTCATCCCCCGGATCTAGTAGTGGGCAAGTTGATAACCAATCATTAGACTCGCTTGTCTGATAAGCTACAAGTTCAGTCGTTGGCTTCGTGCTCTCTTGCACAAACGATACCCTCTATTAAATTTATTGTAATGTAAATATTTTACGTTCAAACATCACGTCTCGTATTGTTGTTTGTTTAGATGATAAACCAATGTATTAAGGAGACAATTATACATAATAAAGATGGCTAGCGACGTATTAAAAGTCAAATTTGAATCTTAAGACAAAATCTTTATTCAATATAGATGCATTACACTTTATTTATTTATTTGAATCTCCAACAGTTGAACATAACACACATTCAAAACACTTTTTACATTAACTTAAACCTAACTTTGCACAACCGTTTACAGGAGAACAAACCATTCCCTTTTTATTTTTTGTTATCGAGGAGGAAAGGCATTTACGCCTACCGCCCGGTCCACGACCGAGACGGTTATCTGGGACTCACGGGACAGAAGGCCACCGTCCTACCCACTAAAACCTCCCCGTACCCTTTCCGTCTTAACGAGGAGCGCCACGGGATCGCTTTCGCATGCTACCGTGGCGAAACAACAAACCATTCCCTTACACAATTACAAAATATACAAATAAAAAATAAAATAATAACAGAAAATAGAAATATTTAAATAAAGAACAAAAACAGAAACAAAAGGTAGTAACTAATTAAATTTTTAAACAAAATCGATTTAGAAGAAAACATCTCACACGTGATAAGAACCGGCGGTAGAACAGTGATAATATTCATTTAATCTAATTTGGCCCTTATAATTAATATATTATTATTTGAGGCGACTTGGAGGCGATCGTTTCATTCCCAAAATTGAAAATATAAAAAAATGTCTATGGGTAGATGTGACCGCGTACTCTATTAAAAATAAAGATAAGACAATAATTATTTTGCACGAAACAAAAAATAAACCACAGATAATAAATTGGCTGTTACTTTATTTTGAAAAAATACAGTCGACCTGTTGTGGTCTAGTTTCTTAGAAGGTATCATTTAAATATTACATAAATTGACCGCCCGTTCATTTGTAATTCAGATACTATATTGTAAAACTAGTCAACAATTAGTTTTTACAGTCCGATTTGTGTATTCTTATTGGCCCGATTCTTGGAAATATAAATGTTGCAAACCATGTAGGAAGAACTAGATGCTAAACAACCGAGATTGGTCAATCGCTCTAGGCCACTGCTGCTTCACGACAACGCAAGACCACACACTGCACAACAAACATCCACTAAGTTAGATAAGCTACAATTGAATTGTCATCCACCGTACTCCCCGGACCTTGCTCCAACAGATTACTATTTTTTCCGGAATTTGGATAACTTCTTTACTTTCTTTAACAAGGGAAAAAATTCAACTCCGATGCGGCAGTCCAAACCGCCTTCTAAAAGTTTATTGATTCTCGCCCCCATGGTTTTTTTAGTAAAGGGATCAATGAACTACCTATGAGATGGCAAAAGTGCATAGATAACAACGGTGCATACTTTTATTAATTAAACATATTTTACAAAAAAAAATTGACTTTATATTCCTCCCGTACAAAACGCCAATTTCATAAGTAAGGACCTAATATTTTGTCGTTTTTAAAATATTACGCATAATTTTCGCTTGTGAATAAATGCATTTATTATCTACTTTAAATAAAAATTAACTATTCGAAATTCAAATTTTCATTCTAAAAAATATTTCTCAATAATTGTTTTCATTTTACAAAATAGCGCCAAAATTGGGCAGACGTTTTCTTTTGTTTGTTTGCTGATTTTAATTTTGTTATATAATACTTTTTTCACAATTTTAATGAAGATTATTGGTAAAGCGTTGTACTGTTGCTAATATTCTACGATATTTTAAAGTAAATTTTGTATTATATATAAGCAATATAACCTCAAACTTAACTATAAATTCTACTTTTAAATTTTGTACTACGAAAGAAAGTAGTAAGAAAATAGAGCTAGAAAAATACTAGGATGTTTTCTTTCTTTGACATTTTTAGTAGCGATTGGTGATTAAAAAAATAATAAACGAATGTAACAACCATTTCTATATTTTTTTAATAATGATTAGACAACAGTAGCACGCTAGCCACAGATACGCAAATAGCGCAGGGTTTGCATAAGAGGGCATAATAAATTATACCTGAATAATTTCCAGGAAGAGTATTTTCCTAAGGGCATCAGGGGTGATCGCCCGGAGCGGCACTGAGACTTTATTCGTCAAAACATTTTAGTGGATATTTTAGGGCGGCCTAACATTTTCGCCGGAAGCGTTAAACAATACGTTACCTATCTTTAAGATATTTCAGAATCGATATTATATTATTTACAATGCTCTCCAGTTCCTTATTAAGCAATCATGTTACTTTTTTTATTATTCAAATTTTTGTTTTTTTTTTCTGTTAAAGAACATCTAGAGATTGTATTCAGCCAGGATACAAAACTTAAAAATATATCTCATAGTGCAAGACTTGGTAGTGATGGAATAATCAAAACCGGATGCAACGCATGGTTACTGGCGTTTGACATTAAAATATCTACATTATCAAACGCTTAAAGATACTTCTTTGCTGTGTCTAGAACTTATAACGAAAGGTATAAGGAATCGAAGAATATGAAAATGGTTACATAATCCAGTTTTTTTTTTATCACCGTCCTTATTGTTACAAGTAGTGAGTGTTTTTTTTCTAACTGTACTTTCGTATTTTTGAAATTTATGTTACGTCTAGGTTTGAGGTTAAATTTATTTATGCTGTATGCAAAATTTAATTAAATATAGCCGTAGTAGGTTAAAATGTTAACGACGCTATAACGCATGTCCAATTTTCTCAATTAATATTGTGAAGTATCTAACATATTGGTGATGATGCCCTCTTGACCGATTTCGGCCACAGCAGCCAATCTCAAGGGATACTAGCCAATTACGCAGGTCATATTGTGCCTAGTGCACAAGTGTGTACAAACAAAATGCACTCTCTATTCAAACTCTTAATAATCCAATGGGACGGAAAAACCGACATACCAGAGATTTTGCCACAGAAAAATCCACTAACTTTTTATTGGCCCGACCTGGGGTTAGAACCTAGGACCTCAGGATATGCGCCCTTATATATATCATATAAGACCTCTATATAGGCATGTAACGTATAAAAAGATTTATGAACACAACAAAATGGCTGTCATATTTTGGCGCTATTTTGTGAAAACAATACCTCAATATTTTTTAGAATTTGAATTTCGAACAGATAATTAAAATAGCGAGTTAGTTTGTCGAATTTAATTTATTTTTTATAACCGTCTAGTAAATGTTTCCAATACTAGAATCTCGTTATGTGTATTTAGGTCACTATCTTCAACGAATACTAGACGTGAGACTATTCTAACCAACGTTGTTGATAAAGAAAACGGCCGGCTCGATGCGATTTCAAGGGTTCATTTACAATGTTAATAATAAGAATATATTCTACCTTATTGTATAAATAATAGAGCTCAAATTAAAGAGAATCATATGCAGCATGCATTTGTAAAGTGAACCTCAATGATAATACAATCAAAATTTTACTTTAAGCTTTGTACTAATAAGGTCTGATTTTAAAAACCACGTGACTTTGTACTGTTATTCGCCTCAAGCCCAATGATATAAGGGCTACTTTCGAATAACAAAACAGAGGTCTATTGGTGTGTATAGTAAAAATACAAAATTGTAACTCTCGGTGTAGATATCAGTATACCTTGTGCCAACGAAATAAGGTCCATTTTAGGTTTAACGAGTGAAAATGATTTCTGCATGCATTGTGGCAGCGGGTATTCGTGTGCGACGGAATGCAACGAATCATTGCTACACATGAGATAAATGAAAATAAAAAACAATATTTAATTTAGAATTGATTTTCATTTTAAACAAGTTCGGAAATATTTTGAAATCTTATTAAATTATTTAAAAATTGATCCTAAAGATAAAATAGTTTTTATATTTAAATTTGTATAAAAGTATTATTATTTTTTATGTAATTATAATGTAAAATAAATACTACTATTAAAGTGGATATTTTTTATGTAATTAATATAAATCTTCCGAAGGATTCTATTTCATTAATCTCACATAGGGCCGTGGCGCGCGCAGTTTGACATGGGACAGGCGGTGGCTAAGCTCTTCGCTATTTCTTACTAAGCTAATGAGTAGTATATAAAAAAAATCACAGTTTTTAAACCGCGATTCAAAACTACCTCGCTAGATGGACAGATTACATACTTCTTTCAACTCCGTCTCGTGAAATAGAACAACAATCTTCTTTCTACATCTTTAACCTTCTTTAAAATGCACTGTCTTTTTTCCAAAACTAACTTAGACTTCGTGGCTACGTCTAACTGTTGCAGCCTTCAGTCAGTTTTTAAATCGTCATAGACGTCAGACGGGCCTGCAACAAAGCCCTACCAAGTAAAACGACCTTATTCATTCATACTAAGGCTTTTTTTTTAATTTTCAGATTATGTTTGTAATTAATTGCGTATTATATAATGCCGTAATGTTCTGACGTTTCGGCCGCGGCGGTAAAACTAAAGTATCAAATGATACAACTGGGCAAACCATATTAATATACGAATGGGCATTTAGTGGCTTCGTTCTTATTTGCAGTTGCCTTCTTTTTCTCGCTGGAAAAACGCATTCACGCGTTACCCTCATATGAAGTTGGCGCATTCGAATGCCCGTTACAACCAGCGGTACTCACACCGTCTCTTTGGGGGTCGGTCACGGGATCGCTGGTTTGCTTGCCTGCTTACATCGTAAGCAGATGATACATATGAGAAAGTCGTGAGATATACTCATACTGTGGACTTTATATTTAAAAGAAGTTTTGGATAAATTCGCGCGTACTTCGTTTGATCAGACCATATAACCTAGTATATCTAGTACAGATTCGTAGGTAATTATTAATTTGACAGTCAACAATTAATAAGAGTGTATTGAATTTAATCAATTCAATTCCCAGGTCGGGCCAATAAAAAGTTATTGGGTTTTTCTGTCAGAAAATTCTCAGTAGCAGCCCGGAGTCTAGAAGTTGGAAGTGTGTATACTCCCTTGCCTCAGAAAGCACGTAAAGCCGTTGGTCCTGCGCCTGAACTTTTTCCGGTCGTGTCGAATTGCCGGCCCATCGGATTAGGAGAGCTAGGGGAGATTGCACCTGTGCTTGCGCACACACTTGTGCACTATAATTTCTCCTGCGTAGTTTTGCTAATTTCTCTTGAGATTGGAATCGTTCTGAAGGACATTATTATTATTATTTATATTTAAAAGTAACTAAATAAAAAATACCTTGATTTTTTATTTAAATTATTTTTATGTAGTCTTAAAGATATACTGTCTCTAATGAACAGCGGCCATTTTTTAAATGTAATGAAATCTTAAATTGTTAATAAGGTAATTGAATATTTCGACTTCACATAAGCTATTTATCAAACAATAGGTTTCCTATTTGATACCTTTTGACGCACTTTTTACAATTTATATTATTTTAATTACTTGCGGTATGCATTCTGCTTTAACATAACATGTACTTATGTATAAAGCTAACATTATCAAGGTCAGAAGTGAAATTACCTTGAGTTGGGGAATCTCGTTTGCCTTCTGTTTTTTTACTTAATTAAATTAATATTTTCCTCTTTCCTTCTCTAAGGCCACAATTAACACAACAAAAAAAGACTGTGCTGGTAGCTTCCTATTATAAGTAATTTCTATATTGTATTTTTTTTTAATTTCTTTGAATTTGAAAAATAAATCTCATATTTCATTCACGGAATATATAAATCGAAAGGAAAAGACATCTCTAACGTCTATTTCATTATAAAAATGTAACCAAAAACCAAGAAATCTACTTATAATTACACTATATCACACAGAAATGCCTCGACATTCGACGCTGAATTTTGATTTTTATGCTTCTAATTATACGGTTCATATCTAAATTTTATTAAGTCTATTTACAAAATTAATAATACA
Organism: Nymphalis urticae; assembly: GCA_905147175.2. Lineage (NCBI taxonomy): Eukaryota > Metazoa > Arthropoda > Insecta > Lepidoptera > Nymphalidae > Nymphalis > Nymphalis urticae. The sequence continues at coordinate 2,670,207 of LR990008.1, forward strand.
TTTTAGATAAGTCTTATCGGCACAGATATAGAGTCCAATTTCAAATGTATAGATTAATCAAAAGTTTGTTCTTAATGGCCCACAAATAAATACGACATAGCCCTAAAGAACAGGTTCTTTGAATTTATAGCTTGTCAATTTTTTGTGTGCGTGTCTGATTGTGTGCGTGTGTGCACTTGCCAAACACTGCAGGGGCTTGACGGGTAAGGGGTGTGATGGGAACGTAGGGTTGGCAATGACCTCATTTTAAATTATAAGTTTTATTTGAGTAATTAAAAAAATAAAAAAAAAATTAAAATAATCAAATTAAAAAAGTAAAGTCAACGCAAGTCTATACATGATAACTTTATATTTAAATTCGATTTCGAAATTTGTACCCTCCAAAAAAGTTTTATACCAAAAAGTTCGCCAAAGATTTAAGAGTATTATAATCAGTTACTGTTCAAATTCTTCTATAAGCCTTGGCATCGGGTTATGAGGTTCAACGAATAGAAAGATTACTTTTGTTTGCGCAAATACTTGTGCACTAAAATATGAACTGCGCAGTGACCTATATATAGGCCAGAATCATCATCATCATCAAATCAGTAGTGAATTTACTAGTAGTTTAAGTTTAACCCTAGGAAGCCTAGATCCGAGGACGACCAATTTAGGAAACCAAATAAATTGTTGATTTAAAAAATAAAACTATCCTCTCAGGCTCTGACAATTATTGAATTAAAGGCAGCAACAATCCAAAAGCCTATAATTGGAAAATTATCATTCACTGGGGATATTGTGATTACACGGTGGTTGGGCTTTGTGCTAGCCCGGCTACATAGCCGGGCCGACTATTCATCACGTTCTACCGTCAAACAGCTATACTTAGTATTGTTTTGTTCCGGTTTGAAGGGTTAGTGAGTCTGTGTAACTACAGACACAAAGGACATAGCATCTTAGTGCCCAAGGTTGGTGGCATATTGGTGATGTAATGAATGGTTAATATTTTTTATTGTGTACGGGTGGTGGCGATCACTTATCATCATGGCATTGCCAGTTGTTATATTAAAAACAATATGCACCGTTCAAAATTGTTCAATAACTTATATATCAAGATTTATTACATAATAACTGTCAACTTTTGCGGTGACATATACATATATATGGGAATGTCGTGTAAGTGCGTATGTTCCCTTAAAAAGTTATATATCAAGTCCATTTACCGAATCGACTTAGTTGAAACGATATGATAAACATCCTCGATAAAACTCGTGGTGTATTTGTCAACATTCTCGTCGCAACCGGTGTCAATCCGGTATACACCGGTTCGAAACATAAACAAACTTTGCTTATTGTTTTTTTTTTTATTATAAAATAGGTAGGCGGACGGACATCCCGTACTAACATTAAACATCCCTTAAAATGCGCCACTAATTTCATGAAACTGAGATTTTTTCCCTTGCGCCTGTAGTTACAATCGCTCAGTTTCCCTTCAAACCAAAACACAATAAGTATTGCTGATTGGGATGTGTGATCAGTGGGTGGTACCCAACCAGAAAGGCTTGTACCAGCCCTTTCCACTAACTGACAGGTAATCCATATTTTATCGTAGACATAGTGAGTCATGTTAGCAATATAAAAGGACTTGATAAAATATAAAAACAACAAAACAAAAAAATATTTTTACAATTTGCACATATGCAAATATCAAATCACAAAATTAATAAATAAATATCCGCCAATCTCAAGTCAACTGCGCAGGACATATTATAGTGCACAAGTGTGTGCGCAAACACAGGGGCACTCTCTTACATAATCTGACACGGCTCGAATAAGTTCCGGCGCAGGACCAGGCTTTACGTGCTTGATAAATGTTAATGAATTATACCAAATGTCTCAAGTTTTGTAAATAAGCGAACAAACAGACAGACTAAAGTGTACAATTTGAAGTATTAAGTTTTTAATAGTGTTTGTAGGTTAAAGGAAAACAATTTAATTAAACCATAAACAATTGTTAATTCGCTAAACTATTAAATTTATTGAGCTAATACAATGGATTTGATATTTTATATATAGTACAATAAAAGTTTTTTTTGTTTTATATGAATCAATATTCAATTCGTTAAAGATTTAAAGTAAACACAATAATACTTTATCTTGTTTTCAATCGCTTAGCGAGATCTAAGGTAGCTCTCTTAAGGGGTGAGGCGTTAGGTAACCTCGTAATATTAGTTAGGTAACATTTCTGTACCCCGGTGAACTTGTATGAAAGAATCATCATGACCGGTTGAGTAGTTAGAAAAGCGTAAAAAAACAAAAGAAACTAGCATTTATAACATTAGTTAGGAGTTAGAAGTTTTGTCTGCATTTTAGTATTTTAATTTCAAAAACTTTTTACACGTTATTACAGATTAAATATAAAAATTAAATCTTTTTTTTTTAATTACTAAACGAATCAACCCTATGTCAAAATTCCCATAGTCAATACGCAGTCTGTCGCACAGCGGGGGCGCTCACATGCACATACATACATAGTACAAAAACACACTGGTGTGAGTGTCCTAGACACTATTATACCTTTTTCATATAAATATATGTCAAATTTGACAATAACTGAATCTCGTGATGGATTTCAAGGACGTGATTTCGAATTCAATTATACTTTTAATTTTCTAAACATGACGTCATACGTAGGTATAGTTGAATTTAAGGAAAGAATCCTTTGTGTCATTCATGAAACCACCGATATGATTTGAAGGCAAAATCTACTAAGGAACATTTTATCAATCATTTTGATTGTAAACGTATCTTTTCTTTTCATAGAAAACTTGTGTATTTCCCAATTAATTTAGATTTTGTAATCCGATTCGCTAGTCAACTAATCAATCAAAGATATTGAAATTAACGAAAATAATCAGAAAGTTTTTCAAAGCAAATATGAGGATTTTTTTTTAATTATTTTTTTATAAATAAGGATTAAATCATTATGATTGGATATTTAAGGATATCCAATCATAATGATTCGACAAAACCCTCGGCGAAGATTTGAATGTTAATTTTTTACAGAAGTGTTTTTGTACCAATGTTTTCCTGTTGCGCAGAAATGCATTTAGAGATACCAGAAAAAACAATTGAATCTTGCAATGCGTTTTTCAATCATTTAACTTAAGCAGTTGTTGCGTCATATATCACAATTTACAGACATGGATACACAGAGAAGGAGATAGAAGAACGAATAGGAGGGAGATAGAAGAACGAATAGAAAAAGAGATAAAATTAATTCCTTAATAGTATTTTTTAAAGCAATTGTAATTTAAAACTTATCAACACCACAATAACTTTTTTTTTACAGAAATATAATTAACCGGAATATATTTTTTATCTACATCAAGTAACCCTAAAATATAATAGATAATAACTGGTAATTTTCTTAAACTATAATTACGTTAAGTACGTGATAGTTTAACATAAATATGGTTCTTTGTGTTTCGTGAATCTGCATGTGTCTACAGTCACGTCGACATTGGATATCGAGATAGATTTTCTCGTGAAAATGTTTCATAATCTATATATATAAAAGTATATAAGTGACTGACATATCAACGCACAGCCCAAACATTCGTAGGTAGGGCTTTGTGCAAACCCGTCTGGGTAAGTACCGCTAAACAGCACTTTACTGGTGGTAGAGCTTTGTGCAAGCTTCTCTGTCACCACCCCCTCGTCAGATATTCTACCGCAAAACAGCAGTACTTGGTATTGTTGTGTTCCGGTTTGAAGGGTGAGTGAGCCAGTGTAATTACAGGCACAAGGGAATACAAAAAATCAAGGGGAAACATAAAATCTTAGGTCCCAAGGTTGGTGGCGCATTGGCTATGTAAGCGATGGTTGACATTTCTTACAATGCCATTGTCTAAGGGCGTTGGTGACCACATACCATCAGGTGGCCCACATGCTCGTCCACCTTACTATGCTATAAAAAAATTAGTTCCGGTTTGAAGGATGAGTGAGCTAGTGGAACTACAGACACAAGAGATATAACATCTTTGTTTCCAAGGTTCGTGGCATATTGGCGATGTAAGGAATGGTTAATATTTCTTACAATGCCAATGACTATGGATGGTGGTGACTTAACATCAGGCCCATTTGCCCGCCTTCGTACCTATAACATAAAAAATAACCAGTAGCACCAGTAAAATGTACTACTTTTACAGAGTAGACTAGAACTAGGGAAAGATTTTTGATAATTTAACCCTTATAGGTACGAGTAGTGCTTATCACTGTGGGGATGAAAGCTTTTTATTTAAATTCTTCAATTTTGAAGAAAGAGAAAAGGAAAGAGAGCTACGGAAATTGGTATTTAGTAATTTTGAATTATAACCCGAGCGAAGTCGCTGTGAACGCGCTATAGTATATAAAAGTAATAAATATTTTTATAGTGACAACCGATATCTTTATGTAAATGGCATGGTTTGAATATATTTTAGTTATCTGTGCTAGCACAGATAATATAATCACAACGCATATTAAATATAGTGATAAAATTGTGTTTTATTTTATTAAAATAAAAATAAATTAAGGTTTTTTTTTTTAAATCACATATTTATATTCAATAGGAAATGAAGTTAAATAATAAAAATAAGATATATAGTCGAACTTCACCAGAAAACTTGTCTGATTGGTAGCATTATATATACAACATTATAAATGCAAAAGTAACTTCGTCTGTCTGTTAAATTTTCACGGTTATACCCCTAAACCGATTTTGATTAAATTTAGTATGAAGCAAGCTGTCCAAGGAAGTACAAAAGATTTTTTGTAGCAAACGCCTACCCACCCCCCAAAACGCGGGTAAAGCCGCGGACGAAAAAAATTTAACCTGAAACGAATCGAAAGTGTTTGTAAAATCCTTCTATAAAAAGTATATTTTTATATTATATAAGATACTATATTATATATATATATAGGCAAACACCAATGAATTCTCATGTGCTTAATTTGTGTTCATAATTCATCTCTTGCTTGACGGTGAAGAAAAACATCGTGAGGAAATCACGTGTCTAATTTCACTGAAATTCTGCCAACCCGCATTGGAGCAGCGTGGTGGAATAAGCTCCAAACCTTCTCCTCAAAAAAGGAGACCAGGCCTTAGTCCAGCAGGGATATTTACAGGTCACTTTACTTTAATTAAATATTACATATACACAATACACACACAACTAACTCAGAGGGCTATTAATTGTCATTGACTACCATCGGCCTCAGCACGTAATACGAGTTTCATCGATGGGAATTTAAATAAGATACATAAGGAAATATCAATGTAGAATGTACCTAATTTATATGCTAAGAGAATAGCAATAGCAACTCGAACAATATATACGAAAATTGTTTTTTTGTTGCGTATCGACAGTAGATGGACGACAAATATTTTCTAACAATGTTTCAAGGTTATGATAGGTTATATATAATTTGCAAACGTTGTCGATCGGCGTCTCAGTGTAACATTTCAATTTAAGATGGGTTGTAAGTCGGTTAGCGTGGGTATATCTTACCACTTATCAGTTTATAGACTCAAAAAACAAGTCACTTTCATGAGGAATGTTTACGATTTTACAGAAAATATTATGCAGGTAGTTCGTTGTTATTGTAATATTAAGAAACTTGTGAAAGTAATGTAATATTAATCTCGTTACGAGTATAAACAAAAGAAAATAATAATTAAACTGATAAACAATATGTTGGTAGTAAGTGTGTACATAATTAAAATTAAAACTATATTTACAGCATACGGTACAGCCTGATAATGTCCCACTGCTGGGCTAACGTCTCGGATCCCTTTTGAGGAGAAGGTTTGGAGCTTATTCCACCACCTCCAATGCGGGTTGGTAGAATACACATGTGGCATAATTTCAATGAAATTAGACACATGCAGGTTTCCTCACAATGTTTTTAGACTATACATACTTATTTATTTTTATACAGAATCTAAGTGTAAGCCGAACTCGTGCTTCATAATCACCTTATTGTATGCAAATTTTAATTACGTTTCGTATTCAACAGTACAATACACGTTAAGTAGCGCTTAATAATATATATTAATTGGATTTACGCTAATTATTAATATATATAACCTCATAGCGTCACGACGGAATGAATCCGTAGTTTTTTAACTATGACAAAAGATTTTCAGGCATAAGTTCTATTCGCGTTATTGTGTTATTACTTATTATTTTTTATTATTAAAAAATTTAGAGATTGTGTAATTTATTATCTGTGGACACTTAGCTGGTATATTTATTATTTTATATTATGCTATAAGTGTCATAACATTGTATGTTTCACTAAAAAATAAATATAAATCTTATATATTTTTTAACCTATCATCGAAATATTTTCCTGAGTATACGCTTCAAATAAAAACTCAACCAATCCAATCATAAAAATAAAACAACAATAACAATATGTATAGAAGAATTGAAAATTACACTTGATAGTGCAGCTTTGTTCAAATTTGTGGGTACTCATCAGATATTCTACCGTCAAACAGCAATAGTTATTGTTCCGGTTTGAAGAGTGAATGAGCCAGTGTAACTACTGGCACATAACATTTTAATTTCCAAGGTTGGCGCATTGGCGATGTAAGGAATGTTTAATAGTGCTTGCTGCGCCAATGTCTGTGAGTGGCGTTGACAAGCCATGCCACGTTTTCCATACAAATAAAACTTTCATTGAAGAACCATAAAATTTGAATTCCATCACAAATACATATTTTTTTCTAAATAAATAACCCTTTTTATGCAAAGCCCTACCACCCGATAAATACAGTTTTAATTACCATTGAAAATCAACATGTTTTCTTATTTTGAAAATTTTTAATAACCGAAGTCAAAAATACACATCGAAAAGACATTGTGCCATCGAATATACTTGAAGAAATGAAATTAAAAAAAAATCAGTTACATAAAATATTGACAAACATTATTTATTCACTTAATAACATGTTTGTGTAATAATTAATATTTATAATAGGCGTTACAGAGCGTTTAAATACACGAAAAAGTCTTTAAAAACTACCCCATCTTAGTTTTCTTACCGCATTTGTAACAAAGAATTGAGAAGTACAATATGGAAGATCGTAACCAGAATTATTTAAACGAATCAATAAAGAAAATGAACTTTATACTACTCTGCAGCGGCCTTATGGTGCAAAGCAAAAAACTAGCACAGATAAAAAAAATTAAAACTCGACTGATATATATAATTAACTTTATATGGCTGAATAGTGACCTACTTGGTGCTATTTGCTGGTTCATTGACGGTATTACAACCGGGAAAACATTCGTCGAAGTGACGTACGTAGCGCCGTGCATCACGTTCAGCTTTTTAGCGAACATCAAAGCAATATTCATAATATACTACGAAGACGATATTTGTGATTTAATTGAAGAATTACGAGAACTCGAAGCTAGAAATGATAAAATCGACGATAAAAGAGATGCTATAGGGAGTGACGCGATGAATTTCTTACACTTCATTTTGAAAACCTCGTTTATATTGAATCTTGTTCTATTAACTGCTTTCACGATCGGTCCCTTTATTCTGATTGCAATGGTTTATTTTAAAACAGGGGAAGTTGATTTACTGCTGCCGTTTTTGATAAAATATCCCTTTGATTCGCACGATATTAGGTATTGGCCGTTCGTGTATGCCCATCAGTTTTGGTCCGGTGAGTGCAAACACTTTTTTTGTGAAAAAACATGTATAGAAAATTAAAAACTTAGATATGAAAACCATTGGACTGATTTTGATGACTGAAATACATACGAAAAAAAAACTTAAAGGATTATAAAATATAGTTCTTCTAAATTGGAATCGGTCACACTGACCAGTCTCACAGCTAATACATCATAGAAAAAATTATAAAGCGCAAATACGAGTGTTCACTACAGTGGCGCGGTTCCACTCGTGGGCCAGATCCTCGAGGAATCAGGGTGATAAGCGTATCCAAGATCAACACGTATCACTATAAAAACTTATTTACTTTGTAAAATAAGACATTTAAAGGCGTTGAATCCCTTTAATATTTTATTATTTTAGTTGCCGTAGTCCTGGCTAATATCTGCGGTGCGGATCACATCCTCTACGTCAGCTGTACTCATCTTCGCGTGCAGTTTCGCTTGCTGCAGTACGATTTAAGCAATATCGTCAAGAAGAACGATTACTTATCGAACGATGACCTCGGATTGGTTGAAGCTGAACTCGTCGAATTGATCAAATGGCATCAAGTATTGATACGGTCAGATTTCTACATTTCTTGATACCTTTTAATGAGAAGGTATTAAACTTCACCTGTAAGTGTTAACTATAACTGTTAACAAACAGTGATAGTAACGGTTGGGTGAGGGCCCAGGATGCCGAAGTAACTAATTTCTAATAAATTCATTCGTTGCCTTTGTTTTTTTTTTATTTACATTTTTCGCTTAGGTTTGGTTAGCGGTTACACGGGCGCCGTAGCAATATCACCCAGGCCGTTGGTAGTTCTAAAACCAGCTCTGCCTAGTTAATAGTATCTATGGACCAAATCTTGCAACCGAAATTCAACCACCAAATTAGATTTTGCTTATTAACGCTGAACATACGTGATTTTAAGTGTTTTCTTTTGCTTGATACGTAGGACATAGTCAGCGATAGACAGTCACGAAGGCGTCGTCATAAAGGCTTGGTTTTTAAATCGGTTGTACGAAATTTAAAAAATGGATGTTTCTCTCTATCAGATAATAATGTTTATTTTTTTTCTATTTCTCGTTTGTGGTAATTTGGAGGTTTAAAACGCAGGATGAAATCAATTTCCGCGTCAAGCAAATAAAACTTTTGTTTTAGAGTTTAGAAGGTTTACTTTACAGTGTCAAAGCACTTTAAGCCGTGGGTTTTGCACATGATCTCATTCCGCTAATGTTATTTTTATAAAATATGTATCTACATTCATCTGAATAGGAAAATGGACTACTTGATAGTAAGTGGATATCAACGCCATATACAGTGGCCTCGTAAGAAATATTAAATATTTCTTATATCATCAATGAGCCATCATCTTTGGAAACTAAGATGTTATGACCCTTGTGCCTTTAGTTACACTGGTTCAATCGCTCTTCCTATCAGAACACAGCTAAACTAAGTATTGCTATTTGGTAATGCACAAAGCTCTACTGCCAAGTAAATACTAAGCAATCCAATCGTATTAAGAAAATGGAGTAATACAGAGAAAGAACTTTTGCTTGAGCACTTGTGTAGTGCACAAGTCTGTGCTGATAATAAAATATCATGCTTGGTTAACCAGTCTCCGTTAAGAATGGTTGATTAAGTCAAGAGATTAATAATTGCATCATTATGTAAGTTTTGATTATTTCAATGTAATTTTATTGTCCGCAGATTGGCGAATAAGTTGGAAATGATTTATGCGAAGTCAACGTTGTACAATTTCATCTCTAGCTCCGTACTCATCTGTCTGACAGGATTCAACGTAGTTGTAAGTAACTTACCATTTAATTATTGTTGTATGTGTATATTTGTTGGATATGCAAAATATATGATAATGGCACGAGTAATATTAAATTCATCTATATATATATATATATATATATAAATAGATGAATGTGTGTTCTTTTTATTTTAATTTTGTATTTTATAAAAAATACCTGTAAATATTACTTCAACTATTAATATGTAGTCAAATAAAATTCAATTTTTCTTTCTTAACTTAAAATATATATATTGAAATTTGTCATAGTTACTCCTTCCCCGAATGACTTAATGAGACGTAGACGCTTTTTAAGGATTTTACGCAAATCCTATCCAAAATACATTTTCCCCCCTCTCAGGTAAAGTTTTATCTCCCCGTGTGAAACCGGGACGATTAGTTAGTATTTTGTATAATTTAACGGACTTACAAACTCAATTAGTGGTTGCGGATGATATTTCAAAATGAACTGTTTTATAATCTAAAAATATATCATGAAAACTCGCATTGGATTACGGTTATATTTAATTTAATATATAATATTGGTTAATATATTTTGTTTGAAATGTGTCGATATGTGGACATAAATTCTTTGATATTTTTTATATATTAATCATATTAGTATAAACATATAAAGTACATGCATCGTTTATATATAATGGAATCATCAAAGGTCAATTGTATATTTATGTATAAAACAAAAATGAAACTGAAAAATATACAAACGCAAACGTCTGTGGATAAACAAATAAAAAAAACTTTTCAATGCAACATTTTGTTTTTTTTTAATATGTAGGCGGACGGGCAAATAGCCCACCTGATGGTAAGTTGTCACCACCATAGACATTCGCAGTGTAGAAGTAATATTATGTCCTCAAGTAAATAATTATATAAGTACATTATTTTGTACTAAAATATATAATTAAATATTTATTGTATAATTTCCAGGCTATACAAAACGTCACGTTTGCGATCACGTTCCTCGTGTTTCTGACAGCGAGTTTACTACAAATATATTTACTTTGCTTCTTTGGTGATCAGCTGATGAAATCTGTAAGTTGCACTAGTGTAGGTATCACATTCATCATTGACAGTCGTACATATATGTATATAATAGGACAAGGGACGTGACGTATTATATCCCATGGGATGGATGTTTTTTTTTAATTTCAAAAAAAATTGTATATCACCATAAGTCGGTTGTCAACATTTCACGGGTGAGTAATGAAGTTCTTGCAGAATAGCATTGCAGTTCTGTTTTTTTTTTAGAGCATGGAAGTAAAGGATGCTGTATATAACTGTAAATGGTATTACCTAAATGCTAAAATGCGGAAGAAATTGATAATCGTACACAGCAGGTATGTGAATACAATATATGTTCTGTTTTTTAAAATCGTATATATAGTTTCACAGGCAACACTATTTATTAAATGAACTAAACTTTATATAACACACACACATACACCAACATCCATGACCTTCTTTGTTCTCTTTTCGAATACTAAGCCAGTATTAAAGCTCTTTGTAAAATCTACATTCATAAAATTTTGAAATCAGAACTCGAAGATTATAAATTTACATTTTAATATTTTAATTTATTAAAATAGTATTTTTCTTGTACCATTTTATATATTTAATCTATTTCAATATAATTTTTCAGAGCTCAAGAACCTTGCAAGCTGACTGCCTTCGGGTTCTCTGACGTCAATCTCAGGGCTTTTATGAGTGTGCGTATTGTAAGGCTAATTTTAGAAACGTTTCCGAACCGTTCAAAAATCTGTTGTATAAGAGTTTTTTTTTTTATTATGTTCCAATTTTAAATTTCGAATGACGTGTACGTAACTTTTAAAGAAACCGTTCAGTTTTGTAATGAATTTATTGCGTAATATTATTATTGTTTTTTTTTCAGATATTAAGCAGCTCCTGGTCATATTTTGCTCTACTCAAAACCATTTATAATCCAACAAAAAATTAAGCCTTAAAATATGAAATTATTGTATTAATTTGTTTTTAATGGTTAGATGGATAAAAAGATTTGAATTTGATTCAAAAGTATTCATTTTTAAATATATATGTGTTTAATAGAATTGTCACACTGTTCTTGAAGAAAAATAAATATGTTTCGCTATAGAGTAAATGTTGTTATTAATTTATTTATAGTTCATTTATTATTATGGCTTAATACCATGTAGTACTAAAAGCCAAGTTAGCTTCGCCCCGAGGATTCCGTGCAATAAGAAATATAATAGAAAAGATAAATGTTGCCTTTTTTTAAATATATAAAAAAAACGTTATTATTGTGTAGTCTAACAATTGTAACTATATAAGACTTTTATCTCGTAAGCTTCCAACAAGAAAAGTATCTAAGTATTTAATATATTTTTGTAATATATTATATATTTTAATTAATAGTAATTTATATTCTGTTATAATATGTTTGAAGACCTTCGACAAAATTTTTAATAAAAAAAAAAAAAAATAGACACCGACAATTTACTTAGTATTGCCACAGTCATTGTTTGATAATTATGTCAAAATTTGAAATCAAATTCGATAACAGTTAATGATTAAAGTGACGGTAACACACTAACGATACGCGCACTATAAAGACATTCATTTTATACTTTTACATTTATTACGGAACGTTGAAAATAAATGCGCCGTGATATCTGTTAGTACTTTTTAATCTGTGCTTTTAAAAGCACGTGGATTACGAAGTCTTTTAGAGCGGGCGTCCTGTATCGTTCACGGGGATAAATCAGTTTGTGGCCATCTTTTTTCGGTTGTTTGGAACACATGTCCACGGAACACTGGGTAATAGAATATCTACTATTATACTAATATATATTTTCTTATAACAATACATCACAATTCCACTTAACTAGTTATATAAACTTAAATAATCCTTCCAAAGTTTTGTAAACATCCTCACTCAAGCCCTATTTTTGCGAAAATATTATCAAAATCATAGATTTTTCAAGATCACGACCAATAATACCACGCCAATTCTACGTCAAATTTGCTTATTTGTCTTGACTCTTGAGTCTAAACAAAGATAAATGGAAAATAATATTGCAATGACGTTATTTCGCTTTGAATAATTTTAATTTATTATTACAAATAAGTATAAATTATATACAAACGATTTCCATAATATCTTAGATATTTAATAAAAATTAAAAACAGAATATTGATGTCACTTCTATTAAATATCAGTCACAGGTCTAGCGGTGCTCCGTAACTTTTTCTTTTCTATGCAACAAGTTGCGTTGTGCTTGATGCATGGAGCCATAGACTCTTTAATCATGTGTTTTTCAAAACAGGTTTCATTTATCTTTGAAAAACACAGGTTAAATGTAGGTACGTTTCAAATATTATTTTCTCATTCATACTACATACAGACAAAATACTTTTCTTGTACCATTTTAAACATTGAAAGTTGAAACCTGAATGACACAAGAGATTAATTATTTATGAAATAAAAAAATATAGTTAATATCGGTATTAAAATACTTTAACATTTTATTATCCAAAGCTGTGGCTTCAAAAACAATCTCTTGAGCAGAAGCAGCGTAATTAAAAAAAAAAAGAAAAAACACATGGCGGAAATTTTTTATCTGTGCAGCGTCCCGTCGCAGCTACAATAAGTCTCGAGTTGAAGCAACAAGTGGAGCAGGGGTGTGAGGGACGTTCAACTACGCGCCACGACTTACAATGAATTATTTTGTCTATAATTTACATTTACAAATATTTTACATTTTTATAAGAATTAAATCATATTACAATTTACTTTAGTTATTTTGGGATATATGTTTGACAATTTATTCGTAATATTTCAAAATATACGAGACATATTTATGAACAGCTTAATTTATTAGCTGGGATTTTTTTTAATTTATCATAAACATATAATTTACAATGAAAAATAATCTTTAAAAAAGTTGACTTGCTATAAATTAAAAAAAAAACTAAATTGACTACAAGTGTCATTTACCTATTGCTATATAAATCAACGGTTATATTATTGACAGTTACATAACATCGATCTATCGTATTTCTAAAAACAATCATATTTCAATAACACTTATAATATTTAAAGAGCTTGGTGTCATATTTACTATCAATCGCTTTGTCTGGCATTGCATTATATTACATTGATTTGTTACTTAAGTTACCTTGAATAAAATATGTTGCGCAAAAGACTATAGATATTATATTATGAATGAATCAGAGCTTATTAATTCTGAGTGTTGTAAGCAATATTTCTAAAAGAAAATGATCAAGACGATTCTAATTAATAGTTTGTTTTGTTTAGTAAATACTTATTTTATCCTATATATATTATAAATATATAATTATATTTTATCCGGTAAATAAATTACATATATGAATTTTATTCACAATATATTATTTTATTCGGATAAATAATTTAACGTGACACGATTTAAATTATTAAAAAAAATATCTAAAAAGAGTATTTTCGTAAAATATATTCGTATCAATTTAAATCACAGATGATAAAAAAAAAATGTTAAGCCCTCCTGGTACGCAGTTGCACGTCCCATCAAGATACATGACAAACGCGACAAAACAAAACTTCACTTTTGCACGTTCCCGGTATTTTGTGGAAAGCGCGCGAAATACTAAATTTCATCTACAATCTGAACAATGAGCGATTTTGTTTATTTACGATGTTAATGCAATCGTGTAACTTTGTTTGTCAGGTTAGTCTGTTGAATGACTTAAAAAAGAAAAAACAAAATAATAATACACTTATATACAATTAGATTAGTTTTTTTTAGTTTACATTTTAATGATTGATTTAAGTACGTCCGTCCTTGCGTGTGTGAATGGGAATATTATAATGCGTGCTCGTACACAGCACAGGTAGGCGGCGTCCTAATTGGGAGCGATCGTACGATGGCGCGATGCGTTTTTCATCTCGCGATCAAAGTGGTCGTGCGATGACCTAACAGGTATCCTAATAGATCGTGCGATGTCCATCATGTGATGCCGTCGCTCGATGGATGGCGCTCACGCCACTGCCACTGCGTCGACGCATCGCGTAGGTAACATTAGGATAGGATTAGGACACTCAAAGGAGATCTGTTGCTTTGATTACATGATCGCACGATCAAACGCATCGTATGATCGTTATTAAGCATTTAATATGCTCGCACGATTACTTGCGAGGTTCAAATTGGACACTGATGAAATCTGTATGTTTGAACTCATCGCACGACGAGAACGCATCGTGTCATCGTGCGATCTTCGCCAATTAAGACAACGCCGTACTCTATTCCCCTCTCTCTCGTAATTTCTCATAATTCGACGTGACGGAAATCCGACACGAATGGGGAGTTTAGTTGCACCAACGTCAGGGTTATGTGTTTTCCGAGGCACGAGACTGTCAACACTGAAGTTTTCCAAACCTCCGGCTGTTACTAAGGCCTTAACAAACTTTAGAACTAGGTGGGCGACGTCCATTTTTTAAAGTTAATTATTCCAACTTTACGTTTCACAACGTTGTTTACTAATTCAATTGCAATTCTACGAACAAAATGTCACTTTATCGCAATCCAATCGAAGCTTGATCGTTGCAGTTTATCCGTTTTCCTATTCCTTAATTCAATTAACCACTACTGGTATAATAGTTAACAATTAAGTTTGATTTCAAAATCATAATCATTATGTCAATAACGGTTTATACATATATAACACATAACATCATATTATCGGTTCGGTTTTGATCCGAATAAATATAGTATAGTCAAAGTTTCGGGAATCGGGAACGTATCGTAATCGTTATAAATTAGTAGAATTCGGTCCCAGTTTGCTCCAGCTCCCACTTGCTTCGCGTTAGAAGTGTAATTTTGTCTATTATTATTTTCCTACTAATAAGTTCATGATAAAATATATCAGGAAAATTACGTCACAAAATAATGACACGATGATTGTGAACGCTATGATTAGCTTAGGAAAAATTTAATGCCATAACTGTAAAGGAATCAAGAAATGCTTAATGTAAATATAAATTCTATTATTTTAAAGAGGAAAAGTCATTTCAGGGTAAAGACGAGGCCTCAGA
This sequence comes from Nymphalis urticae, assembly GCA_905147175.2. Classification (NCBI taxonomy): domain Eukaryota; kingdom Metazoa; phylum Arthropoda; class Insecta; order Lepidoptera; family Nymphalidae; genus Nymphalis; species Nymphalis urticae. The sequence continues at coordinate 2,685,791 of LR990008.1, forward strand.
TACAAAATCAGAATGAATTATCATTACGATTCTTGATTTATGGTATGAAAGTGAAAAGGATAAGGATGACTGAATGTCTGGAGTTGAAGAAATTCTTGATTGAATACGTTAAGTACCTATCCTACGGGTAACAATAAAAAGAGTATTTGTTTATTTATCTGCTGACGGTACACTACTAAAACCGTTTCTAAACTGATTTCATTGTACTCTTTTGTAGTTTCTGAACGAATACCCGATGAACTTGTCATGATTAATACAAATCATAAAGACACATTTATGTTTTTATTTATATTACGTAATAATCATCTGGTTCGTATAGCCTATTCCAACCACGAAAGGAATAAACCCAAATAAACAACTTTGACACCGATATCAATTGACGCGATGTCATTGGTCGAGATCTTGAATAATCTATGATATTCACTATGAATTCGCGAAAAATGGCGTTTTCAATGTCCACGAAGTTGTATTCGAAACTTCGAAAGTTAAATTAATGTGATTATAACTAGTTAAGTGGAATAGTGTTGTATTATAAATAAAGGTAATCAAGAATTGTTTATAGTGCGTAATACAGCAGAACAATTAGGAAATCGCATGCAATTTGTAAATCTAAGGTTTGTTTACCTTTAATCGTAGTCCGATTGGAACAGGGTACAGGTATGACAGACATCGGTACATGTCTGATTACTGTACCCAGGGGCCAGGGCACAAAGTCCACCAACAATAACAAGCAAGATTAATAATACCTTGAATCGAATTTTTAGTTTTTAATTTGATTAATCAAGGCCATGTACAGTTTTTTAATTCGCCTTTACGGTTTATGGTTTTTTTATGACGGCGTGTTATTATTTTTAACCCGTTTGTTATGGTAATAAACTTGCGTTATGTATAATTATGTATCTTACTTTTTTTTTTTGTAAAATTGGTCTGAAAAATATAAAAAGATATTAATATAACTAAATAACACCCAAAAGAGATATTTGTAAACGCTTAAATCCGAAGTAGTATTAGGTCGAAAATCTTAACGCAGGTAGAAACTGACAGAACGTTCAGAAAAAAAGGTTAGCATTTCTGAGAACGGTCGCATGAAGTGCAGCTTACGAAACCTTTTTTGTCGGCTAACGTTTTATGAAAAGCCTCACTTAAGACGGGATACAGTATAGTTATTGTACACAGATTATTCAACTAGATGTAAAGGTTTCAGTAAATACTTTTTCAATTTAACAATATATTGAGTGTATATGTATGAAATAAATACCTAGGAATATCCGTAAAAACTAGACGCATAATACAAAACCAACATAGCAGCGGCACTCGAGAAACGCGCGTTACGCAAACAGTCAAAGAATTCCTTAAATATTTGTTTTGACTGACTTGGATTAAAACAAATGATTATGTTACTGTATTCCTGCTACCCTTTGGAATATATTTACAAAATGATCGTGAGATTTCGAATGATACATAATTCAATAACCAATATTAAATTAGTGGGAATGTTACAGAATATACTCGTTTTAATTTGCTTGATATACTTATTAATAAATAAATTTTTGATATTATACCAATTTTTGCATTTATTTTTTTCAATAAATGACCTTCTACAATCTAGATCGACCATGGAGTGTCGGACTGTCAAACAGTAAACTTGATTACATGTTATTACAGTGTAATTATGCTGGGCGCGTGATATTTATTTATATTGTATTTGACTTGGGTCCAAAATGCAAATTACAATTTATATACTATTCTAGTATCTCTCAAATCTTCTAGAAAAAAATATATGTCTACATTAAAAGCCTTTGTATGTTAATGGTGTCTTATTAATTAGAAATGAATCTCATCACTCTCAAATGTATTTTTTCTCTCTTTTCATTCATATAATGCAATATAAGCAAATAATATATTACACATATTTTGTGATTTAGTAAAACATGAAAAAACAAGTCTTATAACAGTTGGAACCCAACTACCATAAAATAATGGGTTATTTTTTTTTTTTTTTTTAAATGTATAGGCTAGCGCTTGACTGTATCACACCTGATGGAAAGTGAGATACAGTCTAAGATGGAGCGCGCTTGCCTAGAAGGTGCCTATTCACTCGGAACTTGAAGGTACCCATATTGTAGGTGGTGGGGAAAACGGAGGTCGGGAGGGTATTCCAGACCTTGGCGGTGCGTATCAGAAACGAGGAAGCGAAACGCTTCGTACGTGTCCTAAATACGTCCACGTCAACCACGTACGGGTGCAGATCCTTTCGATGCCTCGCAGTTATAATATAATATTCTCACCATATTTCATAAACATAGTAAAGTATTAAGTATAAAGGTACCTTCTATCATTATTTCACGAGTAATGAAAGATTTATTTTAGTATATTCGATTTTAGTGTTCGTATATATTGTTTTTATTTATATAATTTTAAATATGGCTTTATTTATTAACCTTATTAATAATCACCTCATTATTAGTTGTAACTTGAAGTATTAAATAAGCATTTGATTTACTTTATGACAATAAGTCAATAAGTCCATTGTACATAATGATTTTGAATAAATCATTTTACTATAAGAATCCTACTATTATCTGTGTAGCTGTCGGTAAAACGGTTTCAGCAAGTGGCGCCAGCTCTGTTTTACCGACGAACATCGCCGATCTGTCATGGCGAATCGTGGTGTACGTTTCGTGCACAGTAAAACATAAATAATGATTCTTCGAAAATATATTTTACTAATGTGCGATAAAAAAACTCGTGCCTATTCTAAAATATCATGATTAACGTGTGAGTCATATAATTTAGGTTTAAGTGAGCGTTAAAATGGACAAGAAAAATGCTATTCGGAGAGGCAAGAGGCCATCCAAAGTTCTCGAAGAAAATTATTGGGATTGCAGCGTGTGTACATACAGGAATAACGCAGAAGCTTTTAAATGCTCAATGTGCGACGTTAGAAAAGGTAATTAAAAGTTAATTTTACGCCCAAGTATCCAAAACCACATTATACAAAATAATTCTTAAATAAATTTTCTTGAGACGTGGATTGTTGGTTAAAAGTAATTTTCATAATTTGCAAAGTTAATTATTACGGCGAAACAAATTTGCATTGCATTAACTCGACTGCCGTATAAATTATGCATAACCTTAAAAAGGTACAAAGGCAAGTATTGATTGGACGAAAGCTAACATTGGTCATACAAGAGAAACGCTTCGGTCAACATTCTCCTTAGAAAGTATTAGATATAATAATTCACTATTTAAATTCGCATAACAACTTTTACTTAAGAACTACATGATTTTTATGTATTTGTGACATAAAATATAATGTTCTTTACAACATTGTAAGTAAGCCTTTTGATCATACATCTAAATGTATAATTGGAATATTATTAAAACAATGTTTTTTCATCCTGTTATGAACGTAAACAAATTTCCTATTAAAATTGATACTAAAGTATCCCACGGTCTGGCGCCACCTTCGCATATAACCCTATCACGACCAATTACCGTTACTATAACCCGATTCAATGTAAAGTAAGGACTTTTTAAATCGTTGGTATAAAAATCGTTGACCTTTTATCATACACTGCATATTGTATGCCTATTTATAATTTTATTACACCTGTATATTGCTGTTTAAGTATTTATTCCTCAAATAAAGAATACAATTCACTTTAAATATTTGAGAAAACAAGATTAACATACTTAAATATCATATATACAACACACGGGCGGTACAGGAAAATAAAGTACAACAAATTAAACTCTTCACTTAAAATAATGTGGGTATGACAAACCAAGATGCAATGTTACGTATCGTTTGTTATAGCAATTAGATAGCAATTGATATTATTGTCTTTAGTTAATTTACAAATTAAAATTTTGTAAGAAAAATGCAATAATCAAACAATATATCAAATTTAAAAAAATATTATCACAAGATTAACTTTAAAATTTTACATTTTCGAGAAATTTCGATAAATTTTTAGTGACATTCAGTTTGTATTTTAGAACGACAAAATAAATTGAAATTAATACGTTTGATCTTTTTTACTAAGGTACGTTTTCAAAAAGTCTAGTCCATATTAAAATAAAAAATATGTTATGTATCTTATATGAATTTGGCTTTTATCGAATAAGAATAATCAGCCAAAGTTTGGTAGAAAAAAAATTACTTGCAAAATCTTAATTCATTTACGTATTTCCGTCTGTTTGCAATGGACGTAAAGACATTCAGATGCAGCGTATTCGATATTATATATATATCGATGCATATACATATAATGACTGCATCGTAGGTAGTAACTAGATATAAGAACGCAGATCCCGAGGTCCTAGGTTGAAACCCGAGGTCGGACCTATAAAATGTTATTGGGGTTTTCTGTCGAAGTTGGCTAGTCTCTCAAGAGTGGCCGCCGTGGCCGAAACCTGTCAGGAAGTCATCATACTCATCGTTTAAATGTGTATCGCAATAAAGTTGTGAACAGATGGTGCCTCAACCACTCACGTGCGGTTTGGTCTACATGCATTAAAAATATATTTATATACTTTAACTTCATTTTGGCACATTCACATTTACTTTGTATAGAAAAATGCTTCATTATGAGTGAATGTCGACTTCTTAGGAAGCGGACCCTGAGGCGGCTTATTTGGAAATTGGCAGTGTTTTCAATTTTGAAATTAAAAAGAATGATAACAATGCCCAAAATTCTGTTCTAAAACCATTCATGCTTGATTTCAAAAAGTCTTTAACGTACTTAGTTCTTAAAAGTTGGTACAAATACCAACAAGATGGTACGTCTAACGTCACTGGTTCGTACGACCTCCGATAGTGTTATTCCTCGGACTAAGGGAATAGAGAGCTCTATTCTGTTTATGTATAATGGGCATGATGACTGATTTTGAAATAACCTTCTATAATGTAGGTACACGTCTACTATTACTGAAAATAATTTTATTTCAGTAATAAACTAACTGCTTACGCAAATAATTGCATTTTCATTTACCTATTTTGAAATTCGCTCGAAATCACCCGCAGGTGTCATGGCGCCTGACGTGACGTCACGCCTCAGAAAACGTCAGTAAACGTTGTATTGCGTCTATACTCAACGAAGAAAGGCAGAAAGTATTGCGTATTTCCTAAGGTTAAAAATGAATTCCAAAGTTTAACAACGATTTATTAAAAATCTTATTAATCCCAATGTGTATATTAAAATGGGATCATTTTTTAGAATCCTTTTAAAATAGTTTCTTCTCTAAAATCATTTATTTTTTAATTATTTAATACTGTCATCATGCCTATTCTGTAAATTCGGAATGTTCCTTGCGTAGTTCGCTGAACAACTGACTGACATATCACCCATTACGAGATCTCTGAAAGCATAAGTCTGATTGACTCACTAAGAACGAAGTATGTATATAATATATTTCAGGTGAATAGATTTTGATCCAGTTCGATTGATTGTCACGAATATTGACACTTATAATATTTTATTAATAAATATTCAAGATTTACAAGTATACCCCAAACGCATTCATGCTTGCCTTTATTCGCCGGATGATAGCGTATACCGTTCGAAGGTTCCTTACGGTTGCATTATTGCCGTGGTGATACTGCATACTGTAGCAATGTATACTCATAGGTGTACCTTGTATCATCGCTGCTAATATAGCGGTAAGGAGACTTACCTAATAATGTTCTGCACACCGTTTTCGGCAACGGCGGCCAATTTCAAGAGATGCGCAGGACATATTGTAGTTTACAAGTGTGTGCGCAAACACAGGTGCACTCTCTATTCCCTAACTCTCATAATCCAATGGGACGGCAATCCAACACGACCGGAAAGAGTTCAGGCGCAGGACCAACGGCTTTACGTGCTTTCCGAGGCACGGGAGTGTACACACAGACACTTCAGACTCCGGGCAGCTACTGAGAATTTTCGACAGAAAAACTCAATAACTTTTCATTGGCGTGACCTGGGATTTGAACTCAGGACCTCGGGGTCTGCGGCCATACATGTAGCCACTTGACCAATGAGGCAGATTCAAATTTTAGAGGTTATTTATTACTTAGAATCAAATCGAGTTTCTACAATGTTTCGATTACTATTTGATAAATTGTCTCGTAATATACATTTTTATTTTTAATTTATTTGAGAACTTACAAATATATAACAACTAGTTTCAGTTAGTGTACTGTACACAGCGGGTGGGATAGGTTTCAGGTATCCAATCTCCTTTTCTGTATGCATGCATGCATGTGTATGCAAATTATATATAATAATAATAATTTATGATGATCTGTTGAGTGTTTAAACGTGAAAGCATAACAAACGACCTCGCTTTCGCATTTATAATTTTAATAAAGTAAGTCCTTCATTGGGGTTGATTCGTAACAAATTTCATCAAAATTGGTCCAGTAGTTTAGCCGTGGAAGCGTAACAGACAAACAGGTTAACTTTCGTAAATTATATTACAGTAACAGCCTGTTAATGCCCCACTGCTGGGATAAAGCCTCCTTTTTGAGGAGAATGTTTGGAGTTTATTCCACCAAGCTGCTCCAATGCGTGTTGGTAGAATACACATGTGGCAGAATTTCAATGAAATTAGACACATGTAGGTTTCCTGACGATGTTTTTCTTCACCGTCAAGCACGAGATGAATAATAATAATAAAAAATTAAGCACATGAAAATTCAGTGGTGCTTGTTCGGGTTTGAACCCACGATCATCGGTTAAGATTCACGCGTTCTTACCACTTGGCCATCTCAGTTTATAACATACGACGAAATCCCAGAATAGTCATCTCATGATGCATTTTGAAATGACTTTCTTATCTCGATGTAAATAGTAAGTTCAAATGAAAATCATATTATTCGCTTCCATCGAATAAAAAACAACTTGAGCTTATTTACCATTTAATCTATATTTAAAATACGGCCAAGCGCGAGCGTGACTTGCGCACGCTTTAACATCGTGAATCGATTTTCAGTCTAACACTAGGTAACGGAAAGTTGAACGAAATTATTATAGCTATAAAGGAGTTTGCAATTGAAATAATAATTTAAGTACAAACTACTGATATTATAATGAAATATTTTTTTATTTTTATTTAATCGTAATTTTCTGAAGCTTATGCTTAAAAATCGGGTTATTGGTTGTATAATTAAATTTAAATATAGTGTAAGCAGATCTGTTATATATGGCAGATTGCATTTTGATATATTTTTTTAATTTAAATATGATTGAAGATCTACATTATTCGTCCGTTTGGATATTAACATTTTATCTGGTAAATGCTAGTTTATACGCGGACTATTATAGATATAGGATAGTATTAAAACGACTATTATTATTATTATTTATAAAATATAAAAGACATGCTCATTTTTAAACGTACACTCACATTAAGACCCTTAACCCTCACATACATAACAAACAAACAAGTCAGTATAGCGATACAAATAAATAATACATGTAATACAGACTAAGGGCTGATAGGTTCTCATTTCAGAGTTTGAGTGGATTCAGTCATCTGAATGATGTGTGTGATATGTAAGATAAATCCTATGGGAAGGAATAAATAAAAACAAACGCTAGATTTACAGTTTCCATGCGATTTGGTAATAGTTTTGTTATATTATGTATACGTATTGGTGGTAGGGCTTTGTGCAAGCTCGTCTGGGTAGGTACCACCCACTCATCAGATATTCTACCGCAAAACAGCAGTACTTGGTATTGTTGTGTACCGGTTTGAAGGGTGAGTGAGCCAGTGTAATTACAGGCACAAGGGACGTAAAATCTTAGGTCCCAAGGTTGGTGGCGCATTGGCTATGTAAGCGATGGTTGACATTTCTTACAATGCCAATGTCTATGGGCGTTGGTGACCACTTACCATCAGGTGGCCCATAGGCTCGTCCACCTTCCTGTTCTATAAAAAAAATCACAACAGTTCTTAATGAATATATCATTATTTATACTACAATAGAATCTCACTTTACTACTTAAATCAATTTCTATTTTAAAAAATCTCTTTATTTGTCTTTACATCTCGGCTATGTGAACTTGGCACCCGACTTTTAAAAATCGATTTTTTTCTTTTTGATTCTTATAGACATTCGTATGTAGTTTATTGTAGTAAATTTTTTTTCGTTTGTAGTAGCTCTAAAAAAAAATTGGAGGACATCGAGTGACAAAATGAATAATTGTTTCTTAAACAGAATCGTTTGTAGTTGATTGTAGTGGAAAAAAAATCGTTTGTAGTTAAAGTAAAAAAAAAAAATTCAAAGTAAAAAAAAACTTTAAAACAAGTTTTTTTTCTTTAACAAGCCAAAAACGAATGAAACGACCGATACTACAAACGAATAGAAGATACTACAAACGAAAAGAGATTACAACAAACGAAATGACCGCTACTACAAACGCATAAAAGGTAGTACAAACGAAATTGACGCTACTACAAACGAATAGAAGGTACTACAAACGATATTAACGCTACTACAAACGAAAAGAGATTACTACAAACGAAAAAAAGTTACTACAAACGAAATGACCGTTACTACAAACGAATACAAGGTACTACAAACGATATTAACGCTACTACAAACGAATATAAGGCACTACAAACGAATATAAGGTACTACAAACGAAAAGAGATTACTACAAACGAAAAGACTGCTACTACAATCGAATAGAAGGTACTACAAACGAAATTGACGCTACTACAAACGAATAGAAGGTACTACAAACGAAATTAACGCTACTACAAACGAATATAAGGTACTGCAAACGAAAAGAGATTACTACAAACGAAAAGAGTGCTACTACAAACAAAAAGAAGGTACTACAAACGAAATTAACGCTACTACAAACGAATATAAGGTACTACAAACGAAAAGAGGTTACTACAAACGAAATTAATTCTACAACAAACGAAAAGAGGTTTCTACAAACGAAAGTTTGGGGTTAAATTTCCAAAAACGACGAAATACGTATGCATTTATTTTTTCCTAGACGCTTTAATATTAATAATCATTCTTCTTACTTCAAAAATGAGGACTGAGGAATGACGATAGTAGATATTCGTTTGTAGTAATCTCTTTTCATTTGTAGTAGTAATCTCTTTTCGTTTGTAGTACCTTATATTCGTTTGTAGTAGCGTTAATTTCGTTTATAGTACCTTCTATTCGTTTGTAGTAGCGTTAATTTCGTTGGTAGTACCTTCTTTTTGTTTGTAGTACCTTCTTTTTGTTTGTAGTACCTTCTTTTCATTTGTAGTAGCAGTCTTTTCGTTTGTAGTAGTAGTGTCAATTTCGTTTGTAGTACCTTCTATTCGTTTGTAGTAGCGTCAATTTCGTTTGTACTACCTTCTATTCGTTTGTAGTAGCGTCAATTTCGTTTGTACTACCTTTTATGCGTTTGTAGTAGCGGTCATTTCGTTTGTTGTAATCTCTTTTCGTTTGTAGTATCTGCTATTCGTTTGTAGAAGCGTTAATTTTGTTTGTAGTAACTTTTTTTCGTTTGTAGTAGCTTCTATTCGTTTGTAGTAGCGTTCATTTCGTTTGTAGTACCTTCTATTCGTTTGTAGTATCGGTCATTTCATTCGTTTTTGGCTTGTTAAAGAAAAAAAACTTGTTTTAAAGTTTTTTTTTTACTTTAACTACAAACGATTTTTTTTCCACTACAATCAGCTACAAACGATTCTGTTTAAGAAACAATTATTCATTTTGAGTACCGACAAAACCGGGGGATGAGTTTTTTTCGATGTCCTCCAATTTTTTTTAGAGCTACTACAAACGAAAAAAAATTTTACTACAATAAACTACATACGAATATCTATAAGAATCAAAAAGAAAAAAATCGATTTTTAAAAGTCGTTTGCCAAGTTCACATAGCCTTACATCTCCTGTGATTGGAATAGCGTATGTTGTTCAATTGTTATCTATAGAGATAGAAAAATCCTAGTTATTTGTTAAAAGTATGACGACGAGTCTTAAATTAATTAAATCGTATGCTTTGCGTCGTTATAGTGACTATTAGGAATGATCGTGTCGCGATTGTTTTAAAAATTACCACGTTTCTATTGGCATGGCGGTTGATAAGGTTCACCAGATATACAAGCGAGCCGTCTCGTATACTGTATAGCAATAACCCTTTTGGCTATCTGTTTATATTATATGTATAAATTATGTACAATTAAAAAGTAGCACGACTTTTTAATATAAAACAAATATTATACCAACATATTTTATATATGTATAAGATGAACCAACAAACTGTATTCAAACATTCTATATATTCGATACTAAAAACCTTTTACAACTATTGTCGATAGTCTAATGTAGTTGGTTTTAAGACGAGGAAGCGTGCTAATGGCGAAATTGTGTCGTGTTGGAATATAGAAGCGGGGAAATTGAATTGTGAGGCACGGCGAGGCCCGAGGCGGAGACGAGAGTAGTTTTGTACTGTGAGAATTTGGGTATTGTGTATATTATATATAAATTACCGCTTTGCATATTCGTGTTCTATTTTCGAATTCGAAAAAGATATTCGTTTGTATTTAATTTAATTACATTTGAATGTCGAAGATCCATTGTTGCAATCCGGGGAAGAACCGTTGAGTTTTTGTGTCCTTTATTCGTGTTTATACCGTTCCTCAAAAATTTTGAAGTTGGAGGCCATTTGTTATTTAACGGATATTTACGTTCAAAGTAACATTACTTTACGTTATAAAACGCATACCATATAAAAATTCTATAATAATCTACGTCTTATAACAATACGCTATCAGGTTACGAAGGCTAATTTTCAATTGGATTAGAAGTTTCTTCGTGAATCCTTATAAACTAACGAAACAATATTAAGGCGATAAACTTGTTTTTATTTCTTAAATTGAGAAGCCTGTTTAGGGTTTAATTTTAATTTTTTCATCGCTACTTTTAAATAAAAAACTAATAGAATAATCGAACTCCTACTGATAAGAATAAAATAGTATCACCCACTAATCATATATTCTACCGCTAAGCAGTAATACGTAATTTGATTGTGTTCGGATTTGAAGGGAAGGGGTAAACATCTTAGTTCCCAAGGGGGGTGACGCATTGGTGATGTAAGGGTTGGTTTATATTTCTTGCATCGCCAATGTTTAGACGGTGGTGTCTATTTACCATCAGGTGGCTCACTTGCAGTCTGTGTAATAAAAAAAAAACAATTAGGGAGTCATTCATGTGTCATAGTGTAAGGGTCCTGGTGGATGGTCCTATTTTGATATTCAGTTCGATATAAAATTCTATACACACATATTTAAGAATATCATCTCACACGTATATATATTTTAAAATATTGCACAATATATCCCTCTATACCTACAAAATACAAAAATAAAAAGTTCAATAATACATGATAACGAATACATGAATACCGCGTATTCGGTGAAAATAATAATGTATAATATTTAATGTTATATAGGAACATCGACCCGTAAACCTCGTATCAACCCGGCGCTGGTCGCTGCGCAGGCGGCCGGCACGGCGCCCACCAGCTCGCAGAAACGACCGCGGTCCGCCAACTCACTCAAAAAGAAACGACGCCAGCCACGGCTCAATAACGTGGATAGAAGTTCGGCGCAAACTAGAGAGGTATGGGTGAAGTGTTCGTTTGTAAATCATACCTTAATACATAAACCAGTGATAGAGTATTGCAACATACCTCTGGGAAGTTACCGACCACATTTTTTTTAAAATTTAAATAGATAGGCCTATTGGCAAATGGGTTACATGTTGGTTAGTGGTTACCACCTGCACTGTAACTAATATTAAAAGTATCATCGTCATGCGCCACCAACCCTGGGAGCTAAGGTGTCACGTCCCTTGTGCCTGTGGTTACACTGACTAAGTACGCATTAAGTATTTTTTTATAAGTAAGTATAAGTAATAGTATAATATAAGTTATAATAAGTATAAGTTTTTTTTTATAGAATAGGAAGGCGGACGAGCATATGGGTCACCTGATGGTAAGTGGTCACCAACGCCCTTAGACATTGGCACTGTAAGAAATGTCAACCATCGCTTACATAGCCAATGCGCCACCAAAGTTGGGAACTAAGATTTTATGTCCCTTGTGCCTGTAATTACACTGGCTCACTTACCCTTCAAACCGGAAAACAACAAGTACTGCTGTTTTGCGGTAGAATATCTGATGAGTAGGTGGTACCTACCCAAACGAGCTTATACAAAGCCCTACCACCAGTATTCCTGGGCGGTAGAATTTATAATGAGTGCGTGGTATCTACCTTGACTTGCATAATCTTTATTACCACCCAATATCAACACTTTATATGGCTGTGCTTTAAAGAGTGAATGGGACACATCTTAAATCCTTTGATTGACGGCATATCATGTCCCTGAAACTAGAACAGCAGTCAGAAAATATGATGATTTGACGGTACCAGAAATCATTGTTTCTATAAGTCATCACTATGGACCACAGATCATAAACTAGTGTCAGCTCGCGGCTTCGACCGCGTGTGAGGGGGGTGTTACCCTTAATCCTTTCTGTACATCTGATAACATGAGAACAAAGATTAAGATCTGAAAGCGTAACTAGCAAACTCGCTTTTAAGATGTTAGTAATAGGGTTTATTATTACTAATCACTATTAATTCTTATTCTTAACAACCAACTGATCCATTACCTAGAAGATCACTGTTTAATTAATGATCGTCAGTACGGATTTCGACCAAAACGGTCTACAGGTGATCTTCTAGCGTACGTAACACACCTCTGGGGTGAAGCTATCGACAAGCATGGGGAATTGTTGGCTGTCAGCCTCGATATATCTCCAAGGCTTTCGACAGGGTCTGGCACAGAAGCCTTCTCTCCAAGCTGCCGGCATATGGTCTGCCTGCTCACTTTTGCACCTGGATTGCCAGCTTCCTACACAAGCGCAGCCTTCGTGTTTTAGTTGATGGTTGCGCTTCACAATTGTATGTAGTGAATGCTGGGGTCTCCCAGGGATCTGTGCTATCTCCCACTCTGTTTCTTTTCCTTCTTCCCCTACTTCCCCCTTCCTTCACAAGTCTACGCGTGCTGGCTCTCGATGTCACCGACTAACAGTGACATCAATTCCATCGCGCACAAAGAAATTTGGCAACTCCTTTCTTTGTCGCACTTCAAAAAAATGGAATTCCTTACCAGCTCACGTATTCCCCTCCTCTTACGACCCGGGTTCCTTCAAACGAGGCGTGATGAGGCATCTTGCGGGCCGGCAAGGCGAGGGCGGCTAGTGCAGAACCTTCTTCCCGTCTGTACTGGCCGTCCTCGCGTTTGGACTCTACTACCACTTAACATCAGGTGGAGTAGAGTCATTTGCCCTCCCGGCAAATATATATAAAAAAAAAAAGTATTAAAAAAAAAACTCGAAACTGTTTTCCACTTTTGATCTTTAAACAATTGTTTTTTTTTACAATTGATTTCGTTTCAATATAAGTCGACATTGTTGCGAAATCTCCAAGAGTACTTTGGAGTGGGCAAAAAAAAAAACAAGAGAGACAGTCAATATTCCATCAAACTAGCGATCTATAAGTGGCTAGTTTCAGTGACGTCAGCACGATGACGCATTGAGTGGCCTTTACATTCTTCTTGCAGTACCAGTGTCTAAAGGCGAAGTTACCTTCGTTCCGTTTCAAAAAGGCATTCTCCCATTGGCCGGACTTATATATACATATTATATACTTGTCTTAAAACTTTTATCATTCATATAATATAAATGTTATTGACTTCTTGTAACATGTACATAAATTTAAGGCTGCAATATCGAATATTTTCGCTATAGCTACCAAATACCAATAATACCAAGTGGGGTTTTACAGCATAGGTTTTATGTAATAAAATACTGGTTATGGCTTTGCAAGCTCGTCTAAGTTATGAGATACACACACTTATGAGATATTCTCTTGCAAAACAGCAGTACTTTGGGCATTGTTGTGTTCCGGTTTAAAGGGTGAGTGAGCCAGTATAATTACAGGCACAAGGGACATAACATCTTAGTTCCCAAGGTTAAGCGATGGTTAACATTTCTTACAATGCCAATGTCTATATGCGTTGATCACCTACCATAAGATAGCCCAAACTTTCGTCCGCCTTCCTGTTATATAAATATATTTAAAAAAAACACAAAAATGAAAGTGACGATAGTAACAGTTACATGATCACAAAAGGTGTAGTAAATGATACGCCACGATAAAATAGTTTAGATCGAGATAATAATGGTAATATACACATATTTTAACATAAATGAAGATGTACGAACCGATAAGGTATAAAAATCTTTGAATTTTAATGATGACATTACACTTTCGAACCAAGTCGCCACAGCTGATTTTCCACCTGCGTACCTATATACACATTAGTCCTTGAAATACAAAGTTTTTACAATGTTCTCGTAATGAACGAATAAATATTCATTTTATAATGTTTGGCATAAATATTTAATATATATATGAATATTAAAACGTTGTGCGAATTTTTATTTTTCTTAATCGCATTCCGAATGAAAACTTCTTAGTGACGTTCATTTTTTATGTCTTAAATGCTTATAAAGGGGTTTTAAAGGTGTGTGTGTTGGTATTTGTAGAGGTAATTAACTCGGTACATAATAGTTGAATGTTATGCAATATCTTCTTAACTTTATGTCTTAAAGCAATGGATGGGAGTAGTAAAATGTCAGAACGGAGATGCATGCAATGAAAATAAGTGGAGAAATAAGAATCTAAAGTTAACGGATCTAAAAGCCGCTGAGAAATCCTCAATATCGTTTTTAGAAAAGGCCAAAAGTATGATACCTTCGTTTTATCACGTGATCAGCAATTGTAGTATTGTTTTGAATAATTAAGACAATCGTCGAAATCACTTTGTCTAGTTCTCTCAGAAGTGATTCAGAAATAATAAGCAAGGAGGCAAGCGCGCTCCATCTTAGACTGTATCTCACTTTCCATCAGGTGTGATAACAGTCAAGCGCTAGCCTATACATTTAAAATAATAATAATAATAAATTTTTCGGTAATGACTGATCGAATGCCTTAGATAATTGTCAATTTGTAATTGAAATTATAACTCGATTCGAATTTTATTTTTATTTTATATTATTAATATAAAATAAAATTATATTATATTTTATTATTGCAATTGATAATCATAATATTGTATAGACGCTTTTGCAAGTGGTGGATGTTATTGGAGCTACGCATGTTTTTTAGTTGGAAATCAAACTATGAAATAGTCGGAATTAGATTAATAGAAGCCTTATTGTCTATGGACGTTGTATTATTCGACTTTATTATCCCAAGTGTGTGGTATTTCTTGTGTAAATATCTAATTGATCATATTCTAATTTTGAATATCTTATTATATTTAAATCTTCTGTTGAATATTTGTTGAGAGTGTATTATCAAATAATACTTTGTTTGAATTTAGAATTTTTGCTTTTTTTTTTTAAACAGTGTGTGACAATGTTTGGTCATATTATAATCTATTGTCCATCAGGTAACTGTAAGCGGCGTGACAGTTGTTATAACAGAGTATAAACCTAAGAAGTCAGTATCGAGCAGTTCCAGTGACGTCGAATCGTCGAACGAAGCGCGACCTTGATTACTTTCATCGATGACCTATTCATACCTTATTAGTATCACTTTGTCAACTGACTTGACGGAAGACCAATTGGTCTTGACTTTTATGTAATCAGATGTCGATGTATCTCTTGTTTATTTCAAATTTCGAACGTAATTTCGAATTTGAAAGATAACGTGTGATTCTAAATTTAAATTGATCTCGAACGTTCGAAAGTACTTCAATCGATATCTGTATTACGGATTTAAAATAATTTTATATTCGAATCAAATTGGTATTTTTTTTTAGAAAGGTGTTTATAGGTCATTAAAGATCACATTTTTTCATCCCAACTTATTGACAACTATTACCTTATTACCTTTATAGTGCATACTGTGTATTCTTAGTGTAGTTTAACTTTTGATTCGTAGTATTTATTCTTTTATTAATATCTAAATTTTAATGATAAAATTAAAAAAAAACTGCCATGTAATTGCTTTGGAATTAATTTATTTCTATGTATTTATTGATGTTTGCATTTGTGTGGCCATTTTATATATCATTCTTTGAAACTAATCCCAGCCTCTACGTAGATATCGTTTTCTCCCTTAATTTAAATAAAATAGATAAAGACGGAAGATGGGTATTTAAGTTTCTGGTCTTAGTTTTCAAGAATGTTTGTAAATAAGAAGAGACCAGCGTGGCACTGCCGAAGAGTAAGAAATGTAAATAGAGATCGTCTGAAGGATTTGTACAGATTATTATAATGAAAACCTTTGTCTATTTAATGCGCTAGGTGTCCGAACAATTGAAGACTTTTGCGTAATGTCATCGACGAGATCTGTACATTGCTATTTTCGTAGAAGGATTCAGGTGATAAAGTTTTCGAAATGTTATAGCAGTTATAAGAATTTACATATAAAAATGTCACGTTACACGCACAAATATTTGCTAACGACAATAGAACAAAATGGACCAGATCTGATGAATCGATTTTTAGATCGATTTTCGTGATTTTCAACTCGAAAAACGTAATATTACAGTATTTATATGATGGTTTTTTTTTAATGTTTTACGGAGAAATTACAATAGATCGATTTCCGGTCTTCGAATAAATACGTTCTATTTGAGGTGAGTTATATATACAGACTGCGAATTTTTAACGCCTGACAAGTAAATAAAATCGGGGGATCAAATTCAAACAATTACAATTTGATCAGTCTATAATTATTTTTCCACACTATATATACTCAACAGCGAATGACTTGATAGCGCGATTCAGAAATGTGACATATTGAATAAGCGCCATCTATCGCTATCGGTTTGTAACATGGTTACACAGAAAGTTTATATGAAATTTGTAACCAATGTCAGGCGATTGTGTTTGGTAAAGCAGTCTGCAGTCTCGGAGCTGTAACGATATGTAGTGCCAGGTCAATTATATCACATATTATCAACAAAAACGTTTCAATGTTCATCAATCGACAAGACTCAAATATAAATCGTCTCGTATTATCACAAATTGTATGTTTCCTTGTATATATATTTTGTTTGTTTGAGGGTGGAACAGATTTTTAGCCAAAACACTAGACAATATTGTGTTCGAAGCGTTAAATAAGTATTTATTCTAGCTTTAAGTTTTTTTTCGTGTAGGATTAATTTTAAAATATCACAAATTAACATTCGACGACGGTGTGATAGAATTTTCTAGTAATAATTTGTTTTTTAAACGTTCGCTAATCGAAATACATATAAATGTCGCCATTTTGTTATCGTGTGTGGTTTTCGTGTTTTTTTTTTTTAAATAGTTTCAGAACGAAGTAAGAAACGCTAGATGCCATTTTGTAATATATAATTTCATGAATAAATATTTGTAAAATGTATATTTTGCGAAGATGATGCAGTATTTTTATACGGTTCCCTTAGTAACGAATTTAGAAAACCCATGTATGTTTATGCTAGTAATTATGTTATAACTTGACGCCAGAATTATAATTTGTAGTAAATAAATGTATAATATCTATGTAGTTAATTATTCGAGCTATATCTAGAAATATTATAAAATTGGGTTGCGCGCGCGTGTGCGTGTGTGTGTATGTGTGCGTGCGCGTGTGCGTGTGTGTGTGTGTGTGTGTGTGTATGTGTGCGCGCGCGTGTGTGTGTGTGTGTGTGCAACTGTGCATGCAATACTGTTTATCTTCTTTCAAATCAAATCTTTAAGAATTGGTTATAAAATAGATTTTTGTAAAAATAAGTAGACTTGCACATCTTTTTTGGCGTTTAGTAACTCAGAATGAGTATTTACTCATTTCCATAGCTTCTTCCAAAACGTAGAATTTCCATGCAAACTCTAATCGCGATCACTACTCTAGGAATACATTTTCATAAAATCTTTTTTAGTGCTAGAGTCTGTTCTTATTGAATAGTCGTAATGGACACAGATTATTTGATTTTCGATTTTTTAAATTTTTTTCGTATGAATTCAAGTTGAAGGCGAAGTTGTGACATAATTACTAACATATAACTATAATAGTGAAATAGTTGAACACCAATTTTTAATACGAAATAATAAGCGTTTGTATTACAATTAGTAGGAATTTTGTAGCGAATGAGAAATTATTCGTAGTTAATGTTACAATTGTTTTTTTTTTTATATACAGTAATATCTCGATATATTAAAAATTTATAAGTCAGAGCGTAACTTAATTTATTTTTCTCGACTATATTTATATTATTTCATATTTTTATAAATAATGCCGTTTATTTTTAAGATTTTATTTATTTATTAAGGTCTGTCTATAACTAAACAAAAAGCAAAAGTCATAAGATCAGTAATAATAAATATTTTCTTAACAATATTTGCCTAAATTAAAACAAAATGTCTGTACTTGCAAACCGGTATTCGTGAGTTTGAGTATTACTGTGTATATAATCGTACGTCTTAATGTCAACATAAACACTTTTTTTTTTTAATTTGACAGCTACGGATGTTATAGAAATGAGTTAATGAAAAAAAAATTAGCGCTTACGTTTACGTGTTTATGTTGGCATGTGTGTGAGGGGCCTTAGGTAAAAGATATTAGAATTATTCTAAGCGAATAATTCATAGTTATCCTTATGTTGACTGATGCTTTTCATTTTAATAGACTGATTTTTTTGTTATTTTAATAATTTCAAGTGAAAACAATGAAACAATTTTAATTTATAACGAAAATACTTGTTTAAATTGTGACAAATATGATAGTTTCAAATCATGTGACATAAAAAGATAGTCGAACCTTAAATATTTATTACTTTTTTTTTGTTCATATTTAACTCAAAGGTCGTTTGTCATAATTCTTTTCAAGTTTTTTCTCACATGATTTTTTGGTGTTAACATAAATTAAAATTTATATTTCAGCTAAATGTTAAATTAATTTGTAAATATAGCGCTAAATGTTAATTATTTTTAAGACCAATATCGACGTATTGTATTGTATATAAAGAATGTGGAAACTAATTTGGTTTTTTTATTTATCCCGATATTTTTACCATTGTTTTCTAAACTGTCAGGCCCGAGTTAGAGATCCAAGGCCTGTGCACTGTAACATTTGAGGCCTGAGGTTACGAAGCGGTTAGAGGAAAATTGGTGGGGAATCTGGGCCGGTGCCGTGTAGGCCTAGGCATACGGGGCTGCAAATCGTGGATTACAAACTTCCCAGAGCTTTGAGGGGTCACAATATTCAAAATGAAAAAAATGGTGGAGTGCCAAGTATTCACGAAAAATGACAAATTTATATGCTTTTGTTAATTAAATAATAATATTAATATAAAACAGTGATGAAGTTATATGCTTAAATATAACAATTATTATGTTATTGTAATAAATTGATTTTGATGTGGATTTAACTGTATATAGTAATAGTAGGCATTGCTCAGCAATTCTTAAATATCCAAATAATAATAAAACACATTCAACAAATCAAAAGTCGTGCCAATAATGAATTAATTATTTCACCTTTCTGTCCACCGACATATTAGCGGTTTTATACTAGCGCGCGTCTTTTTTTTTTAACAACGCTGATGTCGACGTTGATCATAGTTATGGATGAATTTTTCGCATTAAATTCTAGAAACCATATCACTTCCTGGGAATCTTGATAGAAATTTAATAAAGTGAAATAAAAAAATATGGATATTTTTATTAAGCCTGTTTCCTGTACCTTATATTAATAGTTCGAGTGACGTGTAATGTCTTTCAGAAGATGTAATTAAATTTGTAATGTGATAACATGACTTGAGACATATTAGATTATAATTTCCCGACATAGTATAAATTATGACACTTCACGACGTAAAGGTATGTACATCGTGTGTATGTACGTACAGGTAACAATTCGCAACTGTCGACAAGAGCCTCCTGGGCTAAAGACTCCTCTGCTTCTTCCGGAATAGACTTGGAGCTTATTCCACCAGCTGTTTCTAGTTTTTATGTCATAGGCAGGGCGGACTAGCAAATGGGCCACGTGAAGTTTGGTGGTGGCACCACCTGACACCATATAGCATCTCCACGATGTTGCCATTCATAGCAGGGACAAGTGAAATAAAATTAGGCACGTGAAACTTAGTAGAAACGTGATTTAAACCAAGCTTACCTTATAATGATAATAGTTTTGGGACATTATTCACACACGACCATCTTATCCCAAACTAAGCAGAGCTCGTACAATGGAAACCAGACAACTGATATACTACATATACTTTTTTTCTTTTGTAAATATATACTTATATAGATAATTACACCCAGACTCGGGACTAACAGACATGCTTATGCACATAAATGTCCGTCCTGGGTGGGAATCGAAGCCACAACCTTCGGCGTAAAAGGCAAGTATCTACTAACCGCGCCAACCGGCCCATCCAATTTATTTTATTTATATGAAGAAAAACAAAAAAAACAACAAAATTTGTATTCATTATATTACATTGCGAATAAAACTTAATCATCAGGAAGGAAGTCGATTGGTAAAAGAAAACGCCTAATTTTGATCACAGAATAAAATCTACCCTAAATACATGTTGCTATTACTACAGATAAAATCTTAATAAATGTAAATTGAAAATAAAACCGCGTTCAAGCAATTATCATTTTTACAAAAAAGTGTGCAAATTGCAAATAATTCAAACAATCAAATTTAAATAGAACAATCCGATTTTTCACGACAGAATTGCAAGATTCCATTACGTAAATTCATAGTTACATGCCAAGATAATTGATCTCGTGGAAATATATAAGTAAATATTACGTAATAATTGTACTTATATTAGTAGGAAATATTTAAATAGTCCCCTATGCTTAAAATGCGGTTTAATTTATATTAATTATACACACAGGAAAAGATTAAAATGAAAACACAAATAGCTCTACGCCATGTTACATATATGCGATGTTAGGTATGTCTCCAGTGAAAATGCTTTGATATATAATAACTTTCAACGAGTTACTATTTATCGAATGTGTATTTATATATGTATAACTGATAATGGATAATCGTAGGATCTTTTTATCTCTGACTGTACAATATAAAGCTTTGTTCAAACCCTGTGTGCCACACACCCTTAAATTATTCTACGATACAGTATTTAACTGCAATTCTCGAACAAACATCTGTTTTGAGTGTAGTTAAGTGAATGAGTATAATTAAAAGCATAAGGCATATCTTATATCCCTTGAACGGAAGTTCACTGAACTAGATGATAGACTTTAAAATTAACAAATATTATCCGTGCAATGTTCTCGTAGCTCTTGCGTTTGTTAGGAATATGCAGTCATTAAAAAAAATTGTCTATGGTTCATCTTAATATCTTTGATTAGAACGTCACAAGGTTACCTGTAGAATCTATGCCGGATAGCTGTCATAATTAACATGTAAATTGTGGGTAGTTAAATAAACAAGACAATATATATATATATATACTAAAATATGAGATACAAAAAAATGTCGCAGAGTTTCTTTCGCGGTACTTCTCAGGTCTGAGGTGTTTATTTCCGAACTGATGGTAGATTTATGACAATCAATTGTTACGTTTATATATTGATTATAGATTTTGACTTTTACATTGACAATATTACAGGATTTAGGCTAAGCTAGAAATAAAACTTGCTAATCATCTAATCATGAAAAAGTATTCGTACAGCTTCTACTGGTCGTGAGACGTTCACGGGCGGCGGCGTTCTTTGATATCGGTTAGCTTTACTCCAACCGCGGGACGGAATCTGCGAGTGCATCAGATTGTGAGCTTTATATAGCTACCGAGCACGAGATGAGTCCGATAGTCGGGGACGAGTCTTTAATAATAACCGTACTTAGACATGCGGGAGTAAAATAATCACATGAATATTTTTAATCGTGGGAAAAGACCTGGGTTATATTTAAAACAAAACTATGCTAGAAGTTTTATAACATGATTTAAAAAGGTACTAATTATGCAAAATTACTTATTTATTTAAGGAAGGTGTATGACAAATGTAAATGTAACAGACGGGCCGGTTAGTAGATACTTGCCTTTCACGCTGAAGGTTGTGGGTTCGATTCCCACCCAGGACAGACATTTGTGTGCATGGACATGTCTATTTGTCCTGAGTCTGGGTGTAATTATCTGTATAAGTATGCATTTACAAAAGAAAAATAGTATATGTAGTATATCAGTTGTCTGTTTTCCATAGTACGAGCTCTGCCAGGATATAAAAAAAAATACCACTAGTTGACTTAACTAATGCAGATCCCGAGGTTCTAGGCTCGAATCGGACAGACCAAAAATATTTTTTCGTTTATTCTATCCTGGAAATCTCAGTAAAAGATTAGTTAGGGAATCAGACGACTATGTCATATATCCATGCCTCGTAAATTTAAGTAGGTAGGTAATTTCGCTTGTCCTGCATATGAACTCTTAATAGTCATATCGGACTTCCGGCTCCACCGGATTACGAGAGTGGGGGAATAGAGAGGGACATCAACATCATCATCACCACTTGGCTAAACCGTAAAAATGTTTTAGTTCTGATTGTACCAACCAAGTACCAACATTAGGGTCACTTAACTTACATTTTCATTTCATTAATCGTAATATATATATATATATATATATATATATATCTGGTGCAATTTTTTATATTTTATAGATTCGATATAATAATTTGATATATCGTAAAAGTTTCAAATTACACTTCCCTTTATGCGCGGCATCGAGGACGCAGGTAACTGGTTCGTAAATAACTTTAGGACTTCACACCAGCGTAGTGAGTATCACCAGCAATGCCTGCTTGGTAATATTACCAATATCTTATCTCATATTAAATGTAGCAACCTGGATATGTCCCACTGCTGGTCCCTAATTATAAAACCGAGTTTTTGTCATCCCAGACCGCGAGCGTTAGCCGCCGTCTTGAAAAACGTCTTTTACAAATATCTCGGAAATGATGAGTTTTATGTTAAAAAAAATTAGATTTTTTTGTAGAAGATAAAATTTCTCATCTTTATTATCCTATTTTTTTTTATTGTTAATATATTCCGTGGTATAGATATAGACGGAGAACTAATATCTATCTTAGATTTTGTTTCGTATTTCCAAAAAAAATTAAAGATGTTTTACGAAAACCAAAATCAGTATTTAACTAATTATAATATAAGTACGGTGCTAAAATTCCTGGACTGTAATTAAATATAGAAAATTACGCAGAAACAGACTTTCACATGAGTAATGACATCAAATTACCAATTCGATACAAACGCGCTATACCTTTCCGTATGTTTTCATCGTTGCGTATTTTTAGTCAACTTTACAACCAATAATGTGTGAATCTGATTCGTTTATATGACACCGTAAATAACATTTCGGTTACATAACATTTTTAGGTGATGATGCATATACATACATACATACATATATATATATATATATATATATATATATATCACCAGCTGCTGAAAACATTATCAGGAAATACATCTCCTGGGTGTAATTCTGCCACATAAGTGTGGGTTTATAACCAACCGCAGTGGACTAGCGTGGTGGATAAACGCCAAACCCTCATCCACAGAGACGGACAGTAGAACTCCGACTTCGTCAGCCTTTTATTTGATACATATTTCTAATGAAAACCACAAAAAGAAAGATAAATATATAACATTAATATTTTCAACACTTTCATTCGCCATATTTCTTAAACGCTATTTTTCATTCTGCTTTTATAAATGATCTTTCAAATATTAGAAGTATCTCAGATTTATTGTCAAAGCGGTGTACACGTCATTTATATTTATAGAGTTTTATATAATATCTTGAATTCCGTTGTCCCTGTGTCGGTTTGAACATAAAGCTGATGTCCAGGCGGATTTCAGCCACGTCGGCCATTCCCAAGTAAAAGAAAACCTGTACCCAATGCTGAGCTAAAGCCTCTCCATTTTTTAAAAAGGCCAAACCTTAGCTATTTTTTTTTACTGGTAATATTTTGAATTTGAATTTTATTATAAATAATATTAGCTTTAACTTGGTTATAAGATGGATTTGGTTGCCTATAATTAAGGAAGCACATAGACATATAACTAGTGTAATGTAAGTTTATGATGTGTATTTATTTTTGGTGATTTTAATAAAGTCAAATATCTTATACCAAAAGTGTCATTCGCTTTGTATTTTTTTTTTAAATGTATAGGCTAGCACTTGATTGTTATCACATCTGATGGAAAGTGAGATAGTCTAAGATGGAGCGCGCCTAGAAGATGCCTATTCACTCTTGACTTTAAGATACATTGTAGGTGGTGGGGAAAACGGAGGTCTCCCGAAGCCGGCTTTGTCATTATGATCTTCGTCAGAATGACTGAAGGCAATGATTCTTAGGTCGAATAGAGATGCAGTAGAGAATGCGTCCGCGAATGATCCGGTATTAAGGTGAGCTTATAATTAACATATGTATTATGGAAAGTGAGCCAGTGTTATTGTGATTTGTGATAATATTAGCATTTCTAACCCAGCTGTCATTATTGTCAGATGTTCTTGAAAGCACATTAGTTTTCATTTCGATAGTTAAAATAAATTAATAATCTGTATTCTAGTTTTTTTTTTAAGTTTATATTATACAAACTATTGTTGTGGGATATTAAAGGTGTAATAAGATAAATGTTATAATAAATTTCGGAATAAATTATGTAGCTTAAAAAGCTCCTATGACGTTTATATATTTTTCAAAACGTCCGATGCGGTGTGATGTACGACTTGGCGACATATTTATTCCTGTTTGGACATTTTAATGTGAGTTACTTTCATATTGAAATTTATTCGCACTGTATTTTAGTTCTTTTTTTTAAATATTATTTTCATGTCCGAAGATTAATTATATTCAGTTTTTTTTTGCAATGGTAACATTTTTTTCTTGGAAATAGATTAAATGGGATCGACCAAGGAGATAACTCAATATTTTTTAGTTTTAATTTATTATAGTTTTACGAGTATTTTTTTAACTATACTTGTGATATAATATTATTATCTTTATATCTAGGGCGGGTTACTTCAAGGCCACAGCTGATTGGAGATATATTGCAGGTGTACGTGCGCAAACACAGGAGCATGCTCTAGTTCATCACTTTCATAATGCGATGGGATTGTAATTGTAATAAGACACGACCGGATAGATCAGAGAGAATCAACGGCTGCACTCGCTTTTAGAGTCACGGAAGTGTAATCAATTCCTCACCCCAAGTGTCTCCTGATCTTCGTAGACAGAAAGAAGTTTTTGACAGAAAAAATCTAGAACTTTATATTTGTCCGATCCAGGGTTTGCACCTAAGACTTCAGACTTATTTACTACATTAAACAATTAAAGTCTCAAAAATATAATAATAATGTCCTCCGGACCGATTTCAGCCACAGCGGCCAATCTCAAGAAGGGTTAGCAACTGCGCAGGAGATATTATAGTGCACAAGTGTGTGCGCAAACACAGGTGCACTATAATTCAAAGTCAGTCAAAAATATATATTGAATAGCACAGTATAGATAAATAATGTATGTTTGTTTACAGATTACAGATTATTCAAAATATTATTATCTTAACCGATGATTCCGACCTCAAGCCCGGGTAACCACTGAAATTTTATGTGTTTATTCGTGTTTATAATAAATTCATCTTGTGCTCGGCGGTGAAGGAAAACATCGAGAGGAAATCTGCATTGAAGTAGAGTGGTAATGCTTTGTGCAAGCTCGTCTGGGTAGGTTCTACCCACTGGTAGAACCTACCAATTACCGCTTACATCGCCAATGCGACACCAACCTTGGGAACTAAGATGTTATGTCCCTTGTGGCTGTAATTATACTGACTCACTCACCCTTCACACCGGAACACGACAAATACCAAGACTGCTGTTTTCCGGAGGAATATCTGATGAGTGCATCAGATATTCCTCCGCGTGAAGGGTGAGTGAGTCAGTATAATTATAGCCACAAGGGACATAACATCTTAGTTCCCAAGGTTGGTGTCGCATTGGCGATGTAAGCGATGGTTAACATTTCTTACAATGCCAATGTCTATGGGCTTTGGTGACCACTTACCATCATCTCGCTCGTCCAACTACCTTTAATATAAAAAAGCGCGGTAGAGTCAGCTCTATATTTGTTCCTCAAAGTAGAGAAGGCTTTAAGATGCAGAGTAGCGACGTCACAAGACGCACTTCAGCCTGCATGCATGACGTAATCAAAAATGAAATGCAAAAAGCCTGACGTACAAGCTAATATTCTAAGCATCGTGTGCAATGTTTGCAACAACGTCGACAATGGTGCAATATTCAGGTTCCGTATATTAATACGGAGGATTTAATCAAGTCGGAATGAAAAATGCCTGCGGGCCCCCGCGGCGGGGAAACCGCTTGTACTGAACGCAGAATAATAACATTTTAAATATTTTATTTTGTAGTTTTTTTTTTATCAAATATAAGATGATATCAATTAACGTGTTTAATTTAAATGTTGTGTATATGATTTAAGATGTTATTAAAAGATAAAAATATTTTATTCTAACTCACTATGAATCTCACTAGTGAAATGTTGGAAGACGACTTACGGTGATACGCTATTTTAACTCTTGTGTCCTTTAAATGTTATAATTATTTTAGTCAATATCGCATATCGCTTTCCGACATTACACGATGGTGTTACGCGGTGAGTTTGGAGTTTGTTCTTTCAGAATACCTTCACAGATTATAAATAATTATCATCATCATTATTCGCCTGCTTTTCAGTCATTTCTCAGTGTCAACGTTGGGTATGTATACTGCAAAAAAGGTCAAAAGTATTACGGGCTTTTAAACTTGCTCGTACGCCTGACGCCACAATTTTTTGGTTTGGTTATCCCATCAAAACTGTGACGTCAGAACCGACATAATTTTTTGTTAAGCACCGTCTATAAATCGATCATCGTTTTTCTACGTCGTCGTAATGGCAAACAAATATTTATATTATATGCATAAACAAAGTCTCTATATGAATTTTGTATCAACACAACAATTATATTAATAATTAATTATATTTATATGAAAATGACGATTTTTTTTTCTGCTGACCGTACAGGGGTGGATTCGCAAAGGGTTGCAATAATGAGCAGAATGAAAAATGGCCGCGTGGGGTACGCTCCACGTATTAAACATCGCCCGCCTATATTGTGTACCTAATCGTTCTAGACCCATAGTTATAATTACTAATACTCATTTATACTTAGTTATAACATCTACGTGTTTAGAATATAAAGTTATGGAAATGGTAAACGTGTAAAACTGTAAAAGCGACCTTGCGTGTGTATCAATAAAATAAAAATAAAAAAAAAAATTAATTATTTGTTACAGCACAAAGGTAAAGGACTGTTAATATCCTGCCAACTATATTTCACCACGTCAAATCAGGTTGATTTCCTCGCTATAGTTTCTCTTCGTATAGCTACGTGTCAAATTATAAGCACGAATTAAGCACATGAAAACGGCGCTGCTTGCCCGGGTTTAAATTTAAACACGCAATCGTTAATTTTTCATAATAAATGTGATCGGTTCTATTTTTGAAAATGCATGTCGTCACAATTCAAATATATAAGTTAGTTTTTTTTCGTAGAAGGTTGTCTATGTACTTATGCTATATATATGTATGTACGTGCATATGTGTGTGTATATGTTCTTTCACTTTGCATTTTTTGACTTAAAACATATTGACAGGAAATTCTTATTTCTTCTCACGCGCAATTGCGCAATGAACAGCTGATTAAGTCTTCATTAAAGTATCCGCATTATTTTAGATAAAAAACTGTACAAAAAGTTGATGGGAATTTTGCCGAAATGTGCTTACAATGTGGACAGAAGTACACACATATGGACATATTCCTGTATATTTATTTATTTTGAAAACAAACTGTATAATTAAATAAAATAAAATAAGAAAATTGATAACAATTAACGAACAATAGTTTCTAATATTAAATTAACACATTAAGGACAAATATTAAAAGAAAGAGATTTATTTATTTATTTATTTATTTATTTATTTGGGAAACAAACAATTATGATTACACTTAATAGTAAAAAAACAAATATAAGAAAAACATAAATCAATCAAGTTTCCACTAAAAATTAATACAAACAAATGACATATTATATTAAGAATAAAAACAAAAACAGAAAGCATAAGATGCAAGTGAAACTTCTATAATTTAAATATATGACGTAAACTAAATTTAAATTCGCTAATTTTTGAGTTAAATATATCAATGAAATATTGATTAATTTTAATTTTTATTTATTTAGTTAATTTTATATGATTCAAAACATAAGTGAAATAATAAAATAACACAAGTTTAATAAGAAAAAAGAGAGAGAGACCAAAAAGAAAACTATGTATAAAATTAATAATACAATCAATAACAGCTTCTTTAAAATATTCCTAATATCAATTCATTGAGCGAGATTGAATATATAATTATTTTTAATCAATTTATTGTACTCTGTATAATTGTATAATTTCTATTATTAAACAACTTTTTGACTAATTTATTTGCGGGAACATAAAAATTATTTTCAAGTCTAGAATCGTTTATTTATGATGGACCAGATGGTGCGCAAAGGCTGACAGTTTTGATGAGAGAAGTTTGGTAAGAGAATGGGAAAACACAGTCAAATTAATCATCAGTAATTTAAAGCAGTAGGACTTCGGGCTGACGTTGAGGGCTTCGGTTTTCTTATCCAATATAATCTATCTAATGGTCGAAATATTGGTTGAACTTGTGCAGCGGTTTGGAACCGAAATCAATAATTTTATTCAAACCCCAAACAATAATACTATGTATTATATACTATATTATGTACTATTGTTTAGTGTTCTGGTCATTTATCTTATCATCTGTATATAATGATAAGATAAATGACCAGTGGAATAAAATACTCCAAATATAACAACTTCGATCTCATAATTGGTGGTGCAGAGACGGTGAACAGTTGATGAAGTTGAAGATACAAGTTTAGTTTCTTACACTGCCTGGAATTAAAACCAATAAATAAAAAAAACTTAAATAAAACCAATGGAAAAGATACACCAACAGCACGTCTGGCAATTTGATTTTTAAAGCAACAATATACGTTGCTGGAAGACGCAGCGTGGGCAGACCCCCCTGCAAGGGACCGAAGACATAGAAAGAGTCGCGGGAAGCTGTTGGATACGGAAATCCTTGGGATACCACGTTGTCCAGAAATGGACGTCTTTCGGTTGAGAGATGAGATGATAAGTTGCTTGCCATCAGGCCCCATTTAAGATGGGCTTTATTTTTAAAAGCATATAGATACAGCTTCTATAGAGGTCTTTGTTCTATTACCTTATAATATTAACCTCGAAATACTAAATCCATTATGGAGTTACAAAAGGAATTTAACAAAGAATATAATGATGTTATACAAGTTACTAGTATTAAATTATCATGAATAGTCTAGAAAACCAGTTTGAAGGTACAAAAGAGTTTTCATAGCGTATTGTATATTGTTTATACATAATCTGTGTTACATATATTCGTTGTTCAAAGAGCTAAACAATGCTGCTTCTTTCAATGATGACAAATCAATGACAGAAAGTTCTAGAATGATATTCTATCGCATATAGTTCTGATGTACTCCATACCCTACTCTCACATTCAAATGGGATGAGAGTACAGGACTATTGGTGCTATTCGAGGCACGGGAGTATAACAATGCCCATTTCTTATCTTTAGATTTAATTAGAGGATTTCTGGACAATTCCTTGACAGAAAAATAATGACGTTTATTTTGACTACCTAGATGGTCTAGTGGCTAGATAAAGGCAGATCCGAAAGGCCTGGATTCAAATCTGGTTTTCTGTCGATAATTTCTCAGTGGCAGCCCGGACTCTGGAAGATGCAAGTGTGTGTACACGTTCCTCGGAAAGCACGTAAAACCGTTGGTTATGCGCCTGAACTCTACCGGTCGTGTTGGATTTCCGTTCTATTGGATTATAAGAGAATAGAGAGTAAATCTATATATGCGCACACGCTTGTACAATATCATATTTCTTGGGCAATTTTTCTCCCTTAAGATTGGTGACTGTTGACGAAATCGGTCAGAAGGACATCAACATGCGCCCGACCCGAGAACCGAACCCGCGAAATCGATCTGGAACCATTTAAGCTAGCCAATAGACAAACGAGGCAATGACTATATAATAGGTATATAAAAAGATGTAACTAACACTACCCGGTATTCCCGTTCATTGGATAAGAATTAAAATTATCGAGTACAAGGACGTGTGATGGGCGAGCGAAGAAATGGATGCGGCATTTATTTATTTAATTTTGTAATTTAGCACATTATGGCATATTGTAAGATATATAACATATGATCTTTGTGTCGTGTCTATGTGTATCTCTTTGCACTGGTCCCTATCTACTGTTTATATTAAATAAATAATGAACCCTCTATGACGAGTTCAAAAGGTAAATATATAATAGTAAATTAATAAATATAAGTAAGTAAGTAATAAATATTTAAAATTTAACTAAACATGAATAGAACTTAATACAATGTGCTTTGTAACAGGTTATGTTCTTAAAACGAATTTGACTCTGATACTGCCGCTGGAAATTATTACAACGAGATCCAAGGCTGACTGGTTTATTTACAAAACGACAAATGGTATCATGATTTATATACATTTAGAAAAAATAACTACTATTAAATTAAATGTTACATAATTTTTTTTTTAATTATTTACAATAAAATTTTGTATATCCTGCATGGATGAAATAAATTGTTATAAAAGTCTGTTAATGTAAGTATATAATGAATATTTATTTACTTAGGATCTCCAACAAAGGATATATTATAATATATATATTCATGGAATAATGTTTTTAAATGTGTACACCTTCAATTCATAGGAGACATATCAATACATACCATACCATATCAACATAATGACTAAATTAAATTAAAAAAAAAATGTTACAAAATGGTATTCAATAGATGTTAAACAAATGTGAATACTTAATCCGTCCGTAACAGCCTGTAAATGTCCCACTGCTGGGCTAAAGGCCTCCTCTCCCTTTTTGAGGAGAAGGTTTTGGAGCTTATTCCACCACGCTGCTCCAGTGCGGTTGGTGGAATACACATGTGGCAGAATTACAGTGAAATTAGATACATACAGGTTTCCTCACGATGTTTTCCTTCACCGTAAAGCACGAGATGAATTATTATACTTAATACATATTACAATACAATATATAAAAAAAATACTGGTGGTAGGGCTTTGTGCAAGCTCGTCTGGGTAGGTACCACCCACTCATCAGATATTCTACCGCAAAACAGCAGTACTTGATATTGGTGTATTCCGGTTTGAAGGGTGAGTGAGTAATTATAAGGACAAGGGTCATAATATCTTAGTTCCCGAGATTGGTGGCGCATTGGCTATGTAAGCGACGGTTGACATTTCTTACAATGCCAATGTCTGAGAGCGTTGGTGACTTACCATGCTGGCCCATATGATCCGCCTTCCTATTCTATAAAAAATAATACCGTATCTATGTAATGTAATTGTAAAATTCACAACATTTTACCTCCGTACAAAGTTTTTTGCATCGCGTGCTCTGTGACAGACAGACGGACGGGCAGGCAATTTATAATATGTCCTTATCGAACGATCTCAACACGCCATATTGAGACCAGTTGAAATTGAACTGTGGGGTTAAATTATTCAAATATTATAGCATCGACTTTTAGATCATTTTTCTTAATGCAAAACAATTAATAATTAAATATAGTTGTGTTTAAGTATATAACGGCATGAAATACCATTTATGTATGGACTTTTAATTTATTGGTATTATTCATGTGATTATTTATTTGTTAATATACATATATAAGAAGAAAATACAGAAATTATATAAAAATTGTATATGATTAAATAAATTAAAAGATGTTTGCGATATTCAGTCTAATCCTAATTGAACAGTTACAGAACTATATAAAATAAGTAAGTTTTGGCATTTATTTCCGCTAGTTATATATTAAATAATATGCATAAATATATATAGTAACAAAAATCAACTAAAAATTGTTTAAAATTCAATAGATCAAGTTATACTGGTCGGTAAACATTAAAACAACGATTTTAAGGTCGATTTCAAGATACGTGAAATTTCGTGTAATTACACCGCGGCAGTGTGTTCGATTCCGTGTCGGGCACCGCAGATAATGATCGCTGATTCACAGGTGAAGTTTAGGTTTTAGGGTCGGTTATATAATATGCTTATTAACTGCCAATGTATTTACCTAATTATTTAAAAAAAAGGTTCTTTATGATAATAATTGTATTACTCATTAGTCTAGTAGTTAGATGCCTGAGGTCTAGATTCGAAACCCGGGACGGGCCAATAAATGCGACTGAGATTTTTTGTCATGAAAATCTGGAATTGTGAAATTGGAAAATTAAAAGCTTGTGTTAAATTTCCCTGTGAGATAGCACATAAGGCAAATAATAATAGAAAATAGAAGCCGATAATGGCATGCTTTGAAAGGTATTAACGACCTTACAGAAGTTTCACCCTTATCGCAATATGTTAAGGAGCTAAATGGCTTGCTCATGTTTTATATGTTAGACTTAATAACAATACAATTCGCTTTTGTATCACTTATTTGTATACAATAGGGTAGGTATTCTTTAGCTAATATCTCCCTCAAGGAAGCTGCAGGATAACCCTTCTGTTGTTCTGAACATTGTTATTAATCGAATACAGTAACAGCCTGTTAATGTCTCACTGCTGGGCTTAGGCCTACTCTCACTTTTGAGGAGAAGGTTTTGGAGCTTATTCCACCACGCTGCTCTAATGTGGATTGGTAGAATACACATGTAGCAGAATTTCAATGAAATTAGACACGTGCAGGTGTCCTGGATGTTTTTCTTGACCGTCAAACTCGAGATGAATTATAAACACGAATTAAGCACATGAAAATTCAGTGGTGCTTGCCCGGGTTCAGGAGTGAGAGACTTCACATACATCAGAAAAAAAACTAAAAAAGCATAGAAGAAATATTTTATAAGTACTATAAAAATAGTTACTCAAATTTTTACATCTTCATTTGATGGTAGCAAGCGTGGGTGGGTAGATCATCAGATATTCTACCGCGAAACAGCAATACTTAGTATTGTTGCGTTCCAGTTTGAAGGGTGAGCGAGCCAATGTAACTACAGGAACAAGGGAAAATCTTAAGTCAGTTGGTGGCGCATTGGCGATGATATGATTAATATTTCTTACAGCGCCAATGTCTATGGGCGTTGGTGACCAATATGGGTGGCCTTTTGCCAGATTCTGTCTGTCTATTTCATCAATAGATAAAATACAGTAAATTATAAAGTTATCATTCGTTTTTTTAAATTTAATAACGTTCAAATATCAAAATTAATTGGTTTTGATATTCAGTCGATTTAATTAAACATTATAATAATTTGAAACTAAAACAAAGAAGGCAAATAATCAGTTCGGGCATTGAACGTTATGTACATCGTATATATATATATATAACCCTTTTGTATATTTGTTTACAAGCTCTGTGTTATGGCTGCGGGCTTGTTTGTATTACGAATTGAATGCGGATCTGTATAAGTATATTATTTATATTCTGTTATTTTTGTTAAAAAATAAATAAACTAATCTTGATTGGATCGATTTTTTAAATTTCGAATGTGGTTTGTTTTTTATTTACTAGCTGCGATATCCACATGCAAAGGAACATGCTTATTCGGTGCCTACTAGAAACTTTGCTCATAAAAACACATACCTCAGAAGCTCACCTAATACTTATAAGCATATTAAATTTTAACACCTGAAGTTCCATTCTATAACTCACGTCATTACTCGCCCTTGAAATATTGACAATCGACTTATGGTGATACACTATTTTGATCCGTGTGTACATGAAATGTCATAAATATTATTGTCAATGTCGCGTGTCACTTGCTGACATCTCACGACCGTTTCCCTTGGTGAGTCTCGTGTTTGTACTTACAGAATAGTCCAACTAAAATACATGCATATCATTAACATTAATAATTTCCTTCACACCGATTTCGGCCACGGCGGTCAATCTCAAGAGTGATTGGCCAACTACGCAGGAGATATTATAGTGCACAAGTGTGTGCGCAAACACAGGTGGACTCTCTATTCCCTAACTCTCATAATCCGATGGGATGGCAATCCGACACGGCCGGAAAGAGTTCAGGCGCAGGACCAACGGCTTTACGTGCTTTCCGAGGCACGGGAGTGTACACACTTCCAACTTCCAGACTCCGGGCTACTACTGAGAATTTTCGGACAGAAAAATCCAATAACTTTTTATTGGCCCGACCTGGGAATTGACCCCAGGACCTCCGGGTCTGCGGCCTTACCTCAAGCCACTAGATCAACGAGGCAGTATTTACATTATTCGATATTTAAACTGGATGCAAATCTTAGTATATTACATACTGTACTTATTTATAAGATCGCGATCGAAAAATGTTAGATGGAAATGGTATATTTACAAGGAATCCTTTAAATCTATTATGCTATATATGCTATATAACATTGCTTATTGCCATATAATGTAAATCTGCATTGGTAATAACCCAACGACTGCTTAAATATTTAATCTTAATTCCACGCTACCATTACAGTTTATTATCTGTAATGAAAACAAAATTTGTCTTTATGATAATGCCTTAAATAAAAAAAAAAATTATAAAGTAACATATAAATCAAAATCTAAGAAATATTCTTTGGATTGTAAGGTTTGGTTTATAAGTTAATTTAGATTTTGATTAACAGATAATTAAAAAATTACACAAACAAAAAGAACTTAAAACATATCTCCTCATACCGTAGAAGCTAAACATACTCACTTAAATTGAAATAAAAAACCTCGTTTAATATCCTAAAGGTACTCGAGCGAACGCCGGTGGTCCCCATCAAAATAGCTTCTTTAGAATTTTTATAAACGACCTCCTTGCTTCGGGCTGTCCGATGTATCCTTTGCCACACACCGCGCCATTTTTGCGCTCCAAGAATGACAGTTGACAGTTTAACAAAATGGCGAAAGACCGCGAAAATGCGACGTAGAAACAATAACAGGGTAGGGCGATATGCAAAAATTTAACGAAAATAAAATACAGAAATAAAAGGAAATAAATAAAATAATAAAAAAAATATATAAATCCTGCTTTTTTGTTTTCCTCCTCGGATGGGCTCTCGATGTAAAAAAAGCGCCCGCTTCTAGACAGCCCGTCACCCGCTACGGGGAGAACTGACGATCTGCGATTTTGGAAATTTAATTTTAATTTTTTTTTTAATAAAATTGTTTATGAAAAAAGTCAATGTAAGTAGTATTTATATATTATTATTAGATACACAAAAAACTTCTATATATACATAATTAAATCGATAGAAAATAATAAGCATTGCTACAAACGTACGTACATATTTATAATACGTTAAATATTGATGAATTGTTTTCAAATTCATAGTCATTATTTAAAAAAAAACGTTAAGAACTAAAGTACTAATAAGGTAAGCAATAGAATGGCTTATCAATTTCATAGTCGTATTTGGAACATTAATTTAAATATAAATGAATTGGAATAGAAAAATCGAGACGCAAAAAATAGAGACATTTCACTTCGAAGCGTTTTGTCTATGGCTTATCTATGCTCATGAGAATTTAGATATTAGCATTTTTTTTAAATTACAACAATGACTGTACGGTGTGTGTAAGGTTTACATTAAAATTGCATACTGAGAATTTTACAAACGTAATAATTATCGAATTAATTTCAATAGTCAGACTAATTCTTTATTTAAATTGTTTTAAAAATTTTTTAAGAACACAATAATTCAAACGTTTTCGTCATACGAGTTGCGTCTCTCTGCCCGTCGAGCGCCATATTTCAAAGTGGGCAAAAGTACATTCGCGCTATAACTACGTAGGCGCAGCGGGACGGGCTTAAGGCTGCGGCTGTAGTGTGTAGTGGGAGATATAACGCGAGAAATAGCTTTTAGGTTTTTTTTATAACTTTGTTTAATGTTAAATCTATGGATATTGAATATTACTGTATTTAAACCAAGAAATAGTTTAAATATAATATACACGTCAAACAAGCATTGAGTCAACTTTTTAATGCAAATATCATTGCTAAATGTAAGCCTATGACAAATAATAAATAGGATATGATAAATTAACAATACATAATTGTTTACGTTTTAAAATGCATTATAATATAGAAAAAAATATATATTAGTTTAAAAAGATCAGTTAGCAATTCCGTATAAACTTTGCATACATATTTTATAATCCGTTGCCAAGTGAAACTATAGCTTTTTATAGAGGAGCGCAGCCGACCGTCGCGTAAGACAAGGACGGGGAATAAGACGAAGGGTTGCTCAGAGACACAGTAAGTATTGAGTTTATCGTCGTCCTACTCGCTCCAGCTAAATACCATTCAACATGGACGCGCGCGCCCATAAAGTAGCGCATTTAAAATAGCTCCCAGAGAGATAAGGAATTTATTTAACAATACGGTATTTCTCAAACATTTTTGTATAAAATGTCTCTTTATATATATCGAAAAATCGCATTTTTTTCGCTTTATAATCTCATATAATTCTATAGATATATAATTTTATATTTATCGTGTGATAGACGTTGGAAATGGAAGCTAGAGGTAGAATTATTGTCGGCCTCTAATATGATACTTTATGGGAACTTTGTAACAATAGCAGTGAGGGGGGAGAGGCGCGCACATGAAGTAGCGTATTTCGTTGTTCGTAAACTCAGAGATAATAAACTGTATACTTTATAGACGCTGCCTAGAGAGGATATGCCAAGATAACAGTAACTTTCGTACGGCCCTGTACAGTATAAATACAGTTAAGTAGGTATAGTTTTTACCGTCTCGGACCTAGGAATGCTGGGACGTAAAAGGTAATATCGATTGCGTTTTCATATGATTCCATTTTTAAATTCGTATCTTTAATTTAATTTTTTGCCGACGCTGATGTTTTTTTTTTTTTGATTTTAATGTTCTATTTTTAAATTGAATATTAAATATTTTTGTTTCTTATTTCTTGATTTAAATTTCAAAAATAGAATAATTTATTTTATCGAACACATTAATTTTGTAAAAGCGCTTTTTTTCCAGCCCTGTAATAAAGATCTTACTTATAAAAAAGCAGTATTTGAAAATGGACGCCGAAGCGCGCTAAGAATAGATTTTGATCGACTATTAATTAGTACTTTAAGCTAAATGATAAGATTTATGTTATGGGGCTTATTTCTACATTGACGGTCGTAGGTTCAATCTATGCTGATAACATTTATATAGGCTGTACAAATATTTCTAATTATCTGAATGGTAGGAATACGTTTTCTATATTTACGAAATCAGCATTTACATAGATATGGTATATTATGTAACAGCAGTATTCGCTCGCCTGTTACGTTATAGAAATTAATTATCAAAAGCCCTATGCTATGCTCTTCGTTGAGGTTCAAGCTTATTTCTTAACAAATTTCATCAAAATCGGTTTAGCCGTGAAAGCGTAACACGGACAAAGTTACTTTCTCATTTATAGTATTAGTATCAGTATGTATAAGTTTTTTTCTATATGTTCGCCAATAGCTACTAAACAATTTATAAACAGAGGAGGAAATGGTACTAAAGTCGTTTTGTCTTTGGCTTTTGCATTCTTTGTATGTGCGTCTGTACGTCGGTGGACTTGTAAACAGCTGGACCGATTTGTATGTGTGTTTGAGTGGGTCCTCGGATAGTTTAGATTGAACCGTGGGCGTGTGGGGGTGTGATCGATTTTTTTATAAATTACTAGTACATATATATATAGACTGGCCGAGATGGCCCAGTGGTAAGACCGCGTGAATCTTAACCGATGATCGTGGGTTCAAACCCGGGCAAGCACCACTGAATTTTCATGTTCTTAATTTGTGATTATAATTCATCTCGTGCTTTACGGTGAAGGAAAACATCGTGAGGAAACCTGCATATGTCTAATTTCACTGAAATTCTGCCACATGTGTATTCCACCAACCCGCATTGGAGCAGCGTGGTGGAATAAGCTCGAAACCTTCTCCTCAAAAAGAGGAGAGGAGGCCTTTAGCCTTCAGCACTGTGGTGCTGTCAATGATTATAAAGAATTTGAGACGAGAGTAATAGCAGGCTTTGTTGCTATCTCACTCTGGCGGAACGTCAAACGGACAGCCATCTTGGGTTGGACGTCATCGTCGGATCGCCGTTAATTTTAATTACGTTTGAATTATTCTTTGGTTTTGAATTATAACATAAGATGGATTTACATAATGGAAGAAGATTTACCTAATGTCTCTACTGATACGCCTATGTATAAACGTTATTTTAAGACATTCTTAACATGTTGTGTATATAGGCAAAGCCCGTATCTAGACTAGTGTAGAATAGTATTTAATTTACTCAGGTAGTCTAGGTCTGCGCGTGCGTGATACTATGCTACCGGGACGTGTGATTTTGATCGTTGATCTTTTTTTTTTTTAATAAAAAATACGTTATAGTTTTCTCTCATAAGTCCTATTGTTTATATATAGAAAATATATATATTATATATGCTTTTAAATTATATAAAAAGGAGATTGTTAGGTTATATATGTAATTAAAAATAAATATATACGATTATATTATACATAAGTATTGAATATCTTAATAAAACACCTCCTTGCCTTAATTAGAAAAGCGAAAGTAGCTCTGTCTGTTACGCTTTCACGGAACCGCTGAACCGATTTTGATGAAACTTAAGCCTCGATACAGGACATAGGCTGCTTTTTATTACAACATTTTTTTTTATAGAATAGGAAGGCGAGCGAGCTCATGGGCTACATGATGGTAAGTGGTCACCAACGCCCATAGACATTGTAAGAAATGTAAAACCATCGCTTACATCGCCAATGCGCCACCAACCTTGGGAACTAAGATACGCCTATATATTGTCCCTTGTGTCGGTGATAACACTGGCTCACTCACCCTTCAACCGGAACACAACAATACCAAGTACAGCTGTTTTGCGGTAGAATATCTGATGAGTGAGTGGTACCTACCCAGACGAGCTTTGCAAAGCCCTACCACCAATAAAACTTTTTCTCCAACACCAACATCTCCCCTAACTTTAAACACTTGTATAAAATAATCTATATAAGCTTATATTGATTGGTTTTTAAATAAATTAATTACAAAAAAAAGTATTTATTTTTAATTTAATTATTAACGATAGTTTAAGATTAATCATTCGCTCTATAATAAAACGGCCAACGTCCACTACGTAGACGACCACACGACCGCGTAGCTATTATTATTACACACGATTATCTGCTCTAAATTTAATGGATTAAGGGTCACATTAGCATGAATACAACCTCGATATGATCATACCGCTCGCTGTACCTGTTCTATTATATATATTTTCAAACAGTACTTTTTGTTAGAGCGTCTTCAGATTGATACATAAAAAATAAGCACTAAGATTTAAGAATTTTTAAGATTTTTTTTTTTTGATAGATCAAGAAGGCGGGCTAGCGTATGGGCCACCTGATGGTAAGTGGTCACCAAACGCTCTTAGACATTGGCTCTGC
This sequence comes from Nymphalis urticae, assembly GCA_905147175.2. Classification (NCBI taxonomy): domain Eukaryota; kingdom Metazoa; phylum Arthropoda; class Insecta; order Lepidoptera; family Nymphalidae; genus Nymphalis; species Nymphalis urticae. The sequence continues at coordinate 2,725,590 of LR990008.1, forward strand.
AAGAAATGTTACCCATCGCTTACATCGCCAATGCGCCACCAACCTTGGGAACTAAGTTGTTATGTCCCTTGTGCCTGTAATTACACTGGCTCACTCACCCTTCAAACCGGAACACAACAATACCAAGTACTGCTGTTTTGCGGTAGAATATCTGATGAGTGGATGGTACCTACTCAGATGAGCTTGCACAAAGCTCTACCACCAGTAAAAATTTTATTATTATAAGACTTATGATGAGCCATGCTAACAGACTGGATTGTCTACGAGACGTAATTCTTATGTACCAATGTTTTTAATTATGTACCAATAAGCGTTTTAAACAAATTTATATACTAATTATTTTCTAGTACTAATTATAGCAATAGGTATTTTTCTTTCTTATGAGCTTATCGCCGTCCACTGCTAGACGAAAGCCTCCCCCATAGAACGCCAACCATCCCGATCTTGGGCAGTCCGCATCCATCCCGTACCTGCCACCTTTTTTAAATTGTCGGTCCATCTTGTCACAGGGCGCCCTACACTACGTTTGCCTAAGCGTGGTCTCCACTCTAACACGTGTCGGCTCCATCGGCCATCAATGCGCCTGGAGACATGACCAGCCCACTTCCACTTCAGCGAGCTAATTCTACGCACGCACTAGTTCTCTAGCGAATGTCCTCATTTCGGATTCTATCAGTCAGAGAAACCCCAAGCATCGCGCGTTCCATTGCTCGCTGAGCGACCTTAAATTTGTGAACCAATAAACATAGTTACTTTACTTTTAAATAACATCATAAGTAATTAGCAATAATATATGCTTAATATATTTAAGATAATTCAAAAGATATATTTAAGATAATTCAAAAGTTATCATTGGCTACTTACGGATTTTAAGAGACCTGGAACTTCGTGATCTGCCTTATCAACAATGCAGTTACCAGTTAACGTGATACTATAAAAAGCATACAATTACACAAAAATTCAAATTTAATATCCAGGAACATATAGGTTAATAAAGTTGCGTTTTATTTATAAACAACGTCACGTTTCGGCATACAGTGTGAAGCGTCATAGCTTGCATTAACACACACATACATATAATGATGCTGCGACACAACACATGCACTGTGATAAGATATAATGTCCATACAAAACCGACACACGGTGCGATGACGTCACCTCTTATATATCACATAGTATATAGCCCAGTGTACTTATGGGTTTTCATTGCTTTTTTTTCAGATATATATATATATGTTTTAAATAGGTTTTAGGTTTAACTGGCATATAGGCCACCTGACGGTAAGTGGTCGACTCACCACATCAATTTTGGAAACTAAGGTTGATTGTTATGTGTCTTCAAACCGGAACACAACAAACTATTGCTGTTTGGCGGTAGAATATCTGATGGAGTGGTACCATTCGCCCTACCACCAAACAAGGAAGTATTCCACCACACATGTCGTTACCAACACCGGCGTGACCGACAAATTTCTCTAAACATCTATATCAGCAACACGAGAAATCATATTTCTATATATTTTAAACCAAATTTGTGATATTTAAAAACCCATGTGCCGAGAATATGTGAACGTTAATATGAAAATTATACACAGACAAACATTTAACCTCTAATCCATCACAACACAGACCGACAAAAACTCTAGACATATCGGTTTAAATGCTATTTTGTGTATGTATGTAAAATAATTACTGTAATAGGCGGACGCCTCGGGCGGACGGAATCACAGGATTTGTTACGTATTCGCGTTATGGACGTCGAATTCGATGCTAATGACCGTAGAAATATTAATATTATCGCGTTTTCGCTTGCACGATTTTGGCAAGGTTCTTTAATTATTGACACAAATTCAAGTTAATCTAATGTATGTTTTTAGGAATTATTAAAAAGTATTATATTACGTCACAGGGTTTTAAATTTGGAATTGTTTCCGTGACAAAATCAACATCTATACCTAAATTTATAAGTCTGTATATACAGGGTGACTGGTGAATTAGGATCAATATTTTAGGAGCATAATCGGTACATGATTCTCATTCGAATTATGTAAAAAAAATAGGTACTTAATTTTTGACCAAATTTACAAAAAAATTACTTTAAATAAATAAAGTGTGGACATATTTCCGCGGCGCGTGCGGCGTAATGTTGCCCCGCAACCCCTGCCCCGCGGCTTATTAGTATTAGTAGGTTAGTAGGTTAGTCGGGCGAGCGCCGCCGTAAGGTTCGTCCATCTTCCCGCGCGCGCGCCCCTAGCGATCGATCTTACGCGTATACCTAATGTTTCGTGTGTGAGTGTGACCCGTAATTAGTAATTAGGTATGGCTTATCAATACACAAATGCAGAATAATGTGAGTACTGTGAGTAGTAAAGTGACCCATTCGTGTTAAAGCGTGTGAAAGACAATATGCGTAAACGTGCCGAACTGTGTATCACACGAGCAGGAGCTCACTTTGAACATTTGTTAAGGTTAGTGTAGTTATGTAGGTAAATAGGTAGTTAAATGATTGACAATCGTTGTAAATAAGTATGATTCAATTTTTAAATACGCCGGAAATACCAAGATAGGTAAACAGTTAATTTTTGTCCCAAGTTCATATCATTTACCTAGTCAACAAATTTGTTGCTTAAACGAGTGAAATATTTTGGTATTTTTGCCTGTTCTAAGCCAGGTTTAAAGTATGAAGGGGGATTGGATCATGCTTGTTTATCAAAGGTAGCCTGCTACCCTGTTAACACGCGGCGGCGTTTGGACGTAGGGAAAGTACCGCGCGATAACTAAATGTACCTAACGGTGTTGTGTCGTCAGCGCAGCTAGGGCGTCCACATGACGCGTAATTAATTACATAACTTTTGGTTAACTTTACTTAGAAGTTTATTAATATTTATGTTATATGTATTTTTTTTTGGTCATATATGGTCGTCAAATATCACGTCCTTAAATATTGATACTAATTCACCAGTCACCCTGTATATCCGTCAGTATATTTGTAGATTATGTTAGTTACAAGTTTTTCCTTTGTGTTATATATTGTATATTATAATATTGTATATTATTTTGTATATTGTATATTATTACATTAAAAAGTTATTGGGTTTTTCTGTCAGAAAATTCTCAGTAGCAGCCCGGAGTCTGGAAGTTGGAAGTGTATACACTCCCGTGCCTCGGAAAGCACGTAAAGTCGTTGGTCCTGCGCCTGAACTCTTTCCGGTCGTGTCGGATTGCCATCCCATAGGATTATGAGAGTGAGGGAATAGAGAGTGCACATGTGTTTGCGCACACACTTGTGCACTATAATATCTCCTGCGTAGTTGGCTAATCTCTTTTAAGATTGACCGCCGTGGCCGAAATCGGTCTGGAGGACATTATTATTATTATTTATTATTGTATATTATAATTTAACAGAATACAAGATCAGTTTCCATTCAATCTCATATTTGATTCTCCAAAAATATGCTAATTATTTTAAATACATATATAGTATTACTATAGATTTTTAAGATGTTATCTAAAAAGTTAAGTATAATTGTTACAATCTGTATTAGAAAATTCTAATGATCAAGGAGATGATATTATTATTGTTTGGAAAAAAAATGATAATGTCGTTTCAAAAATATTGCATATTGAGATAGCACTAAGATACATAATAGTTTAAGATCTGGGGTCGAATTCTACTAATTTATAACGATTACGATATATTCCCGATTCAAATCCGATCCAACTTTGAATCATCTGTAATTATTCGAATCGGAACCGAACCCATAATATGTTAGCATATACCGTTATGTCAAAAACAAACGTAATTGTTAACTTTTATGACAATAGTCGATAATTTAATTAAAGAATGGGAAAACGGTATAAACGGCAACGATCACGCTTCGATTGGATTGCGATAAAGTGACAATTTGTTAGTAGAATGTCCCCTGCTATTGTTCTAAACGCTAAAAGTATTAGGAATATATGGCCTTGAATATCGAACGATATTTTTTTTTTACAATTTATAAAAAAAAACAACATGAATCTATGCTTAACGTAGCGGACGGGTGACAGCTTAATATATAAAAGTATCAAACGCGGAAACATCAACGATAGTCACTGAACCGGATTAAAAAGAGATTATAGTAATTTTTTCTCAGTTATTTACGTTCATTTCGAGCTGTCGTAAATTTAACTGAATTGCATAATTAGGGGTTTAGTCTTTTGCTTGCAATGACGGTGACCATAAATATATTCCAATGGGACGTCGATTGAAATCGTGTTAGTAAGTCTGTCTGTCTGTTACAACACTGAACCGATTTTGATGAAGTTCGGTGTGAAGCTTGGTCCCCAAGGAAGAGTTTATCTTTTATACCTATCTGCCCCCTCCTCTCTAACACGCGGGTGAAAACTAGTTAACTATAAACTAGTAATCGAAATTTATTGTTAATAAAAAATAGCCTTGACATAAAACATATTAGATTGTTTTCAATTACAAAGGATTATAATTAATAATTGTCCTATAATGTGTATGTTGCCTTATTGTTAATGTAGTTATCACCTGTAATCGAGGTACCATTTCTTTCTTTATTTTGTCAACTGTGTGCTTTCGTTTGTGTTTACTTTGTTGGTCATCTAATAGATAAATAAAAAAATAATGGTAATGTACAAAGTTCGACAAAAAAGTCCCGAAAGAAAGAGATCCTATATTAAAAACTGAAAAACTTTGTCATTAATACAATAACATAACATAAGGTAATATAAAAAATGTGTTTCGGTTTTTTTTTGTAATGTATATCCAAAAAAATTGGCACATAAGTGTGAAATGAGCTGACAATAACAGTATGAACGTAACCGGACGTGACAGTTTATTTCTAGAACATATTATATTCTTAACAATCTCCCACCGAATGTATCGAGTCCTTGTTGCGTAATTTATAAAAAAAAGAAAAGCGCGCGATCACACGTCACAGGAGCAAAATTTTGGCGCGAAATTTAGTGCCTCGGATATGCTTTTTTTATAGTATAGGACGAGCATATAGGCCACCTGATGGTAAGTGGTCGTCAACGCCCTTTGACATTGGCATTGTAAGAAATGCGCCACCAACCTTGGGAACTAAAATGTTATTACCTGTACACAATACCAAGTACAACTGTTTTGCGGTAGAATATCTGATGAGTGGGTGGTACCTACCCAGACGAGCTTGCACAAAGCCCTACCAGCAATAGCATTGTCAAAGACTTTTTGTCGTTTAAGTTGGTTTTTGTTTATATTAAAGTAATTAATAATATGATATGTTTATATTAAAGTAATTAATAATAATATAATATTACCGTAATGACTTACGGTGCCGAAACGTGGACACTCACCGTAGGACTGGTCCACAAATTTAAGGTCGCTCAGCGAGCGATGGAACGCGCGATGCTTGGGGTTTCTCTGGGCGATAGAATCCGAAATGAGGACATTCGCCAGAGAACTAAAGTCACCGACATCGCGCGGAGAATTAGCTCGCTGAAGTGGAAGTGGGCTGGTCATGTCTCCAGACGCATAGATGGCCGATGGAGCCGACACGTGTTAGAGTGGAGACCGCGCTTAGGCAAACGTAGTGTAGGGCGCCCTGTGACAAGATGGACCGACGATTTGAAGAAGGTGGCGGGCACGGGATGGATGCGGACTGCCCAAGATCGGGATGGTTGGCGTTCTATGGGGGAGGCTTTCGTCCAGCAGTGGACGGCAAAAGGCTGAATATTATATATAATATATATAATAATATTGTTGTTCGTTATTTGTATATTTTAAAAAATCAAGTCAATACTACGATTATGGTCGCCCTAACTAACAAATATTTATGTAAAGCAATTTTAGACTTTATAAATAACAACATAAGTTCCAATTTCGTTAGTATATAACGTTTTTTTTAGAAAATTAAATGCATACAAAAGCATTGTTACAAATTATATGTTCGATTTTTGAATTAATTCTCTAAATTGTTGTTGGTATATAAAATACTTTTGGTTTGTTTTTTATTCCAATATACCTGTTTTGCACTATGAAGAATGAAGTTTAATAAACAATATTTATAATACAAAATAAGTGTGTTATAACAAAGAAAAAATCATATAAATTTCATTTTTGTACACAAACATTATATTATATATTAATATGTTTAGCTCATCATATAATCTACCGCAAACCAACAGTGCTTAGTATTGTTGTGTTCGGTTTGAGTGAGCCAGTGTACATGCACGAGGGACATCTTAGTCCCCAAGGTTGGTGGCGCATTGGTATGGATGGTTAATATTTCTTACAATCACAATGTATATGGGCGGTGGTGACCACTTACCATCAGGTGGGTCATTTGCACATCCGCCTATATATGTATGTAATATAATGTTTATAAGTTTATCTATTAATAATTTCAAATATAACTTAAATAAATATTGGTATAATCTATTGCAATATATTTCATGAACAGACTTCCTAATAAAATATTCTTTCTAAATTGCTTATGTTGACCGGCTGCAGTTCATGAGGTCCGAGGTTGAAATCTTAGTCAAAAGTTATTTATTTCATAAAAAAAACTAGAATTGCAACGAAAAGTATTTTCGGTCTCTGATCGCCAAATATTCGGTAAAACTATGAAAGTGTTGATCTTCCAGCGCCACAACCCACGTCTTATTAAATTCATTTGTTCATCACCTGTTCTGGACTATAAAAGCATAGACAATTATGAAAGGGAATAGAGAAAGCATATGTTTTTGGACAGAATACTATTAAATCTTATGTGTATGTTTTTTTATTGGTCTTTGTTTTCACTATACCTTGACCAAAATTCCTTTCAGGGGAACTAACAATATTCTAGGATTACCTTGGGCTTTTGTTGGTTGGTTGGTTAGGTTAAAGTGGAAGTGGATCGCCTACACTGTCGCCAGGCACGCTGATCCCCAGGTCCTCCTCCCATCAGCACCCCACCTCTGCGGATCCTGGACGGTTGCCGCGATAAGTGTCGCCGTCGTCTACGACACCGTACGGTAACCTCGTATCGCTCTCACCGCTATGACTTTCTGCGGTCTCCGCAGACGAGTCCTATTACGAGCTGTGAGAGTGTCCCATATGGGTATATGTCCCATACAGTGCCAAGGAGTACACCACACTGGCCTATACACCGGCATGGTGAATCCTCCCACGTTGGGTAAGAGGCGGCGCAAGGCAGCGGCATTGATGGGCTTCGGGGCCATTCGGACAAAGTGATCCCATCCAGCATAGACCCTACTCATACATAGCACTGTGGCGTACTGTCAATTCAACGAATCAAAGATATTACGATAAAACCATAGACGATGTACCTTTTTAATGAAATGACACATTCCTAACACCTTGGTCTATTATCTGATTAAAAAAAAAAAACAGAAATAATGAGCAGTAAAACCTCTATCCGTAATAAGTAAAAGTTAACAAAATCATACACAACCGGTTTCATTATAATATTGTCGCGGAGCGGAACACACGCACCTGTATCCGGCGTCACTTCCGGTGAACTCGCTCGGTACTAGGAACGAAAAAAATTCTACCATAGTATTATTACAATACACGAAAATATATAAAGATATGTATATAACTGTATGATATATTTATTTAATTATATTGTCGGGCTAATAAATAAGTTATTGGGTTTTTCTGTCGAAGATTCTCAATAGCAACCCTGAGTCTGGAAGTTGGAAGTAGTCTAGTAGTTGAGTACACTCCCGTGGCTCGGAAAGCACGTAAAGCCGTTGGTCCTGTGCCTGAAATCATTCCGGTCGTGTCGGATTGTCGTTCTATCGGATTATGAGAGAGAAAAATTCATATGAGTTTGCAGATATTCTCTGATCGGAATATAAAATAGATGCAAGATTTTTATGAATGAATATTAAAAATGATAATTAAAGTTGGTGGTTCTTGGTACCACCCACTTAATATATACGCTACCCCAATATTTAGTATTCTTGTTCTGGTTTGGTGAATAAGCCAGTGTTACTACAAGCCCAAGGGACATATCTTGTGATTATGGTTAGTCAGCAAGGTTTATGGCGCATTATACTGGCTTACTCACCTTTCAAAACGTAACACAACAATACTACTAATGTTTCGCGGTAGAATAACTGATAAGTGGGTGGTATCTACAAAGACTTGCACGTTCTACCACCAAGTAATTTATATATCTTGTATGTAAATCAACGAGATTTATTCCATGTGTTTTCATTATGTATAAAAACTTATGACGAATTATATCATTTATTTATTATTTAAATAAGCTATAAATTAAATAATTATGTGGTATGAACGCGTGATCTTAACCGATGATCGTGGGTTCGGGATCGCATTGAAGCAGCGTGGTGGAATAAGCTCCAAACCTTCTCCTCAAAAAGGGAGAGGAGGCCAGCAGTGGGACATTTACAGGCTGTTACGGTTACGGTTACGAATTAAATTGTATTTACGATATAATCGACATCTATACGAAATTTTACTAGAATTATTTCAGCTCAAGAGTCGAGCTTAATGAAATGAATACACGTATCGACTAAATAGCAATTTGAATACAGAATTCGATTTAAGCGTTAACTCAAGTATTTAAGCTTTATTTAAGTTACATAACATATATACATATATTCGTATTTACTTGAAAATTCTATAAAAAAACCCTTCGTTTTTCAATGAGTTTTAATCAATGTAAAGTACACAGGAATTATTATTTGAAGATTAAATTAACGTTTACGTTTTTACTGACCGTACATAACAGCTGCGTAATGCTGAATGTGAACGAAGTACGAAGTATTTCGATTTGGCGGTTTATTATAAATTTTTTTTTTCGAATTTAATTGTGCAAGGCATTCTATATGGAGCCTATTTTTATTTTTGTTTTATTTGCAATATTGAGCTAAAATATTTCTGAACATTATTTTAAGGTTTCAACAGATTAGTTATATATTTAAGAGTAGTAGTGTATGTAGTATTTTTATTGGTTTTAAATTAAAATATTTTAAGATTAATTAAAAAAATGGTAGTAGTTTCAGAACGAGCTGAAAATAGTAAGTAGATAATCTAATCTTATAATAGAGATAGTTTATAGGTTTCAAGCCTAGCAGGCTGCAGAGTTCGTTATTTGCTATGCACATATGTGATTATAATCTATCGGGCCTGGCGGTGAATGAAAACATTGTGAAGAGACACGTACTGGTAAAAAAAAAAATGAAATGTCCTCCACCCAGCAGTGGGCTGAGTATTTAAGGGCTATTACTTACGTGTATCACACCGAAATAATTATCAGTTTTACAATAAATGCCTCACGTTTTCGTTGTTAGCTCCAAAGAGTTAATCCCGATGTCTTGTTGGAACAGTTAAAAGTTGATTAGTTTATCAGTCAAGTAATTCTCAACAGCTGTCCGGATTCTCAGTAGACATTTGCTTAAGTTGTGTTGCAGTCTCGTACCTTGGAAAGCCGCTGAACCGATTTTAATGAAATTTAGTAGATATAAAACAAGCTTGAACCTCAAGTAAGGACACAGTTAAATTTTAAACAATATCATTTAACATTTTATAAATATCAAGTATATAAATAGAAGTTTGAATAATATCTGTCAAATATACATATCGGAAAACCTCTCCTTTTTAAATCAGCAAGAATAAAACGTTATTGTTTGATTATAACGCCATCTATGGACGAGTGGAATATACTTTTTGAAGTTACTTCATATCATTAATTATAGAAGTTATGCTACTAATCAATAGGTGGCGCTGTATCTAAATATGTACAAAGCCGATTTACAAATTAAAGGCTTACTATGTTATGATATTGTGTAACATAATTTTTGTGCTTGAAGAAAATACTTGTTAAATGAATAAAAATTAAAATATTCATAATTTTTTTATATATTCATACTGGTACATTCTTCTTTGCTACTTTGTTTTATTTTAAAATCGATTGTAATTGAAGCATTAATAAATACGATCTTACATAAGAAACATACATTTTACTAATGTTAGTTTTTATTTACTTTTCAGCGAAATATATTCATAGCATTAGGGAGAGGTTGTATTACATAAAAACACGGAAATGTATTATATGAAGATATTATATTTTCAAAGAACATGTATTCTTATATTTTTAGCATAGTTTCGTCAATACAACGTGGGAAACAGCAACCCACGGCTTAATATCATTATAATAATATGTAACAAGTAACTAATATTATATAATACCATAATTATTGTGATCGTACAATCTCTACACACTTTGATTCGATACAAAAATTAAGCTGCAAAGTTCTGTCCGCGATCAAAACACATAAACAAACGGATATCGAACGTTTAACAAATTTGAATTTCGAATATCAACGGAACATTGCAGCTTGTCTATGTCCAACCTACCATAAATACATACTACGTTCAGCGACATGTATCGAGTATAAAAAGCCAGTTTGCCAACTCCAAAAATCTTTTTTTTTTCACAATCCACTCACAAACACAATCGCAAATGTCGAAGTTAAATTGACAGCTTAACCGCTAAAGGACAATGGCCATTTTGGACCCAAAACTGATAACCGGACATAATAATAAAATTATTCAAAGTTTATTTAAAAAAAAAACTATATGTCAAAAACAGAATTACGATAATGAGGTTTTTCTTTGAAAGTGGCCATAGTCCTTACAAATAGTAAAACAGCGAATTTTGTGATAACTCGATGTTTTATTAAGAATCGGCAAATAAAATCCAATTCATGAAATCCGGATCGTGGCATTAAAGCTTTGCCTAAAACAGCAATCAAAAATTAATTACACATTATTAGGAGTTAAATATGACTAGGCTAAATAAATCAGCTGTATTGAAATCGTTCACAAATTGGATTTTTATAATATAATATGCCGATATTGCACCACGAATGTAATACAGTAACAGTGTGACACAGTTGTAAATACATTTATAAAAAGCTCACGATACATTTATAAAATACTGTAGTTTTAAACTTTAACTGCCGAAACGGAGATAGATTGCTTTGATGCACCGCAAAGAACATCACTTCGACGCGACCAGTCAACGAGAGCGGATGTCTTTTCGGTTCTTGCAAACGTTCGCACATTTTATATTATAATGAAAACGTCAATTAATCCTTAGAATGTAAGGCAGTGCTTATGTCAATGTACAGGCGTACTTGAACACCAATAGCATTTCCTATATGAAGCTAATTGTAAATTAATGATATGCCGTCTATTTGTTTCGGAGGCTTCATTATACTTTGTGCTTGATATGTAAAAGTATTACAAAAATCTATTCAAACGTACTAATTAATTATTTGCAATTTAATAATTCGTCACTAAACATAAACGTGATTTCTAGATAATTTAGCTAAGCTTTGTAGCTGAATCAATCGTGTTAACATTAGGTTTGCGTCTAAATATTAAAGTTCAGAATTAGGTAACAATTAGGTTAATTATCTTGGAAGGAAATGAGCATAGGTTATACCATATTACCCAATAAAACAATAACTTATATATTTATATATATTAAAGCAATCATCCTTTAACAATGTAGGTTAAATAATATATAGCAGTAAAACGTTGATAAATTTGACTAGTATTAAGATAAAAATAGACACTGAGTGTGAATTTCTTCTAGAAGTTTAAATTATTGCTCTATAGGTATACATTTTTTTCATTAACAATTGGTTATCTATAGATAATAAAATAGGTATATGAATAATTTGGTTCCATATCAATCGAAACTGTTTAAAAAATATACACTTACGTAGGTACGTCAAATTGGAGACCTTGAAATGATAATTATAAAAAAATTAAATAAATTAAATCTTTATTTACAAAACCTCTTTGGTCGTAGGTCGCGACTTTTGAACGCGTTCAGAAATGGCAAGCGGGTTTTTTTTTGTTTTTGGGCGGTAAGGCTGGAGTGATAAGCAATGATGGTAAGGTAGCGTGATGGTGAGGTGCGATGGATGCTAGGCCACAACATATTTACGATAAGACTTAGCTTTGTGACGTCACAGTATAGTTGCTGGTATGTCCTCTCCCTGCAAAAAACATATATTTATAGTTTTTTAAATATTATTTCTACTTTAAAAGTATATAATTGATTTGTATTTCACCTTTTTCAAGGTTTTCTAAGTCCTTGCATCTAATATATTTGAATAATAACAACAATATTTCAGAGTTTCGAAAATAAATTCAGTGTAAATATTAGAGTTGTATTATTTTAATCTATCACTTTTCAATATCATATTCAAAATATTCGATTACGTTCGAGTTTTTATTCGATTTTATTCGTGTACGTTCTTGCAATCAACAATCGAAACAATCATAATTAATTCAATTGTTGTTCGAATCATTTTACAAGATTATATGTTACTACCTAATATATTTATTAAAACATATTTAAATATTAGAGAAAAGTATTCAGTATAGTTTTGTCAAAATATATAATAAACTAAGCATAAATTGCTTAGTGGTAGGGCTCTGCGTAAGCCCGTCTGGGTAGGTACCATCCACTCATCAGATAATCTACCGTGAAACAGTAATTAATATGATTGCGTTCCGGCTACAGGCACAAGGGACATAACATCTTAATTCCCAAGGTTAGTGGAGCGTTGGCGATGTTAGAAATGGTCAATATTTAATACATTGTCAATATCTATGGGCAGTAACCACTTACCATCAAATGGCTGCCTGCCTGTAGCATAAAAAAGAAGAAGCTGAAAAAATAAACCTAAGGCCACTTTGGTCTGAAAAGTATTATTTTAAACTTCTGCTACTACTCTATAAATATATATTCAAGTATGGTATTTGTGCAAATTATTTGCGCAAAAAACACATACGAGGACTTTGTTTGTATATATTTTGGAGTTTCTTTCGTCGCGGTTCTTCTCAGAGCTGGGTATTTTCTTGTCCGAATCGGTGGTTATAATTCATTTTAACTATCAATTTATTAGTATAATGATTCGGCATTGAATAAATTCGAATGAAGTGAGATTATGCGTTAACTAAATGTGATTTTGAGCATTTCTTAAAGTGATTATAATTCAGATAAAAACATTGTAAGTACAAAAACAAAATCAACAAACGTAGTTTAGAAATCACACTCCTTATATTAATGATATGAAATGATGTATTAATTAAACTTAATTAATATTTATCTGAATGAATGAATGGAAATAATCTTTCATGTATTTCAACGACTCTCATACAATAATCGTCTGAGAATGAATGGAATGAATTTATGAATCACTCCCATTCTCAATACGTTCTTTGTAAACGATACCCAAACTATTACATTATCTTCGCAGGCGGCTATGAGGTCGTCAGCGAGCGTCAACACTGGTTGAGTACCTTCATCTTGTTCTGACTCGCTCGATTCTCTTTCGTACTCCACTATCCGTTCATTCTGTAATGGGTTACATTTTCATACTACGTTATTTTTGCGTTATTGTAAGTATTTGTTATTTGGCTTATTTATCTAAGTATACACTTTTTACGTGGCAATTGTAACTGTGTTAACTATCATAGAGCCTTACACGGAGCCTTGTGGTGGATTGCCAATACTATCTAATTAAGGGTATTGGGATTAGACCATAGACAATTTAGTGGTTTTAAAAGATTTTAGTCAAATTATCTTTCTTCAAATATAATTAAATGTTCTCTGTTATTACTAGTTACGTATCATCAACGGCACGATGTACACACTCCTTACGACGGCCATACTTATGACGGCCATAGATACACACCCCTTACATTGTTAAATATCAATCATAGACTGAAAGTCTATATTGTCAGTTTATATATATGGTTTGTTATTTATGGCACGCATTATTTAAATTTTATTTACGTTACCTCAATCTTAAGTCTATTGAGCAGTTTTTCTTTTTCGTCCTTAAGTACATCGCATGCTTTTGTCTCATTTTCGTGAAGGACACCTTTCACTTCAAGCTCGGCTATTTGAGAGTCCTTTTCACTGATCGCTCCCTCCAACAAGTCTTGTCTAAAAGTAGAGAATAATATTTAAACTTGCCGACCAGTCTCTTAGTCACTTGTTAAAAATCAAATTAATACATTTTACAAAAAATAGGAAATATTTTAATTTCATTAAATCTTTATTATAGAGGTGATAATTATTCTTAATTATTAGACTAATTATTCAGTGGCATTACCACCGACTAAGCATTAATTAATTAGCAGAAAAGCTATACATCGCGTGAGCAGGTTGCAGGTTGCATGAGTCGAATTCAATTCAAGATGGAATAAACTCCTCGCGGATAAAAGAATAGGAGGCCTTTGTTCGAATAAGCTGATTTAAATTTAATAATAATCACTCGTTACTGGCAGATATTAATTGATTGAAAAATCTGTACCAATATATAAATGAGAAAGTAACTGAGTCTGTCTGCTTGTTTGAAATTTGCTGAAGCATGCTTAAGCTTCAAAGAACTTCAAAGAAGGACATAGGTTAGTTTTATTTACAAACATCTCTCACCCCCTAACACGTGGGCGAAAACAAATATATTATAATAACAATAAATTCTAAGTAGTACTTACATAACATAGGATAAGTGCCGCAATATTGCTTGCCTCTTCTCTCGGCAACGTTGATAAGTTTCTTCAAGTCGCTTCAGCCTCCTCAGCACCGTCGAACACGTTTCACAATTCATTATCGAAGCATTTTGTAACGATAGCACTCGTTGCTCCATCTTCTTCATCTGAAATGAGTTAAGATTATATATTAGAAGAGATATTATTATTTTTCTCAGAAATAACTGATGAAATGAGAAGTATTTTGGTATTTTTTTTTAAATAATTTGGCACCGTTGTAGTAAGTGTTCATCGTCGCCGATAAACATCAACAATGCACCGCTAACCTTGGTAATTAAATTACAACAATACTAATTACTGCTATTTGGCGGTAGAGTTGATGGAACCGAACGACGGGCAGGCTTGCACGAAGCTTGCAGAGCCAATTCTATAGATTTATTATTAAATGATAAGTTTTTTTAAATAACGACTATGAAAATTACCGTTAGTCCAACTAACGACGATTTAATTTGAATAAACTGTTAATTACCTTCTGCAATGTTTCAATTCTCTTCTGTTCTTCTTCATAGAAAACTTTTTCTCTCTCCGCTGCTATCAAGAATGATTCTTTAAGAGCGTCTTCTAATTCCAATATCCGTTTGTCGTTGTACACGGTGCACATTGCACCTGGTTGTTTGTTTAGTATTTGTTCTAACTCATTTATTCTCTCGTCTTTGCTTCTGACTACGGCCAATAGTTGCTCGAATTCGGTTATATTATTATTTTCTCTAAAATCATCTTCTAAAATTGATATACATCTTTGTTGTTCAATAATTTTCGCATTTTTTACTTCGATTTCTTTCGTCAGGTTGGCTATCTTTCTCGTCAGCTTATATATATTCGTTTGAATATTATCATCTCTATTTATATTTATCAAGTCGTTGTAGCTCCTGCTTAGCGTACCCTTGTCTAGCCTATCAACTACCTTACCGCTTTTTTGTAATTCGAAAAAACTTTTGCTTTTCTTTATGCTGTTAAGCTCTTGGCTGTCTGATATTTTAAGTATTTCTGATAGTATAAGCGAAGATTCATTAAGTTCTATTTCTAAATCTATAACTCTCATCCTACATTCTTCCAGCTTAGTTTTAAGCTTGTCTCTTTCTTTCAATGTGTTTGTTAAGTCACTGATAGCTGCGATCTCGCTCTGTCTCGCTCGCGTTATTTCCTACGTAAGGGGTGAAAGATGAAAAAAAAAAGAAAAATAAAAAAAAAGTATAAAAAACGAAATGCCTTTACTTTTAACAAAATTTCAACAATATAAACTCAAAAATAACTCGAGAAAGGTCAACATAGATTTTCTTTTATTCATAGTCAATTGATATATTGCATAACAAGATTGAAAGCTGGTAACATCGACTAGTGGACAACTTACTCTTCTACTAATGTACTTGAATACTTAACAGTGTTACAATTGTTATTATTTTATTTATACTTAAAAAATAATTCCCGCTGAACACGATTATTCAATTTTTTTTTTCATTAAACGTCACTTAAAAAATATCGCTAAACTAATTACCTTAGTAAAGTTGTGTGCTGGTTACAATGAACTGAACTCAAAAACCTGTATATATGGTTTTCTTTTCTGATTATCAACAAGAGATGATACTTTATTATTATCTGAACACTTCATTATAATATTCAATACAAATTTTAATAACATTACTTAATACGAATTGCGATTGTAAAGCTTAGTGATATAATTTTATTAACAAAAGACGTGGAATCTGGAGTGGTCGCTCACGGAATTGTTAATGCGTCAGTTAAAGTAAACGGTTTAACGGAAAGAGAAAATAAACAAACGACAGTCTTGGTGAGAAGAACTAACTTAGAAAAAGCTTTTGAGGAAGCCAGCGGGCCCGGCCTGAAATGCAGCATGAAAAAAGTAATTAGTGTATTAGTGCTAAATGTTAAGATTTGTCAAAACGTCTTACTTGGCTAATTGAATTAGTATAGTTAAATACAAAATGATTATACTATTTAAATATTATTTGTAAGTAAATATGAAATTACCTCTTCTCTTTGTGCTTGTGCTTGTTGCTGACTTTTCAGTTTGGCTTGAAGGTTTCGCACAGATCTGAAATTTTTGTAAGTAAAATTTATTGTAATTAAAAAAATAGTTGCGTATAGTCTATTTGTTTGATTAAATATAAATAAAAATGATTCAGTTTTTACTGTTGCAAATCCATTATCTGCTTCTCCTTCTGAGCCTGTTCCTCCTGCGACATCTGCACCAGCTGCAGCAGCCGCTCTGTCTCCGCTGCAAGTCGCTTCGACTCTTCCTCGCTGGTCTTCAGCTGCTGCTTCAGTTGATCAGCTTCTTTCTGTGTCTCACCTAGCTTGCGATTCATATCTGTAACTGCTGCCGCGCTGCCGCCAGCCTGAAATATTGCATTTATTAACGCGCGCTAAAGTACCTACACTCGCGATTATTACTAGCCATTTAAACTTAAAATGTCATTTCTTTAATATGAACATCATGAGTTGTGTAAACCTTTGTAATTTTTAAACATCACCTTTCATAATTCTTAAATTACCTTCCTCAAAGATGCTTCCATTTGGTCCATTTGCTCTTTCCGTTTCTTTAACTGTCGATCTAATTCCGTCAGCGATTTCTCCTTCTCCTCCACGTCTTTTCGCTTATTTTCAACCATTCTTCTATTCTCTTCAAATTGTTTTCTCGCGTCTTCTAACTTCTTAAATTCTTCTTGCAGTTGTTTTCTAGCTTGAGCGGTATCTTCCCCAGCTTTGGCGTTCTGATTGCCAGCTGCTTGGAGTTTCTTGTTCGCTTCTCGGAGATCGAGCTGTCGTCGACAAAATATTAATGTTAAGAAATGACACAAAATGTTATTTCAATCAAGGAGGATCATAAAGAAGTAAACAGCAGCATCAAGTAATCTTTAAGCTAGATTTGCAATTATTTCAGTTTTAAATTATAGTTTGTAAAGCGAAATTTTTACATAACAGAAGCGAAATTTTTACATAAACTTGGCAAAATATAATCACTCACAGCAGCAAATTCAATCACAAAATAATTTATTCGACAATTTTTAATATACATGATCATGAACAAGTACAAAGTTGAATAGCAGATACAGCTGAAAAAGACAAGAAAATATAACAACCACGTAATCGTTTAAAGCTTTAATGCATTTATTTGCACCGAATATTTTACACAACAACACTTAGTGAGGGTTGTGTGTGGACGGAGTGCTCAAGTGATTTGCAATGTCTGGTGCATTTTCGAATATGATTTTGTACATTCTCATGAAATTGTCGTCCAAAAACGTTGCGATGATGGAACTAATAAAATAAATACGAATAATTATAATGAGGGGTTGGAGGATGCCCTGCGGGCCGTGGGAGGCATGCTACTATACAACAGTTATGTACATGACAACCGGCGATGATGATCCCAAATAAAAATTAAACGTATGAACATCGAAATCAAAACATCTACTCCATAACACCGGTGCAATGATTTAAGCAGACAACGCACGCGAGTCGATTAAAGTTCAATCGAGTTTGATATACTTAAAGATATATTATTCAATTTATATGTCCAAGTTAGTATTTGTTTCAAACTCGATTTAACCACGCATTGCCGTCCCGACAACCGCTCGTGCTCGGGCTATCCTCCAACTGACCTGGCTCTTTTCCAATTCCTGAACGAGCATCTCGAGCTGCGACTGGCAACGCTCCCTCTCCACGGCAAGGGACCGCGACTCTGCTTGAGCTGCTTCAAGCTGCTTTTGAACTTCACGCACGTCGGACGGTCCTCGAGCTTGAAGCTGCTGCAATTGATGATGTTGCGCCTGGAATTGTTTCTCCAAAGATTGTAAGCGTTGTTGACATTCTGACAACGCTTTTTCTGCTGCAATGGCTTTGGTTTTTTCTTGTTCGACAACAGCCTTCCATTTCTCAATTTCACCAACTCTCTGTGCATCTTTTTCTGCTCTTTCTGCTCTTTGCCTGAAAGCGTCTTTTTCTTTGGAAACAGACTGAACTTGTTGTTGAAGCTTCGCAATCTCTCTATCTCTGTTTTCAATAACAGATTTTGCGCCTCGTTCTGAGTCTTGCGCTATTTTCCTTTGTTCCTCTTTTAATCTTCGTACTTCTTCACGCTGCTTCTGAAGCTCTGTTTCCGATGAATTTAGCTCTCTCTGGAAATTTACTAACATGTCCTGAGATTTCTCTAACTGTGCTACTAACTGATCACGTTCGATAGTCAATTGTTTTGTGTCTGCCTCTAACTTAACTATTTGTTTTTCAATTGCATCTGCTTGTTTATCCCTCTGCTCTAAAATGGATGCCATTTTTTCTCGGTCTCGTACCGATTGCGCTAATTCTTGTTGCAATTTCACTAAAGTTTCTTGCGTTCTATGATCTAGTGTTCTCTGTTGCTGTTCAACATTACGTCTAGTATTTTGTATCTCAACTCTAAGTGCATCTCTTTCTTGTTCGATTTGACGCATTTCAAGAATTGTACGCTCCAAACGCTCGTGCATTCTACCTAACTCATTAGTCATTCTGTCATATTCTACGCGAGTTGTTTCATTGGTCTCTTGATATTTAGCTAAATGCATCTGTGATTTTTCAAGTTCCTTAGCTAAGCGACCGGCTTCCATTTCTGTAGCATCTCTAGCTTGAATAGCCTTTTCCAACTTGTCACGAAGACGTTCGATTTCTAGCCTGTCTTCAGTTCTTGCTTTGTCACCAGCAACAGCTTGTAATTTCATCCTCTCGATCTGTTGCAACTCACCTTTGAGTCTTTCATTATCTTTATCCAACTGTTCTGAACGCAATTTTAATTTCTCACACCGATCTCTAAATTTCTCACACTCAATATGAGCGCGTTCAAGGTCAGTACGTTGTTTTTCCATCGCTGTACTTAACTTAGCTACCTCACTTTTAGAAAGTTCAAGCTGTATATTTAACTCATGGAATTTCGTTTCAGCTTGTTCCTTTTCACTTTGCAGTCGTTGAATTTCAGTCTGTGACGTCTCGTAACGTTCACGTGTTTTGTCAAGCTCAGACTGAAGTCTATTTATTTCTGTACTCCATTTATCCTGTTCGAATTGGTATTTACCTCGGAGGCCTTCGACGCGTTCGAGCTCCGAGCGTAGACGGGTTACTTCTTCCTCAGCCTTCCGCGCTCGTTCCAACTCTAGATTTGTCTTCTCTAGTCGTGTGCGTAGACGTTCCATCTCCAGCTTAGTTCTTTCATGTTCTTCTTTAGTATCATGATATTTTCCATATCGTGCTGCATATCTTTCTGCCTCCTCCCTTGCTCCACTTGCATCGTTTTTAACTTTATCTAATTCTGCCTGAACTCTTCTTAATTCTGAAGATGCTTTGTCATGTTTATCGTACATTTTTTCAAGCTCTAATTGTACTCTTGCCATTTCCTCTTGAGTTTTTTCATTCGAGGCTTGAGCTTTGCCGCACTGAGTCATGGCTCGGTCATATTCGAATTGCAAACGTTCGCTATCGGCAATCAGTTTTTCTTTTTCAGCCTGTAATCTTCGTAACTCTATTTGGCCCTTTTCATAACGTTCTCGTACCATTTCAATATCAACACTTAGTCTGTCCATATCTTCTTTAGCTTTCTCTTCTTGTTCTTTAGTTCTTCCAAGTTGTAATGAAGCCCTGTCATACATTTCCTGTAATCTAGCGAGTTCGTCTTGCATCTTTCTTGCGTCCTCCCTAGATTTGGTTGATAAATGAACATTTTTCTCCAATTCCAACTCAAGGCGATCTTTGTCGGCTTCAAGGATGTCTATCTTGTTTTGAAGACGGTAGATTTCATTCTGGGATCTGAAATAAATAAGACATTCGTTAGAATCACTCAATACTTAAAATTATTTTACTCGGAATTACCACCACAAATCGTCACCAACACACGACAACATTTAAAAGAATGTACCTATCATACTTTTCGAGCATTTTTTCATATTCTTTGTGCGCAATTTCTTTCTCTTCAATGGTCTTTTGTGTAGAGTACAGGGCTTTATCAAGTTTCTCCTTCAGTATCTCTAATTCTGTCAGGGCGTCGTCTCTTTCCATCTAAAACAATGATTATCATTATCAACAGTTAGAAAATAACTCTTTATAAGTAAATTTTTATGGTTATATACATTTAACTTAGTCATATTATCCTGCCCGTTGCACAAGTAGTTATTTAATACGTATTCCTAAACACTAACCGTTAATTTCTGGTGTTGTTGATGTGCCTTTTCCCATCTCTCTCTGAGTACATCTAATTCAGTTGCAGCACTGTCCCTATCTCTAGCTGCTCTATTAGCTGCTGCAGCAGCAGCCTCGGCACGCTCGCGGCAACTTGCACCTTCAGCTAAGGCTGCATCCCTTTCTTTCTGAACACGACTCACGAGAGCCTGCAAGAGACAGAAGATTAAATTATAGTAGCTCAGATATGTCATAAGGCTCTTTGTATTTTTAGTTATAAATCTACTCAATATATTTATTTAATCTCGTTAAAAATGTTCAATACAACGATATTGCTTTAAATAATCTTGGAAATCTCATTTCCGAACGGTCGGTATCTTGATCTCATGTCACAAAGTTCACATCGGTCTTTAATTTAAACGTTTAACGGAAATACGATGAAAGCTTACGGTCGATCCATTGTATATGACGGATCGGATTTGATAGATATTAACCGTCTAATTACATTTTTATTTATTTATTTTTTTATTTTATGTTCATAGGTCTACAAAACAAAATGACAATCAAAAAATTGAATTGATTACATTTCTCTTGATGTAGACACGACATGCGCTTTTGATTAAGTGCAAACAAAAAAGTCTAGTCTGTGACAGCAACAAATATCTAAACTTATAATTTTTTTAATTGCAAAACAATATAACTAACGAAACAGTTTTTTAAAACAGTTTTTTAAAAAAGTTTAAAAAAACGGTTTCGATAGTTATATTGTTTTGCATACATACATACATGAGATGTGTTACGCGAAAATGGGTTTACAGTGATAGTTATAAATTACTTTTTTAATAAACAACCATTATGCCTTAAGCTTTTTTGGAATAAAGGGTTCGGTAAAGGCATCGGTAAAAAATATTTTAATATTTCAACACGTTTTTTCCTAAGTAACGTTATAAACACCTCAGAGCTGAGAAGAACCGGCGAAAGATACTCAGCGGTTTTTATATATGTCATATTTTACAATCATAGACAACGCACAATGACATATTAATATTTTTTTTATTTGAAATAGCCTGGAGGCGATCGCTTCATTCCCAAGGTGCAATCGTTTTTAAAGTCATTGGTTTTGTATATGATTATTACACGTGATTATGATGATTGATTGTAATATGACTTGGTGGTAGTGCTTTGTGCAAGCTCCTCTGGGTCATCACCCACTCATCAGATATTCTACCGCAAATCAAAAGTACTTGGTATTGTTTTGTTTCGGTTTGAAGGGTGAGTAAACCAGTGTAATTACAGGCACAAGGGACATAACATTTCAATTCCCAAGGTTGTTAGCGCATTGGTTATGTATGCGATGGTTATACATTTCTTACAATGAAAATGTCTATGGGCGTTGGTGACCGCTTACCATCGGGTGGCCCATACGCTAGTTCGCCTACCTATACTTTAAATAAAATAAAATAATAAAAACGTGACTAAATTTTTTGAGAAATAAGAGAGAATGAAAGAGAGTTACTACTAAGTTCGGACTCTTGAATTATATTTATATATTATATAAGTTGCAGAATAAGATGTCTGTCACTTGAACCGTATTTGATTAAACGATCAATATTGTTGTACGTGTTTGTTAAATGTTAGGGAGCACTTAGAGTAAGCAGTCGATTGGCTCGAAGATCTTTATTGCGATAGAGTCAATATTGATACTAGTTTAATTACAGGAGATTTTAGCCTTCGTTTTATGTTTCCAACGATCAATGCGTAATTTGTTAAATCCATTCCGAAGCCGACTTACTCCTAAATTACTTTGATGATGTTTTTTGTGTGTATTTGTCTGGATAGGGTTCAAAGATTTTTTTTATAAAAATAATAATAGAAATCTTTCAATCGTATCAAGTTGGGTAGTGATTACAACGTAAAAGATTGTGGACTGTATAAATGGGATCACAAAGGACCTAGGATTTTTATCACTGAAAGAGGCTTCACTTTGTTCACCCAATTTTCAAGTCTGATTAAAAAATCATCCTTATTTACTATTATTGCTATTTTTTAGAATATGGTATTTCATTTCAAGCTATATCGCATATATAATATTATCTATACTAATATTATAAAGTAATTCTGTTTGTCTGTTTCACTTTCAAGGCTAAACCACTGAGCCGATTTTAATAACATTTGTTATGAAGCAAGCTTGAAAAAGAAGGACGGACATACTTTTTTATCTAATACCTGCCTCTCCCTCTAACCCTAACACGCGGAAGATGCCGTACGCGAATGCTAGTTTAAAATAAAATTCAACGTAGTTACCATCCCGATTAATATTTAAGTATATATATATATATATATATATATATATATATATATATATATATATATATATATATATTTATAATCTATATCAACGCCGCGACGGCTATAACTACTGGGGTTAACAGCATGAAAATTTGCAATTTTTCATAGTAGGTTAACACTAAGGAAGAATTTTTGGAAATTTAACCATTAAGGTAGTGAGATTTTATACGAAATCTTTCATTTTTGAACATGAGGTTCCGAATTATGACGCGATCCAAGCCCTAGTGTATTTATATGTAAATAAATTCTTATAGTATATAATGTTAACATAATATCAATCCAACGCCAAGTTACATAAGTAACACACGTCCTTCTATTGAAATACTTTTTATCGATATCATTTTAAATATCCAATATGTGCTGTTTATAAATTTAATTAAAAAAAAAACAACAAATTACATTATTATTATGAACAAAAATATGAATATTAGTTTTTGCATGTTATCGAAACTGATTTTATAATAACATTTGGTTATAACGCCATATTCAAAAGAACACAGATAAAATAAGACCATGCAGCGTCTACAAAGATGGCGCCGTTATGTCTAGACATATCACTCTGGGTTAATATGTCCGGAATGACGTAACACAGCCATTATAATGATATATAGCAGTGGTTGTTGCCAAGTTTCACAAGGATCCTGCTATTGTCCTTGAATATGTTATGAGACATACTATATTTGTGGATCATTAATTCGCAAACGGGATATATGTCATTCAAACGACATAAACTTTGCTTAATAAATTTCAATGAATACCAACCCTGCATTATAAAATATGAGAATAATTTTCGCATTGTACTTTAATGAAGTATTTTTTTAAATTTTTTATTAAATAAGTAGTTTTTGTACGCGGCTTCGACCGCATGTGAAGGAGTGTGGGCGGCAAGTGTAACGTACAGTTTGTTCTTTTTGGCACCTCTGACAATGTGACATCATTAAAGTGATGATCGGTTAGGCAGTTAATAAGTTAAAGCGTAACAAAGAAACTCACTGTCGCATTTATAATACTAGTTTTCGCCCGCAGCTACGTTCGGATGGGGGGGCAAGTGATAGTATTAAAATACTTACAAACAAAACTAGTTGGATTTATCTATGTTTATAATAAATTTAGGATAGATGGTCTACATAACAATGTCCAAAAACATTTTTCAATACTAGGTAGGTTTGTGTGACATTTGACACACAGAAAGGTGACAAGCATCACTGAATTTTCATTTCATATTTCAGAAAATCCGTGTATCTAATTCAGTATCATTATCGTTGGAGCAGCGGTGGAAGATCCAAGCCTTCTCGTCAAAAAGGAGAGGAGTCTTAGCCCAGCAGTGGGACATTTACAGGCTGTTACTTGACTTTCTGTTTCTGTTACTTCAAGGAAATGACTCCATAGAACGCCTTGTTATTCAAGGCAAGGTGGATGGCATCAGACCACGTGATAGGACGCCGATGCGATGGACCGACCAAATAAAAACAACTGTTGGCGGTCCTTTGCACCGGTCCTTTGCACATGAATGCACCGGGCTCGATTTCGAAGAAGAAGAAGACTTGACTTTCACTTCAGATCATTGACATTTTATAAAAAATATATTAGGTATATAATCCATCAAAAACTGTTTAGTTATAAACTTACCTGTGCTTTCTCATGCTTGTCTCTAAACCGATCAGCATCTAGTTGGGCAGTGTCTCTCTCTTTTTGCAGTCTAGCGGCTTGACCAAGGGCTTTGTCGAGTTGTGACTGAAGGGACTCGAAGTCGTATGCTGATTTTTCGCGATCCACTTGCAACTGTTGAAGAATAAGAACTTTAAATATTTGAATCGATACAACGGACCGCCGCTCTCTTGTTTAATGGATAAAATTTATTGGTGATCATTTTAACCTTGTAAATTAAAGTAACAGGAAAGTTCAACTACTTAGCCTTGAAAAAATATTATCATTTAAATAGGTAGTATAACAATAATGCTACCGTGAGCTGACACTAATGCAAGATTGAAATATAATATTTCTTCTAGTTTAAGTGACTTCATTTATCTTTTAAAATTCTACTATGTTGTGTGGTGTGTTTCATTATTATCTTTATATTAATATTTTTTCTGTACGTGTGTTCAGTAAGACAGACATACAGAAAAACTCACACACACGTACATAACTTCTTAATAGCAGGATCGATTTTAATGATTTTTTTGTGTGTTTGAATAGGTCCCTATCCTATTTATGCAATCGAATTCCAAAAAACAAAACTTATTTACCGACAAAGTCGGAACGGTCGGCTATTGCATTATAGATAGCAAATAACTTATTAGTACCTTATTTATATTAAGTACGGAATTGCAACATACCTTTCTCACTTCAACAGCAGATTTGTCCAACTTCTCTTGAAGTTTATCAATCTCTGAGTGTGCGGAATCAAGAGACGCTTGTAGCTTGTCTTGTTGTAATTGCGCTTTGCCGAGAGTAGCTTGAGTTCTTTCTAGTTCTTCTCTTGCCTTGTCTAGTTCTGCTGTTGCCTTGTCACGTTCGGAATGGAGACGACTGACAGATGATTGGACACTAGAGGAAGATGAAGTAAGTGTTATGAGTTTACGAATTTTTCAGAGGGGAATTATAAAATGAAGTATCAGAATACAATATTTATACATAAATGTATATATTGAAATAAATATGTAAATTGTGTGATTATTAAAAATCCTCTTATATAAGGAATCTATCCGTCTTATATAAGTAATGTGTGACAAAAAAAGTTGTAATACCGTTTGAGACGACCGGACCCGACGTGGAGTCAGAGTCGACGTGGACTTATTTGCTTTATGCTTTAATCGATCTAATGTAAATTAGTCTTTTTAAACGATGTTAATTAATGATAAAACACAAGTATTCTGTTAGTTTATAATTTATATAATGATTATTACTAAAATAAAATTATGTATTCAAAATAGAAGAGTTGAATTCTTTCGAACAGCATTACTTAGTATTGTTGTGTTCCGATTTGAATGGCCAGTGAAGCCAGTGGAACTACCGGCACAAGGGTCATAACATCTTATTTCCCAAGGTTGGTGGTGCATTATCGATATAAGTGCCAATATCTATGGACGGTAATGACCACTTACCATCCGCCTATTTTATAAATATATAAATAACGCCACACATAACCAATCAAATTAAGGTAAAATTAAATAAAAGTGTATGATGTGAATATTGTTATACAATTAAATTATTTCGAAACAAGGTTAATGATTAAAACACTTCAATATATTTACCGGTCATATTCTTCCTTCAGACTGTCTTGTTCGGTTTGTGCATTTTCAAGTTTCGCTTTAAGACGGTAGACTTCACCCTGTGATTTTTCAAGTTTATCTTGAAGCGCACTAGCTTCTGATCTAGCTCTCTCTGCATCTGCTTGTGTGACTCTTAGCTCTGCTTGAGTCCTTCTCAATTCTGCCGATACTTTATCTGCTTTCTCTTGAACTCGATCTAATTCCTGAGAAGTTGTCAATGTACTTCTACCGAAAGTTGTTTGGGATCGCTCTAACTCATGCTTCAAGCGTTCATTCTCAAGTTCGAGTCTAGCTAAGCGCTGTTTCGCTGCTTCCCAATCAGCGCCAGATCGACCAACTTCACTTGCAGCTTTGTCCAACTCAGCCTTTGACTTTCCGAGCTCAGATTGAGAGCTTTCTAGTTTAGCTTCAAGCCTGTCTTTTTCTGCTTGAGCTCTTTCTAATCGAGCTCCTAGTTTTTCCACTTCACTTTCGAGAGCGTGAAGTTTCATTTTGTAATCAGCTATTTCTCTTTCATGTAGTTCTCTCTCTTCATTTTTCTCGTGTTCGGCTCTATCTCTCTGTTCTCTAAGTTGTTGAATTTGCTTTTCTTTATCGCCAATGACTTCTTCAAGGGAGGAAAGGGCGCCTTCGGAGGAGCAATGGTGGGCTTGCATGGCATTGAGTCTAGCTCTGGCCATGTCTACTTGATTATCTTTTTCTTTCAGAAGATCTTCAAGATTCTCAATCTAAAATGAATTCATTCTCGTAATTACTATAATGCTATAATTATCTTGTCCAGTAAAACAAAAGCAACACAATATCAATTAAAGCATAATTACAATAACATAAAGTAAACATACCTTTGAAATAATAAAAAAAGAACACTAGCACTATAACGAAAAATAAAACAAAAAAATAAAAAGTTACAATAAATATACTTTTTAAATATAATTACAAAAAGGAAAACTTAAATAATATATAAAAGTATTTTACTATTGGTGTACTAAAAATAATATTTTCGAATATAAAATGTATTTAAAATCTAAAGGTTTGTATGCACAAACAAATAACGAACATAAATATAATTGGTAACAATATATACATATCGAATCATATAACTAAATAACAATTCTATAAAATAAAAACATAGCAACTTATACATATTATCATAATAGACTAGACAAATATCGTTAATGAAAATTACTTTCTTAGAGCTAAATACTATAAGCTTTTCAGTTTATAAAAATGGAATGGAATTAATGAATATCCATTAGAATAAAAGGAAAAAATATTTTACACATTACATAAGAATGACACCTCTAGATTCTCATATAATTAGGTCTAGATTAGATAGAGACTCAAGGTACTTTGAGGGGGAACTCTCAACCCCATTCTGAAGTGGTTAAGGCAAATTATATTATTTATGTTTGGGTGGGCTGGCGGACCCCCAGGTTGGTGCCTTGTAGGCCTAAGCATATATAGTAAGAGGTCTAAATAAAAACTAGTGATAGGAATGTTCCAAAATATTAGTGTCTTTAAAAGCTTGTTTAGCGACAGATTAGTTAAACACTTATTTCTCCCTTTCTGTTATTATTCATTTGACATACAAAAGAAGAAGACAGATCATTGTTTAACTAATCACCCACTAAACAAAGATTATAAATAAGGCTGTATATCTTTGGTTTGATTATATTCACAGCCAAAAATTTCAATAAAACTTAAAAAATATTTGAATCACCATATACACTAAAAGCAGTTTTGTTTCTAATAAATCTAGCAGTACCTAGAACTAGTCCAGCTTTGTACATAATATTATCTACATAGTGTCATATACCATCTATTTACCTTTCGTTGCAGCACGTTTATCTTTCTATCTTTGATCTCAGAGTGATCTCTAAATTCTGCGAGTTCATGAGCAGCTGCAAGGGCTGCTGCTGTCTTCTTCTCTACCATTCTACTCTTCTCGTCTAAACGAGCTTTAAGTTCTTCCACCTAATTAAAGAAATTAATTAGACAATGATAGAAGATCGGATAGAAAATATTGTGTGGTTATTCTTAGTACTTAAAAAAACTCCAAAGGTATTGTTAAAATTCTTGTGCAAACGATTAAAATCAAAGAGTGAGATATGTTAATGAATTATTGTACAGTTTACAATCTATCTGTTATAAACTAATTGCTCTCACAATTTTACGTTGACATATACTTGGCATACATACTGTAATAATCATTTCTGTGTTTGCATAATTTTTTAACTTACGTCAGTTTGCAACATGCTGTAATGTTCTTCTTTAGCGCAAAGCGATTCTTTAAGGACGGCTATATGACGCTGGTAGTCTTGATGCTGCTCCTCCAACGCTTTCATCTTTGCCGCCATGGCCAGGATCTCCTGGTCCCGCCTTTGTATCTCCAGACGAAACTCATCCAACTGCTCAACCACCATCCACAGGAAATTTTGTATAGAATTAAATAAATTCAATCATAAGATTAGTCATTGAATCGAAAATAAGACGAATCGAAACGAGATAAAATCTATCTACAAAGGCAAATAGTGATGGCAGAAATGATATTGATGTTAAATTTAATCTACTTCTCAAAACTGTTAAAACCATCCAAAAGAAGAGCTAAGTTGATGTTAGTATCAATGATAAAGCGACGCAAGCTCATTAGTAGTAATCGTTTATTAAAGAAATATTATCAGCATCTAACAATTATATGACTTAGTGCCATGGAAGACATATTAATATACCTTAAATGTTTTTACATGCACAATATCACGTTTATAATCCACACTTAGACAAAATTCAAAAATTCATCAAATTGAATGAAATATATAAAAACGTACATCAAGCGCTGGAAAACTTTCCAATTTATCTAATACTAGAACATATGGAACATTGAAGCTTAAATGAGCACAAGTAGAAAGTTTGCCAGCGGTGAATATCTAATAGAATTAAATGTCGACGATGCACGGGCGCCTACGTTGTGATACATTTATCTACCGATACTGTGACAGAGACTCATGAACATGGCGACTACATGAAGAGGCCGGGTCGTGTGAGCTAGACTAGTGATGAGTGGCACGGGACCAAAGCTATATACTGGACGATGAATTGCGATCAACACCGAAAGCGGAATATGATTAGATCAGGAATTTCAGAAAAACGCACCCGAACTCGCTCGATGCATACGACCTCAACAGTCTTTATTTAACAGTCTCTAAACCATCAAATTGGTGTTAACGTAATCTCACACGTTTCGATAACCATAAATTTTATATATCTAAAATATCGCACCTAGAACCCTACTTAACAAAAATATCAATCGACTGTTCAAGAATATAATCTCTTATATTTTAATTAAAAATAGCTCTAACAATGAACAAGTTACACAAAAATATTTCGAGTCGACAACTCGGCTAAGATCGGTCTTAAAGCGATAAATTGACACGGGATCGTCGGTCGGCGCGCGGCGGGGCTCGGTCACAGCGTGGTGGCGCTATAGTGGGGACGGGGCGCGCGGGCTCGCGGCATGGGGCGCGGCCGCGGCGGCGCGACCATGCGCCCGTCCTTGGTGATGCGCACGTCGTTCAGCAGAAAACTTACTTGTCGCTTGAAGGGAGGGTCGGCCTTATCGTATAGCGAGGCGTGCGAGGGCGCGAGCGAGGGCGGCGGCGGGGAGCCGAGCGCGGCCAGCTCGCTCTCGAGCAGCGCGACCTGCCGCTCCAGCGTGGCGATGCGCGCCTCCTTGGTCTCGAGCACAGCGGTGAGCGTGGCGCCCGCGGAACCGCCCGGCAGCCCAGCCGCAGCCAGCGCGCGCTCCAGCTGCCCCTGCAGCGCCCGCAGCGTGTCCGCCGTCGCCTTGAGCTCCTGCCACACGCCAGTCGGTCAGCCGCGCCGCCGCCCGGCCCGGCCTCCCGGCCCGCTACACGCCACCCGACTACTCGCCTCGCGCCTCCCTGGGGCTGCGCTGCTAATACTCCCGACCTCCCGCCGAGCCCGCGCAGCCCCAGGTCAAGGCGGTACACAAATTTTAATGATTGCTCAAACTGAACCAATGAAATTTACACGAGACGGTCTTCGCTAGGGTTCATGTGACGGGGACATAATGAGCTAAACATGCAATGTCGTGAGTCGATGTTCGTGTCGCTCTTTTTTTAATTTTGTTGTGTATAGGCCGAATCGGAGGGTTTCATTTTTAGATATTTTTCTGTTATTCGTTAAGGTCGACGTGAAGGTGGAAGAATCGATAAGAATGGAAAAAGTGCTCAGGGGGAACAAGCTCGAAGTGTAACAGAGACCGTGAAGAGTAAGCGAAAGTTTGATCAGAACTGAATGAAGCCAGAGAAAAAGAGTAGTAATAGGTCGATTGTACACAATGTACTCGACACGACATACAAGCGACGCGACAGTCACATTCGGCCGGAGACAAATGGATGAAATGAAACTATCAAGAGCAACTCTACGAGAAACAGTGTTTGATAAAGGTATCACAAAACTAAACGCCCATGTGTAATACAATAACTGTTACATAAACATGAGGAAGCAGTGACGTGCAGAACATACGGCTAAGTAACACGGTGTAGGATATATAATAGCAGCAGAATAGAAAATTTTCCAACGACATAAATATTCAAACGAAAAAAAGTCTATTCTGGGTAAGCATGCAACACGACATTCAATAATTTAACGACAATCACCTGCTTTTGTGCCATTGCTTGCATTTGCTGGAACATTTGTCTTTCCTCTTCTTTACCTGGAAAAAGTCCCAGTTACGTATCCTCATCGTTACGTACTATTTGAGTACAATGTCAGTTTTTAAGTTTCGTTGCTAAATTAAAACATAACCACGTACCCATTCCTTTGTTTTGCAACATTTCCAATAATTTCTTGATACTTTCATCTCGTGCTTGTAACGTTTGCTTCTGAGTCTCAATCCGCAATTCCAATTCCTATTAAAAAGTTAAAGCTTATAAGTGACTTAGCTTTATATGTTGGTAGTTCGCGATTCTCGATCTTAAGAATAGAATGCTTTTCGTATCAAAGTCAATTGACAAAATAATTGTTCGTTTCAAGATTAATATATAATGAATAAAAAGCATAAAATTATGTAAAATTTTTACGAATATTAGACTCAGAATAAATTTCTGATATACTGTACATAATAAGAGTAATATGAAAACGCAATTCTTGTTGTATAGTGGACCTAAAAGTATTGCTGGTTATGTCATATTTTTCTTACAACGGTACTCCAGATATATGTCTTCTAACATCTTCGGAAATATAAAATTTTGACATTACCTTAATAGTATCCCTTAATATTGCTATCTCTCTCTGAAGGTGTTCGTTTTCCGCGTAAAGCGCCTCTAGTTGTTGTTGTAGTTCAGGAGCGGGCTGGCGCATACGGAGGCGGAGTTCTTCTTCTAATTGTCTCACAAGCATAGCTTGTTTCTGAAAATAATCAATAGAAAACATTACCATTTGATTATTTTGAACAGTTGTAAATTGAGTTTGAATAGTATAGCTAGTGATATAACGTAGATCTTCATCAGATAAACTAAAAAAAACATCAGAATGTCCGATACATTCCGGTGTAGGGGTGTATTTGAATACCTTTAGTGGTATAGCGGTTATATCAGTTTCAATTGCTTCTCAATGCAATTGGAAAAGCGCACCCGGTTATGGGACATTTATTTGCTATTTTACTTGTCAATAAAATATGACTAGATTATTTTGGTATTTTAATATATAACTAAATAATTGTCGTTGAGTTTTCATTTTGATGAAATCAATGTTCATTAGTATGTTTGTCCTTTATGCTTCCTTAAATCATTCAGCCGATTGTGATGAGGCTTTGGTGAGTTGTTCTCCGTACGCTCGTGAAGGTTTCTGGTTCAATAATCTAAATATTTTTGTACTTTTGTTTTTCAATATAACATATTATTTGGACCCTTATTCTACCCGTGGGTAGCCGAGACGGGTAGCTAGTCCATCTTAAAAATTGTTAATTCATATAACTTAAATCCAACAATTCATCTATTTTTTTAGGAACTTTCATAGAACTTATACAGCCAAATATTTCATCGGCAATTAAATTTTTGGAAAACGGAAAGCTTATCTATTTATTCAAGGACTATTGAATATTAAACATAATATATATGTGATTCGAGTTATTGTTGAAACATTGGAATATGACATAAGGTTTCATATGACGCTATCGTAAATTCTGCGCTATAATTTATTTCGCATTTGGCACCAAAGTTGGTTGATACAAAAAAATTCAAGCGCAAATGGCGCTGTCGTTACCGCACCACATATTCCACGAAGTTCGATGAATTATATTTGTGGATATTTATTGCTTGTGAACACTGCGATGTAATAATTGAGGTTAATGCACGTGCCGTAATGAATGTTTTTATTCATTGACAATATATAAACAATAGTAGCTCTATAATTTAGCAGTCATCGAACTTAGAAAATGTCTCTTTTTTTTATAGAATATGAAGGTGGACGAGCATATGGGCCACCTGATGGTAAGTGGTCACCAACGCCTTTAGACATTGGCATTGTAAGAAATGTTATCCATCGCTTACATAGCCAATGCGCCACCAACCTTGGGACCTAAGATTTTATGTCTCTTGTGCCTGTAATTACACTGGCACACTCACCCTTCAAACCGGAACACAACAATACCAAGTACTGCTGTTTTGCGGTAGAATATCTGATGAGTGGGTGGTACCTACCCAGACGAGCTTGCACAAAGCCCTACTACCAGTATATCTCTCAATCTATACTAATATTTACAGCTGAATATAATGTTTCTTAGTTTGAATGTTAATCAAGACAAGTATGATTTATTGTTACACACGGCGGATGAACTTTTAACGTGAGTAAAACTGCGCGAAAGTACCAGTCTTGTGAAAGACACATAATAATATTTTATTTTCAAAATAAACAATCATGCCTGTATAACTCTTTGCCTTTGCATAAAAAAAAAAGAAAAAAAACTCAGGTGATATTAATAAATGAATCCTAACTAATATATAATGTGAAAGTGAGTGTGTTTGTTACGGTTTCAGCTCTTAACTTCTAAGCTAATCATGATGGAATTTTGCCATTGTCATTTTCCGTAACCTTGATAATGTGTATTGTTAAGAGTACGGAAAATGACATACTAATTGTAATATTCATCCTTTAACCGTACTTTAACTAAAGTCGTAAACACGATATTACAAATGAAATAATACATATTATATTTATATATCAGCTCCTTATGCACACACACCGTCTTCACTTCGCGCCAATTCCAATATAATATTCCATTTTCCCGCGCTCCGTGATGTGTGTCATCCGAGATGACAGATGAATAGGTATACAGATTATATATGTATATTCATATTATAAAATACTAATTTATACTTTATTGTAGATGTGTGTACACTGCAGTAGCTAATACTTTTATTATAACAATGACACTAAGGGCGTGGAGCCATGTCTACGGTGCGGCACGGGCCACCGTGTAACGGCACGACGCCGCTGACATGAGAGGGCGCGGCGTCATGTCGCAGCACGATGCGCAATGTTTTGCTTTTGCTTAGTTCGCACGTGTTATTATAAATGGCTGCCTGTTTATATTTTGAATTTTTACTTTCACTGGTGGAAGCACGTCCCGTTCTCTTATGTAATATATAAACATAAAAAAATATACTAAAACATAAATTTTTAAGACAAACCTACAGACAACATTATCAACAAAAGTGTTAAATGTAATAAGAGATGGTTCAGTGGAAACAACACGTGGATCTTTATCGAGGTTCAAATCCGGGGAACAATGCTAGTTTTAGTGGAAAAACGAGACTTGCCTCCACAATAATGACAATTATAATTCGAAATGAGACCACTTAATAAATCGCTTAAAATTTTATGTGACGGACGTTATTCGCTATAATATAAACATTATTAAAGACTTTTATGGTTTACTTAGTATTTCTGTAATGTACTTCCGTGGGTGGTATTTTCGTTTCATTACAATTATAGCTGTTTTAAATTTACTTCGCGTGTTAGTAAACGCAAGGGCTTGTACGTCGAATTTTTTTACGTAAATATGTTTCAAACGCTACACGATTATGCTGTAAATAATGTATTATATTATAATAAAAATAATTCATAATTCAAACTATTTATACGTTGAATAAACACGATACAATTGTAACTCCGATTTTAATTTGTGGTCGAGCGTTTTACAAGTCATTCTGCGTGCGACGAAATCAACAATAATTTTACTTATAGCAATAGTTGTATTCCATAGTATTGTAATAGCTGTGTTCCAGTTTAAAGGGTTAAAAAGCCAGTGTAATGTAATGACAAAAGATCTTGATTCTCTCGTCGGAGACGTTATATATTTCTTTCAGTACAAGTCTGTGGGTGAAGATATCCACTTTACTTTTATAATTAATTAAATTCTAGGCAATATGTATTAATGTGTAAAAAACCGCCTGTAAATCAACTGGGGCTTTTGTTATTGTGTTATATAGGCAAACTGGCAAGTGGGTCGCCTGTACCCACCGCATAGACATTACCGCTTTAAGAAATATGAACCATTCCTTACATGCCAATGCGCCACCACCCTTAGGAACTAAGATGTTACGACTCTTGTGCCAGTAGTTACACTGGCTCAATCGTACTTTAATTTTTATAAGAAAAATATAATTAATGTTCTTGTTAAACGAAATGTGATCATTAGAGCCGAGATGGCCCAGTGGTAAGAACGCGTGAATCTTAACCGATGATCGTGGGTTCAAACCCGGGCAAGCACCACTGAATTTTCATGTGCTTAATTTGTGATTATAAAACATTTCGTGCTTTATGGTGAAGGAAAACATCGTAAGGAAACCTGCATGTGTCTAATTTCACTGAAATTCTGCCACATGTGTATTCCACCAACCCGCATCTCAAAAAGGGAGAGGAGGCCTTTAGCCCAGCAGTGTGACATTCACAGGCTGTTATGGTTACGGTAATCGTCCTTTAAACCGGAACACAACAATACTAAGTAACTGTTTGGCGGTGTACATGTGTGTATGTACATCATAGGTGCTTTGAGAGTCATTTGTTTTTTTCAAGTTTATATCATCGGTAACAATTTTCAACCTATGTGTATCTATCTCTATGTTTAAAAAAAAATGAAACTACATCCACAGTATCATAGGTGCCCGTGCCTTTTTTAATTTTTAATATTTTATTGAAAATGGGTTAAGTGGAATAAGCTCCAAACCATCTCAAAATGGAGAGGAGGCCTTAACCCAGCAGTGGGACATTAACAGGCTGTTACTGTATACTACTGTATTAAAAATAGGAACATAATTCTTGACGCACTGAGCGCTACAGTAGTCATTATATAGTTTACATATATTGTTACAATATTTTAACCACTATAGCGCTGCGGCTGCAGCTGGTCTTCTTCACTCTCTCTCTATGTTATTTAACTACCAGATAGATGGAGTAAGTACCTAGTGAGTTTCTTGTCGGTTCTTCTTATATACATTCGGAACCAGGAGTAGACTCTTGGGAATTGTCAATGTGCTTGTTATAGATAATTCAATTAATTACATCATGATTTTAATAAAAAAATTAATTACAACGCAGCTCAACAATGTGAATATAACGCCAACTTTACTACTAGATACATCATATTCGCTTAAACACACTCGTGTAGCTATAGCTTTACTAGTGATTCTTCATATGACCGCGCAGATGGGCACCATACATTATTCTGAAGTTGTATAAAATTCTCGATTCAAGTATCAAGCGGTGATATATTTTATTTCTCATATTATCAGGGAAATCGTGTTACCGACGAGTATTGCTCAGAACGGAACTTTATATTCAAGTCTGGTTCGACGTTTATGTGAGCTTTTACGACACTAAAGATATAAAGATATGGAATTTTGTGTTAAGAGTGCACATTCGCACAGAAGGTCTTCACGTCTCTATCGCTATTGGGGGTTATGTTCGCACTGCATCTTCAGGACGTTTATAAACCTGATTGACGTATGTGTAAAACGCTGTATTTTGCTATCGGTATTTGGCTAAACCCTGTCTACTGGACAAATGTATACAAAGTATTTATGTGTAGCGGTAGAATAGATCCTACCTAACTATACAGACTAACACCATTCTATAATAAGATATAATTGATTAAAAAAACGATTGCTAAAATCAGAATATCAAGCTAATATTCGTAATGATACATTTAAAACAAAGGATGGACAAATACTAACAAAATAATGCATAAAATGGTAGTACACATGAAATACCACCCACGCGTCGCCATGATGTCACCGCGATAGGATTACGTGCAATTACTAACCTCGTGTCACAAAATCTCGGCCAGTGCAATCTTGCAAGTATATCGTCTTACAAGTGCGGAGGTCTTATTGTATTTTGTATAGATAGTTATTTCCGCACGCGTGTTAAGTGTAACTATCACTAGACACGGTAATATACATTTCCAAGTCCCAGGTGACGTGCTGCTACTGGATATATTCGCAGGAAACCAGGTTGGAGCCCAGGTGTTCAAGATTTGCGGCATTACATCTAGCCAGTAGACCAACGAGGCAGTCAAATTATTATTATATAGTGATAAGGTTAATGCAAGCTCGTCAGAGTTTTTAGTTAGCACCAATCTCATATAATTCGTTTTCCCCAAGATTGTAAGGCATACTCATTTATTACATATACTATCTATCATTGACGAGCCGGTTGGCGTGGTTGGTAGACACTTGCCTTTACGCCGATGGTTGTGGGTTCAATTCCCACCCAGGACAGACTTTTGTGTGCATGAACATGTCTATTTGTTCTGAGTCTGGGTGTAATTATCTATATAAGTATGTATTTACATAAGAAAAGTAGTATATGTAGTATATCAGTTGTCTTGTTTCCATAGTACGAGCTCTGCTTAGTTTGGGATCAGATGGCAGTTTGTGAATAATGTCCCAGGATATTATTATTATACTATCGCTATACTAATAAACAACGTTACAGTTCACTTATACAATGAGCAATACATATTAAATATATTCATAGTTAGGTACAGTGGTAAAAACATTTACCATTTTTCGTGTGCCCATTTGCATTCCTTATAAAAAACAATAAAATAACTTGAAGAGGATTAAATAGCTAGTAAGTTTATTAAAAAAAACTACGCGAATACGTGATAATAATACGCCACACATTGTCGCAATGTAAATATAATCTTCAAAACCACACACACACATATATACACAGCTACTATTATGTACATATAATATGTATTGTAGCTGAAAACATGTGTCGCTAATATTGGAGCTAACAATGAAAAATATTTGTATGAAGCGGAATACTGAAGGTGTGGGACAGTGTATAAGCGATAGCGGTTGTTTTAATATCGCTGAAGTGAACTGTTTTTAAAATGTACATAACACGGTGCTAAATAATAATTATGTTTTCAAAACTAATTTAAATATAGGTTAACATTAAATAAGTTGTAGCTAAATACGTTAAGCCATTGGTGCCTACCCGCGATGTAAGTAAGGTTAAGATTTTTTCAGCGCCAGCCAATGTATCAATTGAGCCATTCTCCAATCCCACCTACTTATTATAAATAATGAAAACAATCGTTGGCGCTGCACCTGGTCTCTTTCAGATTCATATCCGCCGTTTCATCGGACACTCAGTACTATTTTGAGAGAATAGAAATTGCACATTGTGTTTTCGGATACACTTGTACACTACAGGTATTATTTTCTATGAATATGGGTAGTTTGAGATTATTAAGTGTTACCGCATAACAATTAGTTCAGACGAACATTAGTCATTTATATTTACATTGTCAAATGAAACCGTTTTTAATAACGATTCATTTGATGAAAATCAGTACGTAGGTTAGAATAAGTTCAAATAATAAGTAATCCCTTACGTATCATAAGAGTTAATTTATAATTTTGTACATTTATTTTTAACTTAACATAATTATTAAAAGAAAAATTAAACAAATGAATATAAACAATTTTATACTTCAAACTAATTATTTTATAATACAAATTCCGTTTCCACTCGTTCACTAAATCCATGGCCTAAATGACCTTTTCACCCGCCGTTTGTCCTAATTTACTTCCTTAATTTTGATAATCGATATTTTCCATGTAGTGTGTGAGAATAGTATTTGGAATAAAAAGGTTTTTAATACAAAAAATATTATACATGTTAAGGTTTTCTTGATTTTCTTAGTTCATGTCATATCATATGTTACATATAGATATAGATAATAATATTTTAATTAAGATTGTATTCAAGTTGGTCTTTATACAGAATATTAATTCTGAGAAACTTCTAAATATGTAAGCCCATAAAATTATTGAAAACGCGAATTCAATTTGTATAATTAGGTAAGTCTTGAATGCTTCGTAGATCACAATCATACTATTCGATAGAATTTGCAAAAGGCAGACACACAAACAAGCTCTATGTAATTTGGTGTTTTGGATAACGAGATAAATTTAAAATAAGATGAAGACATTACACGACGTTTGAGGAAGACGAACCAACAAATCAGGCACATGAAGTCACTTTCATCCTTAAAAACTGGCCTTGCAAGAAGCATGCATAAAATTAAAATTTTTATAAGAAATATATAATTAATGTTCTTGTTAGACAAAACGTGATCATTAGAGCCGAGTGGCCCAGTGGTTAGAACGCGTGAATCTTAACCGATAATCGTGAGTTTAAACTCGGGCAAGCACCACTGAATTTTCATGAGCTGAATTTGTGTTTATAATTCATCTCGTGCTTGACGGTGAAGAAAACATCGTGAGGAAACCTGCATGTGTCAAATTTCACTGCAATTCTGCCACATGTGTATTCCACTAACCCGCATTGGAGCAGCGTGGTGGAATAAGCTCCAAAACTTCTCCTCATAAAAGGAGAGGAGGCCTTAGCCCAGCAGTGGGACATTAATAGGCTGTTACTGTACTGATCATTCTATTATATATAATTGTGTATTGTTTAAATAATAAATCGCAATAACTAATTATTCCAATTGCAAGTATAAACAAAATGAGAATCTTTACCTTATGTTCTATCTACAGCATAAAAGTTTTGACTATAAATAATCATGGAAGATAAATAAAGCATGAAAGATTTTAATTTGGAACCCATTGGATGAGGGGAGCGACGCCGGCAATCGTGAACATCTTTGGGATACTTTTGTCCAGACAGACAAATGTATGCGAGGATGATACTAGATTGAATATCTGATATTATTTCCGATCAGAAACCGGAACAGGATTGTATGTTGTTAAGTAATTTCTATTAAACATCTTTCGTATAAGACAAGATTGGTTCACATGTTTCGACAATTATCATACAATAAAACACAAGCAAATTCGTTTGTACTCAAATGAAATGTCAGAAAGGGTTTCTTTTTTTTATAGAAAAGGAAGGTCGAGCATACGGGCCACCTGATGGTAAGTGGTAACCAAACGCCCTTAGACATTGGCACTGTAAGAAATGTTAACCATCGCTTACGTCGCCAATGCGCCACCAACCTTGGGACCTAAGATTTTAAGTCCCTTGTGCCTGTAATTACACTGGCTCACTCACCCTTCAAACCGGAACACAGCAATACCAAGTACTGCTGTTTTGCGGTAGAATATCTGATGAGTGGGTGGTACCTACCAAGACGAGCTTGCACAAAGCCCTACCACCAGTAAAATGTGATATTGACCATAATAACTATAAAATTTTAAGGATTCACACATTAAAATATATACTATTTTGAGCATTTCACCAAGTAAGTAGTAATTTCTTAAATAGCACTGCAAATCTTTTAACTAAATTAATGTAGAGTTTTTATGCAACCGAATTGTTATCCTTTTTTATTTCCAAACATAAAAAGGGACAGCAATAAGTTAATACCTGTCAAAATTACTCTGAGATTTATATATATAGGGAATAAATATAGACATATATATACGTTCGCACGAGACATTTTTTTTTTTACTTTTAATTGTCCCGAACGAAGCCTCCACGTGACAGACGCACTATAATCGTATTAGCCTTATTAGTAACTATACAATTACATATTATAAATATATTTCTGTTATAGTCCTTGGAAAGGATCGGGAAAACCTGAAGAGGGATGAACTGATATGAAATGAGCTTGGAAATAACGAGAAAACTCCTTGAAATAAATTAATTATGCTTCCAGTGGCGCTGACTATCGATCTTAATAACAGTTATTTGCTTTAATTAAAGAATTTGTTTGCTTGATGTTTTTTATTAAAAACGCAATGTTTGCAACTACTAAGTTTATCAGTGTTGCCGTTAAATTACAATATCTTCATTAATAAACATAATAATATTATATTCATCGGTATAAACGGCTATACATGTGGGTCTAACGTAAAATTCAACATTATAATCGCTTTTCCAGTTTTATCCCTATTCACCCCGTTTTACAGTACTGTTTTGCTCGTCACTCTAATTACTATTTGATTAGTCTCTAGATACCCTTTTATTTAAAGGGAATACGGTTTTTAAAATAAAATAGTATTAACCTTGTAACTAAGATGTAAAGTCCCTTGTGCCTGTAGTTACACTGGCTCACTCACCATTAAAACGGGAACACAACAATACTTAGAATATTATGATGAGTTAGTGATGCCTACATAAAGCCCAAGTACACAATTCACTCAAATTGGTACGAGTATAAGTTTAAACTACGAGTTTGTTCCATTAAAACAATTTTCAGAAATACTTATTTTAAGTAATATTCGTATTAAGCTGCCTAATATAACTTTTATCTTATGAATAATTACAGGGTTTCTAGGTATCAGAAATTAGTATATAAGTTATATTTAAATTGTATCCTGAGTTATTTTTTCTTATAAAAAGATAATAAAAATACCACATTCCATTTTCGAAATTAATTAATTTTTAAATAAAAAATAATAGTAGCTACTTATGCGTCTAAAATCTAATTTAAAGCTTAAGCCACACGTAGATTGATTACAGTCCGTATTTTAGGACGAAGTTCGTAAAATCGATACGTGCTATCTTCGACCGATTAAGGGGCGACGTTCAGTAATCGGTCGTTCAGCGTCATTAACAGATGTGGAAGATTAGATGATTTATATCATTAAATCTCAATTTGTTATCTGTGATTTAGTTATGTGATTTATTTAACATTTTAGAAATATATAACTAGCTCGCTCCTCGTCCCGACTTCGTAGGGGTAAAATAAGGATTTTATCGCGTGCAATTTTTAATCAATACGGTATAAACATTCGTTAATCGATCACGACACGAGATTTTTATATATTAGATTATATTTAAAAACTCAGCCGTCAGTTTTACAATCTCCTAGTTTTACTTACTAAACAAATGTTAATAAAATTAAATATTGATGTATCAATGAAGAAAAAATATGTTAAATTCCAGTACAATACTTTCGAAATAGCACATTTGGATTTTA
Organism: Nymphalis urticae; assembly: GCA_905147175.2. Lineage (NCBI taxonomy): Eukaryota > Metazoa > Arthropoda > Insecta > Lepidoptera > Nymphalidae > Nymphalis > Nymphalis urticae. The sequence goes on from LR990008.1 coordinate 2,767,468, forward strand.
TACAAGGAAGCCGTATAAGTTGGATCTCGTTCGTTTATTTTTTTTTTGATGCCACGGGAGCATGTTAGCTACCTGATGACAAATGGTTCTTTTCGACCATAATAAGATACTGACACTTCAAGAAGTGTGAACACCATAAAACCCATAGGACCTAAGAAGAATTTGGTTGCAAAATGTACTGAAAATCTTGTTGAAAATTAAAAAAAAAAAAACAAGGTAGAATACATTATTTGTTAATTAATTGTTCTTTTTTATTGAATAGTATATTTAAAATAAAAAAAAGCGCGGGCACTTAGTTGTCAACTCAATAAAATATTTAAATTTGGAACTTGGAATTAAGTAAAATTTATATTATCAAATGTGTTTGTGTGTGATATGGATTAACAAAATATACACATAATTTAAGCCACATCAAAGTTTCATGTTTTTGATAAAATTCAGAACGATTTAATATTAAAATATTATTTCATGCTACGTTAGTGTTCATCGTATACGCAAAGAACATGTGTTTATTCTTCCGCATCGTTAGCGATATATTATGCGTTATGCCTTTACAGTTTATACAAGATAGAAAAAAAAATCAATAAATTCGACATTTGAAAAAAGCATTAAATTTTGTGTGCATTTTTTATTTTATTATTCATAGTAAAAACAACTTTTTTTTTTTTTTTTTATATTTCCCGGGTGGGCAAATGACTCTACTCCACCTGATGTTAAGTGGTAGTAGAGTCCAAACGCGAGGACGGCCAGTACAGTCGGGAAGAAGATTCTGCACTAGCCGCCCTCGCCTTGCCGGCCCGCAAGATGCCTCTTCACGCCTCGTAAAGAGACGTGAAGCGAGCGACGTATTGCCACGATAGGGATGGGCAAAGTGTGGAGGCGTGTTTCCCCCGGCATTGGTTCAGCAGCCGTCTCCACTGGACCAACACCCATCGCGGCAATGCTCGCTCGGGCACTGGCTGTACGCTGGCTGACCTCGAAACGCGGCTGCAAGCCACTTCACGAGATTTTCACCATGCGTACGGTGGTAACAAGCCAGGCGGATGTTTATCATCCTACCACCAGATGATATCCCTTAGTCGCCTCTTACGACACCCATGGGAAAGGGGCAGTGAAATGTATTCTTTCTCCGTCACTGCACGGATAACTGATGCACGGACGAACTGTGGCGCAAATAAAATACCTGATATTAATTTGTCACTTCTGCCTTTAAAAATCAGCAATTTCAGAAGTATACATCATTCCTTATATTGTTATTGAAAAACCAATTATAGTCTGTAATTATTCAATATCGAATCGAAAGACGTGAATGAAAATTAACGGATAGACAAAAAAACACTCTTTATTTCAACGACCTTTCTCAGGCCAGGGTATTTTAATTTTAATTACATCACCAATAAGTAAGTGTATATGGAATACAGGAATTTGAATTCGGAATTAATAGACTTTTATTTAAATTAATTCTTCATGAAAAATTACTATTTGGCATCCACGCTTAATTGCAGAGTATTCTTTGTGTTATCTTTATCTCAGAAAGAATGAAAGTATCCCATTGTTTCCAAGATATTCATTCTGTTTATAGTAGGCGTGAGATTGCTTCTAAACCTGACCTAGTTTGTGCACTCGTTTTGCTTTTTACACAATTTTATTTCAATGCAATGGTTATCAATTCAACAAATCTTGCGTGGTGTATGTTGAAAATATATTTATAAACTATACAAAGTCACTCAGTTTAATAATACTTTGTTATATAGATTGTGATATACAGCTGATAAGCCTTTTGATATTATGGCTTAATGAAATAAAATCGTGAATCTTATACGGAGAAGGGATTACTATAATTTATGTTATTTTCATGTTAGGTATAAAGTAGGAACCCCTTTTTGGAAACAAGCTTTTATTTAATCTATCTATAATATTTGACACAATATTTGCGAAATTGCATCTCAATAAGTTAAGTGTGGTGTAACACACCACTTACAGGTTAACAGTTCACACCCAACTTCACAAGCTTATACATACAAAAAGTATTGACAAAATAACTCAATTGTTTTCAATACGAAAGCGTTGGCGAAAAAACTACACTTCGCTGCCAAATTCTCTAATCGTAATAGAAATCGTAATCTTTATGTTCAATGCCTCGAAATATACGCTACCTACGTGTGGAAGTGTTAAGAGTTGTTAGAGCGTGAATGGGGCACTTACACGAGGAGCAAGGGAGGAAACATGGCGGCCAGAAAAATGGCGTTGACCCCGTCAAGAGTTTTGCCGCGCAAAAGGTTTTTTCTTGCGAACGGAAACTGGAATGCGCTCAACAGTTTCGTGTTAGTTTTCATACGTGAATAATTACATGGTTCACGCGAGCAGTACGTTCAGTATTCAAATGTAACAAGTACGCGGACTAGTTATGTAGTTCTTAATAATATTGTGAATAGACAGGTTACCTTTATTATTTATCTGTGATATTAATTTAGGAATAGTGCACTCAAATACGATCTTGAACTTTTATTCTTATCGCCCATTTAAAAATAAAGATTTCCACTGCTAAATTATACAAAAATATAGCTTAACATCATCAATTTAAGAAATATATATGAGTAAGTAAATTTAATATAAAACGATTAAACTTACTCTTTCAATAAAAATAATGTCGAATAACTAAAATAGAAAAAAGGTCAGTTGGCACATCCACCCACAAGATGGCGCCACGAACCCGTTTCATTGATCGCCTCGTTCGCTACCGAAAATAGTACGCCTGGTTACGCAACGCCCGCCATTCAGCTGAGCCTTTAATTTTTTATCTGTATTATTTGATGGCTGCCCTACACATAGTTACCGATCAGAGAAACTATGCTATTACAAGTACAAACACTAATTATAATAATGATTACATAATTATTTTTTATTAATGGTAATATTGCTACGTAACAGCTAATACAAATCGTTTCATTTTCGATTTTATATTTTTTTAAATGAAAATATTTTATTATTAATTTCGTTATGGATTTTCAATATTAAAATATTCTTTCGTCTATATTCAGGTTGAATACAGAACAACAATCATTTGGTGACGTCCACCACACCCTTATCGTTTTTTATATAATAGTTTTGAATACCTATAAGCAAGTGAATGCTACATAGGTTGCAATATAAAATGGCGAAATTATTCGTTTCAGTGTGATTCAAAAGTATTCTTATAGCCTTAAGAACAGTGAAATAAGAACAGTGAAGTAAAATATCTTTTAATTCACTGTTCGACGAAGCCCTTTTGATATATTGAGGGGATGGATTTTGCAGGTATTCGACCAAGTCACAATTCAAAATTTCAACCACCATGCAAGATTGCGAACGAAAAAATCATTCAAGCATTACCAATTACATGCTCTATGGGGGTTGCTCAGACTAAAACCAGCAATCTTTATGTCATTATCTCCATATATATGCTAATTAATAAAGTACAGCATTAATTTGGTATATAGGCCGCACACATAAAATGACAAAAGCTGAGCCAGTTGGTGATATTTTTTAGTTTTCATTTTCAGATGAATGCAACAGATGTGTGCGTGTGTGATGCACATATGTGTGAGTATAATATTCGTAATGGATATAAATTTTGATTGTCTTTTATCGTTATTACACGAGAGACTGTTATTATAACGTTACATATAGTATATTATATACGTTATATAACGTTTGTTGTGTATGTAAATGAGATGGGTTTAAATAAAGCATACGGGTGCACGGGTAATTATTATGAATGGGTCATGTTTTATTATGTAATATTAATAAATTGCAGATAGATCAGATGGGCTTGCACAGGGCTCTACCACAAACAATAGTAGGGTAGGTGACACTTATGATATATTCTGCTGCCAATCAGCAATAATTAGAATTATTGAGTTCCGGTTTGGAGGGTACGTGAGCTAGTGTAACTACAGGCACAAGGTACACAACATCTAAGTTACCAAGGTTGGTGGCTCATTGGCGATGTAAAGGATGGTTAATATTTCTTATAGTGCCGATGTCTATGGACAGTAGTGACCATTTGCCATCAGGTCATTCACGCATCCGCCTGTTATAAAATAGGTCTGTTATAACCTTTTTTTTATTTCTATGTGTTCATGTTGTGTCAGTGATAAATACAAATAGCACTAATGTCTCCTCCTTTGATATCTCGAGGAACAGCCAACTGTATTATATATTACAGTGAGTTAACAGAGTAGGGGATATAATAGTGCACTCTGTCATTCTGTCGCTCTCATAATCTAATGAGATCCGAAGCACGATAGTATTATCAATTTCCTAACTCAGATATGCTATTATGAATATTCTAGCCAGGAGATTGAACTGAGGACCTTGGAATCTGCCATATAAGCTGGGCAATTGTAGTTATTGGCACGTGTATTAATCAATCGATGGAGGAGCATCTTCGCCCAAAATTACAAGCACGGCTAAAGGCATGAACTGAATACACCGTTAATGAGCTGATAATCAGGATATCTAATATCCCTTATTTCTAAATCAAATCAATCAATCAAAAGCCAATCATTGTCCACTGCTGAACATAGCCAAGGTGCGCCAAGGTATTTCTAAATACAATAGCTTAATCAAATCCTTTAAACTGGAATACAGCAAAGCAAATCATTGAACTTTGGGGGTGAAATAAATACCTATCAACGAGAGTATTTAACGTAAATAAGTCTGATTTGATATAAAACCTCGATTTCTAATCAGTGCACCGCTTTGAACTGTCAAAATGGTGTTTGTTATCTGTGCCAAACTTTAGATAGTAAGGATTCTTAAGACCAGTTGAAAAGTACTCGGAAAACGTCTGAACATTTCAGAACTAATGGAATCCAGAAATAGTCTAGACATATCCTCCTTTCGTTTTATAAAACGAAAAGTACAAAAGATTGTTTCCAAGATTTTTATGTAAAGGAAAATAACGATCTGAAGACGTTGAAAGCCTGGAAACTTTTTATCATTGAGACATAATATGCACTGATTTCGAACCTAACTTAAAAGATTTATAATTAAATTTTCCACTGGTAATATAGTAATTGTTAAGCAAACGGCTCGTTATTCATATTTATATTAATATTCTCTTATGCAATAAAGATAAATGACAATCAAAATTTATATTAATTACGACAGTAATACTCACACACATAATTAAGCTACCTGATAGTAAATAGTCACTATATAGGAATTCGGCACTAAAAGAAGTATTAAACATCCCTTCTATCGCTTCTAGTCCTGGGAGCTAAGATATTTTTTTTTATTTAAATTTAATTTAATGTAATTCCAGCTAAAATAACCCCTTTTCTAATATCTCTATCTAATCTAAGTGTATGATTCATATAAAGAAGAATATAAAAATATGATATTACTTATTTACTTATCAATGTGAGTTGTTTATTTTTGTATGACGCTAAAACAGCGAAGCTGTCCAAGATTATTGGACATATTCTTCTCTTCTTCATCTTCTTTTATCTTCAATTTTAAAGTCGACATTTCGATGTTTAACGTTTTTGGAATTGCATTGGAGTAAAACCAATATTTTTTATAATATTTGTAAATCGCGAAAGAAAAAAGTTGTAGCGAGAAACAAAATTGTAAAATAGGACCTGAGTCGCATGAGTGTTTGTAGATTCGTGACTTTGCTGGACTTGGTTATAAAACTAAAAATTATCATCCTATAAATGTAATAACTTCTTCGCTTGGATAAATATCTTTAATAAAATATCTTTGATATACACGATTTTATGATAATTTTATGGTAACAATCCATGACCACTGATATATAGGGCAATTTTGTCGGAATTTACTTCGTACTTGTACAATACTACACTTGTACAATATTGACAACTGCCTCATGCCATTTAAATATATTTAAAAAATTTAACTTTAGAAGTATCCATCTTTTATTTCATGTTTTCACTAAGTAAACCAATTTAAACTTGGGAGATTTTATCACGAATAGGACGAATAGTTGGGCGAATTGAAGCAACGTTATTTTGTTCTCAGTTGAGACGAAAGCCGGAATGAAATTTAAAATAAGTACCTAATTTAAATGCTAAGCTCGTTCTGTCTGTATTTGGACAAGAATCTTCAAATATAACTATTAATAAAGCGAATTGGACTGTTGAAGTATTGCAAGACACTGACAAAGATAAGGTAATCGGTGTTTCAATCTAGGAATGACAGGGAATGATGAAGAGATATTTAATCAAAATGATTTTTTATTCAAGTATACCTTACAAGCGATTCTGAATCTTAATTTTAAAAGATAAATTGCAATTGGCACTAAAACTGGAGCTGTGTTTTGGCAATAAATTTAGTAGTTACTCTATTTCATCAATAATATACAAGTAATAATTATATATATTTATAACCGATTAATTCAAAAGACAGCCACCAACCCGCACTAGAGTAGCGTGGTCGAATAAGCTCCAAACCTTCTCCTAGAAAAGGGAGAGGAGGCCTTCATCCCAGCAGTGGCTGGTAGAGCTTTGTCCAAGCTCGTCTATATCCCACCCACTCATCATATATTCTACCGCAAAACCTTGAGTACCTGGTATTGTTGTGTTCCATTGTTCACCCTTCAAGTTAGTGAGCCAGTGTAATTACAGGCACAAGGGACATAACATCTTAGTTCCTAAGGTTCGTGGCGCATTGGTGATGTAAGCGATGGTTAACATTTCATATAATGCCAATGTCTATGGGCGTTGCCACAGCATACGATCAGGTGGCCCATATGCTTGTCAGCCTTCCTATTTTATAAAAAAAGTGGGCCATTCACAGGCTGTTACGGAATTAAAAAGATGTTTTAAAAATTGTAATTCCTCAATAGCTTGGATAGGGCTCTTTGTGATCCCACCTGGATAGATACAGAATACTCGTCAAATACTGACAAACAGCTGATATGTTATTGCAATCATTATGCACTTTAAAATCGGGAATCAATCAGGAACTGCAAAAACATTGAGCAATTATTGGTATTCCAATATTTCCAAGTCGATAACAGGATGTGAAGGCTAAATCTGTAACAAAAACTAACAGAGGAAACTTTATCTAACGATAGATACAATATAAAATCATTTTATAGCCTCGTAAAAAGTTATTGTTGCCGTAAAAGTTTCGTAATAACCAATTGACTGTGCCAGGGATGACTGGTTAAGGAAAACATGAAACGTTGCTAAAAATAGCGCAGCGTACCTAGTGCTCCAAGTATCGACCTTGAGTATTGATAGCGAGAACTCATGTAATGTCAAACGTGTATTGATATTAATATTATCTTTCATGAAATCGATATTTTTTAATACAAACGTTACTAAAGACAATATATCCGGTACTTTCAAGAGTCAATTCAGATCTTTTTATGCTATTGGTAGGCGGTCGGAAAGGATGTAAATGTCGATGGTAAGTTCTCAACACCGCCCATAGCCATTAGCGATGTAAGAAATATTAATCATATAGCTAATTTGTTACCAACCTTGGGAATGTCCCTTGTACCTGTAGATGCATTGGCTCATTCACCCTTTAAACCGGAACGTATTACTAAGTATTGCTTACCTAGTCAGACGGGCTTGCACAAATATCTACCGCCTTGATCTATCAATACCTCAAAAAAATTGATACAATAGATATCCAAAAAGACACAAAAAGTATGGCTATTTATTTATAGTTTGGGTCTACTTCCTTATATATATCACGCCTCAATACGTGTCGGCTAGATACGGCTGAAACGCGCTTACACAGAAGATGCATACTCGATGTCATCGTAAATGTATCCTGCTTATAAAGATAAGGAAACATAGAAGCCAGGGGTTTACAGCGCTCCACAACTTGCCTATTTGCATGAGAAATTAGAAAATAAAGCGCTTGTTTAGGATGTCACTGACGTAGGGGTGGAAACCTTTCGGATGTCTGATGGATCCATGATAAATGATAAAGGAGGGATAAAATAACAACGGATTTACGTACTTTTCCAGGGACAGCAAAGTGCTTTACACTTTCAACTTATAGAAAAACCCAATAACATTTTATTATAAATATAAGGCCTTACAAGTTAGCCACTACTGAGGCATTCAAATAAACATTGCTATTTATAATAACATACGGCAGACCAAATAAACGTCTACTGTTCCGAACGCCAGACATGTCCGATCAGCTGGACTATTTGAATCAAAATATATTTAGTCTCAGTTCATAATAGACATAACTATATTTATACATCGCATTGCTTTTGCATGAATCATTGATTTAATTTGAATATTCTTCGATGGTGATTCGTTTTAGAGTGTTTATTGATCGAACGTGCTAAGTTCGTATGGACTTTATGTAGATTGATAGATTTCATTGTAATTCATTGATCTATGTATATGATATATAATAGTAATGTATGTATATAAGAAATGAATGTAAAATGGAGTGACATTAGTGATACATTGATAGGTGATAGGTTTATTGCTGGATAGCCTGATTGGTCGAAGTACTTATAGTCAGCAAGTTATGATTAGCGAAAATCTTATCATCATGATGTTGCTTACTGTCGTCTATTTTGTCATTATAACATTAATTACGCTGGACTTACACGAGTTATTCGTGCTCAGCGAGGAAGGAAAACTTGAGGTTGCAAGTGACGGATGATATTTGCCTTTCGTGTATCCACACTGGATAAGCGTATTGGAATGGGCTCCTAGCCTTCACCTCAAGATGAGATGCTTTAATCCAGCAATGGGAAAATAAAGAAACAGTTAACATAAAACAGCCAGCCAGACAAAGTTATAGATAGATAGCTGACCTGACGTGCCCTCTTCGTTGGGCGGTAAAAATTTTTTTTTGTAATAAAATTATGATTATGGTTCGGTTAGTATTGAGTGCTATGATTTATTTCCTTACTGCCAAAATTCGCGTTGGCCACGACACTCGACTACCACGAAAAAGCCTATTATATAGTCTCACAGATGTGGCTTTCTATTGGCAAAAGAATTTTCAAAATCGCTTCAGTAGTTCCAGTAGTTCCCTAGAACCTCACAAACTTTACCTCTTTGTAATATTAGAATAGATAGGCGTTTTATTGACAGATAATCAATTTTAGTATAAGTGCGTTTTAACCTTCATAGCAATGATAATGTTCACGACTGCCTCGTTGGTCTAGTGGCTTGATGTAAGGCCGCAGACCTGGAGGTCCTGAGTTTAATTCTTAAGTCGGACTAATAAAAAGTTACTGTATTTTTCTGTCAGAAAATTCTCTGTAGCAGCCCGGAGTCTGGAAGTTGGAAGTGTGTACACTCCCGTGCCTCGGAAAGCACGTAAAGCCGTTGGTCCTGCGCCTGAACTCTTTCCGGTCGTGTCGGATGGCCGTCCCATCGGATTATGAGAGTTAGGGAATAGAGAGTGCACCTGTGTTTGCGCACACACTTGTGCACTATAATATCTCCTGCGTATTTGGCTAATCTCTCTTGAGATTGGCCGCCGTGGCCGAAATCGGTCTGGAGGACATTATTATTATTATAATGTTCAACATTTTTATTGTTCGCATATAAACTTGTTTGTACAGACACGCTTTCAGTTCTAATATAATATGTATATCGATCGAACAACGTCGATACTCAAGGACATATGTATTATGCTTTAAATTACAAAGCAATAAAAACGTTAACTGAATCGTCTCATCGATAGTCAATATTATTTTTAAGGTTGATGACAGTTTTACTTTAACTGAGAAAATGGGGCCCCTAATGGTGAGTGATGGTGAACTTCGCTCATAAACACTGGCTTCAGTATACACAATTCCTTACAACAATTATGACGCCTCCATCCATGAGATCTAAAATGGTAGGTGCTACCCATACCGATCATTACCTTTCTTTTTTACTGCAAAAATGTATGCACCCCTCTCACTGTAACTGGGAGTTATATGAACTCCTTTCCGAGTGCCAGATATTCCAGTGAAAACTTCCATCATAGTGGGATATCACGGGAACACTTGAGCATACAATCGTGATGCTTCGTCTTCTTGGCAGTGCGAACTTATTTAGTAAGGGCAGCTAAGGGTACTGAGAACATCCTCGTCCTTAAATTGTCTCTATGGCAGAGGGAGCAGGAAAGAGGTCTGACAAGAGTTTATAAAGACTTAATGTGATTCCTATTTCAGATATTCTAATAACTTCTAAATTCATATTAAAAGTTACGACGGTAATTGCTCATCGTATGTGTATATACACTTATACCAGTTAACGTCACAGTACTTGTCATGAAGTACTATTGATTCTAGATTATATTAGATTGATTTCTTTAATTTGTTCAGAGGATTTTTCATCTCTGTTATCCCCGAGAGCGTGCAGTGTGTTGCGGGCACCATGCCAAGTTTCTAGTTTTGTCACACATGGGATTGCGAACATTAAAATCAGGTTTTATTGTCAAGTTTATATTGTCATACTTATTAACAATTTTGCTATAATAATAATAATGTTCTCTTGAATTCTTTCTGCCACAGCGACATATCTCATGGGTCAAGGATAGGATACGTTACAGGATGTCAAGCATTTTAAGATAAAATTATTAACTATATTATAGTTTTATATGCCGTCACTCCGGTTACCGAAAATATGAGCCCTCAAAAACGGTTTTACATTTAAGAGACAGAAGTAAGGAAGCCTTTCTTGTACAGCCTTAAAAACAAAAAGAGATAATAATAGAAAAATGCTTACTTGTAGATTAAAAATAAAAAACCCATACCGAAAGTTAACATCCGAGCCCACAGTCAGAACGCCGTACCAGCTGAAAAAAGCGAACGTAACATAATCGCATCGAGACACAGAGCAATTCAATTAAACCGAGCACTTTGAGGGTTCGGACGTGCCTTTTTTTAATGACAGGCGAGTTACACATTGATGTTCTTTGTAATATATTATTTACTATATTATAAACTATTGAATAATTTTAAAGTTCATTAACGTAGAACTGTTACAGGTTCGAAATTTAAATTCTATCGAAAATAACTTTTAAGGAATAATGCAGTGCGATTCTGTAAAATTCATTTTGTGTCTCACTGGCAAATTGTTGAAAATCGACATACGGTGATACGCTATTTTGATGCTTATGTATTTTACAAGTAATGATTTTTGCAATCAATATCGCATAACGCAACTGTGTTGAGTGTACAGATAATCCTTAAAATCGTTGAATTGATTCCACGCCTTTTTGACATTTTATGTTTAATTTATTTTAGACCTTAAGCGTTATAAATGGCAAATGTTAAAATATCTGTGGGATTTTATTTATAACTAGCTTTAAGCCTGTGACCTCAATTTACGAATAGAGTTTTAAAATAGTACAGATACCGTTTTTATCGATTTTACCAGGAAGTAAACTCGAATACTCGTCATCTATCGTGACCAATGTAGCTAAGATCCATTAAATTATTCTCGTCATTTATATTCACAAAATTACATTATAATATATATAGTTGGTACTCGTAGAAGCAGAAAAATTATATAAGTCAAATTTAGTTCTAAGTATTTTTTACGAAATGAAAGTTACAATACTACTGTTTAAGATCAAATGACATTATGCCATATATTATTTATTCTATCTTTTCATCAATAGATGGCGTTAGATGTATTTTACTTCGCGCTATAACAATGTTTTTTTGAAAGTACTAAATAAGTTGTTAAGTTATAATGAGAGAGATGGTTGGTGAGACTTGGTGGTTTTATTTTTAAATTTTACAATACCAATACTAACGGGTAACCTCAACAAAAACAATTGTTTGAATCTTTGAAACGATCATATGCAATTGTGTTACAATTTATAATTGCAATTCATATTAAAAAGAAATATATTTGTTGTAATGTTATAAATGTTTGGGTATGTTCATCAAATATTGCTTGCTGAGAGTCGAACCTTTTGAGCCAAAGCCGCTGACCGGGGGATTATTGCTTTAAAAAAATACAATTCACGAGAGCCTTAAAGCGAATACTATTTTATTACAACTAATGAGGAATAAAAATTACTACACACCAAAGCAATTTTAATACATATTTTAAGGGAAATTATACAAGAAAATTCAACAGCCTCGATGGTTTACTGTGTAGCTTAAAACGCTTTCGTAGGTACTTGGTTAAAATACTATGATGAATATTATTTTATTACTAAATGAGTCGATATAACATAATTAAGACTGCACTTTCCGAATTTGCTCACCACATTTAGCAAGGAATGTACAGTAACAGCCTGTGAATGTCTCACAGCTGGGCTAAGGCTCTCCCTTTGGGAGTTGGGATTGAGAATGTATTGAGCTTATTCCACCACGCTACTCCAATGCGGGTTGGTGGAATACACATGTGGCAGAATTTCAGTAAAATTAGACGCATAATATAATTAGGAATGTACGATACCGACAATGTCCCGAAAAGAATTCGACGCATCTTCTCCATGTTGTTATAAACCATAATCTTAATTGAAATGCTTAATAATAATTTATGTACTCATTTATATTCGGGTTTGTTATTGTTTATAATTGGATTACGATGTTGATGAAATATTACATCAAAATTTAATTGTTGTTCTATATTAACGCCCACATAGGATCACTGTGTTATTTTTGTATCATTTTTATTAATAAAATGTGTTTATACGTTTAATATTTTGTAATATCTTTATTCGCATCTCATACATTATATATTAAATTTTATATTAAGGGACGTCATTCGTTAATCATGACGTTGGTCGTGAAAGAATTTCTTAGTTCGCTGTCATGTTGATATGAGTTCCTGATATGAATTTAGTGCAAGTTTGCGGAATTCTTTGTAGATTAACGAGGCGTGACTATTACATGTGAAAATATATTCACTTGGTAGTAGGTCTCTATGTAAGCCCATCTGAATATGTACTACCCACTCATCCGATCAGATTTTACTGGTGGCTTTGTGCAAGCTCGTCTGGGTAGGGACCACCCGCTCATCAGATATTCTACCGCTACACAGCAGTACTTGGTATTGTTGTGTTCCGGTTTGAAGGGTGAGTGAGCCAGTGTAATTACAGGCACAAGGGACATAACATCTTAGTTCCCAAGGTTGGTGGTCATTGGTGATGTAAGCGATGGTTAACATTTCTTACAATGCCAATGTCTATGGGCGTTGGTGACCACTTATTATCAGGTGGCCCATATGCTCGTCCATCTTCCTATACTATAAAAAAAAAGATATTTTCCCACCAAACTGCTATATTTAGTATTATTGGTTTGAATGATCCAGTGTAAATGGCATCATACATTTTACATACATCTTAGGTACATAGCATCTTAGTTCCTAAGGTTGGTGGCGTATTGGCGATGTACGAAATGGTTAGTATTTCTTAAATCGCCAATGTCTAAGATTTTGATAAAATTTTAGCAATGGAAAAGAAGCAATAGGACATTATCAGATTGTTACATTACTACATAATGTTGGTACCATTTTGTTGACAATGTATGGAATTACTTTACGCTAATGAGCACTCAACGCGAGATGGCCCATTTGCTCATCTACATATGAAAAAGAAGAGGGGCTACTAAAGAAGCTACGGAGCTGAAGGAAGAATTTAATATGAAGGACAAAGCGATTTTTATTGAAATTAATTTTTTTTTTTCTGTTGACTATTATGACTATTATATATATTAGTAAACCGACATCGAACGCTCTGAAAACATTATTATAAGTCATTCTTTGGTTACCTTTGTATATGTATATGTACATATTTACTACAAAAAAAAATGTATTCGTCAATGGATATAAAATTTTGTCTACGGAACATTGGCGTGTACGTAATTTGCAATTTATCTCCGTAGAGAAGACTAAGAATTCCACAGTTCAACCATTGTATATCATTAAATATTTCGTACATAAAACATTTATATTTTATATAAGAAGAATATATATCACAGTCGCGGCGGTGTAAAAAATGGCCACCCCATCTCAACGCATGGGCGTCGTAAGAGCCGACAAAGAGTTTTTTTATGTTTAGCATATCCGTGATTACTATTAGCACTTAGGATTTTAACACGTTTAACACTGAGAAACCAAGTAACCAGCGAAAGCATGCCGTCTCCCATACCCTATTTGGGAATAGGGTCGATGGCAGGAGGCCGTAACAATCCACCAAATATTCAAATATTTGGTAAATTGTTCACACTTCAGAGTCTTATATATAAAAATGTATATACTGTTTGAGATTAATAGACTTTGACGCTCTTTGACCGATTATCATAGTATTTGATATAAACACACAAGTTGGATATAAGCCGGGTTTTGTTAGTATTATATAAAACACATTGTATCAACGCAGAAATAAGATAACGGCAAAGGATTGATCATAATATCTTATAAAACCTTTTCTATCTCTATAATTTTAATAACATATGTTAAATATATTAATCATTGAGTTGGAAATATTCAGTGAATGAGATCAAAATGTTTCTGGGATTTCCTAAAGTTATAGTGAAGGATTTGCTTTGAGGAATGTATTCACTCAATAGTCGTTCCGCTCTCATGAACGAATGAAAAACTTTAGGAATTATTATTTTAATAATAAGACAAGAACATGAAAATCACGTTTGTCAATTCCATAGTATAAATTTAAAGTGTAAGAATTTGCCAAAAGCAGCTACTTATACAATTATATCATATACTAAATCTTGCCTCGTTGGTCTAGTGGCTTGATGTAAGGCAAACCCGGATGTCCTGGGTTCAATTCCCAGGTTGGGCCAATAAAAAGTTATTGGATTTTTCTGTCAGAAAATTCTCAGTAGCAGCCCGGAGGCTGGAAGTTGGAGGTGTGTACACTCCCGTGCCTCGGAAAGCACGTAAAGCGGTTGGTCCTGTGCCTGAACTCTTTCTGGTCGTATCGGATTGCCGTCCCATCGGATTATGAGAGTTAGGGAATAGAGAGTGCACCTGTGTTTGCACACACACTTGTGCACTATAATATCTCCTTCGTAGTTGGCTAATCTCTCTTGAGATTGGCCGCCGTGTCCGAAATCGGTCTGGAGGACATTATAATTCTACTAAATCCTTCTCAAAAATGAGCTGTCTGATGTTAATAGTTTTATATATATATATATATATATATATATTAGTTGTTCAGTTAGGCAAAGAAAAAGTCTTATTTATTAGTATAGAAGATAAATATTATATATAGATAGATAATGTCAAAGAAATAATCTGTCATGTTAAATGTAGGTTGAGTCCGATAAAACTATATAATATTGTCATCTCCTTTGTACGTGACATTGGCAGAATATTTATGTTCAATAGCGTAGAAACACGCCAGAAAAAGAAAAAAAAAACATACATAACATGACTTGTTACGTCAACTGTCAGCGTTGAACCAACTGGTCTAAGTTACAGGAGATACGTGTATATAATATGTATTAAATAATATTGATATAAAACTTAACATACACTTGAACAGTATAAATAAGGTATAAGCAATGTTATCAAATTATTTTACGTATGTATCATTGAGGTAATTAGAAAATGGAAGTCTGATAAAAGATGTAGAGGTATTGACGAACAACGCTGTCAATATTAAGCCTAGTAATACTTTTATTTAAATATATTAAAACTTAACTTGATTTAGTGATTGGAATACACATGTTTCAGTGATGTTAGACACATGCAGGTTTCCTCACGATGTTTTCCTTCACCGTAAATCACGAGATGAATTATAATCACGATCATCGGTTAAGATTCACGCATTCTTACCCCTGGGCCATCTCGGCTTTTAGTCCTTGTCATATTACTAAATATTAAATTCTAGCTATAAAGTTATTAAAGTTCACAAATGGATGCGCAAACTCATCGCTATCTATCCCCTTATTCCTGTAACCTGAAGAACGACTGTACGTGAGACACGAGTGTTTGCCTTTCTAACTAATATTATAAGTGGAAGAGTAATATTGTCTATTTATTTGTTACGCCTTCACGTCTTAACTAATTAACTGATCAACATGCAGTTTTGCATATACATTGTATCCTGTCGCGCGGAGTAGTAAGCGGAAACATATATAATATATAACTTTAACATAACAAATACCAAATCAAAATATACGACTCTATAGAAGAAACATATAGTTCCTATATCTAGCTATATTATTTTGAATACAAGTTGAATTCAACTGGGAAAGTTTACGTAATCCCTACAGATACGATACAATTGAAACGAGAAAGCAATTTATTTTCTATAGTACGTGTGCTCCCTAAGGTTTGGTCTGACCCTTCACGGTGAGTTGGTTTCATTAAACATATAAATATAAGTTGATGTGTTGAATAAATAATGGGTTTTATTTTTGAAATTGGAACAGGCGTTTTATTGAATTAAGTAAAGCAAGATTTTATTTGGTGGTAGGGTTTTTTACAAGGCCGTCTGGGTAGTTACCACTCACTCATCACATATTCTACAGTCAATCAGCAATCTTATCGTTAGTACCTACCGCCTAGTTATAGGACTAAGGCTGCCTCTAAGGTTGGTCTAGTAGCTAGCTCTTAAGGCAGCAGATCCCGAGGGCCTGAGTTGAATTTAATGATGAAATGAAAGTTATTGGGTTTTTCTGACAAAAAATACTCAGTAGCAACCCGGAGTCACGTAAATCTGTACACTCATGTCTCGAAAACAAGTACAGCCGTTGGGCTTGCATCGGAGCTTTTCCGATCATGTACGACTTGCCATTTCATCGGATTATAAGAGTTAGGGAATAAAGAGAGTACTTTTATTTGCGCACACAATGTCCCACACATGTCCCGCGTAGTAAACTAATCTCCCTTGATAGTGATTTGATCTTGGGAAAATTAAAGAAACAATATTTTTTGGAATCTGTTTCTTAATTTTAAACATATGAAAAAAATGGTTAGTTTGTAAATAAAGTTACAATAAAAACGTTTTTATGGTTTCACATCAGAGATTTATTTTAAATGTAGGCGTAATGTAATAATGGAGGCGTCAAATCTTCTTATCTCATTAGTGATTCAAAACATTTAGCAAAAGCCAATCAACAGGTACTTTACAATCACGAGCGGTTTCCGAACGCTACCTGTCACGCCTTGATGCTGGCTTCGCGCCAAAACTGACAGCCGTAATGGTGGATAACCACAGATTAAGTAAAGGCAACTGCCAAGCGGGTTATAGATTACGTTGCTCACTTCAAAATCTTATTGTGCCCGAGTCACATATTGGCGACTATATTCATATTTAATTTAAAAAAAAAGTGTAAAATTCAAATTACTAAATTGTATTAAAGTAACTAGTTATGTGGTATTTAAGAATAATGGATAATTTGTTATTTTGTGTAACAATAATTGGCATTATCTATAAATTTGCGTACGGGTTCTTTTTACACAGTAGGCTATCAAGAAGAAAAGATTTTTGAAAATTTAACCGTTAAAGTGATAAAGGGGATGAAATTTTGTTAGAAAATCAAGAGTTATTTTTTAAGAAGGGCTAGAAATTGATATTTAGCAATTCAGAATTTTAACGTAAGCGTAGCCGCGGGTAAAGCGCTAGTTTAATTATATATAAACTAACTAAACTAACTAACCCAACCCATTTGCATGAAATATTTACGTTGTTCAAATACGACCTTGAAAATGTACTCTCATCGAGTTTAAAAGCCTTCAATAAATTAAATACTAAATAATAAGACTTCTTCTATAACGCAACCTCAATTTAAAAAACATTTTCTTGTTCTATCTACGTAATGATCTAACAAGACGAAGTATGTACATAGCTATGTATATAGCATACGCTGCTCAAATGAAGAGGCACTAAGTTACCGTAATTAGACATGATAGAGGGGGAGAATTACTGTTCTCTGTAATTTAGTATCTTCTACTTAACTTGTATTTGAAATTATTATTTAAATATACTATACTATGTTTTTACTTTTTTTTCTCAAGCTTCGTATTATTAAATTGTGGCCTATGTGGCCTTACTTTAGTAATGAGTAATAACTGTACAACCATTTCTGAAACGCTGTTGATTACAGGTAAAAAAAAACAGATTGAAATTTGACTAACTTGACTATTAATTTTGTAAACAGATTTATTTTTGAACGTATTTTTTTTTTAGCTTTTGTTAAAAGTTACCTTTTCATCTCCGGAAGCGACGGCCGAATTTCAAATTCAAAAATTCGGAGCCGAAAATTGCGGACAAACTTTTCACGTTTTTTAACATTCCAATTTTAATATCCGTAAAAAAGCTCTAATAATAACATACCTTTATGTCCCACTTTTGGGCACAATATTCCTGTCTTTATAAAGAAAATTCTTAGAGTTTATACCACCACGCAGCCCCTAATGAAAAACTCCCCCCCTTAATTTTCGCCATCTTCGGTGAATAATCTATTTCACATTTTTCATTATTGTTTTCCTTTAATATATATTTCTTTAAAGGGCTTTATCGTAGTAATAATCATTTATAAAATAAATCTATAATAATTCACATAAAATTGGAAATAATTGTTCTATTAGAACACGCAAACGAAGTCAAAACAATAACCTAGTTGTATGTTTTATAAAAGGGCCAGCCATCGACCGTTAAATGGTGTTGCATAAAAAATATAAACGAAAGCCTACAAATGCAACAAGGAATGATCGCCGGCGTTCTATTAAATAATTCTCACTGTACAGCTGTAATAGGGCTCATTACGTACAATTGCATAGAATGTTTCATTAAAACTGATTTATTAATTTTGTAATTAAGTTGTTCTTGCCAGACAACATGCACTAATGTGGGAACATGCATGTTTAAGTATTACCGGCTAGTCTAGCCTTTACAGATAACGACAGATCGTTATTTATATCCTGTTATATTCAGTTTATGCTACACCTTACCCTTTATATACTTATAGCCTCTTGTCTCATTTCCTCCAGCTTTTTTTTACTTTACTTTTACTATTTACTTTTGTGATTAGTAATAAATACTTATAAAGTAATAAATGCTTAATGTGAAAGAGTGAAACCTCACAAAAAAGACTTCTGCAATATCTTATATGTAATCTGTAATTTTATTACTGACAATAAAAAGTGTGTAGATATAAAGATTGATCAAGTTCATTGTCATATCATTTGTTTTGCACATTTGCGACATAGTTACTATAATAGTCATAATACATAAATCAATCAATCAATCAATCAACAGCCAATCATTTTGTCCACAGCTGAACATAGGCCTCTCCCAAGGTGCGCCAAAGCTCCCTGTCCTCCGCCTTCCGCATCCAGTCGGTGCCCGCCACCTTCTTAAGGTCATCGGTCCACCTGGCTGGAGGGCGCCCTACGCTGCGTTTGCCGATCCGCGGTCTCCACTCTAAGACTCGTCTGCTCCAACGGCCATCGGTCCTACGACATACGTGACCAGCCCACTGCCACTTCAGCCTACTAATTTTGCAAGCTATGTCGGTTATATAAGGTTATATATATTTATAGTAGGAAATAAGATGGGAAATAAGATGTCATTCGCTTATTTACAATATAAGCGATTAGGTACCCTGTTAAAGTTATCTTAGATGCTACGTTACCTTAATTAAATTGGCTCACCTTTTAAACTGGCACACGGCAATAAAGACGATTGCTATTTGGCGATAGAATTATTTATGACCTATCGAGAAGAGTCGCATCGAGATGGCCACGTGGTAAGGACGTTTCTCGAATCTCAGTCGATATTTGTAGGTTCAAACCTAGTCAGGGAAATTTGTGTTTAAAGCTAAAGTAATGTACTTACTTTTCGAGAAAAAATAGCATAAATGCAGCAAACCTATCGGCTCTATCTTTTAAGTTCACTGTGGCTCGTAAGCCTCGTAACTCACCCATTAAAAAAAACGTAGACTAATTTGCCACTTCACTGATTTAAAAATATAATGATTAAATACATACATTAAAGCCTTCTATTGTTAGGGTTCACGTCTTCTATCCAACTATTTCCAATATAGGCTAAAAACAAAAACAAAAATGGCAACATCGTTGAATTCTTTTCATTCGAATTTCAAAATCGATTACACGACGTGTCATGTGAATAGTTGAATCCTGAAAGCTGCGTCAACCTTTTCCTATAAAGGTGTCATTAAATTCAAGTTTGCGAATGAATTCCGTCGACACAATGAGTTCAGTGGAGTTCCAGTAATGATCCGGTTCCGTTAGCTGAATTAACAAAGAACTCGCGGGAGGCTGGTTGGTCATAATGGTGAAATCTAAATTGAAATTTCCATTATACAATTTTGTAGGGTACGTAAACGTTTTACTGTTCATCGCTAATCTATGATTAAAATGCAATTTGACGGGTCGGTTGGTGTCGTTGGTAGATACTTGCCTTTCACGTCGAAGGTTGTGGGTTCGATTCCCACCCAGGACCGACATTTGTGTGCATGAACATGTCTGTTTGTCCTGAGTCTGGGTGTAATTATCTAATAAGTATGTATTTACAAAAGAAAAGTAGTATATGTAGTATATCAGTTGTCTGGTTCCCGTAGCACAAGCTCTGCTTAATTTGGGATCAGATGGCCGTGTGCGAATAATGTCCCAGGTTATTATTATTAATTATTTATTTGGATGAAGTATTTTTTGAAGTATTTAATTAATAGTAATAAAGTACAAGTGTGAATATCCCATTGCTGTGCTGGCCCCTCCATTTATGGATAAGGTTTGCAGATTATTCTACCATCCTGTTCCCTCGCGAGTTTATTGATACACACGAGGCTGATTGTCCCATGACAGTTAAAAAGGTTACCATGAAATTAGTTTAGATCAAAGTAAAGGCTATATTACTATATTTTACTATTTAATCACTAAATAATTTTCCATCATCCAACCTTTGGAAAGAAATTCATTAAAGAGCAATTGGGCAATCTATTAAAAAAGAAATTTGGCATTTTGCTAAAAGGAACTAGATCTTGATTCGAAACTAGGCCCTCTGTCTAGACATCACTAAAATTGGCATCAAGTACATTCTTCCAAGGCTTCGTGCCAAGCGTGGAACTTTAATATTATTTAACGCCCATCGCCAACCTTACTGAACTTCTGCCAAAATGAAATTGGCAAGAAATATTTAAATCAACTAAGGATACTAAGGGAGAACATTTTGACACATGTCCTTAATAAATAGCTCGTAAAATATATATACACGATCGTTTTGCACATAAATATTCGAAAACATGTTAATAGCCTGTCTGAAATAACCAAACATACGAGAAGTATTTTCACAATAAAATTTGACGCGGCTTGCGTACAATTCGTATAGTAATATTAACTTATAGCCATAAATATTTACTTAATGACGTCTACGTTTAACGGATTGGTTATTATTATGTAATTTGACTTAATATTATGCTGATAATGTTATATAGAGAAATTAACAGCCTGATTCAAGCCTTCAAACTCCTCTAACGTAATAACTTAAGTTTATTGCAACACGCTGTTTCAGGGCATTTTGGATGATACGCGTTATAGAATTTCAGAGGCAAGGAGAGGCAGGCAAGGTTTCCTCACGATGTTTGTCCTCTATATATCTAAATTTAAGTTTGTCTGTTTGGCACGTATTCTTTTCTATATCATACATCTAATTGTAATGAAATTTTGTTAATCAGTACACATGTGCATGTAATATTTAAACAAACAATGATATAAAAAACAACAACAAATTAAAAAAGGCGTTAAAAATAACACAATCACCTTCTTTCAGCCTGATTTTTAAACTACCTATTTTACCCTGAAATAAACCTATCATAATACCAAATTACATTAAAATCTGCTTAGAATTACGTATATTATCGTAAAAGACACAAACGAATAGTTTCATTCGCATTTATTCTATTAAAATAGATAGATAACCATAATAACAATTTATAATATTCGACAGTATTCATTACACTTTTATATGCAATATTTTATTCATATTAATCTTCATATACCACTTTAATTAAAATATACAGCTTACTGATTCATTAGCGTGAAACGTTTTTAAGTTTATTCAACGAATTTGTGTGATCAATATTCGTAGGTTCGTAGTACGTAATTAAAGTACGTTCGGATACTCGTACCGACAAAGGGATATACAATTTTTAAAAATCAACTACAACATTTTTGCTTTTTCATGTATGAAAACTATTATAAATAGTTTCAGTGTATTTCCGAATGTATAAAAATATTTAAATGGAAGTTTTATTTGGTGATGGATATAAAATATTCTTCAAAGGATTATATTTAAATTTATTTTTAAAATGTCAAAATCTATTTTTTTTTGTAACAGACAAATAATTTATCCGTTTAAATTTGGAACATAATGTTTAAACCTGCAGCTACGGAGTATGTAACATTCATTCACATTTGACTCACTAATCCTTATACGACCATGAATTTATACTTTTTTTTTCAGCCTTTTGCCGTCCACTTCTGGACGAAAGCCTTCCCCATAGAACGCCAACCATCCCGATCTTGGGCAGTTTTATACTTAATTACACCAGATAGTTGAACGTTGACAATGTTTATAGTAGGATATCGGCAATTTGGATTCAATGTATATATATTTGGTTTAGCGGTTTGGTTAAAGCCGTTAGAATTATGAGACCTAACATAAATAACAAATAAATAATGATTTTTTGGCGAAGATTATTTTTATTATTCAAGATTGAGATTTAAAATGTAAAACACATGTAACGAAGCTGTTATCACTTCTGTTGAAGTTATCGCTACGAAAACCATCGGCCGAGCGATTTTATAGCTGACTGCGTTAATAAAATTAACTGACAAACAAAGTATGAAACGTACATGTAAACATTATGTATGTAAGTTTGATATAGAAACATCTAAATAAAATCATAACAAAATTCATATGAGTATTAAACTGACAATACGAATTCATAATTAAACTTCCATCGTCTTTTATAATAATGTCATTTTTTTAAACGAATTCAATTTCTTTAAAAAAAACTATGTAAATACTTTTTAATCATGATTTTACAATATGTCAATTTACATACAAAAATACATATTTAAATTTGGAATACATTTATTTCTTATTTAATTAAGATGATAGAAAAGTTTGTTTTACTTTGTTATTAATAAATCTAAAACGATTTGCCCGGCGATGCGTTACGTAAGATTATATGATAGGAATCAATTGTTTGAACGCATTCAACTGTTCTCGGTTAGGTTGAATTGTTTGATTATATCACTTCGATTCGCTTCAAAGATCATTCATACAGGGTACCACCCAAATCTTCTACATATAAAAGTGGCTTCATCATTAACCACAGGAGAAAACTAGGTGGTTTTTTTTTAATTTCTCTGTAGAAATTCAGTAATCATTTTAAGCTTACGCTTCTAGGTAAAAGTGAAGTCAAATCAAAATACACTTTATTCAAGTACAGTTACAACCAATTTTGAAGTAATTTTCCAATTTTGAGATTTTTTTGGGAAGAACCGGATAGGAAATCAGTAGTTACTCTCCTTGATCACATGTAACCGTAACCGTAACAGCCTATGAATGTCCCACTGCTGGGCTAAAGGCCTCCTCTCCCTTTTTGAGGAGAAGGTTTGGATCTTATTCCACCACGCTGCTCCAATGCCAGTTGGTGTATCACACCATCTATCTACAAGGTATAATCCATCTCGTGTGCGTACATTTAGTAGTGTTTTAAACGCTTTTTTTCTAATGAATATTATCAATTCCCGTTTTAAGGAAATTACTAGCAATCCTACTTACTCCTCCACTTAAGCGTAAAGCTTGTGTTAGGAGTGGTGACGACAATAACTTATGGGGTCAGGATTGAAGCTGCGACTTTTACATCGCTAGCCTGCCCGTACACCATTATGCCATGCTTCTGAAGTTTTTATTAGTTTTAACTTTTTTTTATGTAAGAGCAGAAAAATTCAGTTACAGAGAAAATATATTTTATATATACAAACTTGTAGGACATAATAAAGCAAACGTGACTTTAATAATAAATGTATTATATCCCATGGAGAAAATCCGACTTTAAATATTATATAAAACCTCTTTTCACTTCATTCCGCTAAAGTCAGCTAATACTTTATGGCTTTGCCTGAAAACTAAAGTAAACACCAAAGTATGAAATTGAAAAACTTGAAGATTTGAAGGAAGTAAGGACCTTCTTAAGACTAAAGCAAATACGTGTGAACTCGAGTCGCAGAAACGCGAGCCTCATTAAAAAAAGTCTTTTAAAATATGTTAATCACAAGAAGCTCAAGCTTTTTAACGGAACCTAGCACCCTAAAAACGTAATTGTCAGTATTTTTCTTTATCATAACGTACATATGTTTAAATATATATATAATGTATGATAGAAATATATCTTTTTTTATCTTGTGTTACGGGAGCTTGGTAGAATATTTTGTACATAGAACACAAAACATATTTCAGAAAAAAAAAGTCCACAAATCAACATTACTCACATTCCCATATTCATTCTCATCTTCATTATAACTGACTCTTGTAAAATGAATTTTTTTACAATGCAGTTCACCTAGAAATAAGCTACTATAAAAATATATTTAATAATGAATTCATGCTGTCTGAATTTGAGTACGCGTTGTATAATGAAGTAACACTTGCAATCGTTAATAAGGATACTCCAAAAGTTTAAAAAAAAAAAAGTTTCACCCGATTTTTGTATTAAATTTTTCTGTTATCTATTTGCAGACTTTTTGCAGACTTGTAACGAACTTCAGTTATTATTCAAAAGTCATAAGTGTATGTATATTTTAATCCAATTAGTGTTTTATGTATTCGAATAAACCACATTTCCTGTTTATTGTAATAAAATTGAATCCATTATAACTGATTTACAAATATAGTATAATTACAGAATGTTATAACTAATATACTAACTAGTATATGAAATAGAAGTAAAATAGTAATGTTAAATTTAAAAAAAAATGCTTTGATTAAGGTTTTTTGTTTATTCTGTATTTCTAATTTTGATGAAAACTAGATTCTTTTTTTACTTTTATGTAGCACAGTTTTATCTCAACATAATTAAAATTTGAAACCAATTAATCTCTTGAGTGTTATTTTTATTATTCTTGCCATTGGCTGAATATTTTGCACTTAACGAAAGAAAAAGAAAAAAAGGGCTCTTTTTGTCTACCTATTGTGATCCTATACTATACTTTTTAATTCATTACTAGACTATAATTTTTAATTCATTTTTATAGCAAAGAAGGATTTATTCCATAAATTAAAGTTGTGACATCCATCAGCCGTTTGAGCATGTCAATTAAATTCTTGAGTCTTGTAAGCCCATTCTAAGTGACCTAATTCTTTAATCTCTTCCCAGCTTACGTAATACTTTTAATTTATTTACCGAGGACCTTTACCTCCGTTATTTGAAACTAATAGTGTCATTAAAACCAAAGAGGTTTTACGATCGTTCCTATATTTTTATTACCTTCGATTTTTCTTTGTAAAAGGACACTAATGGCGTTTGTCTTGTCTAATATTGAAAAGCGATTGTACGACTTCAATAATAACCTACATTAATTCTAATATAATTTTCTTTCTTTGACGTCGTTTGAAATAATATATAATAAAAAATAGTTATATGTCCATGAATATTACTTTTTTTTTAAATTAAAAGCTTGTTCGAATATTGTCAATCGTTTTTATATCAATGCAGCGGCGAAGAACGATTTATAAGTGGCACATCTCGAGAGCTCCCATTGACCTATGAGCGTAACATCAATGAAAAAGACTCCTCTCCTCTCTCCAAGCATGCGTATGACGCAGCGCGAGCGACAGGCGTAGCAATGGCTCACAAATACTATGAAATTGTAACTCTTTGTGGGTGGTGTTCATAGATGGTATTAAGTATGTAAGATTTTGGGCTAATATTATATTGCCAAGTATTGTAATACATGTCCAACTACCCTTTTCTATGAGGAATTTTTAAAACGATCGATATTACGATTCTTATTTTTTTAATTGTAAAAAAGATTTCAATGACAAACGAGAAAGTAGACAGATATGTTCATAGACAAAATGTGGATCACGGAAATCAATAAAAAGACAATTTAGAATATAAAATTACTGACCTGATTTTCTTGGTTGAGCAGCTTAAGTTGGTCATTAATAAGGCTGTACTTGGCGCTTTCTTCCTTCCTCAGCGCCCGCTCCTTCTTCAGCTCTGGGCTCCAAAAGGTCTTTATGCTGTGCATACTGGAGCCCAGCTTCTGATTCGTCAGTTCCAATTCTTTCTTAAGGTTGCCCAGCTCCCGTTGAAGGTCGGAGTTTTGGGATTGGAGCTCGCCGAGGAAGAGGGGGGGTGGTTCGCGACGGTAGTAGTCATCCTCGGGGGGCGGCGGCGGCGCGTAGGAGCGGTCGTAGTCGCGTTCGAGCGACTGGTACCGGAGGGGCCTCGGTCGTGCACGATGATGTGCCCCGGCCGAAGCGGAGCGGCCGCGCTCGTCGGGGGCCGGGGAGGGCTCATCGTCGCGCGCGAGGTACGGACTCCGGCGGGACGGGCTACGGTCCACCTGCGGCAGGCGGCTCCTCGTGCCCGACCACTCCTGCCGGCGCCACTCCTCCCGGCACGGCGGCCGCTCCTCCTCGCCGGCGTACTCGCGGAGATACAGTTTGGCGTGTTTCCCGCGTCAATTCGAACGCATTGTGCACTGGACTGGGTGACGGGCGCGCGATCACTGAACGGGACGCTCGGATCATCGATCGTACTCCGGGAACGCATGCGCGATAGGCGGGTAATTTAGCGGATTTAGCGCTGCTCGAATCTGTCGTACGCTAGACGATAGATGTGTGATCTATAAATGTAGGTACAATAAACTGGAGCAGAGGTGTGTCTGACCGTATAGATTTTGTGATTTTTTTAGAATCTTGTTTCTTCTTTCAGTTATTAATATAACTCTTATTAAAATTTTATTGAGAACTGTATACTTACAATTTTATATGCGATTTATTAAGTACAGAACTGGTATTATATTTCTATGGGGTACCTATATTGTTTTATACAATATAGAAAAAAAGGAAATAAGAATGCTTTAAACTTACTTCCTAATTTTTATTTCTATAAAAAGCGACGACAGCATTTTGGGAATTAAATCAGTTCGTCAGGAATCCGCAAAGCATAACGATTTATAACCATCCATCAAAATCAAGTACCGATTTTTTCTCAGCGCTTTACAATCATTCAAAAACACAACCAAAACGATTAATTATGTCATACCTCAAAGGCTATCTATTTATAGCGCTCTGTTTTCAGCCTCCCATTTTCATGAAATACAGCGGTTACAGCGCTTTACATCTGAAACGTTGCTTGAAGTTCCTCTTATCCCATGACCCACTTACAACATACGTCTCTTTCTAGCTCGTGAAAAGTTTATATTTACGTCTCTATCTTTGAGATCGTCGTATGTCGGTCAGCCTGGTTGCAACCGGGAATAGTGGTGTGCTGTTATCGATAGGATTCTTATAATAAAAAATATATGAATTTAGTTTTGTTACATAGACATATTTATTTATTATACACGAAATATTACTTTAATTATAATTGAGTTTGTCGATAAGGTATACAAATAAATATTACATATAATAAGTTGTACCTAATTCTCCTGTTACTGTGTAAACGGGAACTGTACAACGGAGACCAGAAGAGCCTAATATGAGTCCCTATGTTTGGCAGAATATTGGCAAGTATATAACAAGGTCAAAGTGCATTTTGTGAACTTACCAACGTTCTTAGTTTTACTTCTTGATGTCGTAAACAAATATATACCTATGTAATTGTATAATTACTGATGTTGCTCTAATAATAATTGTTAGATTATGATCAACATTAGTAAGACACACGGTATTTAAATAATAGCATGTATTTATCTATGTAGATGTTCAAGGAATTCATTCCATATTCAAATTCTAACGGCTTTTTAGTATTATCCAAGTACAGCTTTATTAATGCTGGTGATAGGGCTTTGTGCAAGTTCGTCTTGGTAAATACCATCCACTCACCAGAAATTCTACCGTAAAACTATTTAGTATTGTTGTGTCCCGGTTTGAAGGGTGAGTGAGTCAGTGTAATAACAGGCACAAGGGACATAACATCTTAGTTCTCAAGGTTGGTTAACATTTCTTACAATGCCAATGTCTATAGGCGTTGGTGACCACTTACCATGAGGTGGCCCATTTGCTCGTCCGCAAACATAAATATTTTGTAATACTGTGTTTAGGGGGTTGAGTCAGCTTGTGCAGTTGCAGTCTCAAGCGACACCTTAGGTTCCATGGTTGATCATTCGTTGACGATGTAATGGCTTAAAGTTCTTTATGGGGTTAGTTGAGCATTTTATCTAAATTCCCAACTGCCTTCCTAAAAATATGTGATACCAAACACAAAAGCACCCAATGGAGCCTCGTAAAAAATGCCTATATATATACAGGAAAATGTGTAATATTGATATGTTTTTGAAAAAAAGCAATGTCAGGAAAAATAGTTTACACAGGTTGATTACCTAACAAGGGTTCTGGAGCTGAGTGCGTCATTACGAGTACCTTGCAATTATTGCAATTTCAAGCACCAAGGCTTTCGTAAAATCAACTATATTATTAAGTTTCATTGAAGAGTAAAATAAAAAGATTTGTGGTGGAATAATAAATTTTCATCCATCGTCTTCCATTCTCATCGCTTAGTAATATTCTCGGTTCTTCGACAGATCAGATTTATTATATACCTATTATATTTTATGAGTTGTCCCATTAATGCGCAAAAACTTTAAGGACAGTGAAATTTAACCCATCCTGATAACACAAGTCCTGGATTGTAATCTGCAACATTTATTTTGTCAACAAATTAAAAATAAACATTTATGATGTTTCCGTCATTAATAATAACAAGTTACAGCACATCTCTACAGCATCCTATCTTGAACTCATTTCAGTTCGCTTCCCGTTTGAAACACACCCTGCAAAACAAGGTTCATTAACTTTATAGTGACTTATGAATATTTGAAAGTTTCACGGAAATATAATTTTTAAACATATTTAACGCTTGATTTAGTTAATAGCGTCCCGACTAACTTCTGTCAAAGTCATACTTGATGTATTATGAGAAACTCGTCTTTAATGGTCTAGTACATAAGGCCGCAGACTCCAAAGTCTTGGCTTCAGACTCCGGCTCTGGATATTAAAATTTTATTGGGTTTTTGATTCAAGAAATTCTTAGTAGCAGTCCGGAGTCTGGGAGTTGCTTATGGAGTATAAACAACTATATAGTAACATAAAGTGCCTCGGAAAGTACGATAATGCTGTAGTCCTGAACTGTTGAAGATCGTGACGAACTTCCAGATCGGGTTATGAGAGACAGGGAATAGAGAGTGTACTTTTGCAGCCTACTCTCGTACGGCCATTTACAAGAGAGTAACCGTTTACCAATTGGTACATACATTACACTTAAAGTCACATACGATGTTAGAAGTGGTTTATATTTTTCAACTTGCCAGTGTTTATGAACGAAAGTGATCAGTGATCATTTACCATCGGGTATATTTATTCGTCTACTGTTCTGAAATAATATATATATCAAACATATCTTGACGAAGTTTGGGAGATTGTTTCTAAAATAAAAAATCTAACTTTGAACTTCGTTTCTTTCAAGATGAATGATATCTGAGCAAGAGTAGGACAGTATAATTTTATAATTCCTTATTTACCCTTCTGTATAATCAATTAATCGCACAGATTTGTTAAAAATTATTTACTTGATAAGAGAGTTTACGTTTCGATCGAAGACGTATATATGTACATGATTACCTGAAACTATTTATATAGCAAGCATTAACTTTTGTTAATATAAAAGGAACGTGTAAGGATCATTTTGCGTGTCATCCTTGTGCAGCAGGTTGTCAGGTGGCCCATTTGCCCCTCCTACATATCTATATATAACATAAAAACCAACTATAGATTTATATAAACGTAAATAACTAAACGACTAACTGTTACGAAGTTCTAGCCAAACAACTTAATTATTTAATCTGGAGCTCAGGTCAATAAGCTGTAAGCCGAGTAAACCTCTAGCCCTCTAGTCTAGACTGGGTTCGTTACGTTTGAAAATATTTTTTGTTAATTGGTTGACCTGCACTATTCTAAAAGCAGCTAAATGAAAGCTCGACATCGATTACAATCGTGAAATTTCGACAAATTATTCATCGTTGGTTAAGCCGGCTTCGCTTCAGCAATACATGGTGTGTTCTCCCATAAATGGTAGAACATATTTAGTTTAAGTGAATATAAAGTACGTGTTGGAT
The DNA here is from genome assembly GCA_905147175.2 of Nymphalis urticae. Classification (NCBI taxonomy): domain Eukaryota; kingdom Metazoa; phylum Arthropoda; class Insecta; order Lepidoptera; family Nymphalidae; genus Nymphalis; species Nymphalis urticae. Next base: position 2,797,767 of record LR990008.1, read on the forward strand.
GTACTTTATGTACAACTTATTGTAAATGCAAATAAATAAATGCCTATACTAAAATTAGTTAGTCGGTTACGATTACATTGAACGGTATTTTTTTGGAAGGGAGGTGAAATATGCCCCTCGTTATCAATGGTCAGGTAAGCCCATAGATATTAGCATTGCAAGAAGTTAAATCACTTTACATGGGATTAAAATGCGTTGTAGTTATCCTTTTTAATCTTTTAAAAAACATGTAACGTGGTATATATGTCACCCCAAACACCGAAATACCCACTAAAAAAGCAGCGGTACTCTCGCCGTCAAAACGAGGAGCGCCATGGGATCGCTTGCTACCGTGACGCTCTGACGGTCGGCCAGCCTGTATACCTTGGTATATCCTTCAAACTGAAACACAATTGCATTGTTGAGTTTCGGTAATAACATTTTTGGTTTTACCACTTCCACGGCTAATTTTAAGTTATTTTATGACAAAAAATGTTATGTGAAACATCGAAATTAATGGTTATATAAATAATTTATGATTCAACAAAACCAATAATAAATATGGAGTAAAACAATTAATCTATATATATCTATTATAAGCAAGCTGTACGAATCTTACCCCCGAGGCGCATCAATAGATGTTCCTTTCAATTAAGGGAACAGAGTAACTACTGGGATTCTTAGAGATTTTTCTCGTTATTTTCAATTTAATACATTATATCGGTGAATATGAATGTTGCTTCATAAAGAATTTGAGAGACTTTTGTATTCATGTTATAATTGGTCTTTAGTCTATACACCTTCATACTGTTAGCGTATTGATTGTCACTGAGTTAACTAACATAGATCTTGCGCACACGCAGCCTTGAGGCGCTCTCAATACTGTCTTATGAGATATCGAGATGAGATTATAGACAATTTTAAGTACTTTTTATAGTTTTGACATACTTTACGACTTTTAACACCGTCTGTCTGACGCCAATTCCCCTATATAATACTTTTGCTGGTGGTTTGTTTCTCAGCAAACTTACGGGTAACTAAAGCGTATACGTGCTCTATTGATTGATCAGTTGATACGAGTCACTTGGTCCGCTCTTACATTAACATTTCTTACAGAGCCAATGTCTAAGGGCGTTTGGTGACCACTTACCATCAGGTGGTCAATATGCTCGTCCGCCTTCCTTTTCTATAAAAAAAATACCCATTTGTTCAGATGGGATGACTTACTAAATAGTTTATTCAAATCCATTGATAAAAACATTGCTGATCAATAATGTTCTCCCGGTCGACTAAGATTTTCTCTCATTTGGAGAAGGTTTAGAGTTGACACGTGATTTCTTCATGATGTTTTACTTCACCAAGCACAAGATGAAATAAAAACACACACGTGAAAATTCAGTGCCAGCCCGGGTTGAACCGCGAAGTTTGGTTAATATTTACATATTTAAAACAACTGCCTTTATGAGTCTTATATATTGAAATTATCTGTTTAATAACAAGAAATATATTAATTTTCTATCGGCGAAGATGTTATCGCACTGTTTTTGATTTTCATAGTTTTTCAGTGTCGCGACATTATATTTTATATTTTATTCCTTGAGTTTGATTGGTAAACTAAATGGCGTATATATTTAGTAGAATGTTATAATAACGCAAATCTAATTCAAATGAAACTGTAAAACAGTATTATTATTTTTATTGCAAGACCTACAACCCTGAACGTCGAGATTCGAAATGTCCTTAGAAGTAATAGTACCTACATATATTATTATTATTAATTTACATTTATACTTAATATAAAAAATAAGTAATTTAAATCTATATTAAACTTTAAATTAATATTTGAATTAAGAATAAACAGTCATACAAGGAAATTATTACAATAGCTACATAGACTTCCCGGATATAAAATAAATTTCCCATTTCAGTTTTATATGAACTATAGGATTTAATAAAGTGTGACTAAGGCTGTTTATTTTTTTTTTTGTATTTCTTACAGATTATCAAGTCTACTTTTAGATAAAAAATGGTTATAATTGTTAAAATTTAATTAATTCAAATTGTTTGTTTTAAATAAAAAGTTTAGAGCGATGTCAATATTTTGTAACAATAAATTATTACTTGCTTAAAATAGACTATAATTTATACAAAAACATGTTCTCCAAGTAATGACTGAAATAAAGCAGCATTCGATTAATTTTTTTTACATTCCCATTGACTAGGATTGAAATTAGAACACAAGGCTAATTATTTTTTGTAAATAAATCTAAATATTATAGTCGAAGTAAATTATAAACATGTTAATGGAACTGGGTCACGCGACTATGATAGGTTTATATTTTACTTAAAAATAACTTCATTAGTGACTTTTATTATGCTACAACACACGCTTTCAAAAAAATTTAGTTCTTAGCTTCAACTTCTTTATTTGATAAAGAAAACAATTTGGATTATAAAATTAATAGGTAGGAACACTTTTCTAATGAGTGATATTTAATTAAATTTTCTGTCGTAAGTATACTTACAATTTTAACTAATATTAATCATTCATTCGCCTTAATTAATAATATAGGAATAAAATTAATGACCTAAAGTTTATTTGCGTACAGCTAATTAATAAATAAGGATTTAAAACAATTTCGGAAAGGTATTTGGAGGCATCTATGTACTGTTAAGCTTATAATGATTTTTCGATGTTGAGCGCTTTTGTTCAAAGAGGCAGTTTGATTTAAACAATTTAATAATTGAATATAATAATTCACATGGACAGATAAAATTAAATATAATATTTAAAATATTTTATCAGCGTCAATCTGCCTGTTTTTACTGCCGACTGCCATGGAAGGGTTATATTTTATCTGGTAACTCTAAACACTTGGACACTGGAAATGTCAAATTTGACAGTGACGTTTTAATTAATGAAATTGAACCAAAATCGAAACAAATTTTTATTTTAGGTTATTTAATGCTAATGATTATTTTTGTTGCTATCTGAAAATGCCTCTACCACCAGCAAGTGGAACAGGACGATACTTTGCCAAAGCGGCGAAATCAATTCGATTAATTCGACATGGTTGCACCAATAGGCCTTTTTTTCACATCTCTGTAACTCAGGTATGTATTTTTCTTAGAGCAAATAAATATTAAATATTAGCTATTTCATTCATTTGAATACTAAGGATTGTTTACATTACGGTATGTAATTACCAAAGTAAAGCAAAAAGGAAGTGGCTGTACTATTATTTTATTACAATTCATAAAATATGAAATAAGGAATTGTACAGATGAATATAATTTAATAAGAGACAACTAATAAACCAAGTAATAGTTTTCTTATACACTTCTATATACATAAAATTTTAGCTGAAGCAGAATAATACTCAAGGTTTATTTAAAAAGATTATTTCAAAATTTTAATGGTTTGACTTTTGTAATTATCTAATGAACAAGTTTGTCATTTTCGATATTTTTTTCCAGAGAAGACGACCGAATAAACTACCTGTTATTGAACAGTTGGGCTCATATGATCCAATGCCTAATATGGATAATGAAAAACTGGTTGCCCTGAACTTGGAAAGAATAAAGTATTGGCTCGGCCATGGCGCTCACGTTACACCTCCGGTTGCAGAATTATTAGGTACATTTTACACATAAATAGTATTTTGGTCAGTAGAAACATTTGTACTGAGTAAAAGTTAATGCTTAGTTTAATTCAAAGTTAGCCACAGCCCAGTGGAGAGGACACCAGTCTGAATCAAAACAACCAATATTATTTATTTATTTAATAATAAGAAGTTCCCACAGAAGTAAATATAAAATTGCAAAAAAAAAACATTTGTAGATAGTTTTTAAATTTAATACAAAAAGCTAGAATATTGTTGATATTATTCTTCTGCTTTGTCAAAACATATGAACTAGTTTTCTCCTTTCATCCTTAACGATCCTTAAAAATGTTTATAACATTTCATTGAAATGAATTAATAATATTATATAATAATTATGATGCATGGTCAATTTACCTTCTTTATTAAAAATGAATCTGAAAAAAATAAGTAATAATATTATTTTGTTCATTATCTTGCACCACACTGTTAATGTGCTTAGCAACTTTAAATATGATATGTATTATATACCTAACTTATCATATGTACTAATTACTATTCTTGATTTTGTAAGCCACTGTGTTTCATATACAAAACCATTTTGGTACATATTATATAACAAAGTTCCACACTCCATCTGTTTGTCTATTTTAATGTGATAAACACAAAATGTACTAAATAGATTTTCACCAACGGATAGAGTAAATAATTAAGCAGATACAGATGCATAATTAATTAAGGTTTAATGCAAATTGGCTGAAATTTGACCATAATTATTGAAGATGTCGGAAAAAAATCATGCCTACTGGGACCATCACTGGCGTTCACTTCATAAACTAATAGAGTAATATGTATTATGTATTCAAAATTTATTATAATTACAATATCATCAGAAAAAAATGTGATTCACTCAGTTTTATATTGTATTGTCATCAATAATTGGTTCTTCTCCAGGTTTAGCAGGTTTCTTCCCCATTCACCCCCGATCCTACATGACTGCATGGAGAAATCGAGCGACTGAGAGAGAGAATCAAGCAAAGGAAGCTGAAAAAGCTGCAGAGAATAAAGATGCATAAGTTAAATCACCCATAAATAGTTTTTATTAGGAAATATAATATTTAATGAGTAACTGGCTTTCATTTTAGTTTCTTCTAAAAAATTTATAGTCTGTTAAATTGAAGGCGTAAAATTGAACAAACCTTATATATTTGCCTATTGCCATGCCATTTCCTAATAGCTCAACTATATTATATAGTTAACTTTCTACCAGTTCTCAGAGACATCTACTGTTTTATTTTAAATATTACTTTATTACCAACAGTTAATTGTTAATATATTTTTATCTAAAATGTAACACTATATAATTATTTAACTATTTTACTTCCAAAGTTCAGATAAACAACTTCGCCAACATTTATACGCCCTTTTTAATAATACGTCCTCCTAATACTTTAGTATAATATACAACAAATTTAATGTAGGTATTATAAAAACTAAATAATGAGAATATGGTAATTTTGTATCTGGCAACAATAAATAGAAAGTCAACGAAATTTCCACTTATGATTTTGAATTCAGAATCCTTTTGATATCTCCAAGAGTTTCTAGAAAATCTATAAGGAGTATTTTCCCGCTTTTATCTTTTAAGTTTCTATTATCCATGGCATTGAAAAGTAAATCGATTCTTCTCACTTGTCATTAAGCAAAATATTCTTATATTTACGATCTTGTCAACGGGTTTTTTTATAAGGGCATGTACAAATAATAAAAATATTAGCTATGGTTTTGTATAAGCTATTATACTCCTACCTTAGATTTATAAACAAGCAATCTATTTTTGTGTGTGTCCATGTATTATGAGAGATGGACAATTTGCTCATTGGACGTTCTGCTATATAGATATTTGAATGTTGTGCTACTACTCTAATTTTGTGTGTTCGATAAAAAAAAAACAATTACAATGAATTCCTTTTAATACGTGAAAAAATGGCATAATAACACCTCGTGAATACATTTAAAATTGGCAGCCAAACGTTGAAGGCACACTAACGTGGATTTATATAATGAGCCAAATATATTATAATACACTTACATGATAAAGAATGTATCCAAGTTAAAACTAGCAATTTAGTTTTTAATTTACAAAAAAAAGTGCAATTCTAAATTTAAATGCATCAAGTGACGGTTACAAAATGGCGTCATTAATAGCGTGAATATTAAAAATATAAATTCTATAAACGTACCAACATTTTTTTTTATAATGCAAACTTAACAACAGACAAATACTAACATATTTTGAGCAAAGCATTTAAAAAAAAAAGGATTTAAAAAATCAGGAAATTCATTGTTCGACAGGTAACTTAAGAATAGAGAAAAAATAAAATAAGGCTAGTGAAGTCTTACTTACCTAATCACAAAAAAATCGAAACCTCAACATTTTTGTCGTATTTGAAACAAGAGTACTACAATTTTTAAACTAATAAAAAACCGTCACGATCATACAAAACCACTTAACTAAATAATACAATGTCATTCGCAAATACTTAACGCCGAAACCCAGTTAATTAATCAGTTCTTAATAATTAATATTTGCCCATTGTTTTTAAATTATACAATTTTGTAATTGATTTTCAAAAATATATTTTGTCTTGTTTTCTTTTTTTTTTTTAAATTGCCGATGAGTGTGCGTCGAAGCGTGTACAAAAGCAGATGCAATTATATTTTGTACTTTTCGCTCCCCAAGTTTTGAAATATGCACTGGGGATTTATGTGTTCTTCCTAACTGCATCCGCTACCAAACGGGAAGCTGAAAGTATAAGTTCGAAATTTTAACCACAGATACAAAACTTCTTCTTTTATTTTACATCTTTTTAACTGCACTTAACAACAGAGAATATGTTTTTTTTCAATGAATGTATTCTATAATATCAACCATAAAAAAAACATTTACTTTAAGGTAGAAAAAAATTGTAAATATGAAAAATAATATTAGATAACTTAGGAGATATTGTTAAATATTAATTTCTGGTACCTGGCAAAAATACTAATAAAATACAAGGAAATCGAGAAAAAACATTATTTAGTGCAAGAGCTTAAAATTAATCTCTACGGCTACACTGAAAAAAGAAATTACTGACAAAAATTATATACATTAAAAACTAGCACAACTATGTATTATTTATTGTTATAACTACTAAAATATCAAAGACTTTCATATTTAGAAGTTTAATATTTTATGCCAGATACCTATAACGTTACAACTTAAACATATAATCATAATATATAATATAAAGCTTAGTAATGTTACTATGCAAACAATACAATGGTAAAGGACACGAAAAGGCAAACGGACAAGACAATTACATAAAACATTATATAGTTAAGTTTATGTATTGTACATATTAATTATTTTTATAAGAAGCCATAGCTGATATGTTATATGATAATGTATTATGTATTATCAGCTTATAATATTATTTAGACAACTTTTTTAAACATAAAAAAAATGAGTCACAAGAAAGCATTGAAAAAAAAAATACTAGATATATTTATTTTATGTAAGAAGCGATATTTTTGTTTAATTTTGGCCAATTATAAAGCACAGTCCTAATTAGGTACCAGTCAAAATGGTTTTACTTACATATATCTATGTGTATACAGCTTTATTCTTGTTTACCTATAATCATGGATTGATTATTAAGATCATGCACCAACATTAAAGGTGTTTGAAAGGACAATAATAAACAGGAAAAAATCTTGGACATTGAATAATGAAAACAAAAAATATATATGTACATTAAAAAAAAATAATGAGGTTGTGATATCCAAAAACTACTTATAATAATAATTGAAAAAAATATAAAGAATTAAACCCAATTTAAAAAATATAAAACTGTATAATATGTAGCAAAATCTACAATATTGTTTTTTTTTAAGAATATAGACTCAATATTCTACTCAATTGCATACAGTATAACAACTAAAGAAAGAAACCGATAAAAAAACGTACATCAATTAAATAATGAAATCATTTTGACAATCTTTTCAATGAGCTATTTATCTTCATATTCACACCTTGCACCAACTCATCGATATTGACTGTTCAATAAAAAAAAGTATTTTTTTATTTTTCGTTTAAAAAATAAGTTCTTCATTAAGAAAAAGTTTTTTTATATTTAAATAAAGACGAAACTTTATTAAAGCTATTATAAACTTTAATTATTCTTGCGGCTTCAAGTAGCTATTATCTAAGGCTGAACTTGCAATAAGGGGTCCTTTACATAATCCAATTTAAAACAAATTATTACTATTATTTATCTTTCTCTTCTGAAAAAACGTTTAATACTAGAAATATTTCAAGTTCATGTAGTAATTATACATGTAATACATATTTTAGTTATATTCAATCTTAGAGAAAATTTACTGAATCTGTCAAAAAAAAACTAGATGAGTTTCTTTCGCCGGTTCTTCTTAGGTCCAGTATTTTCTTTTACGAGCCGGTGTTTAGTTTTTAATTTGAATTTGAATTTTTTATGAGAGCAACATTAATACACATCCACTTTTGATTTATTGTTGAAGCTTTTGAATTATTGAAGTTTACTTTTTTTTTATAAAATATTAAGACGGACGGGCAAATGGGACACCTCAGACATCTCAACCAAAGTGGGACATAGTAAGTTGTCACCACTGCCCATAGACAGTGGCGCTGTAAGAAATATTAAGTATCCCTTACATCACCAGTTATCTAGGTAACTAAAATGTTATGTCCTTTATTTTTACATGCAGTAAAAATACTAACTATTGCTGCTTAGTGGTACAATATATGAGGAATGGGAGAAAAGGAAAAATATCTAAAATATACTAAACTGACTTTTATCAACCATTATGTAATTTTTTCTATCTATGAAATATAACCGCAATAAAAATTTATTTACGCTCCAATTTTTTCACATCTAAAATCAGAATTAAATAATATCTGAGTAGCAAAGTATCAAATTCACACTGAAATAGAATAATTTGACTGTTGACAGTTGAAATATAATATTTAGTAAGATGTTTGGATATACACGGGATCAATTACATGTGGATTTAGAACATTTACTAAATTCGAGGTTTCATCAGGCAAATTTATTAATGTGAGAAATTATAAAGTTAGTATGTGTGGCTGCTTCTTAAGTAATATTAAAAAAAAAATCATAAATATACAAGATTTGTTGGAAATTAATGACGTCACTAGAAATCTTATTTATCTGACTGTACTTGGTATATATTGAAAGCCCATTTGAGGATCTACAAAACTATTAGATAGCCATAGATTGAATATCAGATTTATAAGGATATATAAATGTGAAGCGTGAGCAAGACATTATTCAAGTGGTTATGATATCACTAACAGATGCAAAGCCATCAGCCCAATCAAGCTACCTATATCATCCTAAGTTTCTAATACCTACCTGACAATTCTTAATCTTTATGCAGCTCAGATATTTTTTTGTTGAGAACCTTAAATGTTTTATCAATATGCTTGTTGGCATCCTTAACCAACTTTTCCACGATATCTAGAAAATAAAAATTCAAAAGTGGATGGAGTTGGAGTTTACTGTCATTAATTTATATTATATTTGCGTCTCAAATTAATTTAGGCACCTACAATAAAACTTTATAAGACACCATTTTTTAATTACAATTTAAACCATATATCCCAACCGTAAAACCTCTGTATTTGTAAGCCCGTAAGTTATATAAAACTAAAGATTTCAGATACATATTAAAATATATACTCCCAAAAATACTAAAGGCATAAAACCATTCATCCATTGCATAAACTGAATAATTACAAACAGAAACTTTATAGATAAATTATAACCCATTTAATTATTCTCTCCACAACACTTTACTAAAAAAGTTTTATTTCTTTATACATCTTAGATATTCATTATTAAATAGTGATTATAATAGGGTATATATATTTAAGAAATAATTTGTGCATTAGTTACCTGAACCAGCGATGTCATCAATACGTGCATGGTGTTTCTGGTAATAGGGACGGATGAGACGGTGATATATGATGAGTGAACCGTTGTAGTCCGTTGGTAGGTAGCACCAGATTATGAAGATGCACTGAAAATTTTATATATTTATATTTATTAACAAGTTAATTTTTTTATAATAATAAATCTTTGTTTATAAGAAATGCATGACGTGTACATATGTCTAGTAAAATAACAAAGTACATGCTTGTCTCCACATGCTATGAAAATTAAGTATGTTTTAAAAACTCAGCTCCTTATAGCTGAGTCAATTATTGCTATATTATTAAAATACCTTTTTTTGTATGTTACAATTCAATGGTTTAAAAATAAAATAAAAATTACTTCTTTTATACAACAAAACTAACAATTTATATTTCTGAAATCATTTATAGCATGTTTCTTTTTGTTTGTACATGATTTGTACGAATAACAATCCAACGACAAGGGATATCCAAAAAAACTGGATATTTGTATATCTGTTTGAGATTAATCTTAATTAATCAACTTGAACACTGTTTGGCCGGTCACCATTAAAATGGGCACATATATATATTTTCATAAAGATTTTTTTATGCCATCCCCTCTTGTAATTTGCGACTAAATGCCGCAGCACATCACCTATATGATTCAAATGTCTGCCATGACAATTGATATATATATATATATATATATATTATACAGTCCTATATAAAATAGCTTCAATGTTCGCTAGGCATACATTGAATTGTAGAATAGGTTTTCTTTCAAATTGAATAAAAAAATTTTTGCCCTCATAACCAGGCCACATATAAATAGTTTCATTTGAATCTATTCAGCGTTTTTAGTATGACATGCATTCTGTAACACCATATAACAGAAGCAAGAGATATTTATGTTGTTTTTTTGTTATGGTGTTGTCTGTTCTTTTAGTGTATCTTTCTATTACTTATAGTTTGGTATTTTGTTGTGCCTTCATGTTTCATTTCCAGGCAGCATTACAAACAAAATTTAAGAATTGCAGTTTGTATTCTTGGTGTGTGTTAGCCGTTTTTCTTGTTTTGTTGTCAATTGATCTTGGTGGGATTCTGGACTCCTAGGCTGGTCTGGATGGTATTCGGTCAATCTGTCCATACTGGGGTCTCTATTATGGATTGCCTTTATAAGGTATTATGGTTGAACGATTTGATCTCAGGAACTACCAACCATATTGAATAATAATTCTTTTGTATGCTAAATATTATAAGCGGTTTATAAAATAAAGTTATAATCTATATCATTTCACATTACAACCTTTAGAAAAAGTAACCGTAAAGAATATTAATAATTGTATAAAAAATGCAAAATAAAAATTTAGGTGAAACAATAAGTCAGGTATTATCCAGATAAAAAAAAACAATGTCATATTGCATGTTTATACAGTGCAGTGATAAGGGAATACAAACATAACTTCTATAATTAACTCTTATATACTATATCTTATATTATACATGTTTATCTATAACAAACACATTAATGTTTAAATAACAATGAAACCTGTTTTCATGTCGAATAATAATTATAAGATGATATTAATGCACCATTGATAAATATTATTCAACTTATAACTTAACAACTTATATATTTATTTATTTTCTCACAACTGAACAAATGCCTTATCTCCTTTTAAGTAAGTTTGGAGCTTTTCATGATTATAAGTACAGATTAAACACATGAAAACTCAGTGTTGCTTGCCCGGGTTTAAAACCACAATCAATAATTAAAATTCAGGTGTCACTTAACCATCGCAGAAATTTTATTTTTAAATTGATCAAGATATAACCGAGATGGCCCAGTGGTTAAAAGGCGTGAATCTTAAGCGATGATCGTAGGATCAAACCAGGGCAAGCACCACTGAATTTTCAAGTGCTTAATATGTGTTTATAATTCACCTCGTGCTTGATGGTGAAGGAAAACATCGTGAGGAAACTTGCATGTGCCATATTTCACTGAAATTCTGGCGAATGTGTATTCCACCAACACGCATTGGAGCAGCGTGGTAGCGCTTCTCCTCAAAAAGGAGAGGAGGCCTTAGCCCAGCAGTGTGACATTCACAGGCTGCTACTGGTACTGATCATGATATTTTAATATTGTAGTTTGATTATTACAATCTCTTTATCAGTAATAGAATGTAATTAAAAATAGATTACTTTCGTCATACGAAAGCGATTATTATTTAAAAACCAAACAGCATTTTTGTGTATAATTAGTAAGTAAGATTGTTTTACAAATGTCCCTGAACTAAATTTCAATAACACAATGGCTGTGTAATGCTAAATGATGTTTTAATTAGACAGCTCACTTTGTTTCTGTTTCTGTCTACTAATTTAAAATACATGAAGTATTTTTAAAAGAAAACTTCTTTAAGCTTTACACGAATAATCTCATCGTTTATTTTGTTTCTACGTGTAATGTTTCTGATGCAGACAATTTTTAGTTTAACATTTATATGTAATGAACGGTGTTGGCCTTTTGTATAGAAAACGAATATTAAATAGATAATCACTGGCTTCAATCTGGGTAATCACTTCATATAATATATCTCATGTTTATAAAATATATACAAATATAATACAAATTAAATTTAACAATATGTTTAACCATGAACCTACATTTAGAGCTGCACGGTCGATTACAGAAAAATTTTGTTCTTGTTTTTGCCTTTGAACAACAGTGAAACACTTAAATTTTTTGTAACTAAAATTTGTAATTTTCACAGATGCAAGTGATTGCATAACAGCTAGTTACCACATTGAGTTGAGCTATTACACATTTTTTCATATAAATATTCATTTATATTACGTTAAATAATTTTTGTTATGTACACTGTATGTATTAATTTAAAAGTTTGAATTACTTTAAACAATTCTTACGTAAGCACTGAAGATAAAAGATAAATCTAGTCAGAGAATTGTTCGATGTCAATTGTTTTATACAGTATAGAATAGTGTTCTGTATTATATATTTAATTGCACAATTCAAATACATAATGAATTTTTTTTTTATGTTTACATAAATGTATAATCAATGTCATTACATTACTTACAGAATATACATATGTACTAGTAATTTAACCTCATTATACATTTATTGCTATTTATTATTTGTAATGATGTAGCAATTTTTGTTTTTTTTTTTTAATAATCAATGTTGTTTTTCCACTGCTAGACATATAGCCCTACTAGATACACAGTCACTATTACAGTGGGTGTATGTATTTATGATACTTTTAGAAGACAATAAGTGTCCCATAGGTGTAGGTATGCATTATCTTTTCAAATTGTAACCTTGATAATATCACTCAATATTAACACACTACTATTATTGCAAGCATTTTGTATTAAGGTATACTTTATAATTGTGAAATTGATTTAAATTGTAAAAAAATAGTGTTTACATTTTTCAAGATATATATGTAAACTGTGTATTATATAAGGCTACTTCGCAACAAAACATTTGCACACCTATTTACTAACTGCTCCACCCATTTCACATTAAACATTACAGCTAATAACCTTTTTCAATAAAAGGTATGTACCTAAAGAGATAATTTCAAATGTAACATCAGTTTTGAATGTTTGATTCAATAATATATTCTTTTTATTTTATCATGCATTCTATAGGCATAAGTATGCATAGATAAGCTACTACAGATAAAGCTGATTATTAAGAGTAAAATAATAATGTAAATGTAATGTAAATATAATGTAAATGTTGAAAACTATTATATTTTAATTAATAAAAATATTACAATCCATACTTTCTTATCAGAAAACATTTTTTTTTTCATTCTTTTTTTCATATATCATAAAAAGTGATCAGATTATTTAATTTTATCTTTTGATAGAAATTAATTTCAGACAATTATTATCAATTGCAAATTGTTGCTATGCTATCTAAGATAAGTATACCATTAGACTTATCAAATTAAAATATATCAAATGCAATGTTGCATGACTCAAAATATTATTTTTTGATCAATAGTTAGATACTTGAATTACAGTTGAAATTTCATCATTAGGAATATAATAATCTGATCAATATCAGATTCCATTTTATGTCACTTTTTTTACAGAACTATGTGTCTACAATCATGACTAATTCAAAGATAGAATAGAATAAGACTATAAAGATTAAATGTAATCTAGTACAACAGAATAAATAATCTCCACCTCTCTCCAAGAGTTTTGTGATTTCTTACAACTAAATAATTACTTATTTTTAATTCTCATCTTATAATACTATACATTTATTTAACTTTGAAGGCCTTTGTAAACAAAACATAATTATTAAGATCATTTACAAAAAAAAAAAAAATTGAAGTTTCGAAGAATGTAATTCGTAACTTAATTGTTAATAAAAACATATGTTAAACTAACCTTAATCAACCAGTAGAGCGGGAACCAGCCAACAATGAAATCCGAGAAATATTCGACGATGGAGAAGCAAGCGTACACTACCCAATATGTTAGCCACTTGGTATCGTCATCTTTCACGGGTGATTCCAGTGCCTTCATCGACATGTATGCGGGATATACGAATCCTATAGAATTGCATATCAATTCCGCGCCGAATCCGAACACTAAATATAAACCGGTGAACGCGACCAAGCCTGCGACAAAATAAACGTTGAAATAATCGCTAAAGATATAAATAAACGCAATAGAATAAAATGAAACTCACCGACAAATATATATACTCTGCTCACGCCGGTTTTTTGCTCGGCTATCTCGAAGTATTTGGTCCAAGGTTTGCTCTTGTCCATTAAGCTGCGCTCAATAGAGACTTTGTACTCTTGCAATTTAGCACTCATTTTGGTTTCGGGATGATCCTGGGGTGTATGGAAATGTATTTGGCACTTCAGCAAGTCTCACGGCCACGACTCATTGACAATGGTCAATGAAATGACAGAATGTGCTATAGCCTATTGTGACAATGGCGGATCTGCTTGTGTATTGCTAGCGCAAAAACAGTAATTACTACTATTTTTAATCCAATTTTTTTTGTACTGTACGTTTTTTATAATTTTAATTTCGTTTAACTATACAAAATATAACATATGGCAACAATAAACTTGAGTTGATGAAAATGAGCAGAAATGCATATTATTTCTATTTGTATACAATTTAATTAGTATTAATGAAAAATGTATTTATGACTCATTTCTTTATCATACGTTACATTTTTGTTAATAATTCGAAAGTGTCAATGCAAAACAGTAAAAAGTACTATTGCATCTTTTTTATTTGCGATTCTTATAAGACGCTACATACTTTTCTGCAATTGGAGCAATGGTGGAAAACGTTCGAAATCACTTACATTAGATTAGCACGTTAGGAATTAGAATGTATCAGCATTTTTTATTGTTAATCCGATACAAAAAAGTTGTTTTTTTTTCAGAAAGAAAGTTAGATATTTCTATTTTGCCACTACATAACTATCCCACCCTATATCTGTAAATATCTATGATCTGTGCTAAAAATACTCATCATAACATTTTAAACATCGACATCCTTACAATATCACTTATATAGATATGACATCGATTTTATCTCTACTTCCTCTCTCCCTAAATCATCACCTACTGCAGGCAGGTGTGTCGACTAACTCAGGTGCTTACTGGACATGGGTGCTTCGGTAAGTACCTGCACGGAATAGTCAGCTCGGCTCAGCGCCTGTCCCTGGCGTCTTTTATTGGCGGAGACCTTTAGCTGCCGAGCGTGATAAATGCCATGCTTGGTAGCGAGAGGTGCTGGAAGAAGATGGTCTCCTTCTGCGAAAATGTCATGTCGCAGAAGGAGGCCGCGGAGCGGGAGTGCGAGGAGAGTGCCTCCACTGACCCGCTTCGCCGAAGAAGACCGGGGAGAAGACGTCGGCGCTATGCGCAGCTTCTCCTCCCGCCGTGAGTGTCGCCGGGACTAGGGGGCCTCTGTACCCCGGGAACCCCCTTGGAGGGCCAACCGTCGGGACGGCACGGTAGTATGCGCAAGCGATCCCGTGACGTCCCCCGACAAGACGGAGTGGGTACCACTGGTTTTTTAGTAGGTATTCGGGCGCCTTCAGCGCCGGCGATTCCCACATACCACCCCCCCCCCCTCATGTGGGGGAAACACGTAAATGTGTTTTTCCAGCGAGAAAAAAAGGCAGGTGTGTCGTTTATAGGTACATATGGGCTAATTTAATAAATCACAGTTAAGATAATAATAATTTTTAATTTTCTTAAAATATGAAAAGCGTTAACATTGATCATCACCGTTTGTCTTAATTCTCTTAAATGGAAGGAAAACTTATAAAATTGTTTGATTAGGAAATTTAATATTATTACAATTAATTGTTTGTTAAGAAATATTTACTATAATCGTAAAGTTGAGACATAAATTTAAGAAATGACGAGACTAATAAATAAATATAGCTATATTGCTCATGTAGCGAATGTAAATTTAAGTAAAAGAGACATTTAGCTAACCAATAATTTTATACAAACTTAAATTAATCAATTATAATTTAAACTTTTTTTTTTTAATTTGACATCTAATACATTTTATTAAAACAATATTGATAAATATTATTTCAACCTAAATAAAACAACTCCGATAATGTTGCCTCCTTATTGGAAGACTATACTCAACGATAAATAACAAAAATGTACTTAAATTTTAAATGCTTAAACACAAAACAAAGTTATTTTAAATATTATAATTTTTTATCTATATCACAATAAGATTCAGCTAATAAATATTTTATTTTGAATGTGCATGATGTGCGCTTTTAGTGAATATAGTGCTCATAATTGTGCTAATAGCGTAAAATAATGTTTTTTTTTTTTTAATTTCAGTTCAAAAATTTAAAACGCATGACTAGATATATATTGATGGAAAATATTACTTGCACAAAAAGCAATTCTAGAGGGAAGTAAAGATTTTATTACAAATATTTAGTAGAAATTATGTAGTCTGAAAATTCTACCGACTTATTTCCGGATACTGTCGGTATTTTTCTTATTTAAGCGACCAATACCATTTAGTTAAATATATTTTAATGATATCGTGTAAAAATCATATACGATTTTGTAATATATTTTTTTAAATAGATAGTATAAACTTTTAACAAATCTAACAAGAATCTCGCTATTATAAATAAGCTTTAAACAGCTTACATAGAAGTAGGCTAAAGATTGAAATATTTGAATTCAGATAAGTAGGTATTATAATTATAAATAATTTATATCATATTGTATTATTTGTATTTTAATGATTTCTAAGTTCTCATGAGATTGGTCTCAGTCTTATTCTATTGCGGTTTTTTTTTCTAATGAAAATGTTACCGTACATCGTTAATAATATTTTATAAATATCAACACTAACAAAAAATATAACACTTCTTACAAAAAAATGGTACATTTTAAAAATTCTACCTACACGTTACAGTTTTAATTATTTACATTCTTATTTTAAATGCAACGATTTGTAATATAATATTCGAATTGTTACAATAATCTATGTTATAATCTAATAAAGTTAACTAGCGGAACCTATTAAAGATCTAAGACTACGAATACAACATAAAATGGAAGAATCTAGATACGGTCTTTATCTGGTCTTGGACCATATTTACAATCAATGGTTTTATAAAATAACTCAACATGAATTCATCAAAAAATGATTACTTCCATACAACCATAAACTAAGATTCTCAAATCACAGAATACATAGCGAAATATTTTTACATTTCTTATATATAACGTGAAATAATATTATATTTATTAAAGAATTTCATCAATGCGTTAAAAAAGTGAAGTGGAAAAAGTTTTAAAAACCATTAGTGAATGAATAACACTTTGTGTTTAAAAAACGTGGTTATATACAACAATAGCTTCCATTCATTCCCTTTTAAAATTGATAAAGTGATCGGTTTTCGTAATATTTTCAGTTACTTATTAAATTTCTTTAGAATAATCGTTAATAATATATGTAACTATCTTCCAATGGCTTACTTTATAACAGTCAGCACCTTGCATAAGCAATATAAACTTATTTCGAAATCCGTACTTACAGTATAATATAGAGCATTCTGATTTTAATAAACAAATTTCTAATGGACGCTAAGACAGGTACTATTAATTACGTTATCTCGTCAAGATTTGCAACGCACGAAACATTTCAGATCTATTTTAAAGTAAAATTGATTTTTAAAAAGTAATAATATAAAAGTTACTAAAATGGTATTATTTTTAGTATATGGCAATATTCCATTTAACACAATTTTACTTTCGTTTACGTTGTGATTTGTGATGCACTTACATCCAACTCAATAAAAATATTATCATTTCGACATTAATAATGTTGCCACTTTAAAAACGTGACTGTTTATTTTTTTTAATAATAATAAATATTTTTGTTACGCTGCTTTGTGCTTCTTTCGGGCGTCTCGTCTGTTGTCACCCGGCGGCTGGGGCTTGAGTTCTCTGATATCCAACTAAAATATAAATTGAGAGAAATTAGAGTTAAGTCAATATATTTAATAGAAAGTAAATTACAACAACTATAAGCTTTACATATTTTAATTGTAATTAAATTAATTCAATCTTACCAATGTTTCATCATCTGGTACCCTCGATAATAAGTCAATAACTTCATTGTTAGGTATCGTGTGAGGTCGTAGGATTTTTCTTGTAAATTTGTTAATACCTAAAAAAAGTATTTTTTATTAGTTTTAGTGTTCGACGGTACAAATTCTTGTGATCAAATAATAAAAAGCTGGCGCCCAACATGGGACTCATTTAACACTTGTCAATATATAATTTATTAATCATTCCTGTTATAATAAACCTTTTCTAAAATTTAGATAATGTTGATTAATAATACGCTATTAATTACTTTCATGATTGTGAACTCACCCCACGCCATAAGAAGATACCTCAACGGTATCAAATATAAAACAAACATGGCTCCCATTAGCATAATTATAGCTATATAACTAAGATATGGCACTGTAAAGTTCATAAGACTGAAAATAAACAAAGAAGCATTAGCTAATAATGAATATTAAAAAATAAAGAACATACATGATATCTTTTAAGAATAATGTGATATGTTTGTTTATTTTACATAGGACTCGGGTTTATAGTGTAATACTAAAGTTGCTAATGTATAGGATAATATAATATAGGTATTTAAGATAGTTAAATTTAATTGCTTACTTTTTAACAGCTTCTCCTAAAGAAGCGACATAACCGATCGCGTTTTGTACTGTTTGCGTTACTTCTTGTATAGCTTGCAATCTTTCTTTTAGAGATTTCTTTTCCTCCTGTAATAAAATAATAATAAGAAGTCATTAAGATTTTAGAAATGTATGAGTTCAAACATGAATCTGTAATCTCTTTCAAATTAAAATTAAACAGCAATAAAGTTGGTTAAGAAAGAACAATTTTTTGGTCCCACATGACTAGATTTACTTTAAATTTATTAAATCTCGAATATTGTCAAGATTAGATCCGCAAAACAGCAGTACTTGGTATTGTTGTGTTCCGGTTTGAAGGGTGAGTGAGCCAGTGTAATTACAGGCACAAGGGACATAACATCTTAGTTCCCAAGGTTGCTGGCGCTTTGGCAATGTAAACATTTCTTAGAATGCCAATGTCTATCGGCGTTGGTGACCACTTACCATCAGGTGGCCTATATGCTCGTCCAGCTATACTATAAAAAAGACATGTATTTGGTTGATTCGTTAATTTATTGATAATATAAAATACTATATCGTTGATTTTATAATAAATAGTTTTTTGTTACCTTGTCTACTTCCTCCTCATCATCTTCCTCAGCTAGTAGATCGTCATCATCCACAGGTAAGAGCAAAGGATTACCACCTGTAATTCATTCATAACATTCATTCATCATTAAAAAAAAAACAATTGTTCAAAACCAGTCATATATTGGACTGTTTTGATTTATTTATATATATATTATCTGTGTTATCTGGAGTGTCATATTAGAAAAATGTAAGATGGTTTACAGTGAGTAGTACCAACTGTTCGCCATATTAATTTTATTTTTTACCAGTTTATAATGTAAAGTAATCATCCAACATTATTGCTTAACATAACACATGTAACACAACAAATGTCATGTTTTGACATCACATAATGTTGCCACTCATATTAAAAAATAAAAAAATAATAATTATTTCGTTTCTCTTACTAACTTCTGGATGATATAGTATGAAGAAGCAAAACAGATAATATACTGATGACATAAGCAGCGTTGACATCTATATTAAGCTGATAGTAAAAACATTGACACCTGTCAAAATAATTGTAGAACTCAAACGCATTCATCAGTTTTTAATATCGACACCTAAATTACGAATCAATCAAAACGAAAAACACAAGCTTACATTGCATTATTACAAGCGTTACATTAAAAAATATTAACAAGTTGTTTAATTTGCTATCATTTCAATGAAAGCCAATCATGCAAGACGTAACAACAATCACCTTTAACTTACTACAAAATAATTCTTTCAGACACGCCCAAGGATTACATCGGAAACGTTTTAATGGAACTATAAAATAAAAAACAGCTTAACTACAAATTATATTGAAAGAGTAACTACGGAATCAATATAATAATATAACATAGTACTAATTATAATGCAGATAAGAAATGAATAATAAAGTGTTAAAAATAAAATCGTGATAACTTACCTGTCAGTCTATAAATAAGCCAGTTTCTCGCAAAAAATATTAATAATAAAAATGGCAACATCCACATTTGGTAGTTGTAACAAAACGTTAGCCACGCTAACAGACCTATGAACGATCGAATCCTGGATTCCCATTCGAAACAATCTCTGGAAGAGAAATATATTAACTCTCAGCATATTTGTGACAAATTAAAACAATAATTAAAAAATAATAATACATAATTTGTAAATGTAATATGGACGAATATTTATATTGTAACGTTTTGTTTCTAGTTACAACTTTACTCCCAAAAATAAACAAGCTAAGATTGTCTCTACTGCATTTACAAAATTATAATATACTTATAACTATAAATAATATGAACTGATTCGATGATACTCGATTTAATGTTTAATTTTAAAGAATGTAGAGTATACTTTTAAATACAAAGCGTTAAGTCATTGGGCATACTTTTTATTCTGTGGATTGAATAATCTGAAGCAAATTAAAAAGACTAGAGTTAAAACGTTTAATATGGATTACTAATTATGATCCTCGCTTATTGTTCGCAATATTGTATTACACTGCCTCGTTGGTCTAGTGGCTTGATGTAAGGCCGCAGACCTGAGAATTGAACCCGGAGGTCCTGGGTTCAATTCTCAGGTCGGGCAAATGAAATGTTATTGGGTTTTTCTGTCAGAAAATTCTCAGTAGCAGCCCGGTCTGGAAGTTGGAAGTGTGTTCACTCCCGTGCCTCGGAAAGCACGTAAAGCCGTTGGTCCTGCGCCTGAACTCTTTCCGGTCGTGTCGGATTGCCGTCCCGTCGGATTATGAGAGTTAGGGAATAGAGAGTGCACCTCTGTTTGCGCACACACTTGTGCACTATAATATCTCCTGCGTAGTTGGCTAATCTCTCTTGAGATTGGCAGCCGTGGCCGAAATCGGTCTGGAGGACATTATTATTATTATTATTGTATTACAATAACAATAGACTGCCTCGTTGGTCTAGTCTCTAGTGGCTGTATTTAAGGCCGCCGACCCGGAAGTCCTGGGATCAAATTCCAGGTCGTGCAATTGAACAGTCATGCGGTTTTTCTGTCGGAAAATTTGCAGCCTGGAGATTGGAAGTTGGTAGTGTGTACACTCCCGTGCCTCGGAAAGCACGTAAAGCCGTGGGTCCTGCACCTAAACTCTTTCCGGTCGTTACGGATTGCCGTCCCATCGGGTTTATGAGAGTTAATAATAGTGTACCTGTATTTGCACACACACTTGTGCATTATAATATGTCCTGCGCAGATGACTAATCTCTCTTGAGATTGGCCGCCGTGGCCGAAATCGGTCTGGAGGATTATTAGGAGGAGGATGTGTGTGTGTGTGTGTGTGTGTGTGTGTGTGTGTGTGTGTGTGTGTGTGTGTGTGTGTGTGTGTGTTTGTTGAGTGTATCCGCGTTTCGGTATATTAAAACGTGTTATAGTGTGAGTAAATCCGTATATACGGGCGCATGTAATTGATGTTCTCTGTTTATATGTGTGTTCATATTTAAATCATCTTGTCATTAAGTTCAATGTATTAATAAGATGTCGGTACTTACTGTAAAATTTTTCCAACTTCGATAAACCACATAATGATAGCCTTCAGTCTCATTACGTTTCGAATAAACAGCTGTCTCTTAAACTTAGCCTCCTGGTGCATGTACTTGGGCTCCTTTGGATTTACAACTCGGATTGCTCCTTTGAGCTAAAAACGTGAAAACATGGTTAAAAATTAAGAAATACTATGATAATGTTATATTTAGTAATACATTAAAAAAAAGTTGTGAAAATAACACGTGGAATGTAATCGTAAGTTGTGGGTTTCAATTCAACCAATTGTTTCATAATCTGCTAATTCGCAATGGAGCAGCAAGGTCTGACACAATAAGATATAATCCTCGTTAAAAAATGGGTTAGCAGTTAAACTAAATGTTACACGTGTCCAAAATATTATGCCTAACGCTTTCGACTTTCTCCTGAATAACTTTATATATCTTACTGGGTTCCAAATGACGTTCATCTCCAACAAAATCTGTGGGTAATTCCCCTTCGCTCTAGCCCTCATTTTCTTATCTTTCAGCGCGAACCACCGTTTTTCCCCGTTCCTTATGTTCAACAGAGGTATTGCCAGCTTACCGAGGAATTCAACTTTATGATCGTGGTCTTCATCGTAAACTGTTAATTCTAATATTGAACTTATGTCTTTGACTGTACTGAAATATAGAAAAAATATTTAAATTTCTTAGGAATCAATATTAACCATACAAACTGTATTCATATCGATTTTTTTTATGTTTATTTTGATACGCTTTCCCCGTGAGGAAAACTCAAGCTAAAATAATAAATAGAACGTAATATATCGTTGTAATCGCCTTTAAAACATATTAAAATATAATCTTTGAATATTATTATATAGAAATATAACAGTAGGTGTATTTCAAAATATACCTCTTTTTGAATAATCAGTTAAAAATCAGTTGTTTAGAAATAAAATATTATATAAATCAAATTTTCAATCGAAACAGAACATATTCTTCTACAAGTATGATAAATTATAATATATTTACATATGTAAATATTGACAAACGAATTTATCTAATTAATTTTAATTACTATACTAATTCCATCTTTTATATAATATATCGTTATCACATATAACGCTTCGTTAATGTTAATTTATATTATGTTTATATAAGAAAGCAAAGATGACCTATTTATCTTAACAGGATATCGCAGGTTAAAATAATCAGTTAAGTATTATTATTACTATTTCTCATACATTTTGTTTGTTACGACAACATTACCATTACATATTGTAAAACATAGTTCCCCGACGCGTCTGTCTGTTTGACCGCGATAAACTCAAAACTACCGAATTAATTTTGATACGGTTTTCACCAATGGACGGAGTGATTCATGAGGAAGGTTTTAGTGTATAATTCATTATGGTTTTATGAAAATTGGTTGAAATATGACGATAAATGTTGAAGATGTCCGACATCATGACGACTGGTAGCTTTACTGAAGCGTGCCGTTTAAACCATTGGAATTATACGTGTTACGATATAAAGGTTAATAAGGAACATTATTCTACCCGGGCAAAGCCGAGAAACAAGTTATTCATATTGTTAATGTAATATAATATATTGTATAAAGATATAAAACACAGAATTAATTAAAATAGACAGTGACACTCAACTTAATAAATTACTTTTTTAATATAATAGGTAGGTGGACGGGCAAGTGGACAAAAAAAATTAACAAGGTTTTAACGATGTCTGTTTTTTTTTAAATTTTATGTAGCGCATTTATTGATAAAGGTTACATTACCATCAATGCTGATAAAATCGCGCGGAGCAACTACT
Organism: Nymphalis urticae; assembly: GCA_905147175.2. Classification (NCBI taxonomy): domain Eukaryota; kingdom Metazoa; phylum Arthropoda; class Insecta; order Lepidoptera; family Nymphalidae; genus Nymphalis; species Nymphalis urticae. Next base: position 2,821,473 of record LR990008.1, read on the forward strand.
ATATGAATTGATAGAAAATTCTATGAACTTACAATGTAAATATCTTCATCCAGTTCGGTGTAAGCGTTTTATACTCTGTATGTGTTTGTAGCCTAGCGTTACCAAGTTCTAGTACGCAGAAAGGGTCTGATTTCCCCCCTAAATCCGCGGCCGCTAAGCCCTTAGCACCGTACACTTTGACGCACAGCCAACCGACACCACTCGTTGTCTCGTTTAATCGATGCCACGCCTGTAATGTGTTGCAAAACTTTCTTGAAATGTTTTCTTATATTTCTATAGAATAGGTAGGCAGGTATAGGCCACGTGATGGTAAGTGGTCATCAACGCCCATAGACATTGGCATTGTAAGAAATGTTAAACAAGATTGGTTATATAGGTATCTCTTATTTAGTTACAAGAAATAAAAAGTATTACATACTTAGTACTTTTTAAAATGTATTTTAAATTACTAAGTATATTTATATATGATAAAAGAAATATACGATTATAAGTAGATAGATAGAGGTAGATATATATATGATAAAAGAAATATACGAAATACTTTGTGACTTATAAGCATTTTTCCAAAAAAAAAAAAAATTGCCATCCAATATATACATATTTGCCAGCGTATCATCTGTCTGTAAATTTTTGTCTTTGACTTTATTAAATTTTCAAATGAAAAAAAAAATGATTGTGCTTCACTTTGCTTTACAACTCCGTATAAAGAGTTTTTTACTTTGAAAGCATTCTTAAAGACGAGCTCTCACTAATGTTGGGATTGGAATATTGCCAACACACGTGAAGGTTGAATGGAGCATGGATTCAAATTTTAATGAGACGTATGCTTTGTTGAGTGAAATTTTGGTGGTTATAGTTGCGTCAAATGAGAAATGTGGCTGAGAATCTATTGAATAGGTAATCGTATGTGTACAGTCACGTAACGGAAACCAAATCGTCTACACTTGACACCTCTGAACTAACAGTGTCAACCAGTTTCAAAAATAGAATAAAATCCCAAATCAAATCCAAAATGACATTGTACTTGTTTCTTAAAAACAATGACGTTTATTTTTGATTTGTTGTTATATTTTTTTAAACGGTTTAAATATAGAATCTTATCCCTGACTTTCTTATGCCAAATTTTATTTTAATCTGTCCCGTTTTTTGGCGTGTCATTATAAATATGACAAAAAAAAATCACATTTATAACACGAGGATTTGTAAGTTACAATATTATTAATACTTTGACACATAAAAACAGTAATTGTCTTGTATAGCGTTGAACCAGAACACTTAATAGAATTAAAGAAAAAGTTATACTTACATATCTACTTTCAATAATTTCAACATCCCTAGGGTTTTCTTTATAGCTAGCGAGATCTGTGATTGTTTCCGATTGTGTGGTACCACTTATTGTTAGTAGGAGAAATATCTGTCCGTTACCGTCTTCGAGTTCCTGCCATATATTGTGTGTTTTCTCCCTTTCTAATCTTGAGAGATCTATTGTACATCTAAAAATAGAACACATAATGTAATACATTACACTCCCGATGATCTGCGGAAATGGCCGAAAAATTACGAAAATTCACCGAAAAACAGGCACACTTCTCTCACTTATTACGAAAAAAATAACATGAAAAAAAACCAACCATTTAAATCCTTCTGTTCGTATTTCATATAATAATGTCATTGAATACAAAAGGGTGCGTTCCGCTTATAAGTCGTAAAGCGAATACTTTGTCCGTGAAATATTCGGGTGTTCATGATTTATCTTTCGAAAAACGTAAAAAAATTGGCTATATTGTGATAATATACTCAGATCTCAATTATACAATAAATTATCCTTTAATATGTGTACCTTTAATAATCCCTAAATCTAATACAATCAATTGATTTTATCAATACAGACGAGATTTAAAGCATCAATTTATTTCAATGCTTACCTTACGTTTTTATGTATTGTCGACTAATAAACAGGAGTACGGTTAACAAAACAAAGTATGTTGAAAAGGTAACTAAATAATTTATTTTGCTTTTAATTCCAACGGGACTCTTGACATTGTATAACAAATATATTCTTATTTTGACTTTGAAATTATATTGTTTAATGTTACATGATTTATATTATAAAGCTGGAGAGTTGGTGTGATTAAACGTGGTTATCTAAGGAATTACGTCTTAATTTGATAATTTCATTTGGCATTTAATAGTCTGTTTATTGATGAATGTTATAGACTATACAACTTTACGTCACGACTCTAAGAAGCTGAGTAGTAATCATAAACTTCCAAGTAATCTAGCAAACTGTACGAAACAGGTGCGTACGAGCCAAAAATGCAATGCAAATAAAATGGGGCACAGCTAGAAAAATAATATTAAATATAATAAAATGTATTTTGTAATAAAAAACCAAAACAATATGGATTAAATTAAATAATATAATAGTTTCGTTAATAAAATAAATATTTTTTTTATTATAATAATAATATATAACAACGAATATAGATACTAATATAGAGTAGAGAGCGGTGGTGGAGAGGCATGAAGGAGAGCGCCAAGCCGTTCGCCGTCACGGCAAACGGCCGTCAAATCGCACTAGTAAATGTTTCATAGCAAAAATACTTAAATACCTATTCATTATCGTTTTATAACTTATTACAGCTATGAATATTCGTTTATAGATGAAACACGCGCAGAGAATTTCATCATATCATCCGAAATTTGCACTATATTTGCTTTTGATTACGAAGTATGCAATTAGTTTTAAACTATACGTCGCATATACCGACGTCGCGTATACTTCATAATAATATCGTTAGACTTCGTTCATCACGTTGCATAATGTTTGCAGGCTTTTAGTTACCGTAGCGGAAAGTGAACTACAAACTAAACTAAGCTAAATTTTATTCGTATATAATTCTTTGATCGTTAGTTTATTAATTCATAATATTTCAACGACTTTGAGTCATGATGATAATAGAGACGAGATGGCCTATTCAAGGGATAAATTGTGAGGAAACCTGTATGTGTCTAAGTTCATTGCAGTTTCCCACATGTGTATCCACCGACCCGTATTGAAGCAGCGTAGTGGAATAAGCTAATTCTCCTCAAAGGGAGACAAGCATTATATCAAGAATAAATATTCTAATTTCTTATATAAAAATAATTAGACAAATTACAAGCAGTATGACTTCACAAAAGAGATTCGTATAGTTATTTTATTTAATACTTTTCCCTGCAAGCATGCATACTTAAAGTAAACTTTGATCGAAAAAACACTATTTTTAAAGTAACAATTATTTACTCAAAGTTCTTACCTTCCTAAAAAATCGTCCTTTGTCTGTTTATCTTTATCCCACACTGTTACTTCTAAGATTTGCTCCTGGTCATCATATAGGTGGAGATCGAATTGCTCCAACCACGATGGGTGGAGTGTCTTCCATACTACCTTACTTTTATATTTTTCGTTACCTAATCTGAAAAGAGCAATAGTTAAAATATTTGATATCGAAAATGCTTTTAGGCTCTGTACAGACTTGGATAAAGCTCGCGTTCACGTTTTATCACAGAGGTTATTAAGCAGTAAGCAGACGGGCAAATGTGCCACCTGATGTTAAGTGGTCACCACTGTCTATAAACATTGGCAGTGGAAATAATATTAACCCTCCTCTACATCACAAATGCACCACCGACCTCGGGAACTAAGATGTTATGTCCCTCTTACACTGGCTCATTCACCCTTCAACAATACTAAGCATTGCTGTTTAGCGGTAGAAAATCTGATGAGTGGGTGGTATCTACCCAGACGGGTAGCACAAAGCCCTACCACCGAGTAATTTACCTAAATTATTTTATATATTACCTATTATTACCTAAATTTACAATAAGGGTCGCTGGACCTAGTGTCTAAGTCCATTGCTGGCAGGTTTTTCGCTTCAACTAGAACTATTGTCACCACGGAACTCCATATCTGCGCCTTAAGTCTCTTGTTCACGTCGCTAAGTCTCGTGTTTTTTAACAAATACTGCAAATAATAATTTATTATTAGTTCACATAAAATAGAGCACCACACCACCTGGTTGAGATAATAGTGATTTTGTTGCCTGTAATGTTGGTATGACTTTCGATCACGGATTGATTCAAGCTTCCAAAATGTTTAAGGCTTAAGTGTTTTTGTTATATTTTAAAGTGTCATTAAATATGGCAACACAAAAAATAGCATTTTATGTTCTGTTATTAAAAAATAATTCCACGTCGATTAAATTTGAACTCTTCATATATGACCCATATTTCGATTAAATCCAACGTATGATAAAAAGGCAAGGGTTTTCAAATATGATACGAATTGGTTCAAATTGGTTCAAATGGCGATGACTGATCTGTACTCGTCAATCTTCTTACAAATTCGTAACACAAACCAAACGAATACAATGATATAATGAATACAGTAAACGTACGCCTTGATATAATTGCAGCGCTGTCTAACGCTGCATAAATTGCGATAATTATCAAACGTTAATGACTCGAACACACCGATGTAAAGAAGCGGAAACAAAGCGATGCGATAATATTTCTTATATAACGGCAGCCCCAAAAGTATTAAGCGAAACACGTATATACAATGGAGCGAAAACAATCGCAAAGGTTTATCAGCCGTAACGTTGTTACTGTATATATTGCTTCGATCACTTTGATCGAAGATATATTGGCTCAAAATTTTCGCTTCGCCTATTCACACAAGTGTATTCAATCTTTACAACACTAATTGTTTCCCCATTAGAATAAGTTAATGAGCTTGGTTAGTAAAACACAAATCAGTTATATTAGTATTTTATGATAAAACAAGTATGTATATATACAAAGCAATCGTATTAAAAAGCAAAATAATTACATCAGGTATCATTTATTTTTAACATTAGAGTTATATATATTAATATTTCAACTCTAAGATTTTCTAAGTGATGGGCTTGTTACGTAAATATATTCGAAACACAGATTGACAACACAAAAATTCTTAAATAAAAATCGTGACATTTGTTTAACACGACATAACACCGAAGTTTTCATTGTTAACAAAATAACGTAGAAGCTTCAATTTTTTTTTTATAGAATAAGCGGACTAGCATATGGACCACCTGATGGTAAGTGGTCACGAATGCCCTTAGACATTGGCACTGTAAGAAATGATAACTATCGCTTACATAACAAATGCGCCACCAACTTTGGGACACACTGGCTCACTCACCCTTCAAACCGGAGTACAACAATACCAAGTACTGCTGTTTTGTAGAATATCTGATGAGTGGGTGGTACCTACCCAGACGAGCTTGCACAAAGCCCTACCACAAGTCAATTCAGTAAATATAACATCATAATACATTTTATAAACTGAATGAAATTAAACACAATTAGTCTTTAATTACAGTATTTAAGCACACGGATACCATTCTGTAATTACCACTAAACCCGATTCTACACATTGAGTTATCATACAAGCACAAAGATCGCGTCCATAGTCATGCAACCACCACCCAAGATATGATAAAAATACCCTATGGATTCTATCGCCTTTGCTTTTAAGCCTTGGAAATCGGTTGCCAATTCTCTCTATCAGATCTGAACAGGAATTGATGGCTCCTGGAAGGTCGAGTGTGTGTCCTGGAGGTAAGCTGCCGGCACGAGGTCTTATTTCTGTACTTCTGTTAAAAACAAAATAGATCATAGTAGATTAAAATAGATAATAATAGATTATCAAGAATATGAATAATTGTTTGTTGTAAAATTCATATTGCATCAAACAAATGTATTGATGATCCATCTATAATTATTATGTCTTATTTTGTTTTTTAAATTTTGTATTTTATTTTTATAAAACGGATAACAATAAAAAAATCAAAACTATTAATAAAATTGTACCTTAGTCTGTTTTTTTAAATAAAATAAAATATCTATTATTGAATACTGAGATTGCACGGTCTTGGTTTAGAAGTTTATATATTTAAGAAATTGAATATTTTTAGATGAAATGCATTGCATGATATATTTCGTGGTAGTGAACGCGGCCAACTGCAGCGTTAGGACATTACAAAATTGTCTGTTACACATAACGTGCGTTAATTATGAAATATGCTAGTTAAGTATTCATTTATGCAATAACTGAGATATAATATCTCAGAAGCAATTGAAAATTACAAGCAGTTCTCTTACTTTACGGTAAAATAACTATTTTTTAAATAAAAGTGTAATAATAAAATAAAAATATTGTAATAACAATATATTGATTTGTGTAACTAACAATTTATTATGAAACGTATTACTAAGTGCATTCTCACAATAATTATATAATAATCTTTTTAATTTTTTAATTTTATACGATGTAATCTAAAATGCGGCTTTATTGCCAAAATTTCGTGTGTTCATTATCTGTTCTAATTGTTATTAAATATTAAAATATTAAAAATAAAGTATTTCGATGTTATAACACTGAAATTAAAAAAAAGTCAATTATAATTTCAATTTTGGAATCCGTTACTAATAATAGAAATAGTGGTAGTAATTAGAGAAACTAAAAGTCACTGATAAAAAGGTATAAATTGAACGCATTTCTGGATAAACACTGATATCATAATATCTAAAAATACTAAACGATTTTATCTTTTTACATAGTTAGATAATAGCATTATTTATGTAAATTAGATTAAACGATATTGTTATGATATGTTTACTCGGATATATAGATAGTCTAGTAGTTTTAGTAAAATTGTGATACTTTTGTTTAAAACAGCTTAAAGAGTGTGCATGACTATGTTATAAAATTATTGCCTTTTAAACAAATAAACCGCTTACAATGATTCAGTCCCTATATATATAGTCTTTATAATTTTAAAATCTAGAAATTGGAAGAAAAATCATATTTGTGGTTGTGTGTGTGTGTGTTGTGTGTTTGATATTATTACACGTGCAAATTACATTTTTGCGTCAGCATACGGCTTTGTATTTTTTACTTTAGAAAACAGCTTTACGCTAAAAACTTTTGTTATTAAAGCACAGGTTTGTTTATTTGGCGTTAATTTGATTTCTAATCTATGAGTAGCTATATTTTCTAATTTAAGTACGATATATTTATAACATTAGTGAAATTAATATCATTAATGCATACAAAAACATTAAATACAATTCGTGAATACGCTGTATAATTTGCCAACGAAACACATCGCTAATGCTAATTTTGTGTAACATATAGTCTTATCATATTTCAAGTGATATATACATAATTATATTGGTAATTTGAAAATGGGTAAATAAACAAAACAAAACTATGAAAACGGTGTTTTGTGTAATGTTTTTAATTCTTATAAAATAATATGAATAACATTAAAAAAAATAAACTAGAAATAAAAAAAAGTATATATAGTATAAGTACTAGTACTGTACTGTGATACTTTTAGAATAAAACTATCAAATATGTACAGATGGTCAGACATCTTTATTGTTCTGTCGGGTTTTAAATAGACCAAGCCTTATTAAGTAATTACAGAAATAAAAAACTATAGCGCGATTCAAAATACAACTAACGCCATCTAGTAACGAAAATAAAAAATAAAATAACAACCGTAAATTATTAGTACATTAAACGATCTTTAATACCTAAAAGAGATCTTAGAAGTTTATTGTGTCAGTTATATCGAAATTTATTATAATAATAGATTATATTTACTTTGCAATTATGTACATACAAATATAGATAATATACATAAACTTACCTTTCATCGCTTGAAGAGAGACAGGAAAAACATGAATCGCTCGAACTATATAAATTTGAATCAGCGTCTGCAGCTAGATTTGACGTAGACACGCACCTTCGGTAAAGTACACCGTTTTTTTCAATCGTCAGAAAATCCTTACATATTTGTTTCGGATCTACATTTAAATTTGGTTCGTCGACTATTAAAGACGGTATACTCGAAGACCTTCGCTCAATTTCACTCGATTCGATCGACGATATATCCGCAATATCTTTGTCCAAAGAGCTTTCATCCCCAAAACTTCTCTCATCCGACAAATGGGACACGAACCTCGACAGCTTAGACCTTTCTATCTTCGTTTGCACTTGATCTTGAAAATCTTCAACGCGATCATGAATCTTAGCTTGTAGTTTTATCAAACGATTTTTAAGCCTTTCCAATTTATTATCTTTATCCGACATATTAACTTCACTCGGCAATACGTTTCGAACTAATTTTTCCTGTATTAAGCCATCAAATCATTGACCAGTTAGTAGTTGTAAATTCGAAACTAGACGCAAAACTCGATCTTGATATAAATATAACATTTAAAAGATCGCAAGAAAACAGCTTCAACAATTTCCGATCGTCTCGAGCATCGAGTGTCGAATTTATTTCTCACAGATCTCCGATCATAGTGATGAATTCGACGCTACATACCGACGTTTTCAAGGAAATAGACAGTTAAGAATTTAACCTGCCGTATCTCAAAATCGTTCGACCTATAAATAAGTCGTTTCACACGATACACTACACGAAATAATTTATCGTAAACTATTTCTAGGTACGACCATTGTTTTAAAGTTTACGTTGAACATCTGTTTTTGTACTTCATAAGATTGTTATTATCATATATTTTTACTGATGAAATAGTTTTACGTTGAATATTACGAGTATTATAAATGATAATTGAAATGTTGTTGTGACGTGTAACGATTGATAACATCATAAATAATAATCGAGCACGTCATGTCAGACTGAACATTTATTTTACAATCGAGTAGAAATATTCCTATTTTTACAGAATTCAATTTAATTAATATATAATAATTATCCGACATGCGATGACTAGGTTTATTTATAAGGAATATTTACAATTATAAATATAACTAGCTTTTCGTCCACGGCTTTAAAAGCGTGTTAGCCCCTCTAACACGCAGTACATACCAACCATAAAAATATCCTACGTCTTCCTTTGGCTTCACATAAAATTACATCAAAATTGGTTCAGTTGCTTAGCCTAGCGTAATATACAGATAGACTTCAGTAATAGTATGGATTGCAGCTCGGTATATTAAGTATTGGTAATGTTCATAGTATATTACTTAGGGGTAGAAATTTAGGTATATCTGCACTATATTACTTTTTAAACAAAAAAAGACTTATTGAGGGAGATTAAAAATATAATGTAGTTTAAGATCTTGAGACTAATATAGTAAGAAAATTAGTTACTAAGTTATCACAATATTGACTAGTGAAATCTCAAACAATCTTTATTGACATATTTTAAAAAAAATATACATCTAAAGAATATGTAAAAGGATAGCTTTGAATTCCTAAGCGATTAAGTCTGTTCAAATATATTTCAGCTTAAAGTTTTAGAGGCTTTATCTACTAGAAGTGTAGCTATAGGGGTTATATTTGTGATTATCTTAAAAATATATACATAATTGAATTGATATCAATATTCCGAGTATTCATGAACAAGTTCGTACTCATCGTGAGTATATATGATGATATTATATGTAATGAGTTAAACCATAATCCGTTTTGTCTTTGCTGTAGAGGAATAATAGTGAGCACAATCGTTTCACATTTTAAAATATTTCTTTAAAGGTTGGAGTGCAAAATCATTTATGAATAAAATTTTCAGTCACAAAGCGACCGTTTTCGCTGGCACATAATAGAACTATGAATAGGAACATGATTGACACTGAAAGCTGTAGAAGCCCGTTATTTGGAAACTACGCCGGGGAAGAAAGAGAACGATATCGCTTAGTACAAAAGTAGAAAGAATTTAACTGCAGTTTTAGGAAAAATGAAGTCTTTCTGGACAAGGTCTTCGTTTTATTCAACTACACCACTCCACTAAATCCTATTATGTATTCATGTTTCCATTATTTAAAAAAAAAAAAATTATGAATGGATGGTTTTCTAGATTTGAATCTTATGATATTTAATTAGTATCCAGTGTTAGACAAATTTTAAGATTCTTTTTATGAATTGACATTGAAAGTTTTCAATATCGTATATTTACTAAAACAATAAATTTACATCCTTTTTTGTTTTTAAGCCATCCCTGAACAAATATTTTAATATTATATATTACGTAAAAAATATTCAGATATTATGATCAATGGATATTACATGTTTTAAGAAATCAAAACTTCAAAACCATTTCAAATTAAAATTAGCTAATAATAACTTTCTGTGAACGTGGATATGACCTTGGAATTTTGAAGAAATTTCTAGAATCAATCGTACAATACGCAACATAAAGATATCGATGACGTCACACATCTATTCCTTTGCATTAATGTACGTGTAAGTTCCCCAGCAATTAGCAAATGTTTAAAAGAGTTAAAAAGTAAATTTTAATTTTGTAAACAACCAAGCATTGTTTATTAAATTTCATCAAGATGATGGTATTTGATACGTATATTCTACAATTACTTGCTAAATATAGCAGCTATAATGGGAAATCTTATCGAAGTAATTTGCTTTGCGAAGCATAGTGGCTAAATTATATCACTTATGGTAATGATATTAAATACGTTAGTAATATAAAAGTCTAGTGGTTAGCATATTACGCTTTATATCTCGAGCTTCGAAGTAAAACTTCGGCGAGAGATACATTTTTTTGTTCTTTTTATTGTATTGTATACCACATTCCTGGGTTAAAAATAATTAAAAACAAAATATTTCTAAAATGAGAACAAGCTAGTATAAGTAAGGTGTTTGTTTGTATGAATTACCAGTAAGAATGTTGCCAGTGCTGCGGAGAGAAACATTTAAATTTACTTCCAAGCTTTTTGAGCATTTCTTCATGCGTCTGATCTCGCTCCGGTCGTGACAGATTGCCATCCCATTGAATTTTAGAAGCAAGGTAATAGAAATTGCACTTGTGTTTGTGCACACAATTGTGCATATTTATTTCCTACGTAGGTGGCTATTCTCATGGACATTACATCATCAATTAAAGACGACTGGATATGTTCAACAATTCTTTATATGTGTGTAGATACATATATATAAAAACATGTATGTATTATAGCACCGCACACATTAGTGTAGCTTGGAGAATAACTGGTGTAAATTACTGTGGTTATTTGCTAATAGCAGGAAGTCCTTGAAATAATGCTAGTGTCCGATTCACCGAGACGACGATGAGGCTGGTGACGAATATTTTAATTGCGCTTACGTGCTTAAATGAATACTATATTCATTTAGAGACAATTTAGGTGCTATTTAGCACCGTTATGGAAAAGCTTTACATATTATTATTTATCAGAATAGGTATGTAATAAAGCATAAAGATAAATTAATAACTTCGATTGTCATTGTTTTTTAGGCGATGGAAGCTTTTCCTATGGCAATTATTGAGTTGGCTCAAACCAAGTAAGAGTTTAGCAAATCATCCTCCAGGTCACATTTATTGTATGTACACATGAATACGAAAATCATGCTTGTCACGTCAATAGCCTAAATTTGAAGGGGTTGAAACTACGGATCAGTTTATATATACAATAATATTACATACTAAAATCTTCTCCAAATTATATTTGGAGATTGGTTTAATAGTTTTCTTGGGTGAGTAATTACAAAAAAGTCTTCTCCTGTGTTAATATCAAACAAGTTCTAATGTAAACATTATTCGCTTGGGCTAATCCCATTTATTTGGCGCCGGCCGGTCTGTCAGGCCCAACATGGCATTCTACAAAGTCATTTATATTAAGATAAAATTACTATAAACATTCAATTGGTTATGTTACTTAATCGAAAATATTATATATAATATAATTATAACACAACATTAGCATACAAGATGATGAACTATCATTCATTTAAAATTGTTGTTATAATTCATCTCGTGCTCGGCGGTGATGGAACAAATCCTGCATGTAGGATATTCGCACAAATTTTATAATTTAATCCGTATAAGTGAATTTGACTAGATATAACGTTGTATGTAATTTTTTTAACTTAAATAATATACCATTTGGCTTGATTATAGGGATGTCGTAAGAAGAAGTCTGGTCTAGTAGTCTTCTAAAGAATAAGCAAATATGCCCGAGTATAAGAGGATCAGGTTCATGAATGTATACAGTGACATTAAGATTTTGATCAGTCCAAAAGTATGTTGTAAGCTTTTTATCACCATTGATAAATTTTGTTGTGTATATAAAAATCTCGTTTTTCTGATAAATAAGAAACAATAAAGCAAATCCCCGATACAGCATTATGATCAAAGTATTACATAATTATATAAATAATACGTTTAATTACGTATATATATAAAATATATCATTCAAATTATTGTAATTGACCAGATTTTCGTTAAAATAAAACTTCAGAAATCACAATATCTTTGAATTTCTTTCATCTCAAATAAATAGAAATGGTGACAAATTGATATCAACTTTAAACTAATTTTTCAAATCATGTACATGGGGTACAAAACTACATAAAGATGTTGAAGTAAGTCTTCCAGAGCGAGTTTCCAAGTTAGCCAATCTCAAATACTGTGCAAGAGATAGAGAACACAAGTACATACAGATACAGGTGCAGTCTTTCCCCGAAATCTCATAATGGATCGAGATGGATCCTACACGATAGGAAAGAAATCAGACATACGACCAAAAGCGTTAAATTGTTTTGATTGGACTATAAACACAAAACACGCTAATTTTATTTATATACCTTTTAAGTCAAGATATTCTAGCTCGATTCTCTCACCAATAAAACAGTAACGTAATTTATAAATTGAAAAGTTGAACAGAAAATAAAATAAACGACTGTGTATGCATTTACAGTAATAACTTTTATTTTGTGGAATCTATTATAGTATTGTCAAAGAGTCCAATCTTGTTAAGTGACGTGGAATATTTGAAAAGTTTCCATGTAAAGTTGGAAACAAGTCCAGCGGGATTAAAATAATTCGCAGGCTAAGGTAATACAGCGTTTGATGAATTAAATTAACTGTTATGTACTGGAAATAGGACAAATAACGTTTAGTTTAATGTGAGTGTTGACTTGACTTGATAAATGATCAGGGGTCACATTAATGGCATAGCCAAGTTGAGCCAATGACGACATAAGGGACACTTTTCTCTAACATAACACTTTAAATCTATTAACAACAGAGGAGCATGAAAATTACGTTAAGTACTTTGCACACTTAACTAAAACCCTATTAAGGGGAAGGAACGTTATCCCACGCTGCTCAACTTGGATAACATTAAGTGTGTATCCAACTCTTAGTTGGTAGAACTTTGTGCAAGCCCACCTGGGTAAGTAGCACCCACTCACCCATGCAACAATACTTCATATTGTTGTGTTCCGTTTTGACGGATGAGTGTACCCGTGTATCTATAAGCCCAGAGGATTTTACATCTTAGATTCCATGGTTGGTGGCATATTGGCGATGAAAGGAACGGTTCATATTTCTTACAGCGCCAATGTCTACGGACGGTGATGGCCATCTACTATCAGGTTCAACTATAACAGAAATATTTCATGACAGACATCCAGGTTTCCTTAGCTGGAAAGTTAGTAGCGTTTACCGAAATCGAACCTGCGATCTTCTGTTAAAATTCGTCTTCAACGTCCTCTATCCCTGAGGCTAAATTGGCCCTCAGATATATAAAAGAAATAAATAGTTGTAAAAGTAAGATTGAGTCAGCGGGCAAAATGAATGTGCTTTATGGTTGTCACTTTAGACATTTTACTGCTGAAGTTATTTATTGTTTTGTTCCGGTAATAAGGAAGAGCTAGACGGTAAACTAACTTTAATCAACAAAGGCGTGGGTGTATAAAGGTTTATGGTTAAAAAATGGTCCTTTTTTATAGGACCTTTGAAATGACTTCATAATATATATTTTTTTATTTATTTTGTTAGCGTATACAAAAGATCTAACCAAAGTTTCATCATAATCGGTTGAATAGTTTAGGAACTCACAGAGGACAAACATACAAACAAGAAATACATATCAGACAGTATTAGAACGTATTAGTTACCTTGTCAGTGTTGGGCATATCCGTAAATGGTACATATATCACATATATGTTACTAAAAGATGCTACTAAATTCAAGTGTTTAATATATTATATACTGTAGATGTGTCTGTTCAAATAAATAAATAAATATATGATTCTAATTTAGTATGAAAATTAAGCGCTTTTTAATATATTATGCAGTGCTATAAATAACAACTAAAAGGTCTAGTATGGGTCTAGTTATGCCTTTTAATATATATTTTCTTTCTATTATATTTTTTAAATACTGGCAGAACTACTTTTATATAATTTCTAATTTTATATTATATATTTATACACAATCGCATTTTTAGCGTAAATTTAAAGTTTTGTTTTAAATACAGGCAATGTAATAATCGATTTGTTATATTTAAAATAAATATTTAGTACATATACTTAAATAAATAAACATGAAATATTTCCAATAACGATTATTCAAGCATAACTGTTAGTGTGAAGTGGTTTTGTAAGTAAATATATTCTTAATAACCTTCCACCGAATGTATCAATTCCTTGTGGCGTAAATTATTAAAAAAAAAGCGCGCGATCACACGTCACAGAAGCTGAATAAACTTTTTGCGATGTTTGGGTACTTCGGACATGCAATCACGGTGTCATAAACTATGTATTTGTCGTTTTAGTTATCACTTTAGTTTTTGTTATTAGTAAATATTAATTTAAAATAATTAATGTTATTGTTGATTGTTATTTGTTCATTATAAAGTCAGACATTATTTATGTATTATTTTTAAAAAGTCAATTTCACATCAGATCTGTATGAATTATATATTTATTTACGTTTATGTTAACTTTATGTTGATTTTAAAGCAATTTATCTGTCAAAATACTACGAAGCAATATTCGTTATATTTACCGAAACAAATTTTGTTTGATTACGTCAGCTAATTTGATTTAAGCCAATCATTGTTTCGGAAATAAGATTTAATTTTATTCAGCGAAGCGTCGTACAGTAAAAAATAGTCGTACGTTAAACAGAAAACATCCGTAATAAGGTCTGGCTACACATGGTGGTGCAGCGTGGAGTTAACCTACCAATCAATGGGCAACGTTGCTTACGTTACAGTAAAATTGGAATTGAATTAAATATTCGATTTGTCCTTGAGAATATTGGATATGCCGAGAAACAATGAATAATCTGGAGCGAGCGGTGACGGTGCTTTTTGTAATATTTGTAAAATGAAACTAAATATGAAAATATCGTTCACGGTTTAAAATACTCATCGTCCTCAGGGAGGCTCTTGGCTTAGAACATCGGGAGCGTCGTAATATGTGCATCAAGGGAATATTACATAATTTACGCCGTCAAACACCAACGCGTCGACGAGACGTAATGAATACCCGCCGGGGGGATCGGTGTGTTTTTATTGTTACTTACCATGTGTATTTTGTCAGTTATCACTATATAGATGAAACAGTTTTATATCTAGAAATTAATTCTAGACTATATATAGGTATCCAGTAACAAGAATGCAGCCTGCGCAGTTTTATAAATTATTTAATTAACGCCATCTATCGACATACGCACGAACACATCGTTACGATGCGCTATACCGAGCATCGCGCGCAGGCTGGTGACATATATAACTTGACATATGTGAAACCAGCCCTTAACATTAAAATATATAATAAATAAATATTTAATGTTATAGGCTGGCAGGCGGGCAAATGGCTACCTGATGTTAAATGGTCATCAGCACCCACGGATATAAGCGACGTTAGAAATATTAATAGAAATGCGCCACCAACCTTGGGAACGAAGATGTTATATCCCTTGTTACTTTACTTACACTGGCTCACTTACCCTTCAACAATGGCTATGTGAACTTGGCACCCGACTTTTAAAAATCGATTTTTTTCTTTTTGATTCTTATAGATATTCGTATGTAGTTTATTGTAGTAAAATATTTTTCGTTTGTAGTAGCTCTAAAAAAAAATTGGAGGCCATCGAAAAAAACTCATCCCCCGGTTTTGTCGGTACTCAAAATGAATAATTGTATCTTGAACAGAATCGTTTGTAGTTGATTGTAGTGAAAAAAAATTCGTTTGTAGTTAAAGTATAAAAAAAAAAAATCAAAGTAAAAAAAAAATTTAACTTTATAAAAAATTTTTTTTCTTTAACCAGCCAAAAACGAATGAAAAGACCGATACTACAAACGAATAGAAGGTACTGCAAACGTAATTAACGCTACTACAAACGAAAATAAGTTACTAAAATAGAAATTAACGCTACTTCAAACGAAAAGAGATTACAACAAACGAAAAAAAGTTACTACAAACGAAATTAACGCTACTACAAACGAATAGAAGGTACTTCAAACGAAAAGAGATTACTACAAACGAAAAAAAGTTACTACGAACGAAATTAACGCTACTACAAACGAATAGAAGGTACTACAAACGAAAGGAGATTACTACAAACGAAATGACCGCTACTACAAACGAATAGAAGGTACTACAAACGAAATAAACGCTACTACAAACGAAAAGAGATTACTACAAACGAAAAGACAGCTACTACAAACGAATAGAAGGTACTACAAACGAAATTAATGCTACTACAAACGAAATTAATGCTACCACAAACGAATAGAGGCTACTAAAAACGAAATTGACGCTACTATAAACGAATAGAAGGTACTACAAACGAAATTGACGCTACTACAAACGAATAGAAGGTACTACAAACGAAAAGAGATTACTACAAACGAAAAAAAGTTACTACAAACGAATAGAAGGTACTACAAACGAATAGAAGGTACTACAAACGAAAAGAGGTTACTACAAACGAAATGACCGCTACTACAAACGAATAGAAGGTACTACAAACGAAATAAACGCTACTACAAACGAAAAGAGATTACTACAAACGAAAAGACTGCTACTACAAACGAACAGAATGTACTACAAACGAATAGAAGCTACTACAAACGAAAAGAGATTACTACAAACGAAAAGACTGCTACTATAAACGAATAGAAGGTACTACAAACGAAATAAACGCTACTACAAACGAAATAAACGCTACTACAAAGGAAAAGAGATTACTACAAACGAATAGAAGGTACTACAAGCGAAATTAATGCTACTACAAACGAAAAGAGATTACTACAAACGAAAAGACAGCTACTACAAACGAATAGAAGGTACTACAAACGAAATTAACGCTACTACAAACGAAAAGAGATTACTACAAACGAAAAGACTGCTACTACAAACGAAATTAATGCTACTACAAACGAATAGAAGGTACTACAAACGAAAAGAGATTACTACAAACTACCTATTATTACCTATTACCTTCTATTCGTTTGTAGTAGCGTCAATTTCGTTTGTAGTAATATCTTTTCGTTTGTAGTACCTTCTATTCGTTTGTAGTAGCGGTCATTTCGTTTGTAGTAATCTCTTTTCGTTTGTAGTAGCGTTAATTTCGTTTGTAGTACCTTCTATTCGTTTGTAGTAGCTGTCTTTTCGTTTGTAGTAATCTCTTTTCGTTTGTAGTAGCATTAATTTCGCTTGTAGTACCTTCTATTCGTTTGTAGTAATCTCTTTTCCTTTGTAGTAGCGTTTATTTCGTTTGTAGTACCTTCTATTCGTTTGTAGTAGCAGTCTTTTCGTTTGTAGTACCTTCTATTCGTTTGTAGTAGCTGTCTTTTCGTTTGTAGTAATCTCTTTTCGTTTGTAGTACCTTCTATTCGTTTGTAGTAGCAGTCTTTTCCTTTGTAGTAGCGTTTATTTCGTTTGTAGTACCTTCTATTCGTTTGTAGTAGCTGTCTTTACGTTTGTAGTAATCTCTTTTCGTTTGTAGTACCTTCTATTCGTTTGTAGTAGCAGTCTTTTCGTTTGTAGTAATCTCTTTTCGTTTGTAGTAGCTTCTATTCGTTTGTAGTACCTTCTATTTGTTTGTAGTAGCAGTCTCTTCGTTTGTAGTAACTTTTTTTCGTTTGTAGTAATCTCTTTTCGTTTGTAGTAATCTCTTTTCGTTTGTAGTAGCGTTTATTTCGTTTGTAGTACCTTCTATTCGTTTGTAGTAGCAGTCTTTTCGTTTGTAGTAATCTCTTTTCGTTTGTAGTAGCTTCTATTCGTTTGTAGTACCTTCTATTTGTTTGTAGTAGCAGTCTCTTCGTTTGTAGTAACTTTTTTTCGTTTGTAGTAATCTCTTTTCGTTTGTAGTAATCTCTTTTCGTTTGTAGTAGCGTTAATTTCGTTAATAGTACCTTCTATTCGTTTGTAGTAGCGTTAATTACGTTTGTAGTTCCTTCTATTCGTTTGTAGTAGCGGTTATTTCGTTTGTAGTAATCTCTTTTCGTTTGTAGTACCTTCTTTTCGTTCGTAGTAGCGTTAATTTCGTTCGTAGTAACTTTTTTTCGTTTGTAGTAATATCTTTTCGTTTGTAGTACCTTCTATTCGTATGTAGTAGCATTAATTTCGTTTGTAGTACCTTCTATTCGTTTGTAGTAGCATTAATTTCGTTTGTAGTACCTTCTATTCGTTTGTAGTAGCTGTCTTTTCGTTTGTAGTAATCTCCTTTCGTTTGTAGTAGCGTTTATTTCGTTTGTAGTACCTTCTATTCGTTTGTAGTAGCGTTAATTACGTTTGTAGTAGCCTCTATTCGTTTTTGGTAGCATTAATTTCGTTTGTAGTAATCTCTTTTCGTTTGTAGTACCTTCTATTCGTTTGCAGTAGCTGTCTTTTCGTTTGTAGTAATCTCTTTTCGTTTGTAGTAGCGTTTATTTCGTTTGTAGTACCTTCTATTCGTGTGTAGTAGCGGTCATTTCGTTTGTAGTAATCTCCTTTCGTTTGTAGTACCTTCTATTCGTTTGTAGTAGCGTTAATTTCGTTCGTAGTAACTTTTTTTCGTTTGTAGTAATCTCTTTTCGTTTGTAGTACCTTCTATTCGTTTGTAGTAGCGTTAATTTCGTTTGTAGTAACTTTTTTTCGTTTGTAGTAATCTCTTTTCGTTTGAAGTAGCGTTAATTTCTATTTTAGTAACTTATTTTCGTTTGTAGTAGCGTTAATTTCGTTTGTAGTACCTTCTATTCGTTTGTAGTATCGGTCATTTCATTCGTTTTTGGCTGGTTAAAGAAAAAAAACTTGTTATAAAGTTAATTTTTTTATTTTTACTTTGATTTTTTTTTTACTTTAACTACAAACGAATTTTTTTTCACTACAATCAACTACAAACGATTCTGTTCAAGATACAATTATTCATTTTGAGTACCGACAAAACCGGGGGATGAGTTTTTTTCGATGGCCTCCAATTTTTTTTTAGAGCTACTACAAACGAAAAAAATTTTACTACAATAAACTACATACGAATATCTATAAGAATCAAAAAGAAAAAAATCGATTTTTAAAAGTCGGGTGCCAAGTTCACATAGCCTTCAACAATATTAAAGTATTGCTGTTTGTCTGTAGAATATCTGGGTGGTGCCTACCCATACGGTCTTGCACAAAGCCCTACCTAATAAACCAGCTAGTATTTTACGCACTCCCATCTCGCTCGCCATTTGATGTAGTTAAACATTTACAATGGAGACCACACTTCATCTATTAGTCGGACTAGTATGTTTGTCCCATTATTCCTTGCTGTCATGACACGAAGCCATGCGTCACAAGTAACAAATCAATTGAACGCATTATAACAATTGAAGCCTGTTTCAATCAATATTGAGATTAAATTAAAATGTCCTTGAATATACTTGAACTTTGCCTAACAATATATTTAAATCTGATGATAAAAATACATTGATGCAAGAGGTGATGATCATCTATTTATAAACAGTAAAAGTAGATGATATATTAATTATAGTTTGATTGTAAGTAATTAATATGCCAAAGTAATTTAATATTTTGAAAAGGCTAACTACTTATTGATTTTTTCAGTACTTTCTTAAATTTCGAGCTGGTAGAAGCTTTACTTAATTTAATTAGCGAAGATCGCACGATGACACGATGCGTTTGATCGTGCGATCATGTAATCAAAGCAACAGATCTCTTTTGAGTGTCCTAATCGATCGGTTACCTACGCGATGCGTCGACGCGCGAGGGGCGTGACGGCATCACACGATGGATATCGCGCGATCTATTAGGACACCTGTTAGGTCATCGCACGACCACTTTGATCGTGAGATGAAAAACGCATCGCGCCTTCGTACGATCGCTCACAATTAGGCGCCTACCACTACCACTTTAATAAAATAATAAACACATACTTAGTTTACAGGAAGTTAATTAAAACTTGAAAAGAGTATGAATTTCAACGATTTACATATACGAGTAGATACGATGAACAGTAATAATACTAATTTTGTTTTTATCATTTACAGAAACTCTCATACTCGTAGAAATAAATAATGAATGAAATATCAGTCTGAAGATCTACAATATTATAGCCTGTAGCAAGGTTAGCACCATAAACTATAATTATTAAGCCTCATTGTTAGTATTATCTGGAAAATATAGACCATATACTGATGGTAGGGTCACTAGGTCACTCATCAAATATTCTACTGTAAAGCAGCAGCACTTGGTATTGTTGTGTTCCGGTTTGAAGGGTGAGTGAGGCAGTTACAGGCACAAGGGACAAAACATCTTAATTTCCAAAGATAGTAGCGCTTTGGCGATGTAAGCGATGTTTAACGTGTCTTACCAATGCCAATGTCTATTGGGCGTTGGTGACCACTTACCATCAGGTGGCCCATTTGCTCGTCTTCCTACCTATATTATAAAAAAAAACTTTGTTCCTTATAATGTAAGAGCAAGGTATTATGTAACACAGCTTGTTCCAAAAACGGTGATTCGTCTAGATTAATTATTAGGAATTATTACCTTTTTGAAAAACTTGATACTATTATTAATGATATTTAATGGTTATTAGTTTGTATACCGAATGCGAGATATAAATGTAATTAAACTTTGATACTGGGAAGGGCACTTGAATAAGTCGTGAGAAAAGAATAGGGATCGGAATTGATGTTCCTTCTAATTCTGAAATCGTTACGGACAGGAAAACTGCGCTAAAACGGCTCGCGTATTATCGAACGAAAGTTAGTGTGGGTGGTTTGCTGACCTCGTCTCCTCATAGGGAGACTGTCTAGTGTATTCTGCACGTAAAGTGTATCTTGTTTTATCCTGTATCAAAAACGTCTTATAATGTCAATAATATTTATATATTTCCATCGCGAGAAATCTAAGATATTAACCATATTTCGTCATTGTTACCAATTTTTCTTTGCATAAAATAGTACCACAAAGTTCGGGGTGTCAGAGATATTAATACAATAGGATTAATCAAAATCATTAACATTGTGTTAAAAGTGATAATAGTATCTTACAAAAGGGTAGGTAGTGATGAAGATGAAGTCATGATGATGTACTCCTGACTAATTTCGGCTACGGCGGCCATCATACCATGGGGCAGCAATCCGACACGACAGGAAAGAGTTCAAGCTCAGTTAGAATATTAAGCCATTGGAGTGCTTTCCAAGGCACGAGGATGTACTCACTTCCGGCTGCTATTGAGGTTTTTCAACCGAAACTTTTGTACAGACCCAACCTGGAGTTCTCGATCTCGAGGGCCTGGGTTCGGCCCTCGAGATCTTCTGCCTTCTGCCTATCTAGCCACTGGACCAACGAGGCAGTCATGGATGAAAGACATATTGCATAAGTAATGTAAGGAATGATATAAAATATTAAAAGAACTAAAATACGTTTGAAAATATGCAGATTTGCCTTTAACCAAATTCCTATGAATGGATTGCCGCTTAGCTTACTAGTAAAATTCATATAATATTTGACTCTATAGATTTCACTTTGCGCCCGAAATTTCAGCTCAATGCATTATAGAGGCAAATGCGGTAATATGACGTCAGATTATTGCATTGCTACAATGAATTGAATCCCAGTTTGGATTCCAATTTGGAATTCAATTTCATAGATCTATGAAATTGAATTCCAAATTGACGCTGAAATAATGAATTAAATACATATTATCGTTACTTTTCATGCAACAGTTCTGTAAATACGATTTATCTATAAAAGCCACCTTTGAGCAATCATTCTATTGCAGCAGCCGGGGTGGGAAATTGCGAAAACCGAGTAGAACGGTATAAAGTATATCTATATACTATATATCTTGTGTGAGATAAGACGTTATTTATATATATATAAGTTGTTATTAAATTTAATAAACAACTTTAACATTAAATTTAGATAATATCATAGTTGAGATCTTAAAAAATCTACGGTTTTCATTATGGATTCGAGAAAAAATGGCGTTTTGAATGTCGGCGCAATTTTATCGAAACTTTAGAAGTAAAATTAAAGTGGATATATTATGTAAGTACTGAAGTAAAATAATGTTGTTTTATAAATAGTAGCTGAGTTATTAGTAAATCGCAATGGATATGTATGTCTAAAGATTATTTTATCTTTATTCATACTAGTGGAATAGCCTATAATTATTTATTTTCTGAACCAAAAATTATTTGATTCCAAAGCATTTTCACTTAATTTTATAAGCTGATATGCTCGTGACATCATTAGATAAAAATGTATCACATTTAAAGAATATTTTATGTTATTATATACATAGGCGTATCAGTAGAGACATTGGGTAAATCTTCTTCCATTAGGTAAATCCATCTTATGTTATAATTCAAAACCAAATAATAATTCAAACGTAATTAAAATTAACGGCGATCCGACGATGTCGTCCAACGATATCTATGGCTGTCCGTTTCAGATCTGATTATGTGTCAGAACCGTAAATGGATAACGTATCAGAGTTATGAATGGATGTGCTACTGGTGTCACCACAATATCCTATTAGTTCAACAACTGTGTTGCCAATCTCCTCCTCCGAATATGCCCAAATCAATTAGATTTGATCTTCGTTCTTAATAACAACTTATATATATATAAATAACGTCTTATCTCACACAAGATATATAGTATATAGATATACTTTATACCGTTCTACTCGGTTTTCGCAATTTCCCACCCCGGCTGCTGCAATAGAATGATTGCTCAAAGGTGGCTTTTATAGATAAATCGTATTTACAGAACTGTTGCATGAAAAGTAACGATAATATGTATTTAATTCATTATTTCAGCGTCAATTTGGAATTCAATTTCATAGATCTTTAATTCATTATTTCAGCGTCAATTTGGAATTCAATTTCATAGATCTATGAAATTGAATTCCAAATTGACGCTGAAATAATGAATTAAATACATATTATCGTTACTTTTCATGCAACAGTTCTGTAAATACGATTTATCTATAAAAGCCACCTTTGAGCAATCATTCTATTGCAGCAGCCGGGGTGGGAAATTGCGAAAACCGAGTAGAACGGTATAAAGTATATCTATATACTATATATCTTGTGTGAGATAAGACGTTATTTATATATATATAAGTTGTTATTAAGAACGAAGATCAAATCTAATTGATTTGGGCATATTCGGAGGAGGAGATTGGCAACACAGTTGTTGAACTAATAGGATATTGTGGTGACACCAGTAGCACATCCATTCATAACTCTGATACGTTATCCATTTACGGTTCTGACACATAATCAGATCTGAAACGGACAGCCATAGATATCGTTGGACGACATCGTCGGATCGCCGTTAATTTTAATTACGTTTGAATTATTATTTGGTTTTGAATTATAACATAAGATGGATTTACCTAATGGAAGAAGATTTACCCAATGTCTCTACTGATACGCCTATGTATATAATAACATAAAATATTCTTTAAATGTGATACATTTTTATCTAATGATGTCACGAGCATATCAGCTTATAAAATTAAGTGAAAATGCTTTGGAATCAAATAATTTTTGGTTCAGAAAATAAATAATTATAGGCTATTCCACTAGTATGAATAAAGATAAAATAATCTTTAGACATACATATCCATTGCGATTTACTAATAACTCAGCTACTATTTATAAAACAACATTATTTTACTTCAGTACTTACATAATATATCCACTTTAATTTTACTTCTAAAGTTTCGATAAAATTGCGCCGACATTCAAAACGCCATTTTTTCTCGAATCCATAATGAAAACCGTAGATTTTTTAAGATCTCAACTATGATATTATCTAAATTTAATGTTAAAGTTGTTTATTAAGCTTTGCTCTTCTACAAGTACAAAAATGTATTTGTTCATTAATTATTTATTCAATTTAATACATAAATGGTGCTGACTGAATGATAAGTCAATACAAGACAAAAAAAAACAATGTTGTCAAAATCACTTAGTTTGGAATTTTGAACAAAGCCAGCATCAATACATAAAGTGGATAACTATCAATTTCTTTCGTTTCGATCAATCTAATATTTGCTAGAACTAAAGCCTAAAAGAAAGTTAGGAATTGTTTACATTAAATATTACTCGATTCTCTTTGAAATTAATTCATCAATCAATTCCAAGTCAAAGATAATTTAGTAAAGTAATCGTCTATGTTTACAATAAAACGTTTAAATATCGAATTTCTGTTTTTTTTAAGAACACAGTTTTAGGAACTCCTTTTAAAGCTTTTGCGTAAAAAGCTTTTTGCGTTTTTTTTGCGTCTGTGATTTTACTGTATTCAGGATTTTTGTTATTTAAAGTCATTGAAAACTTATGATATCGTTACTTTGAAAAAATAAATGAAGATTGAAATACCTTTAACAGAAATAATATAGACATTTCTAAGAAACTGGTCCACACTTTGTGCAAGCCAGTCTGGGTGCTTTGTGATAATTAATTGTATTGCCATCTAACCTGCCCACATAAAACGGCGGCTTTGGTGTGTAAAGGGCTTAACTCCCACCCATCAATTAATATTCTAACGCAAGTCACTACTCACTATTGTTGTCTCCCAGTTGCATTTATGAATGAGAAAATTATCTTCAGGCGAAAGAGACTGAACATCTTAGTTCCCAAGGTTGATGACAAATTGGCGATGTGTATTGGTTAATATATTTTTTATTATCAGATGGTATATTTGCCCGTTAGCCTACCTATACAGGGTGACTGGTGAATTAGGATCAATATTTTAGGAGCATAATCGGTACATGATTCTCATTCGAATTATGTAAAAAAAATAGGTACTTAATTTTTGACCAAATTTACAAAAATTTTACTTTAAATAAATAAAGTGTGGACATATTTCCGCGGCGCGTGCGGCGTAGTGTTTGCCCCCCCGCAACCCCTGCCCCGCGGCTTATTAGTATTAGTAGGTTAGTAGGTTAGTCGGGCGAGCGCCGCCGTAAGGTTCGTCCATCTTCCCGCGCGCGCGCCCCTAGCGATCGATCTTACGCGTATACCTAATGTTTCGTGTGTGAGTGTGACCCGTAATTAGTAATTAGGTATGGCTTATCAATACACAAATGCAGAATAATGTGAGTACTGTGAGTAGTAAAGTGACCCATTCGTGTTAAAGCGTGTGAAAGACAATATGCGTAAACGTGCCGAACTGTGTATCACACGAGCAGGAGCTCACTTTGAACATTTGTTAAGGTTAGTGTAGTTATGTAGGTAAATAGGTAGTTAAATGATTGACAATCGTTGTAAATAAGTATGATTCAATTTTTAAATACGCCGGAAATACCAAGATAGGTAAACAGTTAATTTTTGTCCCAAGTTCATATCATTTACCTAGTCAACAAATTTGTTGCTTAAACGAGTGAAATATTTTGGTATTTTTGCCTGTTCTAAGCCAGGTTTAAAGTATGAAGGGGGATTGGATCATGCTTGTTTATCAAAGGTAGCCTGCTACCCTGTTAACACGCGGCGGCGTTTGGACGTAGGGAAAGTACCGCGCGATAACTAAATGTACATAACGGTGTTGTGTCGTCAGCGCAGCTAGGGCGTCCACATGACGCGTAATTAATTACATAACTTTTGGTTAACTTTACTTAGAAGTTTATTAATATTTATGTTATATGTATTTTTTTTTGGTCATATATGGTCGTCAAATATCACGTCCTTAAGTATTGATACTAATTCACCAGTCACCCTGTATTATAAAAATAAAAAACCTCCTTGTCGCGCCAACGTCCTTTTCTCACGCTGGAAAAACGCATTTACGCGTTTCGACTATATGAGACGTGGGGGGAGGGGGTATTTGTATGTACGCCGGCGCTGATGCTACCGGAATACCCACTAAAATCCACCGGTACCCACTCCGTCTCCTCGAGCGCCAACGTCCTTAGTACGAGGCAACAAGACAAAAATTTAGACGCGTATGTTTTATAATTTTTGTATATTTTACATTTTGTTTTGCATTTCTTCATTCTAGAATCTTTAGCCAATATTAATACATAATTTGATTTTAACAAAAAAACTTAAGTTTTTAACCTGTTATCATATATTTTTAGTTATAAGTGTGTTTGGTAATAACATTAAGATGAATATAAAGGCCAAGCTTGGACTGGACGTACTTATAAATTGTTTGGTAGTGATTTTACTGTTTCTGTATACCATATAAAAATATATAGGTATGAATGAGCCAATAATGAATAAGTACTAGGATAACAGTACAAATGTTTGTTATTGTATTTTTAATGTATAGAATGGCTAACGAGGGCACCTCTGTGACCTTGATATAAATATATATATATATATATATATATAAAAGAAACACTGACTGCGCTAAGGATGGATTTTTGATGATTTTTTAAATTGAACTCCTAAGCTGTGAATGTCCCCCTGCTGGGCTAAAGGCCTTCTCTCCGTTTTTGAGGAGAAGGCTTGGAGCTTATTCCACCACGCTGCTCCATTGCGGGTTGGTGGAATACACGTGTGGCAGAATTTCAGTGAAATTAGACACATGCAGGTTTCCTCACGATGTTCTCCTTCACTTTATGAAAACTGACGCGAGTGAAACTGCGTCTAAAGCGCTAGTTATGTATGATATAAAATAGTTTTACTAATAAGGTTTCAAGATAAGAGTTGATCCAAAATCAAACATAAAATTAAGTCAAGTAAGATGTTAAGATTTGGTGACAATGTAGACTGTAGGTAGACTGACCTAAAGCAAAAATATTTATACTTAATTTTACATTTATTGAATAAATTTTAGACTTATTTTAAAAAAGCTCGGAGTTCGTATTTAATTGATTTTCATATACTTTAATCAAATTGTATATATGATTATTAATTATAATATTCTTATATATTATATGTTTGATGAAAAAGACTAACTATTGAGTTGCTTTTCGGACCGGTGTTCGCTTTAAATAGAATTCATCTTATAATATGACGATTTAAAAGTGTATGTAAAAACCTAATTAAATCTATTATAATTTTAGTTTAGATATAAACAATTCATTATGAGGGAATCCGTGGGTAATAAGTAGTATTTACGTGATTAAAAATGTTTAAAGAATGTTAAAATTATTTAATTATTTAAGAGAAGTAATTATGAAAAACATTAGGTATATTAACCTTCCTGTTTCTGCATTATCAGCTGATATTTATATCACCTACTTATTTGTTTTGGAATTAATTTAATTTATAGAAACAATATTTACGTTTGAAGACTCGTAATCTATGCAATTAACATTAAATTCATTATTATAATAACATGATTAGTCAAACATAAATTCAATTATACTGTTTGATATTTAGCCAGTGGTCAATAATAAAAAAACAAACAACCTACAAAGCTTGTCGATTGTTGTACGTAAAGAATAAAACAAGAAAAAATATACCATTCTAAAAACCAGTTACTCTGAAACCAATCCAAAGAGATCACAACACAACACAAAACCTTTTTTTTAAACAATATCAACATCACCACACGAGAATTATTCGAATGAAATTCGTCGAAAAACGCGATTTAGTGAAGCGAACCGTTTTCATCATTCGCCGGTTTATTTATTTGTTTTGCGCGAATTTAGGTTAGGTGAACGATTTACATATAATTCGCGGCGCGCGCTCACGCGACCGTGGGCTAACAGCGACTGGTCTTGCCGTACTTATTCATATGGTGTAATATTGCACAGAGAACTGTATACTCAGAGATTAGAACTTCGTAAAGCAATATTATTTGTGTGTAACACGAGGTGAATTTTGTAAATTATTGACAAACGATTTAGTAATATATATTTCTTTAGAATATAATACGAAATATTAGGTTTATTAAAATTAATAATAAAGATTTGAGTTTGCATCCAACATTTACATGCGTTATTTATTATGTACTCGTAAAAATAATAATTACCTGTCCGAAATTTATAACATTTTGCCCAAGTCTATGTACAAATGCATTATTAACATGATTATTTAAACGACACCATTATTAAATAGTTAACTAAAATACGTGCAATTTAAGTTGGTTAAATTTAGGTTGGCTTAAAGTATATTCTCTCGAAACATCCGGGCATGTAATATACTTGCATAATCGTTAATTGGTTTATTTAATTGTTACTACGCAAAATGCATCTGCTTCTAGTTTAAAAGACCAATTTTGTTTTTGTTTCTAAAAACGATATCTGTATAAACAGCATCAATCACAGAGCCTGATTACTTAGTCTGGGTAACATCGATTAAGTATTATCAATACAAATATTACCAATAACTTCTCCGGTTTTTCTTTTGTAAGAAAAAAAGATATATTCGTTTGTAGGGTTCGAAATAACCTATTAGAAATATACTTTATACAAAAGAATGGACTGGATGCGGAAGGCGGAGGACAGGGAGCTCTGGCTCACCTTGGGAAAGGTTTATGTTCAGCAGTGGACAATGGTTGGCTGTTGATGATGTTGAAAAGAAATCGGTATGTAACTGAGTAGTTACTATATCTAGCTGATTAAATACATAACTATTAACAAACTAGTTTTCTTAGCCCACGTGTTGTTATTATTTATTATATCCTTATGCATACAAGTTTGCAAGGATACAGTCCTTGCAAACTTGTATGCAAAATTTCATGATAATCGGTTCAATGAAGAATACAAGACTATAATAATAATCGTATTAATAAATGATTCACTTTAAAAAAAAGTTCTATTTCTAAATTTCTTATAACAATTGTTGTCATTGTTCGTTTAGAGCGTATTTGTATGATACCTATGACGCATGATAACTATCTATGGATTGTTTGATTGTATGGTATTGCACAGATTATATTAGCCACAGAGTCCACCCAATCAGTTTCTATATATTTGTATATGACACCGCAAAACTTACTAACCTTCGCACATATATTGCTGTCTCTTACTGATGCATGGCATTAAAAAGGATAATAAATCTAAATATCAAAAATATTGATTAGAACCTGTTACCTTTGCAGATGAAATGCTTGGACCTTGGAGTAATAGTGCAAAAACTTTCATCAAAAATATTACACTCCGTTTTATTGCCTCTATTGGCGACAGGGGGGCTGGTTCAGTTTTCGCCCAGAGAATCGGAATTGCGATTCAAAGGGGAAATGCTGCTGGCATTCTTGCTACCATTCCACGCGGTCACGATTTGTTCAGTAACTCTTTTTATTTTATTTGTGTTCAATTATGTAATATATATATACATGTTAGACTGTATATATATATTAAACAATGTAATTAAAACGTTTTGCTACTTAGGTATACTTATTTTTTCTTATTTAATTTAGGGAATTTTGTCCTACACAAGCACGTCAGTCCCATTGTCCCTTCTATATTTTTATAAAATCATTTATTAATTAATAATAAGTAATGTTCTAAATACTATAAGCTAAGGTGTACTTACTTATTATTTATGAATTCATGATCATATAAATAGTTTTCACCGCCAAGATTTTTTTAGATATGTACTCTGTGACAGAAGAGCCAGTCATGCTTACCTAGTTCAAGGACTTAGCCATGTCATGCAGAGAGTTACAATGTAATAAAGTCCACAAATTCACGTCGAGTATAGAACTATTGGGTAGTTTATATAACGTGGATTTGATTCAGCATGATCTTTATATATGCACAAACATATATATATATATATATATATATATATATATATATATATATATATATATATATATATATATATATATATATATATATATATACATATATATATATATTTGTAATTGTAATATTCTTTTATAGAATAGGGACGAGTAGAAGGACAGTAATATTGTAACGTTTCGACATGAAAAGGATGATAATAAACAAGTAATATTTATGTTAATTTATTATATAAAATTAATAATTCTTATATATATATATAGTTATGTATAAATTTATGTAGTGTATCTCTCGGCTTTGAACATTAGGCTCATATTTTGCTTTTTAAGTGTTTTTCCAAAAAATTACAATTTTCACAAAAAATAAAATTATAATTGATGATTTGAACCGAACAAACCTTGATCGCCCAGGTATCATTTATATAAATATTCAAAAATAAATAAAAATAAATTGATTTACTCATCGAGTTTTTTTCAATTTTGAACTGATGTTTATTATTATGGAATTTTGGTCGTCTTA
Source organism: Nymphalis urticae (assembly GCA_905147175.2). Lineage (NCBI taxonomy): Eukaryota > Metazoa > Arthropoda > Insecta > Lepidoptera > Nymphalidae > Nymphalis > Nymphalis urticae. The sequence goes on from LR990008.1 coordinate 2,851,977, forward strand.
AAATAATTTCTCTATGTTACACTACTCTGTAGAAATTAAAATAAAGGTTGAATGCACCCGGGCTTATGGTTGAGTGTAGGACATGCCATGCGAATATATTATGTGATATTTTTTGCGGAAGTTTACAAAGACTTTTTTATGTAAATATTAACTATCCATAGAACACATACACATAGTATAGTATATTACAACTAGAACTCGTATCTAAATGTATATACAGCCTAATCCCAGTAATTGCAAGGGGATTTTTATTCTCACTATTAGAGAGTTTCTATATATTATATTCAAATAAGCTAATGTTTTGTGGTATTTGTGGAATAAGTTGTTAAAAGCAATTATGCTGTTTCAGAGCTTTCGTGGGGTGAGCTGAGTAAAGCGATTAAAGGACATGAAATTAATGTAAATCTAAATGGTACCACCAAAGAAATCCTCACACAGAAACCCGTGACATTGTATCTTATTCCAATAACACAAGAGCTAAAGATAAACAAAACTTAGATTCTTAAATATTTCATTCGATTTTCTAATAGCTCTGCTATATTATACTCTACAAACAGTTTTTGATTGAAATATCTTCATTTATTTCTTAAATTCCGATAACAATTTCGTTGACGAAACGCCATTTGTTCACGAGTCTATAATGAATATAGTTTTTTTTTTATTTCTTTGATGTCAATGATATAATTTGCAAAGCCACCAAAATGGTAAAATTTAATTCATATATTGGTTGTAATATAAGAAGCTATTAATATAAGTACATACTAAGCGTATACTTATCTATTTAATTTAAAATAAATAGGCATTTTATATACAAATTGAAATAATTAAATACAATAAATCTAGATAGTAGAAGGCGAAACCTGATCTTTGAATATTTATAATGTGTTTTTTGGGATCCAAATAACATGTTTTATGTACTAAATTATTGATTGCATTCTTATTGATTATTTAGAAAATCTTCAAAAAAATTTACCGTAAATTATCCATAAATTTCCTTTTTTTTTAAATACTTTAATTGTTTAGTATTATTATTATTTTGAAGCAAGAAGCCAGACGAGTAAATGGTTCACCGATAGTTGAACCAATTCTACTAACAAATTGTCACGTTATCGCAATCGAATCGAAGCGTGATCGTTGCTGTTTTTTCGTTTTCCTATTCTTTAATTAAATTATCGACTATTTTCATAAAAGTTAACAATTACGTTTGATTTTGACATAACGCTATATTATCTATATATCTTAACATAATATCGGTTCGGTTCCGATTCGAATAAATACAGATGATTCAAAGTTGGATCGGAATTGAATCGGGAACGTATCGTTATCGTTATAATTTAGTAGAATTCGGCCCTTGATCACCACCAATGAAGGAAGAAGTGGTCATCTACAAAATTATATTTATGTACCTTAGTATTTGAAGGTGTTTTATATCCACTGATTTTACCGATCAGACCAGCTCTCCCCTACTGCACGGGTGGACAAGAGGCAATATCCTGTCAAACCTGAATCCCAATATAACAAATAGCGTCATTCCATTTACCGATAACGAAGCCTCGCCTTTAAACCGCAGGAAATTCCCTCGAGAACAACCGTCCATTGAATATGTAGCGCCGACTCACTTTGTACTCGTATATATCACACGGTCGTAACACCATTATACATACTGACATCGTTTTATATATAAGCTCATATATATGCTTTCTGTTTTCTAAATTGATCCATCTATTTAAGAATTTTTTGACATCATTATAGTTTATTTGATGTAATGATGTTCTCCGCACAGATTTTGCTCATGGCAACTATTTTTAATGGATAATAGTCAACTACACAGGTCAAATAATATTGCACGAGACAGGTGCACTCTTTACACCCTCACTCTCATAATCGGATCAATATGACACTATCGGTGAGAATTAATTATGTTCGTAAATCTGACGATATCACAATTTACTTTTTATTAAAAAAAAAATTGGTAGGCGGAAGACCATATGGGTCACCTGTAGTGGTCACTACCGTATAGACAGTGGTGCTATAAGAAATTTTTGCCGCTTTTTAGATACTTAGGAACTAAGATGTAATGTCCCTTGTGCCGTTACACTGGCTTATTTACCCATCAAACCAGAATACAACAGTACTGATTATCGCTGTAATATATGATAAGGTAACTACTCAGTCGGGCTTACAGACAATCCTACCTAAGTAATAATAATAATAATATACTGGGACATTATTCACATACGGCCATCTGATCCCAAACTAACCAGAGCTCGTACTATGGAAACCAGACAACTGATATACTACATATACTACTTTTCTTTTGTAAATACATACTTATATAGATAATTACACCCAGACTCAGGACAAACAGACATGTTCATGCACACAAATACCTATCCTGGGTGGGAAATAATGGGATGGGATAAGTATGTTTTAATAATTGCTCTCTTTGTTATTTTTGTATTTGTGTTACTTCTGGTAAGTATTATAGTAATGTTAAATAAATAAGTAATATTTAACAACTATTATTTGAAGTAATTGCAGGAACTGATAGCGTTGATATTTACTTGAACGATTTCCACTAATGTCAAATATTTGCATTAGCCATATGGGTTTGAGTGTCTTTGTCATTGTGTTGAGAGTGTCTTTGACAAAGGATATTCATGTAAGATAATGTTCCAAGTTTCATTTGTTTAAAATTATATTACTTATTCATATAGTGTTCATCTTTTCTCTATATCTAACTTTTCTCATTTTTTCTCTAAATATTTCTTCGCATTTCTCTTTTTAGCGTATTTTTTTATACCGCAAAAACCATTTTTACCTTTTTTTGTGAAAGTAGTATTTTTTCTTGTAACACAACGCACTTTCAAATATTTTTTATTACTTTGACGACTGCAGTAAATTCTGATCTTAATACTCAGAATATTATTTATTAATTAGTTATTAATCTTATAATTTAATTTATTTAAAATTGAAATGAGACGCTTTCCAAAATTTTCTTGTCATAATTGTGGCCTAGCATTACTTAATAAATTAGTTGAAGAGAAAAACGAAGTGAGGTAGCCTACATGTATTGCATGAAATTCTACCACGTGTTTTATACGAACATATAATGGATAATATACAAAAAATCTTCTGAACAGTAGAGGTCATTGACCAGAATTTGAACATTAACTATTACTTAATCAAATGTCATCGATTCACAAGCTGTACATGACAATGACATCGGGAAAAATAATGAAAATTAAAATGACCATCCATCCCACTCCTTCCTATTAAAAATGTCGGTGAAGAGAGGGATAGGTATATTGAAAAAAACTGATGATATTTACGGAATATTTTGCTGAATTGCCTGTCATTTTATATCAGACAGACCGTCGCCCTAAGCTTAACCACACCCGATCTATACCAAAAACGTACAGTCACGGTATAGCGTCATGAAAATAAAATGTTTTATGATAATAACAACTGGGAAGACATATTTTTTATACATAAACAAAGAAGAATGATAGATATTGTATCAAAATTGTTTCAATCTAGTGTTATATACATTAGTGATAAGTTATTTTTTGTTTTTATTTCATTACTTTAGGTATGGAGTGTATTAAAAAAACAATATCGAACGAATATATATTTATATAATATATGTTGGATCTTTTCGATGGCAGCAAAGTAGCTATGGCCATCTGCATTTTTGTGAAAATGCTTTTTTTTACAAAAATAAGCTTTTATTAAACTTATCTAAAAGTCTGTATTAAAGTTTTTTAATTTTTCTAAGTAATTACAATTATAAATCGTAAATGAATACATCTACACTCAAATATTAAAAAACGCCGCATGAATTTGTCCGATTTTGCTTCGGAGTATCCACAGATGATTGAACTTCAAACAAAGACATCAGTCGCGGTTAATTTATCGCACTCATTGTTTAAGTTATATTGCTACATTTATGTATCCTTAAAATATTTGTTTCTATCAAGATACATAACATGATTTTTACAAAAATATCAAACACAGTAGCATAGGAGAATCAACAGCAGTTGACGACGCAAAATTTAAATAATGATTTATTTTATTCGCACCTCATAACGTTAACGTTTTGGTCTTTTTTCCATTAGAAGTAGTTTGAAAGTGATATTATTTATTGAGTTATAAGATTTTTTTTAATTTTATACTCGGTCACTAATCTTATCTAATACTATAAAGCTAAAGAGTTTGTTTTGTTGTTGTTCAAATTGAAAATTATGTAAGTGTTAAATATAATAATGCCCATTTATCAAAGGCTATTATTATATTTAACATCAAGCTACAACCAATAGGCGCTAAGCATCAATAAAAAATGTTGCAGAAACGGAGAAAATGTATTCTTTTTGAGAGCTTCCGTTGCGTGCGCTGCCTAAACGATTAAAGTTAAGCAACAATCACGTATGCCAGAATTGTTTTGCTTAAAAGATAAAAAAAGTGTCCACGATATTATATGTGTATCATTTAAGGATGACTTACTATGAAGGTATCGTTTGCAGTCATAGTAAATAAAGCACACAGACAGACATTAAAATATGTCGGAATAGATTTAAGGGAATTCTGTTTTTCTCGTGGCCAATTGTATGTTGCCCTATCTAGATCTGGATGATATAATTATTATGAATAAATAATAAATAAAACAGTATTATTGCATATGCATTCTTATTAAAACAAAACATTTGTGTGGTTTAGGAAATTAAATGAGTTTAACTGACAGACGTAGATGAAGCTATGTGAAATGTTTTATGCCAAATTAATGAAGACATCTACAAATTTTTGGTCAAAAAATGTTAAATACTGTTTTTATGTCGCTTAGGATTCTTTAAATATCTTTAAATATAATAAATAAACAAAATAATTAATTCTTTAAATAAAAATATTTCTGGAGGTTGTTACATTAATTTATAAAATATTTTGATTAGAATGAGCTCTGTTTTGATTACAACGAATAAACGGATAACAGGCAGATGTCTTCTTTTACGTTGAGGCTTTTACAAAGTAAAAAAATACATCTACATTATTTAAAAAAAACAACGACATAGCGATAAAACCCGTTATACAATAAATAAAAAATGTTATTTTAAATCATCATGGAAAATTGTTAAAAATGTTAATTGATACACAAATGTCCAAATGGTAACTATTTTTTACTTAATGTGCCCTTCTGAAAAATTTCTATAATGTAGATGTCCGTTTCTACTTTGCTGCCATCGTTTTTCGTCTCCTTAAACTAAAATATAAATAAATTCAACGAAAATGGCATTAATTTGACTGTCCCTTATTCGAAGCTTTATTAAATGAGATAGGCACTTGGTTTCCCGCTTGTCATTTTGACTTATTTTCTTCCTTTTACCTCTCCTTCCTTTTTACGTCACTTCCACTTGGCAGTATCGGCGGTCTTTGGGATATCGCCGATTATGATACTCATTGGCGTTTTAGATTCCCGCCGAGTCGGACGCGTCCAAGTTGCTATTCCGACTCTTATATCATTGTAAGTTCGAGCTTAACGCTAAGCTAGAATATTGTTTATGTGAGTACCAATTAATTCTTAAAAATATTTATATTTTTGACTTTATAATTATTTGATCTGGTAGTTTTGCTAAGTTTTTAAATCGTAGCATTTAGAAACGTTATAATTTGCAAACTACCAACATAATTTGAATTAACGTTTTACGTTCGATAAATGTTTTTTATACTTTTAATTTGAATATTATTATACTACCCACATATTTAAAATGTAGATTTATATATTAAAATTAAAGTTTCTTTAACTCACAATTAAACAGATACTTGCCTGGGCAAGAAACTGCGATCCTTTGATCTATTACGAATTACATCAAAAGGTGAGCACACTGTGCTTTCCGGCGACTTTCACAAAAGTTCGTCAGATCTGTTTCAAATTATTTGTGGTCATCGTGCTGAAGTAATACGAATAAGACGTGATGCGATCCTAAAACACGTGAAGGATGCTACCATCAAATCTAAACTCCGCAAAGTGCCACCGTCATCTACCTACCCTTTTAATTAAGAAAAGTTTACTGCAATTTTAGAACGAGTTGGTGGCGTAAAGAAATGCTTTTGGCCCGCCCAGAAAGCAAATATGACCTCTGCCTCGCAGGCAGAAATAAAAAAGTCACACGGCCCCTCGCAGGGGCTCATTCCACGAAATAAACCCTCACAGGGCTTTTCACGTGTGTATAACCGCAATTACCCACTTTTTACTACCACTATACTTTTTACTCTCATAATAACTCACCGCCGCTAGGTGGTTATTATTCAGGCTATGTGCCTCAATTAAATTCGGTCGCACCGAATAATCGTTATTTTCAAAGTAACTTTAAGGGAAATTCCTTTCACCAGAAATCGAAACAGCTCGGTCAAAATAACGGTGGACGAAAACGAATCTTGCCACCGTCCCCTCAAAATAGAGAGAATAAAAGACGGAAATTCTGACTCAGGTCGATTCAAAGCGGGACGTTTGGCGCAGTATCAGGACCAGTGGAAAAGTCTAGGAGCTCCAGCTTTCATTCTAAAAATAATATCATCGTATCGGGTATCGCATACCCTTCAGCCGAAAACCACCTCTTGCATATCCCAGTATCATCAAAACAAAATTACATGTGGCAGAGTCTACCAATATGACAATCATTATCAACAAAATGAAAGAACAAGCTGTATTAAAACGGGCAGTAACTTCTCCAAGTTTCCTCTCTTCAATGTTCCTGGTCCCCAAAAACGATGGCTCGTACCGTCCAATATTCAATTTGAAAGCATTAAACCGGTATGTCTTAGCACACTATTTCAAGCTGATAAATGTTCAGCGTATACCAGATTTCCTGCAGCCGAAAGATTGGCTGTACAAAATAGACCTGTCGCAGGCCTACTTCCATATACCCATTTCTCGAAGCCACAGAAGATTTCTGCGTCTCTATTATCGCAACGAACTCCTGGAGATGACCTGTTTACCTTTCGGCCTGAGTACGGCTCCATAAACGTTTGCGGCAATATCGAATTGGCAATAATTATGGAAAGGCATAAGAATTATCGTCTTCTCAGACGATTTTTTGATAACCAATCAGACCAAACACTTTCTGCAAGGTCATGTAAAAATAGTGAAAGTTTTTCTGGAAAAACTAGGATGGATAATAAATTACGAAAAATCGTCCAGGAATCTAGAAAAAAGCTTAGTATTTCTGGGAGTACTCTGGAATCCTTGGACAAACAGGAAAAGCTTACCGGCAAAAAAAAAATTCCCTCCCCTTTTATCAGCATTAAGCCAAATGTTGTCAGAACAACGAACAAATCTCAAAGACCTTCAAAGTCTGATCGGAATTCTCAATTTCGCAAGTTTTGTTGTACCGAGGGGAAGGCTAAATTATCGCGAGCTTTTAAGATTCTTGAACCGCATTCTAAAAACGCATCCCAAGATGGTTCACGTTATCCCACCAGCTGTGTCGGACAATCTGCTGTGGTGGCTTCAAAATAGCAGGCGGACGACACCTATACACCTCGAACCACCCTCTCATTTTCTCACTACCGATGCCTCCGACATAGCTTGGGGAGCCCGCCTGAACAACCTGTCACTCGCCGGTCCATGGCTAGAAGTAGAGCGACATCTCCACTGCAACCTAAAAGAAATGTTGGTAATACTCAAAGTATTGCAAGATCAATGTCAATTATTGAAACGCAAAACTGTTCTAATTCATTCCGACAACAAGTCAGTGATAGCGCATCTTCGACACGAGGGAGGGACAAAATCAGTGTCTCTAATGAATTTGACATATCAGATTTTTCAAATTCTAGATTTTCATCAAATACATGTGAAGGTGTTTCACATTCCCGGAATCTACAACAGTCATGCCGTCCACCTGTCGAGGCTTCGAGCGAGTCCCGAGTGGCACCTAACACGGGATTGCACGAACAGGATTTTTGCCAAATGGGGAATTCCAGTGATAGACCTGTTCGCCTCAAGTCGAGCTCATGTGGTGACGAATTATGTATCGTTGGATCAAAACGACGAACAAGCATTGTTTCACGACGCGTTCTCCCGATCTTGGATGTTCAGCCTAGCTTGGGTTTTTCCACCACCATTTCTGATCCCCAAGGTACTTTGTCATCTCAACTGGGCGCATGGAGTCTATCTTATAGTAGTTCCATGATGGAACCGAGTATTTTGGCGTCCGGATGTCAAGGCGCGTGCACTAGCGAGCCTATTCACAATTCATCGCCTGAACGAAGTTCTCGTAGACATGACCACGGGATTGCCTCCCCCAAAGGTATTCGAAATGACTAGAGGTCTGGAAATGTGGGGGTGGTCTAGGACATTGAAAGGATGGAATACTAACCAATTAAAACTGCTACAAGAATCCTGGCGCCCGTTAACCCGTAAAGTTTACAGTATTGCATGGAAATGATGGATTTCATGGTGTGTATCACACAAAATAAATCAATCTAGACCAAGAGCTAGCGATTTTGCTAGGTTTTTATCAGATCTCCATTTAGTTTACAAATTATCATATAGTTCTGTATTGTTGCACAAATCAGTGATTTCTACCTTGTGCGATCCAGATTTGTCTGGTCAGCTTGGCTCCCATGTATTAATAAAACACATTTTGACATCAATAGCATTACGTAACCCTATTAGGCATGTAAAGGACTCATTTTGGGATATTGACGACTTAGTGTCTCATTTGGAGAGCTATAGTATAGATAGAAGTAATGTTTTCCAAGTACAAGGGCATACAGCTGCACTTCTACTGCTTTTAAGGTTGATTCCGATAGCTGCATTTTCGAAGATGACTCTGTAATATTTTGGCCAGCATTTGGTTCAAAAACTGACTCCATTGACTACTGGCAGTCAGGTTAGAAGTTTTTAGCTAATAATGAAAAGGAGAAAGTAGACCCCGTTCATTGGATTAAATTGACGAAGTCTCTTCTTGAAGGTCGAAGAAGATTAGCTAAATCATTAAACCTTTTCATTATCATAAGAGGAGAGCCTAGAGCTGCATCGCGAACATTAATGGCTGGTTAGATCAAGTCTTTATTGGTGGATGCTGGTATATTAGCTACTCCCGGTAGTATTAGATCTGCTGTTGCCTCTAAAAATTGGCTTAACAATCGATCGCTTGACGAAATTCTGGCCAGAGGAAACTGGCGTTCACAAAATACTTTTACAAAGTATTATATGAGATTAATTTAGCCGATTCATAATACAGCATCTGTTACACAATTTTTTGAGCCTGTTATTTGATTTTGTATTTTTCTTTAATATATAAGATTATATTATTTGTTGTGATTACAGACGTGTTAATGATCATTAATGTAAAACTGATTATATTGTATAAATAAATATTTTCGAAAATATAAATTTATTTTCTTTTCAAATAACACAATAAAATAAATACACAAAATAAACGATAACATAATTGTCTCTTTTATATTATGTGATATTGATTTTAATAATTTTTTATATTAATTAAATTATTTTTTCTTACATTATTTCTTTTTGAGATTTATTATATGCCTTATCTAATTTATACACTTTTTCATTTTAATATTAGAACAAATATATATTTTTTGTTTGTTTACTACAATAAGATTCTTTAAACCATCACATTGGCGTATATCACTTCCACCAGGCGATAATAAACATGTCTCATTTAATAAAGCTTCGAATAAGCTACAGTCAAATTAATAGCAGCGTTTTACCTAAAATAAAACGCTTATTAATTTACTTACCTTATTCGAAGCTTGCGATTAATCGCTGCCTGGTGTTTAATAAAACGCAATGAGTATCATAATCGGCGATATCCCAGAGACCGCCGATACTTCCAAGTGGAAGTGACGTATAAAGGAAGGAGAGGTAAAAGGAAGAAAATAAGTCAAAATGACAAGCGGGAAACCAAGTGCCTATCTCATTTAATAAAGCTTCGAATAAGGTAAGTAAATTAATAAGCGTTTTATTTCAGGTAAAACGCTGCTATTTTGTTTCAATATAATTTATTGACTTAATAGTTCTTCGAAAATTTGCTTAGACGCAATGAAAGAATTGAAAGTCGAACTTTAGTGGAACATAATAAACGTATATACAAATATATATATTATATATGATATTAACTTTCTGTTTTAGTGGATTCAACCCTCTCGATAAACCTGTAGCAATATGTACTAGTTACTGTTTCCTTGGGAAATTGAAGTATTCCCAGAGGGGAGACAAAATATTACCTATTATCCAACGTCCACGCAATAAAGCCGCCGAAATAATCTAGATTTATTATAAGAGATAAATGGTATGTATGCAGTTTCTTTATTCATTTTTTTACGATTTCCTTTCGAGATAAACTTTAAATTTGAAAACTTTAGTTTTACTTTATTACATAAAGGAAGAAGTTTTCTTTAAAAAGTATATACTCGCTTGAAAATTTTAATTTAGTGAGTTTAACTGAAAACTTAGTGAGAATACTGCTCAAAATGAATAACGAAAAAAATACTGGATTAAGTTCGGTGATAAAGTTTTTATTTATGATCAATAAAAGGCCGGAATAAATCATGGATAAGTTGCCCATATTATTTTGATTTGACAGTTATGTTGATATCGTAAAAGTTGAATTACATAAGTAATATGATATGGAAACAGTAACAGTAACAGCCTGTGAATGTCCCACTGCTGGGCTAAGGCCTCCTCTCCCTTTTTGAGGAGAAAGTTTGGAGCTTATTCCACCGCGCTGCTCCAATGCGGGTTGGTGAAATACACATGTGGCAGAATTTCAGTGAAATTAGATACATGCAGATTTGCTCACGATGTTTTCCTGCACCGTCAAATACGAGATGAATTATAATCACAATTTAAGCACATGAAAATTCAGTGGTGCTTGTCCGGGTTTGAACCCACGATCGGTTAAGATTCACGAGTACTTACCACTAGTCCATCTAGATTTCACATATAATGGATATGGAAAAACCAACCTTAATTTATACTGCCCCAACTAATAAGAACTTATTAAAATAATAAGTGAAGCAAAGTTGGTAATCAGCCTGTCAATATTTGCCTACTATGCCAAGACATCTTAAGCTGTTAAAGGGAAGGTAGTATAGAGAACTTCTCGCACCATGATGGTAAACTTCAGATCGGTGGAATTTTTATTTTATTTCCTTTCCTAACTCCTGCATACAACTTTCCTTAATATATTATCCTTGACCGTCAAGCACTAAAATTTTAGCACAGAAAAATTCAATAGTGCCTGGACTGAACCCTCAATCCTCGGTTAGGTTCAAACATTTCGGCAAGCGCACCTTGTCAGTCGGCGATACTTTGTATGGCTCTTACCGCTTTGAAGGTTGAACTACTCTTTGAAGTTACAGGTATGAGGGTCGTAATTAACATCTTAGTTACCATGTTAAGTGGTTCTTTGATGTAAGGAATAGTTAAGATTTCTTACAATGTCGAAGGACCTCACTCATCAGGCACTTTGCCCATTTTTAATTAATTAGAATATCTGTGTGTATGACAACTTCAAATCAATTATTATCATCGAATTCTGGAAATACTATCAATTTAACGGATTTTTTTGATTTATTACTCTGTATTTTTAAATACCTTATTTAAACATAAAAAGCCGCGTTATTTTACGTAAGATATTCCAACTTTGCACTTTAACTTTCAAATACCACAAACAATAAATTGTAAGAAACTGCTTAGTAGCAAGAACTTTGTGGGATTTCGAGATCTACAAAGTGGTTTTCATTATATATAAATATATATATATATATATATATATATATATATATATATATATATATATATATATATATATATCTCGATGAATATAACTATTAGTCTCGGTCTAGCTGTTTGGTCTTCGTCAAGGATTAAGTCTGTCGTAACAATTGTTCTTCAAACAATCCACGTCCAAACTTCGCAGCTTCGAATGAACAAAGGTTTTGTTCACTTCTTTGTGATTTGTTCTCTTCGTTATCTTCACTATGCTGTAATTGTATGTGAGTTTGATTTTTGTTAAACCAAAGTATATACGAAAGCTACAATCGCGATTCAGAGAATCTGGGAAATATTTCCGAATTGGAATGACTTCAAAGAAATATTTCTTGTATTCCTATCACCATTGGCGCAGCCATGATTTATACAGTAGCCATTTTTATTTTTTCATTCATTGTAAGATCAAACCAATTACTGCTGGTCATGCCTGCTCTCTAATGCGCTTATTCTCACAGGCGCATATTATATTTATATGTCGGAGGAAATGACGGAATGGAGTTAATTGTTGGTTGCAAAACGCGAGTTACATATTCTTTATAAAATAAATAGTTTATATTTTTAAATTTATTTTCATTGTATTTGATTTGTTATTTAATATAAATTTAATATTGTTTAAAATCTTACATTTTTATTCTACGTTGTGTCTTATGTCGCGACAAATCAGAGTAGAGATTAGCCTCGAGTAGGGTCGAGGCGCCTTTTGAACGTGTTTCTGGTGGCAATTCTAAGAAAACGTGGTAACTGGGATCGGTGTGGACCATTTGCGAGATGGAATAATTAATTTGAGTGGTTTCGCAAACCTGCTACTCGATTCTATGAATTCCTTATTATAGTTCATTTTATTAGTAAAGGAACTTTAAGTTGGTAAAAACTAAGAAATGATAATTGTAAAATAAATTAAATTATATGAAATAGTGTACACTTTGTTTTGTGCTAACATATAATCCAAACGACGCTTACTAAGCCTCGTGAGTCTACGGAACGAGACGAATGGTTTGCAAAGGAAGGATGAGGTTATAACAGAATTTATTATACTTAAGACTCGTACGCCATACCCCTTTGTAAGGTTGTTCTTGTGACAAGAAACAAAGAAATATGTATTGTGTATTATGGAAGACATGATGGAAGTATACCTGTTACTTTAACGAATCTAACTCAAGTTTCCGCAACATTTTATTCAAATATTCAATCGTTGTTTTATAAGTACTTCATGTCTATAAAACGGAAAGCGTTCACTATTATAGAATGTGGAAGAAGATAATCATAAAAAACATCCAATTTTACTTCATTTTCAGAACATATACACAAATGTTGCATAACAATATTTAGTAACAATAAAATTCGAAACCGGATTTCAGTTTCAATTTCAGTTCAGAATTCGCCATTTTAACGTAAATAGTACCTATTTGAATTGTACATATTAAAAACTATTTAAATTATTTAGTTATTATGAAATCACAGAAAGACACTTCTATTTTATGTATTTGTATACAATTATAGATAAGCCTAAAATAGTGGACGGCAAAGATACGTGTGTGAACTTTAACTTGTTATAACTACAATAGTAAATAATAATACACTAAACCGATTTTGATGAAATAAAATAATAATATCCTGGGACATTATTCACACACGGCCATCTGATCCCAAACTATGCAGAGCTTGTACTATGGAAACCAGACAACTGATATACTACATATACTACTTGTCTTTTGTAAATACATACTTATATAGATATATAAGTAATATACACCCAGACTCAGGACAAACAGACATGTTCATGCACACAAATGTCTGTCCTGGGTGGGAATCGACCCACAACCTTCGGCGTGACAGGCAGGTATCTACCAACCACGCCAACAGGCTCGTCAATAAAAACTTAACGGTACCTTGGAATACTCGTTTCTAATTCTGTTAGTGGCATTTGTATTTTTCAGCCGATTTGAAGACTACTCCGACAAAGATGCAGACAGATGGAAAAAAAATGGTTGTTTTGATGTTAATAACTCGCAAATACCCATACTAACTAAAAAACAGGCATTTATTTTGAAATCAAAGACACTTTTTTATTTATTTTAATAAATAAGTACATACTTATTTTATAAAAGGTCAATTTCCCTGAGTAAAGTGGATAAACTTTATTAATATTCTACATAATATTGAATGCTTAATTCAATTTACTTACAAAAGCCTACTTAAATAAAGTGTATTTTAATTCGATTTGGTTTTAATATAAGCTTCAATCTGAGCTAATAAAACCTGAGGAGATCGTTCTCGAGTAATGATGTTAAAGAAGGTTGGAATTGTGTTGTCAAGAAGGACTCAAGTTACTCGGAATACTTATTAAAAAATAAAAACGTTATAAAGATTACATAAATTACGCAAATTTTTGACAATCTATGATGGCTTCTAGTTAATCCCTAGGTACCCTCCCGCCTACTTAATAAAAATGAATGAATATGGATGGATATATATTATGTTTTGAAACAATCAGTGTAAACTATACAAGCGATCGGGTCTTGAGGTACGCGTCACTTTCTTATTGATATGTTTTACTAAACATCGGGTAATAAATAGGGTAGTATTTATTTATTAATCATAGATTTTAATTTTTAATATCATTTATCCTGAAAAAAATTATGTGCTATAGATTTTTTTGTAACAAATTAATTAATATCTACATTTTTCATGGTATTCATGTTAAAAGTAAACGCATTAATTTAATATATTTAATTTATAGATATTACTAGCTAATCCAAAAGCCGAGATGGCCCAGTGGTAAGAACGCGTGAATCTTAACCGATGATCGTGGGTTCAAATCAGGGCAAGCACCACTGAATTTTCATGTGCTTAATTTGTGATTATAATTCATCTCGTGCTTTACGGTGAAGGAAAACATCGTGAGGAAACCTGCATGTGTCTAATTTCACTGAAATTCTGCCACATGTGTATTCCACCAACCCACACTGGAGCAGCGTGGTGGAATAAGCTCCAAAACATTCTCCTCAAAAAGGGAGAGGAGGCCTTTAGCCCAGCAGTGGGATATTCACAGGCTGTTACAGTACTAGCTAATCGTAGATAAGAAAAATGTATTTTGGGTATGATTTGCGTAAAATCACATAAATGCATAGTTTGGAAGTTCTCGAGATGAGTTGTATTTTCCTTATATATATAGAAAATACCACTTGGAAATTGAACCGTTCCTGATATTTTAAATATTTAAAGACGCTCTTCCTTCCAGTTCTTTAAGTAGAATTGTTTGAGCGCTTACTAATTATATGTTTCACCTTTATAAATACAGTTTACAAGTTTGACTTAAGTTCTCATCGAAAACTTTGATATTTCTGACAAAAAATTAAAATTCTGAAAAAAAAACCAACGGCTTTACGTGCTATCCAAAGTATAGGAGTGTTAGCACTGCCAACTTCCAAACTCCAGGCTGGACCTGGGGCTTGAACCCAGGACCTCAGGGTCTTATAAGCTATCCATTATATCAGTAAGGCAGTCAAGTAACAAAACGTCAAACGAGTGTTTTTATATATTCAAGAACAAAAGCTGCTACAGTACTTACTGCTTCTTTGTCCTCTTGCGATTTTGGGTAAAGCGTCACGTTGAGTACAATTTCACCCAAATCTTGGACAGGTTTGCTTGGATCACGCAAACATAGCACCAGGTCCTGAGAACGTCCCAGCTCCAGCGCTGTAAGGTCCAGGTGGCAGGAGCCCATGAAGTCATCTTGCAAGCCCCAATCATAATCGAAAACCTGTCGAATAGAAAAAAGTCAATTGTCTTTAATTATATTAAAATTTTAAAAAATCCATACCCGCTTTAAACATCCACCCTCGTGTGTCGTAGCCTAATATAGTATTTAACATTGTTACTTAGGCAGTGGAAAATGTATTTCATTCGGTCAAACTACCGAATTTCATGTCGATTTTCTTCGGTGGTAGTTTTACATTCATTCGGTTTTAAATTCCGCAGAATTCCAAAAACGTACCGTGCTTTCTTTTGCGATACCAGCACCGTACACATCATTAATCTTTCGAGCTGTTTCTGCAGCACTGGTGCCACGACAGAACTCGTGCTCGTAAATACACCGATATTTCATGTTTTCCATTGTGCGGTAATAAGCGACGCCAAAGAAAAAAATAATGAGGAAAAAAGGAGATATAAACAAACACAGATGCACTCTCTCTTCCCTAGCTCTCATAATCCTATCCTAATAGACTGAGAATTTTCTGAGAGAAAAACACAATAACTTTTTACTGGTCAGGTTACTTCGGACTTGAATCCAGGATCGGGTCTGCGGCCTTACATTTAGCCACTAAACCAACGAAGCAGTCAATACTATTCTATGTACACCAAATGTAAGATGGTATATTAATTATGTGGAAGATATAATACTACTAAATTAGAAAGGCGTAAATTACTTCAATAATGAAAGCATAAGTTCCTTTCATTGTTATCAAAATAGCCGGAAGGGTTTGAATGACAAATGACAACCAATGAATTGTGGGAACAAAACTCATTTGTTACCTACATATATATAATTTGTGTTATTGATTACTTTCCCGAACTCCAAGTTTCTGTTGACGTTAATGATTCAATGACTAAAACTAGAGTGAGTGATTTAAAAAAATAATTGAGAATATAATTGACAGGATAACACATTTAAATAGACCGTTTTATATTTTTGTTTTTTTTTCTGTCTTGTATCTCTGCTCGGGCACAAAATATTCTGCTATTGTCAAGTAAATATTTTATTATTGACGTAAAACTGCGGCCGCAATGCCATTGAATTTTTTTTTCGTTAATAGCTTTTTTTGTGCCAGCACACATTGTTTTGTTACATTAAAATTTCAATGTTGAATTTATCTGCAAGGCGTAGGTGACGCTTGAAAAAAAAAGTGTTTTATTTCGACAACGCCTACTACGTGACACTGCATACGTGTGTCTTTCATAAATGATATTAAAGTACCTCATATTGTCACGAACATGAGAAAAAAAAGTATTTGGGACTTTAGACACATATTTTTCAATAATAAATAAATATTTTTCATGTAAAAAAGACAGAGGCAATTTTATTTTATTGTGTGTATATATATACTATTACATATATTGATAGAAAAATTTTAGTTATGTCAAAAAGATCATTTCGTATTCGTCAAATATTGAATACCAACATCAGTCCGTGATGCGCTATTTTGATGCGTAGGTTTTTAAATATCATAAATATTGTCTTCAATGTCACATATCACTTTCTGACAATTCACGATCGTGTTTTGCATCGGAATTCTGTAAGAACTGACTCTATTAATATTATTTGAATGAGCATGCCGTGTACACATGTCTAGGAATGTAATCTAGCTTAAAATTGTATAAATTTACTGGTGGTAGGGCTTTGTGTAAGCTCGTCTGGGTAGGTACCACCCACTCATCAGATATTCTACCGCAAAACAGCAGTACTTAGTATAGTTGTGTTCCGGTTTGAAGGGTGAGTGAGCCAGTGTAATTACAGGCACAAGGGACATAAAATCTTAGGTCCTAAGGTTGGTGGCGCATTGGCGATGTAAGAGATGGCTAACATTTCGTACATTGCCAATGTCTAAGGGCGTTTGGTTACCACTTACCATCAGGTGGCCCACATGCTCATCCGCCTTCCTATTCTATATATATAAAAAAAATCGTAATTTGAATTTACGTCCTAATTGTATTATGTTTGTATTATAAATAATTAAAAAAAGAACTAACTCCCTTTTGAAATGATGACTTATAATGATAAGCTGTTTTGATGCGTGTGTTCTTGAAATGCTATAATTATTAGGGTCAGTTTCGCATATCACTTTCTGATATTTCACGATCGTTTTCTGGGGTGAGTTTCGAGTCTGTTCTTACAGTTCACGAGACGCAATAACGAATTCATGCAATAACTTCTCGCTATAAAATTGTTTAAGCAAAATATCTTTATACTGTGAAAACTCGTATTGAATAAGTTATGTTCAAGATATCTATGCAATGAATTTGAAATTTTAAGTTGTCATAAAAATTGAAAGTAAAATAAAATATTAGCCTGTAAATGTCATACATCTGACCTTAGATTTGTTTATTTGTTTTTATAGAATAGGAAGGCGGACGAGCATATGAGCCACCTGATAGTAAGTGGTCACCAAACGCCCTTAGACATTGGCACTGTAAGAAATGTTAGCCATCTCTTACATCGCCAATGCGCCACCAACCTTGGGACCTAAGATTTTATGTCTCTTGTGCCTGTAATTACACTGGCTCACTCACCCTACCAACCGGAACACAACAATACCAAGTACTGCTGTTTTGCTGTAGAATATCTGATGAGTGGGTGGTACCTACCCAGACGAGCTTGCACAAAACCCTACCACCAGTGAAATTTCCTAGATAGATTCCTAAATATTAATAATATATTCCTAATATTTCCTCTTCTTAAGAGGAGAAAGATTGGAGATTATTCCACGTTGCTCTAATGTGTATACAAATGTAAAAGGTCATAAAGCAATTATAAACATTAAATGGTGTGAACCCGAAAATTTCGGCTAAGATTAATATGACCTTGAAGAAATTTCTAAAAGTTAAGTAAAGTAACTCTTTGTAAAAGTGCCGATGATGTGCTAAGGTGTCTTCTACCTTTCGAGGACAAAGTTTGGAGATCATTTCACCACGCTACTCCAATACGGGTTGATATATGGAAATGTCAGAAATTAGACACATGCAGGTTTCGTTACGATGTTTTTCTTCACTGCAGAGCAGGAGATGAATTATAAGCACAGATTAAACACATGATAATTCAGTAGTGCTTTCCTGGGTTTGAATCCGCGATCGTCGGTTATGATTAACGCATTCAAACAATACTGAGCTGTCTCGATTCTCTTAAATCATTATATAATCATTGTATAAGTTAAACCACATATCATTATTTCAATGATTCCGAGTTCCCCTCAAACAATTAGCCTTGTGTTGTTGTGGTTTGTGCAGCCCGACCTGATATAATTATACCATCAGAGCGAGACGCCACAAGTATTATAGTTTTTTTTTTTAAGTAGGTCATTTGATGGAAAGTGGTAACCAACGTCCATAGACTATTGTAAGAAATATTCACATCAAATATCATTAACAATCTTTAAATAGCACAAAATAAAACAATAAAAATTCTCTTCCGTTATCCCTTTCGAACATCTACTATAAAAAAATAAAATAATGAAACCAAAATAGTGAATGTTCGGCAGCTTTATATATATAGTATCTTAATCAGAAAAATTCTCAACAAAACCATCCACACTAATATAAGTTTTACCAAAACAAAAGAACATCGTTATCGCAGCACCCGACGAGATATCTTTCTTGTTTTACCGAAAACTATGACGTCATATGGTACAAAAACTTACATATGAGGAGTACGACTTTATAATAAAATATCTGCACACATAAAAAATGTACACTCATTTAATGCATTTAAGACCAAACTGGTTGAACAAGTAATAGAGCATTAACTTTAAAAAATAAATAAGCCAATGCGTTAAATGGGTAACTACTAAGGACGAATATGAACTATATATGTATGTATATTACTATATATGTGTAAGTGACATGTCTTTTTTGAGAATAAAATGTCTATAAGCTTAAACTGGTGGGAGGGCTTTGTGTAAGCTCGTCTGGGTAGGTACCATCCACTCATCAGATATTCTACCGCAAAACAGCAGTACTTGGTATTGTTGTGTTCCGGTTTGAAGGGTGCGTAACCCAGTGTAATTACAGGCACAAGGGACATAAAATCTTAGGTTGGTGGCGCATTGGCGATGTAAGCGATGGCTAACATTTCTTACAGTGCCCATATGCTCGTCCGCTTTCCTATTCTATATAAAAAAAACTTAATATTAACCAACCCTTATATTCTCAATACGCCACCAATCTTGAACAAATATTCTATGTTCCTCGTGTCTGTAGCTACATTGACTTATTCACCCTATAAACCGGAACACAACATAATAATATTGTGTTGTAAAGTATGGGGTACTGCTGTTTTAGGGTAGAATATCTGATGAGTGGGTGATACCTACCTTTTTTTTTTGTCGAGGAGGAATGGCATTTACGCCTACCGCCATTTACGGTCCACGACCGGGACGGTTATGTGGGACTCACGGGGCAGAAGGCCACCGTCCTACCCACTAAAACCTCCCCGTACCCTTTCCGTCTTAACGAGGAGTGCCACGGCATCGCTTTCGCATGCTACCGTGGCGGGGTGTTACCTACCCAGGCAACCTTGCACAAAGATTTTTTTT
Source organism: Nymphalis urticae (assembly GCA_905147175.2). Classification (NCBI taxonomy): domain Eukaryota; kingdom Metazoa; phylum Arthropoda; class Insecta; order Lepidoptera; family Nymphalidae; genus Nymphalis; species Nymphalis urticae. The sequence continues at coordinate 2,872,083 of LR990008.1, forward strand.
TTATTTAATACTTCTACTTGGTGGTAGCCAAGTAGAAGTATTAAATTTAAAAAAATGTACAGTTTAGTTAATCTATTTTTCGAAAAAACATTTCCTTTTCCACCTTATTTCCTGGGAGTTGTCTAATCTGTAATAGTGGGACATTTTTAAGTGTAAGATTGTGGGACACTTAGCTTGAAGACAGGACTGTCTCATTCAAAACAGGACATATGGTCGCATTTGGCTTGGTACGTATTGTGGGCCATATAATATTGTAATAATACGACACAAGAGAATAATTATTCAAAATGTAAATTTGCAAACTAAATTATAAGTTATGCATCTCAATGTACCAACGTGCACGGCTCTTACTATACAGATTAATTTGCATGTAGGTTTTTTCGTATCAATTAACAATGTTACGTTTGACGAGTTGAAATTTTAAATAAAAAAATATTTTCACCGAACTGACTTGAGTTGGTATTTTTTTTTAGTAAATAATATAATAATAAACTGTATAATAAGCCTTTTCTTCTGTACAGAATAATATATAAATGATAGAAGAGCTTGGAGTTACTCGTAGTATTCGTTCATTTAATTCGTATGTTTATACAGGATATATAAATATAATTCTGTATGATTATAACATATAATTTTTGATTGTTAATTTGATTGATAATTGAGATGGGTAGTCTTGATATGTATGTATTTATCTTGCTATGTACTTGTTGCTATGTTAAAGCCGAGATGGCCCAGTGGTAAGAACGCGTGAATCTTAACCGATGATCGTGGGTTCAAACCCGGGCAAGCACCACTGAAGTTTTTTCATGTGCTTAATTTGTGATTATAATTCATCTCGTGCTTTTCGGTGAAGGAAAACATCGTGAGGAAACCTGCATGTGTCTAATTTCACTGAATTTCTGCCACATGTGTATTCCACCAATCCGCATTGGAGCAGCGTGGTTTAATAAGCTCCAAAGCCTTCTCCTCAAAAAGGGAGAAGAGGCCTTAGCCCAGCAGTGGGACATTTACTGGCTGTTACCGTGCTATGTACTTACTTTATATATATTTGTGAATGAAATTATAATTTATGAGTTTATTTTATGAAAGTGCACTGTCATCACCGTGAAGTGCCCGGGTGTCACAGGTGGGACAGCTAATGTATATGATATATACTCTCTGTAATCCCTGCGATATTCTCCTGACGTATTTGAGGATAATATTATATATATAGGAAATCGGACGGGCAGATGGGCCACCTAATGGAAATGGTCACCATCGCTCATTGATTTTGGCGCTGATAGGAAGATTAACCATTCCTTATATTGTCAGTGCGCCATCAGTCCTGGAAACTAAGATGTTATGTATCTTATGAGCTCACTCAGTCTTCAAACCAGATCATCAAAATACTAATATTATTATTACTATTATTATTGCTATTTAACTTTTTAATATCCAGATGCTAGTACAAAGCCCTACCACCAAGTAAAACTGCTAGAAAATAAAAATAATTCAAAGGGAAAACTAAATTAATGCATTATTGGTTTTTCTTTCTCTATTCCATAGACAATGCTCACTAATTTAAAAATCGATCAAAGGAAAGAGAAACAATAATGTAATATATATGTTTATCTCTTTCTTTCGATTCTTTTCGATTACGATTTCTTCATCTCATTAAGAGAGTCTACAATGGAACTGTATAGAATTAATCAACCGAATCGAATCGAAATACTCAAACAAATAAGATAACAGAATTACTTCTTCTTTCTTGTGCGTTAATTGAAAAACTTATATTAACTGTATGTGGTTAGAAAATCTGAATATAAACCGAACACTGTGGGTTCAAAGCCACCACTACTGAATTAGACACATGGTCTAATACGTAGTTATAATTTATTTTGCGCTCGATGAAGGAAAACATCGTAAGCAGCCTTCAATCAAAATCAATAATATACTCTAATTATACGCTAATAGAAGCTCTTTTGGATTGTCAATATATAAGTTATATGGAATGTAAACCTACCACCGATTTATATTTGTTTATCAACCACATTCGACATTTATTTACAATATAATAAGACGATATCTCACCTTCAATTGCACTGGCTGGAAAGGATCTTCGATTGGCACCGTGAAACATTCATCCCACACAGGATTGAGATCCCGATACACTATTCTTGATTTATGCAGTAGTCTGCCCGCAGCTTTAAACTTCACGTATGGATCACTGGTGCCTGACAACAATCCTGGTTTTGGGACCCCACAAAACGCGTAATTAGAAAAAAGTAAGAAGCAAAAATAATATAACGAACGAACAAAGCTTACTTTATCTATGGGAAAGGGGCTAGTCTACTACAGTTTAATTGTATTTTTATCTATTATTTTTGTATTTTGAAAAAAGAACTGCATTTTATTCTCAAATTTCGAAAACGGAACGAACGCTTACCGATCAAAATGAAATATGATTGATAACTAAAATTTATATTCTAAATACAAATGCATAGCTAAAAATGTATTGCCAATTATGTGTTTTTTTTTTAATAAATTGATTTTTTTTTCATTCTACTTATTTACGCTACGGTGTCAAAAATAAATATTGTAACTACATCTACAGGAGAATTACTAAAAGCAAAAGCGCTAAAAAAATGCAATAAAAATTTAAAAAGTGCGAAATAAAATAAATACATTTATATTATATCATACAGATTGATGTGTTTGTGTTGAATTTATATAAAAGCTATAAAATTATTGTGTGGTAATAAAACCTCCTTGCCTTATAAGAAATGGTTGTCTGGAATTATTTTTAGTCTGTAATTTTTTAAATGAATTATATATTATTATTTAACTTTTATGATTATTCTATTATACGTATATTTTTAGTGTTTCATATATGTTAGGTATAAGTATTACAACACAAATGATTAAACAAAATATGCGACTTTAATATTAACGGAAATCAAACCCACTGCTTATGGCTGAAATGATAATTCCTAGATAAGCGATATTCTTTTGAAATATTTTTATAATTAAAATTTTTTTGATATTAAGTGTACTGGATTTAATATATAATATATTTTTTATAAATAACTACTAAGACATAAGTAAGTTATCACTTAGTAAATAGGTAACGTTTTGTATAATATTTTCATGTCATTAGCGTATTTTTATAATTTTCAAACCCACCGGGCAAAACACGCACTTAAAATTCAATAAAAAAATATATTATATTGTTAATTATTAAATATCGGTTAATTGCGAGTAGGTAGGTACCTCATTATTGAGTTTTTGAATATTTGCGTGATATTGATTAGGTTTCCTAATTCTTAAGAAAAGTCAAATCAAAAAGTTACAAAAAATGCCTAACTACCGCTCCTATAGGACTTGCCCGGCCGCGAGTCCAGTTAGCCATTGGATAAATACTGGGAACCTTCTACTAACAAAATGTCACTTTGTCGCAATCGAATCGAAGCGTGATCGTTGCCGTTTTTCCGTTTTCCTATTCTTTAATTAAATTATCGACTATTGCCATAAAAGTTAACAATTACGTTCGATTTTGACATAACGGTATATGTCAACATATTATGGGTTCGGTTCCGATTCGAATAAATACAGACGATTCAAAGTTGGATCGGAATTGAATCGGGAACGTATCGTATAAATTAGTAGAATTCGGTCCCTGATTAGTATTGCAGGTATATACAATTTTAATAAAAAGTCGTTTGTACGAGAACATACTAAGTCCTGTAACTACCACTTATACTTTACTAACTTCACACTAAATATTTTTATCAAAATTTATGTTTAGTCACAACTTTAAACTTTAAAATTGAAACTATTTAAGACTTGAATTAGTCATAAAAAATGTTCTAATATAGCTAACAAAATTTGTTTGTACGTATGTATGTATTGTATATAAAATTATGTATTATGAATTACTCACATAAATAATAAGAACTAACAGTTATGTCTCCGTGGAACCAATTTGTACAAATTGTCTGATTACACATAATACAAATATATTTAACAAAATAACTTTAATTGGTTATAAATATTAACTCTATTGCGTTTCACTGAACATTCAATCATTTTATATATTACATAATTATTAATGAATAATATATTATGAGAATTTAACGCATAATTGATTTAAAAATATTTTTTTAATGCTCGTTTATATTTATGTTGTAAAACTGTAAAGCCCTTGCTGATACAACATCGTAGAACGGAATACTCACACATTGTTTTAACTTTTTCTATCATCAGTAATTTGACCTTCGAAAGAAGAGGACAACTGATTCTCTAACTATACAACCTTTAGCGTTTCATAGTATTTAGACAAGTAAATCGTTATTTGTAAATTAAGCATCATAAATGATTTGCACTTGTGTCGAAATGTGTTTTTTTTTGCTCAGCCTTACTTGTGTTTTTGTCTTATTTGTGTTTTGTGGGTTTCGTGCGAGTGTAGCTTCGGCCTACGTGAATGTCATGTCTGGTGTCGTGATAAATAATGCAGTACTTACCATTCTTGTCCATTGCGATTAAATTTTGACCTCTTTTTAAATGTATCCTTAGTTGAAAGAAGGCGTATTGTCGTAAGTGCTGCTCTCTTAGTTTTTGACCTTCGTCTGGTTCCTATGTAAAAAAAAAAAAAAACGTTAATTAGACGGTAGCAATTTTGAGGGTCGTATAAATAGGTATTGTGAAATTAAAATGGTTTCTGTTGTTAATGCCAGTCTTTTTAGAATAGAAAAAAGTTAAGCTTTATTTTTTTTTATTTTGTTCGCAAACCTGGATAGATACAAGATAACACAAGAGAAAACAATACTGCATCCGACAGATGTGTTGCGAACCGGAATGAATTTCTAATGAATATCTTATCACAATGGAAATTTATTTATTCAGTTTTGTTTCATTTTATAAGGCAACACAATCTTTAGAAACAAGATTTATTTCGTTTTTTACATATTTTTTTTAAGAATGAGTTTGAGTGCTTTCTTCATTTATAATAAAGGAAACTGAATAGAAACGTTCCTATTGGTTAGATTCTCGACTACAGCGCCACTTGCGTTGAACTATTCAGTTCTTATCGATATCCGAACTGACCGGTCGATATTTTACGCGTTCTCATAAAAAAAACTGTAATCTGTGTTCTCTGTGAGTTCTATCATTATACATATATGTGGGGACGATACTCTGGTTCCTTCAGCAACTGGTAACATATAGAAGACGTATAAATAGGAGGACCGAAGACACGTACTGAGCCCAGTCTACGAAAGTTAGTTGGTACGGTTGAAGGAAGGTGCTTGGGCTCAATTGCCAGTAAAAAAATATAATTTAATGTTATTAAAATTTGATTTGAAAGTTTTGTTATCTGTTATATATATTGGTGCTAAAGCTAGTAATATTAATATTATGCAGATGTTAGTGCATTTTCATATAAAATTGAACCCATTTTCGGCTTTTCGGCACTGATTTTAATAAAACTATAAATTTGATATACTGCGATCGACTGAGGGTTATTACACTTTTGAATACCTATGTGAAGTTTTCATTCTATTTGTAAATCTATATCAGTTGGTATATTACATATTTTCTTTAGAAAATAAAAAAGTATCTATATAAATTAAATATTTAATTTAGTTGAGATGGAACAATGATACGATACATGAACACTTTAATAGGATAATATAAGAACGTTTTAATTTTAAATCATTGCACATCCTAGTCAAATGATAAGGAAAAGGAAAAAAGATAATAAACGCCTCTCAAAAAATAACAGCAATGTTTTAAAAAGAAGAAATATTGCTTAGAGTATTCTTAATTTGAAATTAAATTCGAGAAATTACTGGAGCGTCTGGTGTTGTTTTAACATATTTTTATATTGTTAACAAGTACATAGGTGCCCAGCTATGGCGTATTATAACTACTCCCAATGATATTTATCTTGGCGATTTATTTACATATACTTTATTATACTTATAATTCATTATAAATAATTTCGTTAATCATCATATTATTAAATTACGTTGTAAACTATAATTTATTAGTTCGTAAGCTGACTTCCGATAATTTTTTGTATAAAGGAGCGCATTCGTTTTATTCGTGTTTTTTTCGTAAATAATTTCTGGCACAACGTTAGGCTGTCTGAACATTATAAATTGAGTGTATTAATTATTTGACTGTTTTTCATTTAAAGCCCACATAAAACCCACAAGTGTTAACAAAGGAAATGTTTTTTTATTGAGTACTTGTGCGCGTTTTCGATATCTAGATGCGTTGAAACTTTTTGAAACGAATTTAAATCGCCGTATGTCGCCAGCGTCACAACAAGTGAAAGCAATTATTTAAAAACGTTCCAAAAGCCAGGAACTCGAAAAATGTACTCTCAGTACGTAAACGTGGATAAAATGTTTGATCGAAACAATCGATTTGAAAAGTCAAAAAAATAAATAAATAAGCCTGCCAGTAGTATATATCACAATATCCAAAGCGGTGGAAACACATGTGGCCCATTTTGTTTCGACAGATGCAGGTTCCCGAGAACGAAATGAATTGTAGACACAAATTAAGCACATGGAAATTCAATTACGCTTGCCCGAGTTTGAACTGATATTTTCGGTTAAGATTCTTATGTTCTAACCATTGAGATATAACAGCTATTGCTTTTCGGTATTTATTTCAAATTAAGAACACATCTATAGTACTTATAATGAGAAAACAAAATGCAATCTTTAAATATGGAAAAATATAAAAAAAGCTCGAAAGACCAAAAGTTATTCTTAAAATTAAACAATGTAGGTAGGTAGTGACAAAAACTATGATAAAAAGTGTAAAAATATAACAAGATGTAAACAAGAAAAAATACAAATTATGTAGGTCAATTACAAAATATTAGTTTTTACATTAAATTATTCGACTATATTTAATCAAATGTTTTTTACATACAGTAAATTTCAAAATGTTTACGATTTCATCGGGTTTATTGAACATTATAACTCCAGTGAAAAGTATATTTTTTACCATAATTCTTTTCGTCCTTTTACTCAGATAATTTACAATACCATAATGTAGGCTTTGATTTTATTGATGCATCTATAAATAGCATTCAATAAAACAGAGATGATTCAAGCCACGCAAGGTCACGCAAAAAATAAAACAGTAATATTATACGCAGCAACGAATTTAACAAAAGGGTAAAATAAAAATGATTACATTAATAAAAAATGTTACCACAAAATCTTTAAACCACTTTTTCATGACATTAAAATTGAACATTTTATACCGTAACCGTAACAGCCTGTGAATGTCCCACTGCTGGGCTAAAGGCCTCCTCTCCCTTTTTGAGGAGAAGGTTTGGAGCTTATGCCACCACGCTGCTCCAGTGCGGGTTGGTGGAATACACATGTGGCAGAATTTCAGTGACATTAGAAACATGCAGGTTTCCTCACGATGTTTTCCTTCACCGTAAATAGGAAACAGTCACAACCTATAGAGGCTATTGAATTTAATTGTCTATATTACCATACCATCATAATCATTATTTAATATTTGAGGTAAACATACTTGATTCGCTTGGTGTTAGGATTTTGTACAAACCCGTCTCGGTAGGTAACACCCTCTCATCAGATATTCTACCGCTAAATAGAAATACTTAATTTTGTTGTGTTTCAGTTCGAAGAGTGAGCGAGTCTAACTAAAGGTACAAGGGACATAACTTTTTATTCCCAAGGTTGGTTGCACATTAACAATGTAAGAAACTGTTAAGATTTCTTACAGCGTCAATGTCTATGGTGACCACTACCAGGTGGCCCATTTGCTCGACTCACCTATTTTATAAACAAAAATATATAAAATGCATGATACGATTGTTTTTTTCCAAATTTCCATTAATAACACTAAACTTCGTCAATAACTACACAACAAAAAAAAAGATGACAAATAAAGAAGGGTAAGTTTCTCAACTGTTCTATCTTCTTCTATTTATATACAGGTATATACTTCTAATATAATTAATGTCAATCACCTAAGTTTGAGGCAATCAGGGACGATAGTAAAGCCTGCCTGTGATCCCGAAATGTAGGCGCCGATCAATAAGGACATTAAAATCCAATTAAGAACTTGGTTCGGTACCAATTAGGAAATACTAATTAAATTGTAAATTAGGATATTGATTATCAATTTACATAAATAATGTTTATTATATACTACTAAACTAGCTGCCTATAAAAGAGGAAATAATCATCCACTGATGGGGCCTCATCTCCTCTGTAAGGTGTTGTTGTTCTCCTCTGTATTCCTTTACACTAACAGATTTCAGTTGGCTTAAGATAAAAGTCCATTAGTTTTGAATTACTTATATTTCTATTTACCTCTCTAATTAACCGAAATCTTGCCCTAAGAATGAGGGTGACAATAGCCGAAGGAGTCAAAATGCCGGAAACTCCTGCGATTTTATCCTATATAACTGTACGAGATTTGCCAATTATGTTTTTTCCTTAAAAATCCAAGTTTAAGTGAAATAACTCTGACAATTCATATATTCTGAAGTCATACTGTACGGTCTCATGTGATATTATAGTCGAATATTTAAAGGATCCCAACGTATATAAAGGCTTATGTTACAATGAATTCTTTTCATGGAAGACAATGCTTTTGCTGCTTCAAATTTAACTCTTCGTACTTGACTTATAAATTCTTTCTTTGAGTCTTTTAAACTGTGAAGTGACCTGAGCGACGCGATTTCGCTGAGAATAACCGAGAATTATAATATTAATCAAAAATTGTGAAACCTCTAGATATTTAATAATACTTTTCCGTTTATAACAGAAGTGAACGTGGTTAAGTGTTTCAAAAGTTCTGTTAATAATTGTTCACTTTTAAGAATTTTCATAATCATGATTGAAACGAATGATTTTATAGAATTGGGCATTCAGATTCGGAAATTACCTTTTTTTATCTTCTAAATATGACAGAACCGCGTCTGTACTTAAATAAAATAAATATTATATGAAAGGAAGGATAAATAATGTATAACGTACATAAAAAAATAAGAACAAGAAATCAATCTGAGCATATAATTTACTTAGACAATACAAAATTTCCTCAAAATATTTCTCATTGAAATCTTTTTTTTTTTTTATAGAAAAGGAAGGTGGACGAGCATATGGGCCACCTGATGGTAAGTGGTCACCGACGCTCTTAGATATTGGCATTGTAAGAAATGTTGCCAATCGCTTAAATCGCCAATGCGCCACCAACCTTGGGAACTACGATCTTATGTCCCTTGTGCCGGTAATTACACTGGCTCACTCATCCTTCAAACCGGAACACAACAATACCAAGTACTGCTGTTTTGCGGCAGAATGTCTAATGAGTGGGTGGTACCTACCCAGACGAGCTTGCACAAAGCTCTACTACCAGTAAAATTTACCACCAGTAAATCTATTCAATTTTAATTTAAGAAGTATTTAGTTATATGTTTAATCTTATTTTATGAAAGTAATTTCATTATAAATGAAGCGTCCACATTACAAACATATATTTTAGTAACAATGGTTCGATCTTTGTTCGTAAATGAAATACGTCGCAAGAATGGGTGGATAGCGACTAACAATACATTTGTAAACAAAGAAAATAGAAAGAGGTTCTATATAAAATTGCTTCGCAACTTTCATAATAATATGTGGATATATCGTTTGAACAATTGAAAATTGAATGTCTAAACATTAAACAGAGTTACGAGTATCAATTGATACAACAAATTTCGATCGCTTGGGATAAGTTGTCCGTTTTCAAAGATCAAGAAATTTGATATAATTTTGAAATATCTACATCTTTGGCTTTATAATTAATTTTACTTACCTTTTGTTGTCCAGATTTCCTATTGTTAGAATTACTTATTATTATCATAAATCTACTTAATCCAAGAACTTAATTCCCAGTAGTTCTAGGAATGTTTTTTTATTTATTGGTCTTCCAACATTTTCTATTCACTTATTTACTGTTAGCATTACGTTATAATGTATGTTGAAGGGATAAGCAAATAATATCAATTGGCACTCAAATTTGTATTTTTTTAAATAAAAGAAATTTTGGGATATAATTATGGAAATTGTTGTTGTTGTTAATGTATAAGCAGGAACTTAAATCTATCTATTGATAAGGATTTTTTACAGTACCAACTGCAGTAGATCCACGGGCGGACGCGAGATGTGCGCAGGAGTGCCCGAAGTTGATGGCACTGGGTCGATTGATGTTTGCCGCGTTAGTGAAGAATCTGTTGACAATAATTAAACCGTTAAACTTTTTATCGTTATTATGTCGTGACTTTTCTCTAGGTGACCACCAAATTTAACAAACTCAATTTATCCTTTAGCTATCATAATTTTTTTCGTAAGTAATATTTAAAATTAAAATGTATCTTTTTAAAGTATTATTTTTATCTACAAATGTGTATTATGTTATTGACGAAAATAATTGACCAGTCCAATATTATATAAAAGGATAATTATTCAAAATATATTTTAAATACACAATATTTGTGTATTATATAAAATCATCTATGGTGAGATCTATAGGAATTTTGGTGGCAATTTTAAATATTAATACGAAATACAGCTTCAGAATACTGTATGAAAGAGAGTCAAGGCAATATATTCTTATTAAATATTCAACCAATTTCGCGCCTTATTCGAACCACGTCTCAACTATAGCCTACGCTTAACAAATTCCATGCCAGTTTCTAAAAACTATGCTATATTATACACTGAAAAATATCTTGATAAATATATCTTAATATCTAATTTATTTTAATTTCGCCGACCTTGAAAATGTAATTTTTTCACTAGTCCGTAATATGTGAGTTTGTATTGAGTCCTGAGTCTAGTTGTAATTATCTATATAAGTATGTATTTACAAAAGAAAAGTAGTATATGCAGTATATCAGTTGTCTGGTTTCCATAGTACAAGCTGTGCTTAGCTTGGGATCAGATGGCCGTGTGTGAATAATGTTTCAGGGTATTATTATTATAATACCATACATTATTAAAGATCTCCACCAATAGATCGTGATATAATTATTCAAGGTCAAATTTGTTTTTTTGTCTTCTCTGCTCCTGTGATTGGAATATATTTTTATAATTAGTGCGTTATCGATTTTAAACCTATACTAATCAGTACAGATTTTTCTATTTATTCCATAATATATTAATTAATTAGTAATGATAGTTATCATCATAAATTCTATCGCTAATGTTGGTAAGGCCAGTGTTATTTCAAACACAAGTTACAATATCTTGGTGACCAAGGTTGGCGATGCATTGGTGATGTAAGAAATAGTTCATGTTTTCTACATTGCTAGTTATACCTAGTTTTAGCTACGTAGCTAGTTGCTTTAGTCAACAAATCCAATTTGAACTAAAGAGTTGAAAGGACTTATATGAAATGTTACCACATTGCATTTCTATCTATTAATGTTTCGTGCTATTCAGTTGTATTTGTTAGTTTAGTTCCCAACTGCTATTAGAGAAGCAAATGCAGAAGTTTCGACATACCCGTAATCAGAAACTTTTAAACCAACACAGAACTGCACTGTTGGTTTGTGCTGTTTGTGAAAATTTATTCAATCTTGCATACTTTTAACACAAAAATACTACATAAAAATCACATGTGGAGTTCATAACGGTAACATTTTCATCACAAAACTAGATAATATCCACTAAACTACTTAATCGGAAAATTATTCAGGTTGTAAAATTCTTAAGATCTTTTCTATATTGAGACCTAAATAGACCATTTTATTGATGGCAATTTTATCAGAAAAATATTAATCCTAACTTACGATTTCACCTGCGTGTGAGAGCGGGGGGTTAGAGGGCAGTTGGAGGGGCAGGTGTTAACTAGACTTCCACCCTCCAACCTCAACCTCCATCGACTTTATAATACGTAGCCGTCCTAAGTAGTCACCTCTGGCTATGAACACTATAATGATTATAGCACACAACAACTCTGAAAGGGATCCTTCGCCTTCGATCCTTTCGCCGTCAACCAGGCGTTAACCTAACAATGTGAAGTGAGAGCTGCAAGTTGACAACGCATCGGACCGCGGTAGATAAGCCTGCTGAGGCGAGGCGATTACGTCAGGATTACGATTAGTGTGCGCTGCAGTAGGGAATTTCCTTAAAAGAAATACTGAACGGCTCGAGTTCATACGGTGACGATCCCTTTCCCTGGTTATAGGTGTGCTATGACGAGGTTATATGTCTTGTTTCCCTGCCGCCTTTTAATTACAAAAAATATGTAAAAATATCTATACATATCTTACCATCCCTCTTCCGGAAGAGGCGCATCATCCGCCACTTCCTCACAGCTATCTTAAGTTTCTTCATCAGCAAACAGTTCACAAAAGCACGTATTACTCTGTGACGCCATATTGAACACATCTACTTATTGTCTATGGCTGCATAGCTTAGCACTTATGTCATTTACAATATAATTTTTTTACGATTAACAAAGCATTTTAAATATATTTAAATAATACTTCTGCAAAAGAACAACATCTATATATAAATAATATAAAATATATACATATGTATAATCTCTTTTAAATGTATTCATATTCAAAGCTATTATTAAGTTCTTCGAAGTAAATAAACGGTAAATATTTTTTCGCTTCATCAAAATAGTTAAGCGATAAAAAGATAGTATTTGCGTGTCACGTTCCAATTGAATGCACTTATTTTTATTAAATTCATGTTGTATAAAAAGCGTCACGTTTATATTAATATTTGGATCGAGAGATTTTTATCATGATCTGAAAAAACTGCTAACGAATTTATAATGGTTTTGTTACTTAACTTAAACACAAACGGTTTTACCTATAAATGTTATTTGGTTAGTAAAACAATGCGTTTCTTCTTTAAAAAGATTTATAGGTCACTTTTATTCAGACAAAACAATAAAAATATATACTAATAAATTTTCTGATCGTATGAAATGTCATCTCATAAATATACTCGAAGTGAAAATATTGAAAACGTGCCCGTAATTACGTTATATGGGCATTACAGAAATTCATTATCTGACAACCCAGCGGGACTTCTTCGGTTTGGAAGAGAGATTCAATCTATACGCAATATTTATCATGAAAATGACAATCGATTTCAAAATATTCTAATACTGAGAATTATATAACGATTTTTTTGATTCATGACACATTTATAGGTTTTAGAAAATCCAACATTGCGTGTCTTGATAAACTAAAAACCTGTGTTTTCTATATAACGATATAGAAAATCAGTATTAGACTTCGAAACAGCGATTTATATAATGCGATGTAATACTGGTGGTAGAGCTTTGTGCAAGCTCGTCTGGGTAGGTACCACCCACTCATCAGATATTCTACAGCAAAACAGCAGTACTTGATATTGTTGTGTTCCGGTTTGAAGGGTGAGTGAGCCAGTGTAATTACAGGCACAAGGGATATAACAATTTAGTTCCTAAGGTTGGTGGCGCATTGGCGATGTAAGCGATGGGTAACATTTCTTGCAGAGCCAATGTCTAAGAACGTTTGGTGACCACTTACCATCAGGTGGCCCATATGCTCGTCCGCCTTCCTATTGTATAAAAAAAACTGGTCTTTTAATAGTAATGTTATCAGAATTTTATTTATTTTCATAGTATCTCGTTATTATATATATATATAATAACGAGATACTATAAATATATATATTATATATTCCTTTTTCAAAAACGTATTGCTTGTTTTTTTAATGCTAGAGACAATCTGCCGAGCTTTCTTTAAACAAAATAGGAGGATTTATTATAACATTACAATATATTTACAACAATATCATATATAGATCGGCGTATCAGTAGAGATATTACGTAAATAGAAATGTTAAGTAAACCCATCTTATGTTAAAGTAACAGCCTGTTAATGTCCCACTGCTGGGCTAAGGCCTCTTCTCCTTTTTGAGGAGAAGGTTTGGAGCTTATCCCACCTCGCTGCTCCAATGCGTGTTGGTAGAATACACATGTGGCAGAATTTCAGTGAAAATTGACACATGCAGGTTTCCTCACGATGTTTTCCTTCACCGTCAAGCACGAGATGAATTATAAACACAAATTAAGCACTTGAAAATTCAGTGGTGCTTGCCCGGGTTTGAACCAACGATCATCGATTAAGATTCACGCGTTCTAACCACTAGGCCATCTCGGCTTTTTTATACGTTATAATTCAAACGCAATTAAAATAAACGGTGATCTGTCGATGACGTCCAAACACGACATATGGCTGTCCGTTTGACGTTCTGCCAGAGTGATGCCAAAAATTCTGCTATCACTATAGTCTCAAATTTAATAGTCAAAATTGATGACGGCGTCAGTCTCGCCGTTATATATATAACCACAATATAATCGAACATTAAGATAGAAACAGTGAGAAACATTGTATAAATACGACAAGTGAAGACAAACTCGTAAAACAAATTGTTCTACTTCGCAATGTCAATACAATTTGTACTGGAGACAGGATATTCGAGTCTAAACCAATCGGATCGTTTTACATTTACCATTGAGTGATTTAAATAAGGCTCATTGTTTTGTACAAAATTAATCACTACATATTATAAGTCTCCGCCGCTGTCAGCGATAAACTAAGAAACTACCGAACATATTTTAATACAGTTGTCGCCAATCAACGAAGTGGATTCATGAGGAAGATCTAAATGTATAATTCAAGGTTTGTATAAAACTGATCTTTGACGATGATTGTTGAAGACAATTGATACCGACCGGCTTTACTAACGTGTGTCGCGTATTATGCAGACCAATATTTTGACTAAAATATGACAAAATTTACTGCAATATGACAATATTTAGTCAATATACTCTTTCCATGTGAAGATTGGATAGGTGAGTGATGAAATAACTTGGAGTTAGTACTCCTTGATTCTTACGTGATATACGATATATTTTAACATAATTATAATAAATGTCTTTCCCGCTTTTTCGGTAGAATAAACAAAGCGAATCGGTGATAGCATGAAATATAATTTATCTTGTAAAAGGACGTTTTGAAGAGTAAGTCTTTTTTAATGGCATTTAGTTGGGCCAACAGGGCACTGATTATTTCGTCAATGTCACGTACGATGGAGAAGACGCGAAGAAGATTGATCGGTACTCGAGGTCTTTATTGACTTGTAAGACTACTTGAATAAACTTTGTTTTATTTTGATTGACATTTGATGGTACTATTGTTTGCGTGAGTCTTCTTCTTCTTCCTAGCGTTTTCCTGGCCTAGAAATGCCAGGGTCCGCTTTCCTTTCCACTCAAACGGGCTTGCAGAAAACCTTACCATCGAATTATAAAGCCTTTTGGAGGACATTTATCGTTTGTAGACTTTTTGATATTCATTGTTTTTTTTATATATTTATTATATTTATGATTTTAATGTATTTTAATATATAATTTTAGTGATTTATTTTTATAATTTTGGTTATTTATATAAGAATTATTTAAGAATATACAATGAAATTAATGTCTAAATAAATAATAAAAACTTATTGAGTGCTTTTAATCAATTTAACGTAAAAATAAATCGATAGTCGTTTGATTATGAACAAGATCATTGACTTTTAAAGTTCCTAATTTGTGTTTAATGTTAACTTATCTTAAAATATTACAAAGAATCTTCATTAATGCATTGATTGGTTGACGAAATGTTGCCATATCTATCCACTAACCTGCACCGAAACATTGTCAGAATAATCTCTAAATATTCTCCTAATTTAGGCTCTTACTATTATATTAGTCTATTATACTTGCTTTAACAAAATTAGTTTTATAATCATCAAAGTTTGTTCAAAACTGTTGTTTGTAAAAATGTTCGTATGAAAGTTAAATGACTTGTAAAACTTTATAGCGGATATGACACTGATATTCTGGCAGTTTCATGAAAGGCATATTTCGGAGCGATAAATATACTGCATTTGGAAGGCAATTTAAACATTTGATGCTGTTTCAAAGTGACAGATGGGTTAAATTTTAGTTTAAGGTCGTACGATTTTATGATATTTTATGCCAAAAATTTCCATAAAATTTGTTTAACATCAGACTAATGTTATAACTTTAAAAGTAATTTTGACTGTCTGTATTTGTCTTACCTTGTCAAGCTATAGATGAGGATCAACGTATATTTTTCCAATGCGACTATTTTAGTAGATTAAGCTATATTTGGCGGTATTATAAACGTTACTTAGCGAGTGATTAGTTAAACAATGCTCTGTCTTCTTCTTTTAAATTTATTTCGACTATAGATTTAATAATGGCAGAAAGAGATAAATCTGTTTTTAACTAAACAGCCACTAAGCCGTAACCGTTCACCGTAACAGCCTGTGAATGTCCCACTGCTGCGCTAAAGGCTCTCCTCTCCCTTTTTGAGGAGGAGCCACTAAGCAATTTTACAATATTATGTCCCTTGTATTATAGGTATTGAGGAGAAATTCGTGAACTTTTCATTTTAATATAAACATTAGAAGGCGGAAAACGAAATTGGCTACTTAAATACGCAACCGTATTACCTCGGAGATACCATAAAACGATTTTTATATAAAAAATTCACGATCCACTCAAATATCGGGTTACGTAACGAGGTGCTGTCGGCCTTTTTTAGCATTAACGGAAATTACATGCAATAAAAAGGGTAATGTTTAGTCTTTATATTTAAGTTTTAAGTTAATATAAAAGGCGTTAATCGTTTATTTAATATAAAAATATCAGGTATCAGTTGTATAGTGTTGTGTCTTAGAATAATAGGAAAAATAAGAGAAAATATTTTTTTAATTCAATCTCAAGGTCATATTTTTAAGGAAACGCTTATGACGCAATATCGTTTATCATGAACTGATTCATCCTTATGTATTATATACAATCATTCTTATGTACATGTGTTCGATAACATGCGTAAATATTATCGTGAGATGTAAAATGTTTTTCAAGCTACATAACAAACTGTCTTTACAGCCAACGACTAATACAATTTAAAAAATCGCTTTTGAATGATATACAAATAAAGCATAATATTCTTTTATTTTTATTTTATCGTACTGATATATAATAACTACAATGGCAGACATATGTAATTATATGTCTAGACAACCGAAAAACAAAATGTGTAGACTAAGGCTAAATTCACACAGGCCAGTTTTTACGTATACGTTTTTTTTTTTTAAAACTAAACGAACCGACACCACACATTCATGTTACACGTTCGTCAGATCGGTTTAAACCTGCAACTTGTAAAATACGGTGGAAAAGACATTCGTGTTAAAGGCAGTATAAACGTAAATATCAAATTATAAATAAGTGCATTAATTTATTATACGTTACATTTATTTTGTACACGTATACAGTTTTTTTTAATATTCTAGTAAATGAAATGTCAAAGTTGATTCTTTGTCTTAAATACAATAGTGGTTGGAAAAGATTATCGCTCTATGCGCGATAATACAATATTGGTATGCTGTACAGTGTCGGGTCTCGGACATGTAAAGTGACCATTAAAAAAAAACATCATCATAATTATCCTCATTTTTTTCGTCCACTGCTGGACAGAGGCCTTTTCTATGGCACGCCACTGAGCTCGATCTTCAGCTCCCAATCCGAAATCAGGATCAAACCTGCACCTTTTTACATCGCTAGGTGGCCCGAAAACTATAGCAAAACGAAAACTATTGACGTTTAAAATAGCTGTTTAGCGGAAGAATAAGTATTCAGTGACAAATGGGATTGCAAAAAGCCGAGTATAGTATATCTAATTCTACAAAATAATTAAAAACAGAACTCTGCTCCCGATTTCAGTTTATTTCAGTTTAAATTTCGAAAATGGTACGACGTTTAACGATTTTCGTTTGAAAATTTTAAGCAAGACTAACTACATAAATTTGATTGAAACTTTTTAATAAAGTTTGAACTTAATTGCTAACTTCATAGATCACGGTTATTACTTAGTCATTTTATTGCACAACATTGGGATTGTTTTTAAATAACGAAGCCTTTTTGACGATATTACGGAGAGAGAATCCATCACCTGGTTTTACGTGTTTCAACGCGCCCTATATTCAATGCTTGATGACGTAACGTATGTGTATGCTCGTGATACCTGTAGGGATTTAATTACACTATTTCTAAAAAATTTATACGGTGTAACATAAATTACCGGTATTTGGTTTTAAAGGTAAAAAATATTGTTTGTATATTTTCAAAAATATTCGAAATTCGAACGCAATCTTACAGTGACATCTGTTTGAAATACGTTTTCATTTAATATTGAATGAATTCTTTTTAAATATATAGACAGGCTAATGACTTGAATATTTAATCCTTAAACAAAATTTAAAATTATTGTTGAGGTAATATCTTTTTACATGAATGAATAATCAAAGAGATGAATAGGCGGAGGGGCATATGGGCCAACTCATGGTAAGACCCTACCGCCCATAACAATTGGCGCTATAAGAAAAATTAACCATTCCTTACATCGCCAACGCGTCACCAACCTTGGGAACTAAGATATTATGTCTCTTGTAGTTACCCTAACTCCTTCACCCTTAAAACTGGAACACACCAACATTGAGTACTATTGTTTGGCGAGTGGCTGGTACCTATCCAGATGGGTTTGCACAAAGTCCTACCCAGTATATAAATTAAAATTCCGAAAATGTTTATTTTTCAGATTAGAAATAAATTACTTTAAGTATTGACAACTCTAATCTTTCCGATCATCGTATGTGCCAAGTTTAAACAAGTTCAGCTAAAGTTGAGGGCAAGTAACATAGACATTGACATGACCCAAATAGAAGTTGAATGTACCAAGATATTTCCAAGTCTCTGTAAAAGGAAGCTACAATGAAAGCCCACGGGATCAAAATAATTTCGACTGACCTAGTTAGATAATTTATTCTACCTAGAAGGGCTACGAGGCAAATATTTTATGTATTTGAATCAAGAAATGCATCAAAAATAAACATTGTTACGTCATCGTATTGAACAAAATGACTTTAATCCTTTGAGCCATGAACATGTTAATTTTACATGCGAAATTTTATTTTATTTCACCAAAAGCGTAAAATAAATTTACAAAATTTACCTTTTCTCAAAGTGCGTCGTTATGCGTTTATGACATTGTGCTTTTCAATAGTTAATGTAAAAAAACAATTATCCCTAAAATATATACTTTGCGTGTTAATTCAACCTAATTTTGATTGATTATAAGGATAAGTAAAAATATTCATGTCGAATTTTGACATAAAATTTAATGCGAAGCAATTCCTGTACCTATTTTTACGTGAAGTTTACTCGTGCAAATACAGGCCTGAAGCATTGATATTTTAGTAGACACGCAATGGCTATCCATTCAGACAAACAATTGTTCGTCTCTTGTGTAGAGTAAATATATATAACGGTAGTGTTACGATTTTATTTTGCTATACTTCGAACGTTATATAAAAGAATACCTTAATGTCTTAATAGCTTGTTTTACTGACATAATAACATTTAACGTTTTTCAATCATAAAAGATTGAAATTGTATGATTTTTTCGATTACATAAAAGTCGTACATAAAAAAAAATATATGTAAAACTGTTTGCAGATTCTATGGAACAGTATTATTCAAAAATTTACTGATAAATTGTACATTACTTGTTTTGCTTATGCAAACGTAATCTCTAGTGCCATATTCCTTGTTCCGAAGGTCAAATACAAATCGCAACATGCGAATGGTTCACGTACAAGACCTGCCATTATTTTTTCGATGTGAATTTCCAATTATATATCACTAGAGACCCAGCCTGGCGTCTCACAGATTGCACTAAATATATATATACATATTATGTGTATCAGTACTTTCAGGATATATTTAAGGGGAATTCATTCCACCTAACATTTCTATGACATAACTTTATCGATTAGTACATGCACGCTATGCAGGCTCTAGAGTCGATAAGTAACATAATAAAGTTAGCTAATTGGTAATAAATATTCATAGATAGTACCTAAGTCGTCCTTGAAAATAAATTTGTCTATTTGAAGAAACGAAATAACACACAGGAGCTCTAGTCGATGATTAGGTTTTGTGTATGATGGAAATATAGGTGCAGGAAGTTACTATCGTTCTTAAATATATATATTGATTTAAAACGTTAAAAGCTAAGTTATACAAAAATGTATCTTCTCTTTCTCCCTCATCTCTAATTCTTTGATAGCTGTTATTTATTTTTATATCCTTCAGCTGTACTATCCTGTAACTATTAACTTCGTATCTCACTTTTAAAAATAAAATTAATTATTATAGTTAAAATCGTACATCATTCTGACATTTCAATATCATGATGTGCGATGATTCGAATTTGTTTTTACTAGCGTCTGAATATTTTATTGATATTTATGGTATTTAATCTTACAATTTAGTAAAAAAAAATCTTTGATTTATATCATTAAAAAAAGGTACACAAAAAGCTTCAAATTAGTTACATAAAAGGTTGAATAGGTGATCTCATTAAATGATAGTGGAGTTATCTCTTTCAATCACGCTGACTGAAGACTCTATATAGTGATGTTGAGGGATATATTATATAAGTTCATATTTTTTTATATACATATATGTCACATCGTCTGTCATTAATACGGACATTGTTAGGCGTTCTTTATATTTTATCTGTGAAAGCGAAACTCAAGTGTCACCAGGTATCTCTGTGATGGGTCTTTGTGGCGAGTGTTCGGTGTGCGTTCAGTCAGTTGCTTACCTAGAAACTGCTCAGTATTTCTATGACGACATTTCAATATCTTCTGCACCGTTGGTTATTCTTTGAGATCGAGTCAGTCAAAACAATAATTTAAAATTTCAAAAGTATTTTGTACCTTTAATTCTGAATTCTGACGTTTGTTAATATCAAATCAAAAGTTATTCAGTATTAGCATATTTACTTAAAATATTTGATGCATAAAGAACTTTCTCAATAAGGATTTTTCCTGTACTATAAACCCCACTAGTAGTCCACTGCGTGTTTATACATGTGTCAGAATTATTTTGAACATACACAGTTTCCGTTCAATGCTTTAAGTATAACAAACTTTTTGGTAATATTTGCATTCGATTAAATGGAGCGATCTCGTCAATATCATCTAGACGCCAAAAAAAATAACATCAATTTTTAAAGTAGAAGAATGATTTGTTGGCACTTGCCCACCAGTTGGTGCAAAGATTAGTGATTCAAATTCCAAAGATCTTACACTAAAATCCATTTATTTTCTCGATTTATAAAAAATAAATTCAATAATAGCCCTAGTTTCTCGACATATCGCTGACATACAAACTGACCCGTCCACGATCGATATGAGGCGACAAATTTGCACCATAAATGGAACGATGTTGATTTTGTTGCACGTGATTGATTGCTATACAAAAAAGGGTCGCCTTTTTTAAACCTTTAAATGATTCGAAGATTGAAGTTTTCTGTATTGTTCTATAATTTTTGTACAGTTATATAGAAACATATCACTTGACTTACTTTTGGGTAGACAATATATACATAAGCGCGATTGTTAGCAACGTTGTCAAGGGTTAAGACATATTACGATAAACCCCGTAAATACATTTGTTACGTAAATTTACTTTATATTGAATAGCATAAGCGCTGCACCTATATAAGTAACGTTATATCCTCATTTTTCACAATCAGATGGTATGGAAAATGTGATATGATTGGAAAGAGTTCCGAGGATCATAGGGTTTCTGTGTCACGGGAGTGTGGACTGCGAATTTTCAAACTCTGGACAGCTTGGTAGAAATTCTTGACTGGAAAAGCCGAAAACATTTTTTATTGGCATAACCCGGTGTTTGAACCCAGGATCTTTGGGTTTGCGACTTTATATGCCAAATGTATAAAGGTACTTGAGACAAGGTCGTCGTCTGACCGATAAACACGCTCTTACAATTTTCTAAATATTCAAAATATTCCAAGAAAAATGCACGTGAGAAAAAAGAAATAAACAAACACTGTTGGTAGCTGATGTTTCTTGGTCCTCTTTTGTATAAAACGGATGAGTTTATGTATGTTTTGAGTAAAGCATCACTTCGTCACTAGTAGCACGTAATTAGTAGCATGCTTAAAAGCACATTAAGTCGTGCGACGATAGGTTAATCAATCAATGACATATTTTTAATGTATCGTTTAAAACGAACACCAACGGAGGGGATGCTTAAGTAATTTTTCATAGTTCAATATTATACCTAACTTAATTCAACTTATTTCAGTGTTTATTACAACTGGTTCAAAATATAAAGTCTATTGAGAATAAGCGCAAAAACCTCAGTACTTATTCTTTTCCATATATTAAATTGTGTATCCTGTAAGAAAATCGACGACTTCTAACTCTACGATTTTTTTATCATATACATAGTAATAATAACTTGTATTGCTATCTTCCTAGTGAGAGTTTAGAGCCAGTGTAAATAAATAAAATACACAAGGGACAAATCATAATAATCAGAATAACTGCCTTCGAAATGAAAATGTAATAAAATAAAGTTAAATACAGATTCGTCTCGCTCGTTCTATTTCCGAGTTGCTAAATTTCACAGCACTGTGCAGTATAATTAAACTTTGAAGGTATAAAGTATTAAAGACTGCTCCTAAAGGATATTACAAAATCAATGACATTTTAGATTGCACACATTGGAAATTAAACGATCGCCTTTAGGCCATTTCAAATTAAAAAAAAACATAATTCTGTTATTATATATTAACTATAATTGTAATATATGTGGATATGAAAATAAAATAACCCGCTGAGTTACTTTCGCCGGTTCTTCTAAGGTCTGAGGTGTTTATATCCGAACCGGTGGTAGATTTATGACAATCAATAAGTAAGTGTAACGCTTCTATATTTAATAAAGATTTTTGACTTAAGAACGCGTAAATCTTAACCGATGGTCGTGGGTTCAAACCCATGGTGGTTCAAACGCAGCGTGGTGGAATAAGCTCCAAACCTCCTCCTCAAAAAGGAGAAGAGGCCTTAGCCCAACTGTGAGACATTAACAGGCTGTCACTGTATGTATGTGGTCATCACTATCCGTAGACAATGGCACCATAAGAAATATTTACAATTCATTACATCGTCAATGTGCCACAAATCTTGAGAATTAAGATGTTATGTCCCTTGTGCCTATAGTTACACTGGCTCGCTAACCACTTAAGTCGGCACAAAACTATACGAAGTATTATGTTTGGCTGTAGAATATGTGGTCAGTGCATGGTACCAACCGAGACGGGTTTGTCTAAAGCCCTACAACCAAGCCATCTAGACTAGAACTTGACAACATACATTGACTTGAATACATAGCATTCATTTATTATCTTGTTTTTCTGGTTCCAATTTCGCTGCGTTCTTACCTTCATCAGCTCAAACGAAACTGAGGAAAAATTTAGTTACATAATATAAAACGGTATGTAAATGTTTTTCATATCGTTTGATATACAAGCAAGTTTAAATAGGTACTTTCAATTTCTTTTGGTAAAATAATTTATACCGCATCAGTAATATATGGTAAGAACGTCCTTTCACCTAAAAAGAATAGTTGAAAAAACTATACGAGTTAGAAAAATATTGCAAAATACTTTCTTTGATGGAATATTTATAAATACTAATAAATTTTTATGGCTATATAAAGGCTTAAATATTATTAAATATTACGATGTCTATTCGTTTACAGTGTACGTAATTTAAATATATAAAATATTTTTAAATGAATTACATCAAAGCCTCTTAAGCAAATGCCTCCTCTTCTCTTTAGAAGAAGTCTTGGAATAAGCCCCAGCATATTGGGATACATATGTGTTAGAATTTCATCCGACACACAAAAGTTTAGTTGATGTTTTGCCTCACCATAAATCATATAAATATATAAAAAAAATAAGCACATGAAAAGTCAAAGTGCCTACCCGGATTAAGCCCAAGCTTTTTGATTAGGATCAACATGAAGTGAATCTAACCGCTAAGCCGATTTGACTCCTAGGATCTCGATATTGACAGCATATATATATATATATATATAAAACTGCTTTCAACTGCTTTTTTAAGTAAATATGCTTATTTTCTAGTTACCAAAACAACATTTTAATTTAGTTTACCGTTGTAACCTAATAATTGAAATATTTTGTATCATGTTTAAATAGGTATTACGTACCTTAAACGACAAATATATTATAAGATAAATATATACAACATAATAATTATTTATCCTTTGTATATTGTAATCGTTTATTACATTAAATAACTTACCAACTTAGAATCGAATATTATTACTATTCGCGTCTCATTCCAATTTAAATACTTTGAAAAAGACAACGCTTTATCTCATTTTATTACTCCCTTGAGAGGAAGACTAAGTAATTCTTTCCCCAGAGGAAATAATCGGAAATGCGATTCTACGAGGAAATGCAAGCAACTCATTCTGGCAAGAATTGCAACCTTTCCACGCGGTATTCATTTGGCTGCTATAATATTCTGTGACTAGCTGACCGTCCCGACTTTGTACGGGTAAAAATTTTATCTCGTGATATTTTTTAATCAAAGAGCTAGAAACGTTCGCCTACCGATCTATTCGCCCATACAGTGAACGGGCAAAGGCATCATACAAAATGTCCAGCGTCATTTTTTCATGAGTTTATTTAAATATTTCGTATATTTTTAAAATTACTGTTTCAAATTTCAAGTGTTAGTTACTATATCTATTTACATAGAGCGTTTACAATTTAAATGTTATTTATCTTGATAGTTATAATTTTTTTAATAATAAAACTGATTACAGTTATCTATAAAAGATATATGCTATCGTAGACTTTTCAAATAGATGGTTTGGTTTATGAGATTACGAACGACCAGTAATATTATCATTTATTTATATCACTAAAAAAATTACAATATCCAAATACACATACATACACATAGGGCTGTGTGCAAGCTCGTCTGGGTAGGTACCACCCACTCATCAGATATTTTACCGCAAAACAGCAGTACTTTGTATTATTGTGTTCCGGTTTGAAGGGTGAGTGTGCCAGTTTAATTACAGGCACAATGGATATAAAATCTTAGGTCCCAAGGTTGGTGGCGCATAGTGCCAATGTCTAAGGGCGTTTGGTGACCACTTACCATTACTTCTTACTTCATACTCTATAAAAAAAAAACATAACCAATAATTGTCACATAACATAAATATTACTTTTAATTATAGATAATAACAGCATACCTAATATTTCTTATTATATATACATATTTATTATGTTTAGCAAAATCAGATAGGTCAGTTTTAAATTTCAATAATAAATAAAATAATAAGATTATAGGAAATTTAAATTAAGATTTAATTACTCAATAAGAGTTTTATTATGATTTTTTTTTGCTATCGGTACGAATTGTCATTTTTATTTTGATGAGTGATATATGTATATTCAGTACATGAATTGGACGTATGGTTGAAATGAAAATGATTTTGTATAAGTGATACAAATACATTGCAGTATCGCAAGAATAATTATGACAAATGAGACAATTCGCTGTATCGGATTGATAAATTTATCGTTTAGAAACGCTATGTAATTTATTATCAAAATAGTCTGGAAACGTTGTCTGCCATGCATTATACACTAAACTATAAGATATATTATTTTAAATATACAAATTAAAAAACAAAATAATAATATACAAAATTTTTTTTTTTTTCTTTCAGTTTCAAATTTATTTTTGACATAAATTATTGCATAATCATGTTACCCAGATTTTGCATATCATTATCGTCACGATATTATTATTATTGGTAATTATATTTTCTATAATACTTACATAATGTGAAATAAATTCTTTATAAGCTCCTCTGAATTTATTAATATTTATGGCTATATATATTTTATAGACGCTTTTATTTAATTTAAATATTAAAAATAAGGTTAAGTTATTACCCGCCTAATCAAAAAAAAATAAAAACAATGAATTCGTAGAACCTCTACGATGGCGTTACGCTGTCATATTAGAGTCTACTTTTAAACTATTTTTATTTGAATGAAATTTATTTTAATTTAGATTAAAAAATAACATATTATAATAAATATAATACGGTATACGGCCACAATTTAATACGGTTTTATTTATTATAAAATTACTAAGCTGATACATTTTATGGTAAGCTAATGATTAGTGCAAATTACAAGCATTAGAATTTGTTTACAAAAAAAAATCATTTAATTTACATTACTCAGTACTGATTGCTTAAATATTGCTTATGTAAACGCGCTATCCAAAATGTTGACACGATCTATTAAAATGACGATTGATTTTCACAGTTTAATTTTAACGAATAATTTTTATAGAGATATAACACTGAATTTTCGTATAATATTGATTTAGGACGAAGAGCTATTTCAATTAAACATACGTTAATTGAAGGATAAAATCCAATAAAATAATCCAAATATCTGATAAAAGGGACAAATATTTCAAAAAAAATATATAAACGTTGATTAAAATCAACAAAATTAAATTATTATTTAAATAACCTAATTATCTAATAAAAGTACATTTTGTAAATGTATCACTTTTACTTCCTAAATTTCATATTCATTTAAAATTCGAACATTATCATTCTACACGCACACTAACACACTGCATCCTGTTACATTTTTATCACACAGCACGAATAACAAATAAAATTCCTTTGTGACATAAACGTCAGTTCCACAGATAAAACAGAATTGAATGAACGTATGAAAGGCGGGAAAAACGACAGTTTGTTAAAGGAACGCGTCCTCCACCCGCGGAGTCTCGTGGTCTACTGAATTGAGTGCCGATTCTGAATATGCTAGGGTCATATAAAATACTGGCTGGTGGTATTGGCCGTTTGATCACAGGCAAAGCTTGGAACGATGTGAAAAATATTTTATCCTGCTAGAAGAAAATATTAGAATTTATTTTAATCTGTTTTTTTAAGAAAAGATGCAACGCAGTCAAATTAAAACATTTTAAAGTCCTCATTATGTATATTCTAAATACCAGATGAAATTCCTAAGAGAATGAACGAATTTAACTAAACATTTTAGTACACTAAGAGGATAATAGTTTTATTGTACGTATTCCGAAACATTAAAAAAAGATTATTTGAGGCTAAAATCACTTTTATTAATTTTCATTTCTTTTGGATTAGTTTTTTGAGGCGAGTGACCTTTAGAAGTAGATCTAAGAAGTATTTTCTTTATTTTTCTCTCTGTTGATTTACTTCAATACCGTCCAAATTTATAATGTAAATATACATAATAAATTAAAAAATAAAGTCCTTTTCTAATTTAAGTAAATGTTTAGATTTCATAAAAGCTCCGATTGACGTGCGAGCTTTGCCGCGGCTTCTGTGGCTCGCCGGTGGAGCTCGCTAGCGGATCATCAAAAAACTGTACGTGGCTAAAATAAAACTACGCCGACATGTTGCCTTAAAAAAAAATTACTGTTTTGTTTTTCCGTGTATAACGACTACTTACAGCAAGCTTAAGACTTGCTCGTCGTTTAAGTAAACCTTAAGATAATCTCCAGCGTACTTTGAAAACTCCACTGAATATGAAAAGGTTATTACCCCTTTTTTGTAATAATGGTAGGGTTAGGATTAGCGGTTGGGCCACCTGATGGTAATTGGTTCCCATCGCCTATAGAAATTTTCGCCGTTGGAAATATTAATCATTCCTTACATCACCAATGCGCCTCTAACCTTGGAAACTGGTACGTTACAACATCCATCCAACCCTTGCGCCTGTACTTGCACTGGCTCACTTATCCTTCCAACCGGAGCACCACAATACTAAGTATTGCTTGTTTATATAGAATAGGAAGGCGAACGAGCATACGGGCAACCTGAGGGTAAGTGGTCACCAACGCCCTTAGACATTGGCATTGTAAGAAATGTTAACCATCGCTTACGTCACCAATGAGCCACCAACCTTGGGAACTAAGATGTTATGTCACTTGTGCCTGTGATTACACTAGCTCACTCACCCTTCAAACCGGAACACAACAATACAAAGTACTGCTGTTTTGCGGTATAATATCTGATGAGTGGGTGGTACCTACCCAGGCGAGCTTGCACAAAGCTCTACTACCAGTGCTGTTTAGCGGTAGAATATACGAGTAGGCCATATCTACACAGACTGGCTTGCACCCTACCACCAAGAATATGATTCTGATTGTTACATACTTTCAAGTTTTTTTATAAAGGTATTTTACGGTATAGAGTAAAAATTTAATACATATTTAATGATAAGTTGGCAAAGCAGTCAATGCAGGCAACCTGCTGCACCAAATGCCTTGTGTTTAATTTCCGCAAATGACAAATATAGTCAGTACGTATGTGTACGGGGGTTTCTCGAAACAAGCGTTTTAACGGATCGTTGAGTGAATAACATTTATGTATTTATCTTTATTCGCAAACCGTTTTAAGAGCACTATTTATTTATTACATCGTTTTTAACTGTTAATAATCTTGTTGATAAGGTTTTCATTGGTGTAGAGCTTTAAGAATATTAATACATAAATTAAAAATTATCGCGGGTTACTGATTTTATACATCAGAACCAAAACATAACTACGCGATCGCTTCACGTGTATTGAAATCAAATAAAATAACGATTCAATAGTGCTTTTATAAAGCCTACTAAATATGTTCAAGATCAAAGGACATTATGCCAAATAATATTTAATTTATCTTCTTGTCAATGTTTTTTTAAAAGTACTTAATAAGTTTTGTAAATTTATAATAAGAGACAAAAATTACACGAAAAAAAACGTTATCCTTGCAAGCAGTAGTAATACAGATTGCTGACTTCGCTTGGGGCTGCCAACAGTGTTCTATATAAGCCGGATACGCCGGTATTTGTACACTTCATCAAGGTGCAGTAGTAATATTGTGTATTTAATGTTTCATTTTATATTTAAAATAATATATACTAACATGAAAATATATATAAGTTCAAAATTGTACTAAATATATTCCATAAAGTTCCAGGAATATATATATTTTTTCTAATGTCTAAGCGAAAAAGTTTAAGGTTGAGCAATTCGTAATTTAAATATTTAAAAGAACTTCCATAATAAGTAAAACGACCTTTGCAGTAAAATTTATAGAAAAAAATGGTATTACCCGCTCATCAGTTAAAAATAGTTCTAAATTCGAAATAATTGTAAGGCACCGCCCATTCATCAATTATTCTATCGCTAAACATCAATACTTTATACCGACGTGTTCTGGTTTGAAGGTGAGTATAGCTTACAAGGCACAAAGGAATGTACTCGTAGCTTGTAACTTGTGTACCTGTGACGTAGACGGTGTAAAAAATCATTTATATTTTGGTAGCGTTAGTTATAACATTCGGGCAATTTGCTGGTCTAATTTCCCAAAACAAATACATATAACAGTAATGATCACAGATAATATGTTTAACAAGATATAAAGATAAAAATTGTTGGTAATAAAAACTTTTTTAATGAACCTCTTTTGAAGTAAATGTATTACCGCAGTGTAATGGCCCGTAAATTTAGTTGATAAAGACCTCGTTAAAGCGAAGGCTCTGTAACTATACCCGCACGTGGATTCGCAGATATGTCTCAGAAATACTCCGAACAAAACATTCTCATATTAAGTTTTTGTAACTTGAAATATGAATGGTTAGGATAAGAATGTTTGTAAGGATCCGGAGTTGCGTTAGTATGAAGTTCGATACTATACTAATATATATATGAGACGAGATTGCCCAGTGGTAAGAACGCGTGAATCTTAACAGATGATCGTGGGTTCAAACCCGGGCAAGCACCACTGAATTTTCATGTGCTTAATTTGTGATCATAATTCATCTCGTGCTTTACGTTGAAGGAAAACATCGTGAGGAAACCTGTATGTGTCTAATTTCACTGAAATTCTACATGTGTATTCCACCAACCCGCATCGGAGCAGCGTGGTGGAATAAGCTCCAAACCGTCTCCTCAAAAAGGGAGAGGAAGCCTTTAGCCCAGCAGTGGGACACTCACAGGCTGTTACGGCTACGGATATAAATGCAAAAGTAACTCGGTCTGTCTGATACGCTTCACGGTGTTACGCTCAACAATTGAACCGATTTTGATGAAATTTGTTATTATTTGGCTAATGATAGAAAAGTTTAATAAAAAACAGTTAATTAATAGTAGTTTTGTTAAATTATAATTTTATAATAGATGAATTCAGCCTTTTGCCGTCCACTGCTGGACGAAAGCCTCTCCCATAGAACGCCAACCATCCCGATCTTGGGCAGTCCGCATCCATCCCGTGCCTGCCACCTTCTTCAAATCGTCGGTCCATCTTGTCACAGGGCGCCCTACACTACGTTTGCCTAAGCGCGGTCTCCACTCTAACACGTGTCGGCTCCATCGGCCATCAATGCGCCTGGAGACATGACCAGCCCACTTCCACTTCAGTGAGCTAATTCTCCGCGCGATGTCGGTGACTTTAGTTCTCTGGCGAATGTCCTCATTTCGGATTCTATCGCCCAGAGAAACCCCAAGCATCGCGCGTTCCATCGCTCGCTGAGCGACCTTAAATTTGTGGACCAGTCCTACGGTGAGTGTCCACGTTTCGGCACCGTAAGTCATCACAGGTAGGACGCACTGATTAAAGACCCTGGTCTTAAGCGACTGTGGGATCGACGATTCAAAAATATGACGCAACTTCCCGAATGCCGCCCAGCCCAAACGTATTCTTCTTTTAGCCTCCTTCTCAAAGTTGTGCCGGCCAAGTTGTATAGTTTGGCCCAGGTAGATATATTCCTGCACAACTTCAAGTGGAGAGCCATTTACGACCACTGGTCCCGGGGATACATGATTGTTTGCCATAATTTTGGTCTTTTCAATGTTCATCCCGAGACCTACTCGTCTCGAAGAATCGCTCAGGTTGTTTAGCATCTCTTCCAAATCCTGCAGAGTCTCCGCCATGATGACAATGTCGTCGGCAAATCGCAGATGTGTAATGTGTTGGCCATTGATATTAATGCCGCGTCCGTTCCAATCGAGCGTTTTGAAGACGTCCTCCAATGCATTGGTAAAAAGTTTCGGGGAGATTACATCCCCCTGTCTTACCCCGCGATGCAATTGGATTGGTCTTGTGCTCTGATCTTGTACTTGGACGGTCATAGTTGCGGCTTCGTACAAACACTTCAACACCTGGATATACCGATAGTCAATTAGGCACCTCTGCATGGATTCCAGAACAGCCCAGGTCTCAATGGTATCGAAGGCTTTTTCGTAGTCCACAAACGCTAGGCATAGAGGCTGATTATATTCCTCGGTCTTCTGTATTATTTGCCTAAGTGTGTGTATGTGGTCTACGGTACTGAAGCCTTTTCGAAACCCAGCCTGCTCAACGGGTTGGAAGTCATCGAATTTCCGGGCAAGACGATTCGTGATTACCCTCGAAAACAACTTGTAAACATGGCTTAAAAGTGAAATGGGGCGGTAGTTCTTCAGAAGAGCTTTATCACCCTTCTTGAAAAACAGAACCACCACACTTCTGCTCCATGTCTTCGGTGTAGTACCATTATGGAGGACGGAATTGAAGATGTTAGCCAGCTCTCTCAGAACTGGTGTGCCTCCTGCTTTAAGAAGCTCTGAGGTAATTCCGTCATCTCCTGGAGCCTTGTTGTTTCCAAGTTGTCCGAGAGCAATCCTAATCTCGCCCAAATCGATGTCGGGAAGATCGTCTGATAGGTGGCGTGTCAGTCTGGCTCGTGGGTCATCCGCACTGTGGGACTCAGGTGGAGGTTCTCGTGATGAGTATAAATCGCCATAATACTTTTCGACTTCAGCGAGAATCTCTGGTTTTGAGGTGACGGTTGTGCCTTGTGTGGTTCTGAGTTTTGTCAGGTGACAACAGGAGGTATGTGACTTTGCAAGAACCTTTGAGCCCCTATTGAGTGCTATGGCTTCTTCAATATTCCGGGTATTAGCTCGTCTTGTGTCACGCCTTATTAGTTTTTTAACCTTCCTGTTAAGTGCCTGACACTCAGATGGCGTCATATTCTGATGTTCTCGTCTTCTCGTCATCTCGTTCAGAGTCTCGCCTGAGAGCTTCGACTTACGTCCATTGCTCTTTTGTCGAAAGTAATTTTGGCCCACTTCGCGGATGACACGCACCAGACTATTGGTGGCGTCGTCAATGTCCTGCCTGGTTTCCAACATGGCAAATCGGTTCTGTAGTTCCAACTGGAAGCTTTCGCAACCAGCTTCGACTTGGGGCTGAGTTGGTCTAAGAGTCGACTTCATTAACCGCGATCGTTCTATTTTAGTGTTAATATTCAGGGTGCCTCTTACCAGGCGGTGATCACTTCCAGTGTTTACCCTGTTGATCACGGAGACATCCCTGAATATTTGGCGCTTATTGGATAAAATGAAGTCGATCTCATTCATCGCTGTGTTATCGGGGCTTCGCCAGGTCCACTTCCTTTGGGGCTTTTTCTGGAAAAATGAATTCATCAGAAATAATCCCTGAGCCTCAAGGAAGTTTACCAGCATTTGCCCCCGATGATTCCTGTGCCCATAGCCGAATTTTCCTACCCTCGATTCACCATCTTCTTGTACTCCCACTTTGGCATTGAAGTCACCCATAACAATTGTGTAGAAGGTACTGGTACGAGACATAGCTTTCACTATGTCTTCGTACATGGCTTCGACCTCTTCGTCAGTGTATGTAGACGTTGGGGCATACACTTGTATTACCTTCAAGGCATACCTCTCGGTTATCTTTAAGACAAGGTATGCCACCCTTGCCGACACACTGCCAACCTCCACGACATTGCTTCTGAGTGACTTGTGGATCAAAAAGCCGACGCCACCTTGGGATGGTTGGTGTCCTTCTCGGAAGTAGAGTAAGTGACCGGAATCTAGTGTCATCGTGTCCTCGCCCTGTCTTCGGATTTCTGATAGACCTACTATATCCCAGTTAATACGACTTAACTCTACTTCCAATTCTGTCAGGTGTTCGTCCAGCCGTAGAGAGCGTCCATTATACGTGGCCAGAAACAGTCGCCGTTTGTGGTACCCTGCCGTAGCCCGGGGATTCTTAGCACCCCCCATCGCACCGTTACCATGGCCGGTACCGTGGCCAGGAATAGTGCGATTACCGGGAATTGGGGGCCGTGAATTTGAGTCGTCGCTCATAGGGGGGTTTTTGCCTTAGTCACCGCGCTTGGCAGGCGGGTTGGTGACCGCAGTGGCTGGAATCTTTCACTAATAGCGCTGCTGCCCGCTATCGGGATTAGCATTTTCGGATTCCAGCATTTGTGTGGTTATACCGCCACGATTTCGGTCGCCAGAGCCTCGTTCGTTGATTAGCAGGATGCACCACGAGCAGGTGAGGTTGACGGTAGGGAGCCTAGGTTGTTGTCGACTCCCCTTACACCCCCCTTATTTTATAATAGATAAAAAACGAATATTAATAGTTGAAATTTAGTAAGCCCAGTCATTCGATCTTTAGAGGTTTTAAGCACAAATATTAAGACGTTATTAATATGATATATCATTACACCATCACTAACAATACCGGCTGGGAATGAAAATACCTTAAGCCAAAAAAAATAGATGTTCAGACCGTATTGCTTAACTCATACATCGTATCTTGTTGTTTTTCAAAATAAAATTTAAAATTTCATTAAACAATTGAAATGTTTATTTCCGCAGCGATGTGTTTGGCATTGCGGGGGTGGCGGCGGTCGCATCGCGCGGGAGATGGTTGCGGCGAACTACTGCGCGGTGTCTAGGGCGCTGGTCGCCGAGGCGCTGGAGCTGGCCGTTCCTTGCACGAGCACGAGTCGGAGGAGCACGAGACCTAGATGCCGCTAAAGATTCCGCCAGGCATCTCAATACTCTACAATTCTCTTATTAAAAAGTTTCTCAACACTCTGATGATAAGATATATTATTTATATATTATTTACTTTTGAATCTTCATTTTATCTATATTAATATTAT
Organism: Nymphalis urticae; assembly: GCA_905147175.2. Lineage (NCBI taxonomy): Eukaryota > Metazoa > Arthropoda > Insecta > Lepidoptera > Nymphalidae > Nymphalis > Nymphalis urticae. The sequence goes on from LR990008.1 coordinate 2,906,143, forward strand.
AAATGCGAAAGGAACTCCGTCTGTCTGTTACGCATTCAAGGCTAAACCACTGAACCGATTTTGATAAAACTTGGTATGTAGCAAGCTTAGGCCTTAAAGAAGGATATAGGCTACTTTTTAACCGAATACCCGTCTCGCTCTTTATAACACGCGGTAACAAATATTAGTAATGAATACGTTTTATAAACGATTATTAAGTACTAAATACATTTCAAAATTTAAGTGAAAAGGATATTTTTTTTTAAAGAACAGTATTATACAGTTCTTAATTATAACAGAACTTATTAGCATATAAGCCGGACTTAGGTATTCCAATCTAATTTATATGTGGACGAGTTTAACAGCGAGTATTGATCGTATTTGCTGTAAGCGTGCGTTCTCTGTTCCCGATATTTCTTATCTACATATATAATTTAATTGTAGAAACCGTGTGTCTGTGTATTGAATAAATTTATCAATAAACGAGTATGGACGATAAAAAAAGCGTATCATAACAAGAAAATTATTTTTTTATATATATCGTAATAAAAGCGACTTTCGCGCGGACGATTTCGATACTGGAGAAATAATTAAACTCAATATTTCAGACATCATATAGGCCTCTGCATTGAAAGATGACTCAAGCAGCATCGCGAACTTTGTTAAAATTGAATTTTTACTATGAAATCTAAAACAGAGCGTATGACACAATTATTTAACTAGAATTTTCTACCAAAAGTTAAAGAATACTCTTTCATCTATAATGCATTTCCATTAGCAAATACTAAAAATATCTCAACGATCATAACTATATACAAGTATAAGTTCCAAGCCGATGACAACTCCGATACTATCAACATTTAAGCAATTATTGATGCATTCCTGTGCCAAATGATTATTGAATAGAGTTAAAGCGTATTTTTTTTTTAAATAAATAAGCTAGCGCTTACCTAGAAGATGCCTATTCACTCTAGACTATTTATGTATTTATTGTCACAGATAAAATATACTAGTTAAGAAAATTAGCAGTCTGTCAGTGACAAGACTTCATACCTGGACTGTAATTTACACTAGCGTCGAAATAAATACTCATAAAATAACAGTACTGTTAAATATCATTATTTAATATATTATTATATTATTATTACATCACAGTATCACCGTCAGTATTCGTGAATATTGACTGAAGATCGTAGGTGCAAATCTATCTCATGCTCAGCGGTGATTGAAAACATCAGGAACCTACATGTGTCGAATAAAAATTTGAATGTATTAACACCGACCTGCAATAGAACAGTGTGTTGGAATAAGTTGCAAGTCTTATTACCCTAGACGAGGTGTTTGACCAGCTTAAAGATATTTACGAGTTTAAAATGTAACTGATAGTATCAAACATTTCTATATATTATTAAATAACGATACGAAAACAAATCAAACCAAATCAATCAACAATTGGTAGCACATTTGTGAACGCAGCATTACAGGTGATTCTGCATTACAAATTCATTTTATTTCTTGGTTAAATATTCGAGATATCTGATCTTTAAGTCGTAAAGTGGAAGGGCAACTCGTATAGTGATTATTTACTTTTCTTTATGAAATTGCTAGGTTGACGGGTTACCACCTGATGGTAAGTGTTCACCACCATCCATAAACATTAGTACTGTAAAACATTTTAACAATTTTGGTAGCTAAGATATGTCCCGGAACATAACAATACTAATTTTTATTATTACTAAAATAGTACCAATATTTTAATATATATATATATATATATATATATATATATATAAATACTAATGATAAAATAAATTAATTTCACTTTATCACGGGTAAGCACATCTATATACCAACTGAATTTACTAATGCGTATTTAAACTATATCATATAAAAATAATTTTGTAACACTTCAAATATTATGTCTTCAAAGTGAGATTTCAACAGCATTGCAAGGAGCAAGTTATTGAATTTATGAACTTAAATTTACTTGACGAGTACAAGTTGTAAGTCTTCAGCTTGAGACTTAACATAAATTCGGAATGAAACTTAATTAAGTTAAGACCGAAGGACTTAGTTTTTGACATGTTTGAATGACATTTCATTAAAGTACAAAAAACAATGTGGCAAGGAAAATATATATTTAGCGTTATTAAAATTTGCTTTTAATTATGTTGAATATTTTAATCATTTTGTACGACACGACAGTTTGAAAAATTAATATTTGAACTCGACAGGGTTAATGAGAATACCATATTTGATTACTAATAAAAAAAGGCAAATTAACTGTTACGTCATGCAGTGTGAAAAATGCAAAGGGATTTTATTTTAATTTATTTATTATGTCTTCATTGCACACAATTTACAATAAATAGTATATAAAAGAACAAATATATATTAAGCACCTTATTTGACGTGTTACGACTTCAAGCTGTGTTACTAGGAAATCAATAATTATCATTTTTTTCATTTTATATATAGGCGGTATTGCAAATGGGCCACGTGGTGGTAAGTGGTTACCACCGCCCGTAGACATTGGGCATGAAAGTAACATTAACCATTTCTTACATCACCAATGCGCCACCAACATTGGGAATTAAAATGCTTTGTCCTTTGGGCTTGTAATTACACTGGCTTAACGCCCTTCAAACCGGAACACAACAATACAGTATTATTGTTTAGTAGTAGAATATCTGATGACTGGGTGGTACTTACCCAACGGGCTTGCACAAAGCCCTGCCATCTAGTACTATGATTATTTTCAGTTAATATATAACTTTAATATAAATTTAACGAATGAATAAATACGAAATATACGTTAAGTACGTTTTACGTTAATATAAACAATAGAAGAAATAAATTGAGAAAGATATTTTTTTCTTCATCTCATGTCGCATTCTTAGACAGATTAAATAACTCAGTGCTACCATTATTTGAATGTCATATTCGATATTTTTAATGAATATTATATTAGTATAATTAGTTATGCTCGCTTATAATTAGTCATCTAGACTCTGATTTTTTCTGTAATTTTGACAAATTAAATTGCTTTTCCTTAACATACATTTGATATTATTCCCAGCCTTCGTTGGAATAGTTCTTTCTACTTTATAAATTTTTCATAAGCTGTTTCCTTTTATTTTGACAAGAGATAAACATAAATAAATTTAAATGTATGTTTTAAATCTTTCCTAATAAATTCATAATATCATTTCGTCCAAGATATGAAATATGCTCGTATTTCATATCTTGGATAAAATCCAGGTCACGTCAAAAAAAAAATTACCAATCCTTATCAAAGATCAATTTATTTTTTCATAAAACGCACTGATAGTATTATATTCAGCCAATTCTATTTTATTAAATTTATTCATACATTCAAGCTGCAATTCATGTTGATTCGTGAAGATAATCAAAAGCGTCTGACTGCGTCGTGTTCTTAGTGAGATTTCAATTAAACCCACCCCATTGTCCTCACGCCCACGATGGTAACAAGGGTGGCATGCTTTAGACATTGCACATGTGGGGAACCTTTTTTAAGGCATTTTACATACGACGAATGTAAAATATTTTCTCTGTACCTTAATCATTAACTTTTCACTCCGGCATTTTCAATAGTCTCAATTTAAAGTGGATGAAACTGCAAAACGCAGTTAGTTATAATAATATTATATACTAAAAAAATCTCCGAAACTGCATCGCTGCATCTTCTTCATCTTCTCCTTCAGCTTTATTTATATTCTCGTACGTTTAATATTTTTTTCAGTTAGTCATTACAGAAAAAAAAAACGATTCCTCATTTATTAGTATCAATTATAGTGAGTAAAATATATTTCTTAGCATTTTATTAAATATATATACATACATATATAATTATATATATACATGTATAGTATATATATATATATATATATATATATATATATATATATATATATATATATATATATATATACTATACATGTATATATATAATAAGTAGATATTTATTTCACAGAATATAAATAATTAACAAGAAATTAAAATTAAATTCGTAAGATAAGAAAATTAATATAAAAGTAATAAAAATTAACTTTCGTTGGTTATTCGAGTTATCTAAGACCGCTGTTTCCTTAAGCCTCGTTAAAAACACGTAAAATAATGCAAATTATATTGCACCAAGTTTTGAACAGAAATAGCGAATGAAATAATTATTTCGGAAGCTCACTTAGCATCTGAGCTGCAGGTACATGAGAAAGGTACACTATGAGTTCTCATTTACATAATAATCCTATTTAGAGAACGAAATCGTATTTATTATCTGTAGTAGCAACCATATTGCCGCTATTTTTATAAGCAAATATTACAAGCAATTAAATCAAATTGACGACGTTAAATGAAATGTTAACATAACAATCGGTTCGGAATAACCGAGAATAACCGTCGAATTAAATAGTAGGTCTACTTTTTTAAAAATATTTTAAATATGTACTCTATATTAAATTAAATATATATTTTCTGCTTGCAAAATCAACAAAAAACTCAGTAAATTTTTATGTATTCCTTACAGCCTTATAAATTAGCATCTAGACCATAAATAGCAAAAAACTGAAAATACCTTTCAAAAATATTACTAGATTTTTTATAATAATTATGAGTTAATCAAATTGGCCATAGCTTTATTATTATTAAACCTTCAAAGCCTCTATATTGTCTATTATCGTATTCCTAACAAATAATTGATACTTTTATTTCCTCTAACTTCATTGGAATTATAAAATGGTTACAAAGTTTTTCTTCAAGGTCTATATCTGCTTGACCTTTAAAAATAGGGCAGTTTGTTCGTTACGAAGGCGTCAGTTTGTAAAATATCGGTGCTAAGATTCACCTGAGGCACTCCAATTTTGTAGTAGTACTTTTTAAAATCGAAGCCTCTATATCTGAACACTATACGGGCTTAGCGTGAAAGTTGCAGGTTTGGTCTTGTCTTTGCAATCGAAACCCACAGCACATTCCTATGTGCGTCTCAGATCATCAATCAGGGATTGCAAATAATCACAATGCATTTTGCAGAGATGGCCGTGTGGTAAGAACGCGTGAATCTTAACCGATCGTGTGTAAAAACCACTGAATTTTCATGTTCTTAATTTGTTATTATAATTCATCTCGTGCTTGACGGTGAAGGGAAACATCGTGAGGCAACCTGCATGTGTCGAATTTCACTAAAATTCTGCCACATGTGTATTCCACCAACCCGTATTGGAGCAGCGTGGTGGAATAAACTCTAAACCTTCTCCTCAAAAGGGAGAGGAGGCCTTAGCCCAATAGTGGGATAATAACAGGCTGTTACTGTTACTTCTCCTCAAAGGAAGAGAATAGTCCCGTTGATAAATTTTGGTGTAACTCACGACTATATGCTACACTACATAAACGTATATACTATATAACTGAACGCCGTTAAAATTCTTATATATATATTTATATCTACACACTGAGGACGAAGTTAGCCACATTATGCTGTATTATTTTATTTATTTTATTTTCATAGGTCTACAAAACAAAATGACAATTAAAAAATTCAAATGATTACATTTCTTTATGTAGACACGACATGTGTTTTTGATTAATGCAATAAAAAAAAAGTCTAGTCTATGACAGCAACAAAGACCTAAGCTTATAAGTTTTTTTAATAGATAAACAATTTAAACAGTTTTTTTTAACTTTATTATAATAAGTACCACAGTAATAATGATAATGACAATACGACGTATGTTTTTCTACCAAATTTTTTATTTCTCAGTTAATAATTAGTTATCTATACGAATAAAAAGGCGAGACGGCCCAGTGGAAAAGGAAACGATCGAAAACAAAATGATTGTAAATGTCGTGAGGAAACCTCTAAGCATAAGTCTAATTTCACTGAAATTCAGTCACATGTGTACTCAACCAACCCGGGTTGGAGCAGCGTGGTGGGTTAAGCTCCAAATCTGTCAAAAAGGGACAGGAGGTCTTAGCCCAGCAGTGGAACATTCACAGGCTTTTACGAAGTACAAATAAATATAATTGAAGTGTCTGTAATTTCAAAATATCTGCCTTTTTAAGTTAATATGGCTATTTGCGTAACCAAAATCGAAAGAGACTTTTATTTTAAACTACCGCCGCTAATTTAAATATTCTATAAGTTTAATACAAAAAAGCCATTTTATATTTTTTTAAAATGGCAGACTTTAAAAGATTTTCGAACACAAACTGAATTCCACACTGACGAAGCCGGATTTGCTAGTATGTAATAATAAACTACAGTACATACATTGTACATTTGTAAATTGTGTCGTAAAATGATGATATTGTTTATTTGACACGAAGAGCCAGCAAAGTGTAAAAGCCTATAAAAGCACAGCTAGTTACGTCATGGCCTCTACTAGCTATATGACGTAACAAGAAAAGTATAACGAATGGCGGCCATCATATTAGAAAAACTTTTACTAGCTTCAGCTTATTACTTACGAGGGCTGGTACTGCATTCCCGTTGGACGTTCAAATGAGAAAATGTTTATTTTTATAAAATATATAAAAATAAGTTCAACATTTATTTCTGGTAGATCCGTTTTTGGTATTACCACATCACAGTCTGCTTATCTAATACAATACTTTTTTTTAAATTATAAATAAAAAACAATTAACATCCAACGATAAATTTTTCAGTTTGAAATGACAGAATGTAATTACTCTTTACTAATTACTAGAGTTCAAAATAATATATTTTATTTTTAATAATGAATACTTTTTTGTTTAATTGAAAAAAAAAACGAATAATACCGACAAAAAAAAAAAAAAAAAGATAATGCATAAATTACAACCAATAACGATCTTCAATATCGAATATTCAACGAATAGTCAACAGTTCTACGCTCGGGAACTTTTCATCTGTTATATATACATACTTAATATGTATGTATGTATTCCTAAGAAAGTCAGCACCCACTTTGAATAATCTATTTTCAGTAATAAAACCTCTTTAATAATATGATCTGATCGTATCGTACTGGTGCTAAAGGTTTATGAAGAAGTAATTATTAGTAATGAAAATACATAACATTCGGCTGTGAACAAAATATACATATGTACTTATATATTTATTTTAAACTACACTCAAGGTCGTCTGTTCCTATAACGATCAACTTAATGCCTATGTTATATGTAACAGAAGACTGATATACATGTCTTATTTTAAATAAATTTATAAATGCATAATACATATATAAATTATACACCCAGACTAAGCGCGGGTAATCGAATCTGCAACCCCGGAGCGGAAGGCGAGGTCTTGGCAAACTGCGCTATCGGGACAGTCAAATCATAAATTTTAATACGTTTCAGAAATGGCGCTAATTTCACCATGAGTGCGAGTTGGTAGAAGATCGAATGGTTTTCCGTCACCGCCGAGCACGTATTATGTATATTTAAATTCAGAATATATATGTAGCGTTTGTTCAGACTTAAAGTTGCGACCTAAATTCAATATCCACGTGTTCCATTCATTGAGACATCTCGGCTCTTCTTATGAAAAAGTAATGTGAAAATATTGATGCTAATTCTGTAATACAAAATCTATAAAATAATTTACCTCGTTAAAACTACGACATTCTATCTTTTTTTAAATAAGTCATAAGAAAGAGAGAGACAGATAAACGTTATATGACGTCACAAGGTATTCGATGCCTTGAACATTTTTTTTAAATCTCCACAGACTATGTGTATGTTTTTGTATTTCGTTACGCTCACTTATTAGATAATTTAAAATAAATTAAATTCCATAAGCTTCTTGTCTCTGTTATAATTTAAAACGTAATGATTTATATTTAATATAAGATATGTTATGTAAAATATATCTCTGTATTTAATACCTTTTGTTATTTGAATTAAAGATAATTGTATAGCTCTCTACTAATTGTAGAGTCAAGGTGATTGCTGAACAGCATGATATAATCATAACGAAGATTCTCATCTCACGATAGATCTCACGTAGGTTTGATTTAATAGTCGTTCTTGAGTATATATACTTCAAAATATTTCTTACAAAATGGCGTCTTTTACGATTGTGCAGTTTCTGTGTTTATATGATTGTTTAACTTTTACGTCACAAAATAAATACAAATATGTAATATTTTACTTTAATATTCCTGTTATGTACATATATAATATATATGCTGACTTGTTAAGTCGTTGGTCTAATGTCGAGCCAATAAATAGTAGTCGGGTTTTTCTCTTGCCTAGGAAAGCGTAGTTCTTGGTTCAACACTTAGTGTCGCCTCAAAGTGGTGGGTTTTTTGATTGATGTGTTTCACAAACGTTAGTAAGTAATGAATTTTTACTAATATTTTTTTTATTGTTATTTTTAAAACAATAAAGCTTATATACATATTTGTCTATAATGTAATTTTAATGTAACGTTAAACATTCAATTGCTTTATTCGAGATAATATTTTATATTACTATCCTTCACAGAAAGAGCTACGCAGAATATTACACATTCAATCCAGCGCCTTAAGCAGTGTTCATTTGGGATAATGGAACGTAGCTTAGCCATTTAATTCAGGATATTAATTGTAAAGTTTCCATTTCATAAAATAATAAGGTTACATACTAATGTGTCACTACTTTACACTGAGGTCACACGATAAGGATGGCGAGCTAATTACATTAAACGTAATTGCAATTTACTATGAAGTAGTTTTCTGTTTTTAGATATGACGTAATTCAATTTAAATATTTAATTAACTTTTTTTATTATGTTTATTTGAAGGGTCGGCTCATATCACCGCCTAACTGTGACATCAATTCCCTCGCGCATGAAGAAATTTGGCAACGCCTTTCTTTGTCGCACCACTGAAAAATAAAATTCTTTCGACACGAGTTCCCCTCTTACAACCTAGGTTCCTTCATATGAAGCGTGAAGAGGCATCTTGTGGGCCGGCTAGGCGGGGGCGACTAGTGCAGAACATTCTTCCCGACTGTACTAGCCGTCGACGCGTTTGGACTATACTACCACTTACCATTAGGCGGAGTGGAGTAACTTGCTTTCCCGGTTTATATCATTACAGTTGCCACACAAAACAATTTATAAATTATTACTGATTAGTAGTAATGGATAGCCTATGAATGATTTATTGTTGTGTTGGCCTTCTTCTCCTTGAGTAAAGTTTCGAGTTTATTCCACGACGTTCCTCCATTGTAACTTGGTGAATACGTATCTAAATTTTATTTCATACTATGTTCTTTACATATTATACATTTTATCAAAATACGGCAATGGGACAAATTGTCCAATATCGATATGAATTTCACTGGGCGAATGCGTAGTATTTATAAAAAGTTAGTATTGAAAATGTCATATTTTATTCATGCATTCTGCCGTAGTCTTAGAGTAAAAGCTATGTGCAGCTTTCACCTTAAACTCTACAGATGGCGCTGTAGACAGCACGCACAGTACTTTTTGCCAAATGAAATATTCAGCTGAACGTTACGTTAGGTACAGAGAAAAGCGGAAAATGTATTCAACGTTTGTAGTTTCACAGTAAAATACTAGATGGCGTTGCTACATCATTTTTCAACAACTAAGGGAACAATTTCAGTTCTTTTATTATTTTATGTAAATGCAAAATTAATAAAATAAGTTATATATTCTTACATAATTACTATTCTTAAGTTTTTTCAAACGTCTGTGAAATAAAACTCCTATTACTTTCTACGAAAATCGTGAAAGATGCGTTAGATGTCACCACTCAGCAATTTTTCTTCCGAGTTACAAATAAATTATGTTAGCAACTTTATTTTTATTAAATTAAATAAAATCCCAGTGAGAACCACCACTTTCCCATTTACATTCTAATGACTAAATCATTTTTTCAATGGTAGTCGTACTATTTCACCTTCTAGTTTGAAGGAATTTCATATGAACTACTTCGCGAATACAAGCTCAATGGATATGGCTTTTAATTTTAGTCTCATCTAGTCCTCCAGATATCTTTGTAACTATTTATCCTGGTATTTATTACGATCTAAGCCGGCTCAACAGAATTGAGTTATATAAACTACGGATAAATAACTGATGCTCTTTGAATGGAATATTAGTATTTTGAACGTGAAAAAAATTCTAAAAGAACGCTGTGTGCTGAAGATTATTATACAATTAATGAATTTATGGATGATGGCACACCATGGACATAAAACGATCGCCTCCTGCCTATTTTTTCTACACGGAAAATTGCCAACGAAACATGATATAAAAAAACCGTTGGGTTTCTTTCGCCGGTTCTTCTCAGGGCTGGGCTGGGTTACCAGTTTGACTATCATACTGTTTGTTGAATAAAGTTTTTTTTTATCTTAGTTTGGCTTAACATGAGTTTTGTTTAAGGTTCGAATTATAGTGATAGTATTAACGTTATTATTTATTGTTTACATATATATTAAAATGACAACCTAATGGGCTGGCACAAATCCCTACATATACTTAAATTAATACATCTAATCTTCTTCTTCTTCTTCCTAGCGTTTTCCCGGCCTAGAAATGCCAGGGTCCGCTTTCCTACATCTTTGCCTCCACTTTGCCCGATCGAAAGCGTCGTCTTTAGTGAGATCGTGCTCTCTCATATCGTCCCTCACAACATCGAGCCAGCGCTTCTTGGACCTGCCGCGGGATCTAGGGCCTTCGACAACAAAGTCCAGGCATCGGTTCCCAACGTAGTCTGGCGGTCTGCGGCTAATGTGACCAAACCAACGGAGACGGCTTTCCTGCAACTTATCCGCTACATCGCAAACGCCAAGGCTACCACGGATGTGCTCGTTACGAATACGATCTAGTCGCGTAACGCCACACATCCACCGCAGCATCTTCATTTCCGCGACGTGAAGTTGCTGAACATGTCTCGCGAGAGCTGGCCACGTCTCGCTGCCGTACAATAAGACCGGTCGGATGATGCACTTCCCGCCATTTGGCCCAAGCTGCGTTTATTCGAGCTCTGACGTCGTGGTCGATCGTACCAGACTCGTGCAGTACGGACCCGAGGTGTTTAAATTTTTCCGTCTTGATAACGGATTCTCCGCCTATTTTTATGGGTTCGGGGTCCATACTGCCACAGGCCATATACTCGGTCTTCGCAACATTTAGTATCAGACCACCCCTCGCTAGCACACCCTTCCACTGGTTCACCTTTTGCTCCAATATCTGCTTGTCCTCATCTACCAGTGCAATGTCATCAGCATACATCATGAGCCAGGGAGACGGCTCATGGGCTTTCGCTGTGACAACGTCAAGCACTACACTGAACAGAAAAGGACTCAGGGCCGAGCCTTGGTGGACACCAACTGTGATCGGGAAAGGGTGCGTGTCGCCAACGGCGGTCCTTACTATTGATTCCGAATTATGGTACATGTCTCGGATAATGTCAATATAGATTTGTGGCACATTCTTCATCTTCAAAGCCCACCAGATTATTTGGCGTGGGACGCAGTCAAATGCCTTCTGCAGGTCTAGAAACGCCATGTACAGCGGCTTATTCTTTTCTCTATGGGCCTCGGTTAGTATTCTTAGGGCGAAGATGGGGTCTATGGTTCCACAGCCTGGGCGAAACCCATACTGACATTCCGAGACGGTACATTCTTGCCGAAGCCTTGAATCGATTACGCGTTCGAAGAGTTTCATGGTGTGGCACATAACCTTAATACCGCGGTAGCTTTCGCAGTCCTATACACTACCTTTGCCTTTATAAACTGGAGTAATGATACTCAATCTCCAAGAGTTGGGCATCTTCCGGCTAGTAAGTATTCGGTTAAAAAGGTCAGTAAGTAGGTTCACACCATGAGAACCCATCGCTTTCCACGCTTCAATCGGCAGGTCGTCAGGGCCTACGGCTTTTCGGTTCTTCATTGTACGAAGACATTTGAGTATCTCGTCAGGTGTTACCGGTGCAACAAGTCCGAGATTAGGAGGCAGTTCTGGAGGAGACACATTAGCGTGTTGTGTGTTAAGCAACACGTTAAAGTAGCTGCGCCACCTCTCGTTCACCTTAATTGCATCGCAAACCAAAGTGCCATTAGAGTCTTTGACACAAAGACATTTTGTTATGTCTTGTGTCGCTTTCTCCCGAGCCTTTGCCAAACGGAAGATAGTCTTTTGGCCCTCGTTTGTCTGGAGCGTGTCATACAAAGGTGACAGCGTCTGGTAACGGGCTTTGGCAACTGCTCGTTTGGTGGCACATTTAGCTGCTTTATACGCGTCTCGGTCTTCAGGAGATTTGGTCTCTTGCCACTTCTTAAACTGTGTCTTTTTCTCTCGAACTGCCTCCTGTACTGAGCCATTCCACCACCACGTCTCCTTGTCGATGACCCGGCCTCCCTTCGAAGTGCCAAGCACCTGTTTTCCAATGGTATTCACTGTTGAATGGATCCTAGACCATTGACTATCTACTGATTCTTCTGTGTCTGTGCTTAACTCGGAGCTAGCTACGAATTTACAGAATTCATGCTGTTTTGGTCCATTCAACAGCCACCATTTAGTTTTAGGTCTGCTTCGTTCAGGCACTTTTTTACTTGGTACTACCAGCATGTCCATGACAAGGATGCGGTGTTGTGTTGTGAGGCATTCCCCAGGAATCACTTTGCAGTTAGTCACTCTACCAATTTGGCTTCTTCTTATGAGCAAGTAGTCGATCTGGGTGGAGTGCGGCCCACTTTTATAGGTGATGAGGTGCTCGGGTTTCTTTTGGAAGAAAGTGTTAACAATGGCAAGGTCTGATAATAAGCAGGTGCTGAGAATTGACTCCCCCTCTGCATTCTCACGACCATAGCCGAAGCCGCCATGTACACGTCCATATTCACGTGACTCCTCACCAACATGGCCGTTCAAATCTCCACCAATCACGATGCTCTCGGTGTTCGGAATGCAGCGGAGCATGTCTTCCAAGTCATTCCAGAAGGCTTCTTTCTCCGATGCAGAGCCACCGACCTGTGGAGTGTAGGCGCTGATAAGATGAGTAATTACTCCTTCTATCAGCAGCTTCACCCGAAGAAGTCGGTCGCTCAGTCTATCGACTTCTAGAATACCGTTCTGGAGTGCCTCAGATAGTACTACGGCCACACCGTTCTTCCCTGAGGGGGAGCCGGAGTAGATCAACTTGTAACCCAGTCCAATATCACGGGACTTGTTGCCCTTCCAACGAGTTTCTTGCAAGAATGCAACGTGAACCCTGCGCTTCGTCAGTACGTCAGCCAGTTCAAGGGAGCGACCTGTGAGAGAGCCGATGTTCCAGGTGGCAAAGCGGAGCTTCTTTTTAGGTACTTGCTTCTTTAGCCGTGCCCGTACTTGACACGGTAGCCCTTTCCCACTTGTCGCAGGTTTAGGGCGATGTGCCTGCGCGTCGTTTTGCGGCGACGCCCTAGCCATTGTACCTAAAATTATTTTTTCCACTTCCATAGTAAATGGCGGGTACTGGTTTTATAAGGAGCGACTGCCGTCTGACCTCCTCAACCTATAGTAGGGAACCAGTTCAGGATAGGGGGATATTGAGGAAATTTGGTGGGAATTTAAGGTATAAGGATACTTATGCCACGGAAAACACAGGGTGTAGCATAAGTAGCTTGGAGAAGGCGGGGTCGCGTGCCCGTATGCTTATATCACTTATACCGGACAGGTACAAAGATACAAATACCTCCTGCATTGTACAAATTAATACATCTAATAAGTACATATTTTGTTATTGTATCCGATTTAATGAAAATATAATGAGAACATAATTAGTATAGCTTAAGAGAAAAAGATTATTCCCGCGCTTAATTAGAAACTGAATGAATGTCAATTAATTAATGTAAATATGATATTTAATTTAATTTATAAAAATCTCAGAAATGTAGGGATACCCTTTAATAAAATTAGTTCCATATCAACAGATTAGTAGTTTCTGCGTAACGTTGTAAAACACAAATAAATAATGCTTACCGCTTTACAACAGTAACAGCCTGTTAATGTCCCACTGCTGGGCTAAGGCCCTCTCCCATTTGAGGAGAACGTTTGGAGCTTATTCCACCACGGTCCAATGCGGGTTGATAGAATACACATGTGGTAGAATTTCAATAAAATTAAACACATGCACACACACACATGGTTTACACACATGGTTTCCTCACGTTTCCTTCACCGTCAAGCACGAGATGTATTATAAATACAAATTAAGCACATGAAAATTCAGTGGTGCTTGCCCGGGTTTGAACCCACGATCATCGGTTAAGATTCACGCGTTCTAACCACTAGGTCATATTGGCTAATATTTGTGTGATACTTAATTGTTATTTGCTATTTCTGTTTCTTTCTTATCCTTTACAAACAAAAGAGATAGTATACCTTTCTTTCGCCTTGGTGAGTTCGCTGGTGTACTGTGCTCCGAGCTCTGATCTGCTGCATATTCTGTTCCACTGCTATCTTGTGGAGCTAAAGATAAGATGTTGCCTGCTGGACAGCGCTCCCTGCTTCTACTGCGTTGCCAGCGAGTCTAGAAATATTTAAAGATTTATTCAATTAGTTATTGTTAGTTTATTATCTTTATTATAAAAAACTATTAGTCCATTATTATTTTAAACATTAAATTTTTTGATTTTTATAATTATGTTTTAAACATATAGGTATTATTCAATGAAACACATAGAAAAATATTAATTTCTCGCATGAAAAATCGATGTTACAATAAACCGATCACACGACTTTTAATAGCAATATTTTAAATCTTACAGTTACTAAATATTAAAGTACAATTCGATTAAATTACTTTTTACAGAAAAAAAAATGAAACAAAATTGTATTTTCTTATTTATTGGCGATGTTGTCTAATGTCTATGCTAATATTATAATTCTTAAGAGTTTGTTCGTTTTAACATAGTAACAGTATATACCAATCTGATTTAAAAAAATGAGAAGGTACATAGACTAGAATCATGAAGATCCAGAATCCAAGATGGCGGACCAGTAATGTGCAATGCGGGTAAAACTTGTTAAAACTGAGAAGCAACTAGTGAATTAGTGATAGTCTTACTAGAAATCGATTCAAATCAGCAAAACTATAATCGCAAATTACTGAATTATAAAGAGTATTTAAAGGTGCCGTTTAGTCTTCATTTCATTAAAATCGGTAACAAAATCAATATTTAAAACTGTCTGTGGTTACAAAAAAACTTTTAAACAATCAATTATTTATTTTAAACTACCGTTACCATCCTTAATTTAATTTTACTGGTGGTAGAACTTTGTGCAAGCTCGTCTACCACCCACTCATCAGAGATTCTCCCGCAAAACAGCAGTACTTGGTACTGTTGTGTTCCGGTTTGAAGGGTGAGTGAGCCAGTGTAATTACAGGCACAAGGGACATAAGATCGTAGTTCCCAAGGCTGGTGGCGCATTGGCGATTTAAGCGATGGGCAACATTTCTTACAATGCCAATGTCTAAGGGCATTGGTGACCAATTACTATCAGGTGGCCCATATGCTTGTCCACCTTCCTTTTCTATAAAAAAAAAAGAATTTATAATTCAAATAGGCATTATACGTTAAATGGCCTATTTTGGTTGAACTTTCTGTCAGAAATCGTATTCCACGCTGGCGAAGCCACGGGTTTTGCAAGTATTTTAATAAAACGGTTTCAACTTTAAATAATTGTAGATTGCCAAATGGGTCCTCTATCGATATGAGACCTCCTCCCATACACAACACACTACGAAATAAAGGGGCCGAATTCTACTAAACTATAACGATTACGATACATTCCTGATTCAATTCCGACCCAACTTTGATTATTTTATATTTATTCTAATAGGAACCGTATCGATATTATGTTTACATATACCGTTATGTCAAAACAAAACTTAATTGTCAAAGTTTATGCCAATAGTCGATAATTAAATTAAAGAATAAGATATCGGATAAACGGCAACGATCACGCTTCGATTCGATTACGATAATTTGACAATTTGTTAGTAGAATTGCCTCTCAGGCCATTTCTTTCACAGTCAATGTGTTAAGGAATATAATATATTATGTCCCCTGTTATATATATTATATAGTAGTAATTATAATTATACTGAATCAAACAACCGCCAATACAAAATATTTCTTAGAGAAGGTAGAAGAAATGATGATTGGTGTGAAACACAGGTGCACTCCCTGTTCCTTAACTCTCATAATCCGATGGAACGGCAACTTGGCGCGACTGGAAAGAGTACAGACGCAGGGCCAACGGCTTTACTTGCTTTCCGAGGCACAGGAGTGTACACACTTCCATCTTACAATCTTCGACAGCAAAACACAATAACTTTTTATTGGCCTGACTTGGAATTTGACCCTAAGACATCGAGATCTGCGGTCTTACATCTAGCCAATAAACCAACGAGGCAGTCAGTTTAATCTTAATATTCAATAATAGAAGACGTTATCAAGTATTTCATAAAAGGGCGTCATAATAGGAATAAGCGATTAAATGAACCTGAACAACTTAATCCCCTGACCTTTCAACCTTGTTTACGAAGTCAAACTATTTATATAATTTAATAATAGCTGCCCCTGCGGTTTTACCCGTTATGTTACGTCCCATAGATCGTATTTTAATGTTATGTACGGTAAAATATTTTACAATGAACTGAGACTGGAATTTAAGATGAGAACATTCGAACACACAAAAACTAACAATTCGGCTTCATAATCAATAATTTTAATTGCATGAAATGTAGTTTTACAGATGTTATTTGTTCTTTATAAGTATTTAATAAATTTCGCCCACGGTAGGCAAAAAAAAAAATTGTTAACAAGTAATTAACATTAAATTCAGATCACACCAATAGTACATTAAATTTATGTATATTTAAGTGCA
This sequence comes from Nymphalis urticae, assembly GCA_905147175.2. NCBI lineage: Eukaryota > Metazoa > Arthropoda > Insecta > Lepidoptera > Nymphalidae > Nymphalis > Nymphalis urticae. The sequence goes on from LR990008.1 coordinate 2,923,007, forward strand.
TATTTACTAAATAATATAATATACATAATATGTTACTGATTCAATTCATATTAGTTTAATTGTTAACATTACACATAGCAGCTTTTCTAAATTTTTATTTACTTTTAATTACAATAAATAATATTTAAACTATGTTGATGAAACATTAACGTATATATATATAGTATTTTATTTATAATAAGTATAATAAGTGTATATTTTTTTAATCACATATGCGCGTAATTAGCGTAATTATTTGGATAACTTTAAACTAATAATTGTCTTAATTTTTGGGTACATATTTGGAAATCGATTTTTATTTGAACCATTCCATGCAACAGATGAGCTATTTGTTGTAGTTATGATCTGTAAATGATATACGTAACAAAATAGCATAAATCGATTTCGAACATTTTACGTGTGGAATACCGGTATTGGTTCAAAATATCATTGCAGATATGTCTATTTATTATATATATATTTTTGACATATCATGTAGTAATGTATATATATAAGTATCAATAAGTGACAAGCTCTATCGTTCGTGATATCGAACCGAGAATATTGTCTAAAAAGATTAAAAGTTTTCGTCTACTTCTTTTAATACAATGTCAGTATTATGAAGAATGATCATGTCTTGTCTGATCCGCTATCTATCAAGTTAATTTATTTTATCTTCTGTTTAATTATAGATAAAATTCTTAAATGCACCAATAAAGTAAGTAAAGCCGGCTTTACACTCGCCTATGAACCGCAGCCGCGAACTTTAGCAGCGATTCGTGAAAAAAATGGCTCACACACTTGCAACGCTCTCTTCACTTCCCTCTTGGGATTTAAACCGACACAGAACGGGGAATGCCACGCAATGCAGAGTCGCGAAACCATTTACATTTGCGTACGACGACTTTCGCACCGCGAGTGTATAGTGGCTACAAACATTTTGGCAGATAGATAAAAAAGTTGAAATAAGAAAAGTTTTGTCTTGAAACTTTTTTTTTGGCACACGCGGAAATACGTCACCATATTTCCAAAACTATTCGAACTTATGTATGTAAAAATAGAGTTTGAAATCGTTTGACATAAAAGTGACATGATTGTAATAAAAGTTGCTACATATGTATATGTATTATTTGTAGGAAATTGTTTGTATTCATTTTGTTGTTGGATAAGCACAACTTCTATAGAAGGGCACTCCAACCGCTATGCCAATTGTTATAATAATACGCAAGCAAAACATCAACATGATCTTGCTCAATGTATGACTATTGAAATGTTATTAATTATTATGTTACTATAATTGTAGTATATAAAAATTATCTGTTACTTTTTTAACAATAAAAAGTATTTTGTTTTAATTGGAATAATTAATTGAAAAATCACTACCGTCGTGTCACTAAGTTCTTGTGTTTGTACGTGGGGATTATATAGTTCCACGATCTCGACCAAGGATAGCAGGTTCGAATCTAGGCACGGACAACTGAGCTTTCATTCATTTCATTTCCGCTAGGAAGAAGTCAAAATAAATTTTAAAGTTTATTTTCAACATGGACCATAATTAATTAATCAAGCATAATTATTTATACTTTTTTAAAAGAATGCTTACGAGTTTTGTTTTGCTGCGTAAGTCGGGATGGATAACTAGCTTCCTATTAAAACGCAACAAATGAAAACTTCGCATTAATTTGAAGTTTGAAAACAAGTTTTCACGTAATCGTAGCAGTTCAATTAAGCGAGTTAACTGTTTTCGTTAAGAGGGGTCTAGTTAGACTGGTTAAGATCAATTAATCACTGAAATATGTTGACTAAATCAAATTTTAATTGGAACTAGTTTGTTAATTAATCTTAGTTCTTAAATTAAAAAGAATGGGGAAGCTTATACCTTATATAGAGTTATTACATATCTACGATATAAGATTGCGATATTTTAAACTAGTTTTAGCCCACGTCCTGTTTTGGGTTGGGCATAAAAAGTAGACAATGTCTCGGGGTCCAAGCTTACTTCATAACAAATTTCATCAAAATCGGTTCAGTGGTTTTGAAAGCGTAACAGTCAGAGTTACTTTCGCATTCATAATATTAGTACAGATATTCTTTTATATATTAATAATCATAAAAAAAATCTAACGTAAATAAACAAAAATCTTTAGTAATATTATAAATGCAAAAATATTTATTTATTTGTTAGTTACGTCATACTCAACTCTCAACTTGCATGTGTCAGATGAAATTCTGCCACATGCATACACACCAATTCACATTGGATCAGAGTGGAATAAGCTCCAAATCTTCAACTCAAGAGGAGATAAAGCAGTGGTATGTTTAGAGACTGTTAGTTTACTACTGTTTGATATTGCGTTATAGAACACAAAATAACGTTATTTTAATTAAATACCTTTAAATTATTAAAAAAGTGTTGCGTCCGATGTACAACGGAGAGCGGCGCGTGGTGATGAGCTGATCGGGCACGTGGCGGTGCTGTTCGTATTGGAGATGAACAAGACAGCTCAGAGGCTGACTTAGACAGCCTCCCGGAGAGTGCTTCTGACCGCTCTGGAATAAAACAATGTTAATTATTTATAATTATATTATAAAGCTGGTGTGTCTACGTGATAATCTGAGAAAATAGCAGTCTAATTGGAATAATTGTTCTTGTGTTAGAATTCATTTATTGAGTACTGGTTACCCAACACATCTTCGATCAGGAAGTAGAAGAATATACATAAAATGTTAAATCATAATACATACATATAACTCTATTGGTTTACATAGCGTATCCCAGTAAAGCTCTCGGTTCACGTGGGTTTTTTCCGACATGTTCATTATCGGTATTTCAGCCAATTAACAAAAAACCATAATAAATTATACATGTAAACCTTCTTCATAAAACACTCCGTTTGTTGGTGAAAACCGTATGACAGTCCACATGATAGTTTTTGAGTTTATCGCAGACAGACAGACGCGGGACTTTGTTTCACAATATGTAGTAAATATTATATGAAAGCTAGATCTCTAAAGATTGGAACAGAAACCATAAATGTCAAACTATATGTCAAATTGTAAGAAAAAACTGTATTAATTGTACGTGTAATTGTATAAAGGCTAATGTATTCATTAATCATTAGCGTCAATTACTATACATTACGATGCACAGCTAATTATTATACATAACGATGACAAAATCGCACCTCAATTACACAGATATTCATACATATATTTTTACAGTATTTGAAATGAATAATATACTGGCATAGCATAAGATTACTTTCTAGATAGATCTATTATCGAATTGCCTAGTTTTTAGCCGAACAATTTTGCAGATGTTCTAAGAAAATGCTAAGTTATCGCTGATAATAAACTCCTTATTATTTTGTTATGAATTGAAAATTTTAATAATTTTTGATTGTCTATTTTGGGTGTCTTAACGAAAATAAATGAATTAAAAACTGCGTTTTAAGTTGAAATAAGATTTGAATGACTGTCGTATGCACCAAATACAGAATTGCAACATAAAGTAAACATAGTTTTTGGAATACCATATCTTTTTAGTATCAATACTTTTAGAGTATGACATATTATTTAATATAATTTATTTGAAATGTGTCGGCCATTGACCTCGTTTACAGATACGATGAATAATATAGAAGGATGAGTTTTCTCTGGGATCCGAATTATTTTCCGTTTCCCATATATTTCGAGCTAACATCAAAACAAAAATATTTTTTTTTTACATAAATTATAATTGTCTCCACAACATTTTGAATCCGGGCGAGGACATTTTGAGGACCGGGAACATTTTAAATTTAATTTCCTTTACATAATACATATGTATCTATAACTAAATTCAACATACGTAATATATTTCTTAAAATTTATCTCTACAATTTTTGACAACTTTTTTATAGGTATATATGGTTGTTGTGTGATGCATTTTTTATAATATTAAAAATATACCTAACTAAGTCCACGTGGTTGTTTATTGATATATCCGTTTGATTGTTTTGTTTATTGATACTTGTCGTGTCTACTCTTATCCTTAATCAGTAACGAAGAAGGGTTTCGAAGGGTCGCTACGGACCCATCCTCGGTGATACCCATTCTTTTCTAATATGACTCTTGATTCAATCCTTTATTTATCCTTTTTGATACAACTATCTTATTTTATTTGTCTTAGAAGCCGAGATTACCAAGTAGTTGCAACGCGTGATTCTTAATCAAAGACTGAGGGAATATAGAGTGCATTGTGTTTGCGCACACACTTGTGCACTATAATATGTCCTGCGCAATTGGCTAATCTCTCTCGAGAATGGTTAGAAGGACATCATTCGTATATATTCTCTTTTAAACAAGCACTATACAACTTTAATTAAATATAAATAATATGTGTTTAATTTAATATGTTATTTTTTATATATTGGTTCCTGTTCTTGTATCTTAAATTATGAATAAAAAGATAATGAAAATATATTCTATGGGTGTACAAAACACGTCTTATTAAATAAAAAATCTATTAAAAAATCGACTAAACTCGATAACCTTTTTTTCTAAACCTTATTCCATTCGAAGAAGAAGTAAAAATAAACAAGCAAACGTACAACAAACAGTTCTTGATTAATTAACAACTAACAATACTAATCCATATAATTAGTTCTAAGCTTTACTTCAAAAGTTCCAATTATAACTTTGCGGACATTCAAGCCGCCATATTTTCGCGAATTCCTTGTGAACGTTATAGATTATTCAAGATCGTGACCAATTATATCGTATCAAGTCGATGTCGAAGTTGTTTATTTGTATTAATTCCTCTTGCGGTTTGAATAGGCTATAGTTTGTTAAATGTTTGTTAACCTCGTTTATAAAGAAGAATGGTGATCGCAGTTAAATAAAATATTTTGTGTAAAACTTTTGCCTCCGCTAATAACGGATTGTCTGGAATGCGAAGGCAATTTATCATTTTCAAAGAAAATTGCATAAAGTTTTTACAATTCAAGTTATGGTAACTTAAAAATACAAAGCTCTTTTTACCGTTTCTAAACATTTTCAATTTATATCAAATTATCTTTGAAACGTTATTTAACAGTATTAAATTCAATGTGCTACTACCGGTTTGGAATGTAGAGTCTTCCTAGAAGAACCGGCAAGAAATACAGTAGTTAATCTTTTTCAACATTTTAGTTACAGAGTCAATTAAACACGATTAAATTTACACACTTACTATAAGTAGTGGTCTTACTGTGCAACGGATCTCAGATTCTGAGTTCGAATTCCGGATCGGTTCTCGTATTAATAAAAAGTATTGGGTATATCAGTAGCAGTCCAGATTGTTCGTGGTGTTTAAACACTCGTCTTGCTTCAGAAAGTATACAAAATCTCTTCGATTCGATTGTTGTCCCATCAGATATTGTGAGGAAGGGAATAGAGAGTGAACTGTCTTTGTGCATACACTTGTGCGCTATTATATCTTCTATGCACTTACAACAATACAGTGCTACAAATGGCCGACTTAGTCTTAATCTGTAAGACTCGATCTTAAACAGCGACCATACCCTTGTTTCGGCAGATGCATCTCTCGTGTTCACAATCGACCAGTCAGCTAAATGTCCAGAAGTATTATAGGCAATTATTATCCATTGTGAATGTTTCAAGTTTTCTAAGCAACACGAAAATTGGGTCAAAAGTATCACCAATAAAAAAGGTTCCGCAATAAAAAAAGACCCTAATAATGTCGTTACGACACACTTTAAAAGAGTCGTTTTTAAGAGATACTTTAGATCTAAATTTAGGCGATTCTTTACAAACGTAGCATAACATTTTTTTGTTAGTCTACACAATATTTTAGCTGTTTTATATTTAATGGATTTGTTTTTGATAAACTACCACACAATTTGTATCAAAGATCAGTTTTGTAAATATCTTGGATATTATAGTTACGTTTTTAATGCATCTTTTCCACGCCAGTATCAATAGATGTAGATACAACTAGACTATTTAGGGGCAGATTTGATAGAATATTTATATTTGATATTTTTATATAATATATATTATATTTTTAAAACTAAAAGACAACGATGATCAACAAACAAATACGATTTCGTACAAAAATGTCGACGTGACAATGAATTATTTAATTTGAGATTATTGCGTTTATTAGGAAAGACACTTATATAAATAAACTTAAAAAGCAAAACCTTATCAAAATATGACACAAATCTTTAGAACCGTTTCGGAGAGGAACTAAATAAATTTATGATAACAATTTCTCGTTAAATATTACAGTATGTATACAAGCTGATCGCTCTCTGACGCTATCCTTGTTATTACCTTTCTTTTTTTCCGAAAATCCTCTAATGTTTTTGCCTATCCACATCCAAGAACATGTCAATATCTTCTTAGATAATTTCGTTACGATCAGTTCAGTCGTAGTAAAGTAGCAGACAGACAAGCGTGTTACTTTTGCATTTATAATTATTCTGTGAATAACACGTTGAAAAGATTTTTAATCACTGCTCGACTTTTGGAACAAATCTCTCAAAAAAAAACAAATTTATATCATAAGTGTTTTAAATATACTAGGTATTCTGGTTCATTGAATAATGAGTGCCAGCCAACCAGTATAATTACGCACAAGGGTCACAACATGGTAGTTCCCACGGTTGGGTGGGTGCATTGATGACGTATGAGATTGATATTTCTTACAGTGCCAATGTCTATGGCGATGGTGACCATGAAGTTACCATCAAGTTGGTCATTGGTAAGCCTGCCTACCTCTTTTAAATAAAAACATGTATGTATATCATTTTACTACCTTAAACTACGATAACACATATAACAATATACATACATACGTGTGAAAGGAAAACTAATATTTTAATCGTTTAAAACTTTTCGTTTTCGTATCGTAGCGCTCTATTTGAACCCTGAAAGTTTTCCCAACAAAACATACCATTGAGTTCCACGTTTTCGTTTTTACATCAAATATTGAAATATTTCAGACTCACAGTTAACGCGAGCATGAAATATACCGTTCAGAACACACATCGAATATTTGATTGGATAAGTCCTCTCTTTCTTTCAATATCGGCGAAAGCGAGATACATGATATGCGGAAAACGGATAAATCTGCTGCTAATTTTGCTGATAAAGGTACACTAGAAGACAATTATGATATTATAAAAATAAAAAGTAACAGCCCGTAAATGACCCACTGCTGGGCTTTTCCTTTTTTGAGGAGCAGGTTTTAGAGCTTACTCCACCACGCTGCCCCAATGAGAAAGAATCACCAGCAGATAATGTGCTCCAAGAGGCGTATCATTTATATGTTTTGATAACCCAAAAAAAACACAACAAAGTAAATACACGTATATACTTGTATATAAGAAGTAACTGCCGTTTCCAATTTCAAAACGCAACATTATATTCATCTAAAAACCCTATTAAAGTATTGTGTTTCACTACAACCTTTTTGCTTTAACTTAAAAGGAATGTCACAAAAATCACTTATTTGTATAAAGATACAAACTAGGGTAATCCCGTTAACGAGACTGCGGGGAGAATGTTTCGTATTTCTGTCTCTTTCATAAGATTGACTGTTCTCACGTGTGTGTAAGTGCAATTATAAATGTTGGATTATTTTGTCTATTTTCATTAAATATTTAGACTGAGCGTCCGTGTTCTTATTTTAATTAATTGCTTTTTTTATTGCTTTCGATTACTTAAAAGTAATCTCAACAGTGTAATTGTCTCACTGACAAGTCCTACTCACCTTTTAAGCAGATCTTAATTCTATCACATTACTCCAAAATGTGTTAGTGGATACATATTTGGTAGTTCATTCGATACGAGCAAGCGATGAAATATAAACACAAATTATGTACATGAAAATTCAATTGCACTTGCCCGGGCTTATATCTTCGAATAAGATTCACCACTGGGCCATATCCGTTCCCAAAATTCTCTACTATTATCAAATTAAATATGAAATTAGTATATCCTAAAACCTAACCGGATAAATCATACAAAAACCGGTAAAAACCGCATCAAAATTCAACGCGTTGCTTAGAAGTTTGCGAACAAACGGACAGAGATGTAAAGCGTTTTTATATACTTTATAAAGATCTGACATCACAGTACAAGTACATTTTTAAACAATTTCCATTTTATTCCAAACGTTTTGTGAATCTTTTTATTTTAATACTTTTGTAACATATTTTGTTTTACTTTGCACATGAGTTTAATTTAAACATTCGAGTTCTTTCATTAATTTTTATGACATTCGTTTAAATTCATAAAGTTGAATTATAAATGTTTTATCCATTAATAGAAAGAGATTAACTTTAGACATTTACTAATAAATGTTATAAAAGCGAAAGTAAGTTTGTCACGCCACGTTCACGTCTTAACGACTCAAACAACGTCAATGAAACTTTTCATACACGTACACCTGTAACACCTCCACACGTAGGTGAAACCTTGGTCGGAAATTAATTCTTAATATAACTAATAGTTTGTGTCAAAATATCTTGTCTAGTATAATAATTAAAGACTTAGTACAATTTTGCACGTAGCTAACTTAAATTAATGTTAATTTAATCCTAAATCGAAAATTATTTGTTAAATTTGAAGACAAACCCCCAAAGTCACTTCGTATCTCATTTGTGAAAACTGTGAAAACCGACTTACGGAGATACGCTATTATGATTCGTGTATTCTTTACTCACTACGTGCTATAATTACTATTATTACAGATAATCTATAGATATCATAAAGAAGTTACATTGATTAAATTTATTAAAAAAAAACGGGTGAGGGCGGTAAAAAAAAGATTCAGTATAATAAAATGTTTTAAGTAATTAGTTTATTGATTTAATAAAAATATAAGAAAAAAAACAAAGAATAAGAAAAAATAGCAAAAGCTACAATGAATCTAGAAATAAGTTTTACTAGAGCAAACATTTTTTACAGAAATAATACTTTTCTACATCAAAGATAAACACATAAAAATATCATAAGAACTTAATTAAAATAATAATAGCGTCTAAATGTCGCGAGGCTTCCGTTCACATTAAAAATTTTGAAGTTGAATGAAATAGGTTTCCCGAAAGGCTGACGCACTTGTACAATGTAATGCACGAACTACGCATACTTTGTAGAAAATAGACGAAAAAAAGAAATAACAAAATATACTTTTACGTATACAATTCTTTAATTTCCTTTGTAGGACTTTGTGTAATTTATTTTAGTACCCCCTGGCCAATTGTTTTATCGCCAAATTACAATCATTTTTTTATTTCATCGTTTCAGTTTGAAGGCACCAAGAAGCACCCTGCTAGTGTAGATATTAATATATGTGGTATTAGTTTCCATTTTTAGCAGTATCGGTGGTGTATGAAATGACAAATATTTTTACACGAACTTGTACAAAGCCGTAACACAAAGTGATATTATTGTGTTAAGAATTTTTAGTGACAGTTAGCTGGGAACATGGACCACATGGCGGTCCGTGTGCACAATTTCTTACATTAATGTTCCTTTTGACTGTTTACAGGCCCTCTTACTGAAGTTTCATTTAAAAGTCCCAATCCATTAGAACAAAATTTATAGCGAACAAATATAAATATATGAATTCGTAATTATAGCGAACAAATATAAATATATGAATTCGTAAATTAGGTCGAGGGTATTTATTGTTATATTATAAACGTTTCTACAAATAAACGTCAGTTGGAGCACGTTAAGCTCATGAGTAACAGACTCATTTCACGACCAATTTACATTGTGCTCAAATTACGATTTATAAAGTCAGCGAACGATTTATCCTCTATTGATATCCCAAGATAACAAATTATTACGTATACTAATGGACACTTATAGAACAAAATGAATATGTTTTTTTTTTTAAATTAAACTTTAGTAAGTAACTTAAACTTATTATTAACTGTTTTCTTACATTTTTCTATAAATACATAATTATATGTATGAATAAATATTAATCCATACATTTGTCAATATACTGAAAGATTAATTCCTTAATGATATTAAAAATAGAACTATATAAATCGTATTAACAGGCAAGCGCCGCTGTACTTTCAAGGAAAACGTGACGTGAAATTTCGTGATGAATCTTGCATGTGTTGGATGCGATTCTGCCACATATGTTTTCCACCAACCCGTCTTAGAGTAAAGAAAGGAATAAGCTGTTAACCTTCTCAAATAGTAGATGAGAAATTAGCCCAGCAGTGAGACAATTACAGGCAGTTTTTATAGTCAAATTGTAGGTAAACTCTAAAGAATATTTAAAACATCTCTAAACTTTTAATTAGTTCTACAATTGAATACTTCAACGAAGGGTTAAAAAGGAAAGAACAAAGGTGGGAATGTTGAAGCAAGAATAGAAGCAAAAGAAATCAAGTCTCAAAATCTCAACTCTCAATTACTTCTTCAAATTTAGTACATAACGTAGTAAACCATTTTTATATAAGACTTTCTAACAGCTCTCGCTAGAAAACATTTTGATAGGGATTCGCAAGAGTAATTTCTCACTTTTGGGCTAAGACAAAGTTTTCTCCGTTAGAATAGAAAGTTTGAAGTTATTCTACGCTCATAAGCATACAAGAGGTACATTATATCAGTGCATTGAATAGTCTGCTTATTGAAAAAGGTTATGCGCTATAAATTTCTAGCTGTGATCTTGAGTAGAGAAGTGTTAACCATAAACTTCAACCAATATGACCGACTTTATTTCCATACATATTGTTACATGACCAACTGTATGGAAATACGGTTGGTCATATTGGTTGACATTGGCTGTATTTCCTTACAGTTGGTCATATTTGTTGACGTTGGCAACTATATTGCAGTACATCACAGAATAATATAACAAAATTATGTTGCAACATAATAAAATCAAGAAACAAGAAAGATTGGTTTGCTTAATTAATAGCAATTACAATCGCACCAAAGTAGAGACTACGATATGATAAAAATTAAAATATATATTATTTTACAGTATGACAAGATATTCTATTTTAGATGTTGACATTTATATACTACTTACGTTTCCACCCGCGACTTCGCCAACATTTGAAGAGGGAGGTGTTGGGTCACCTTATGTTCTTTTCCTTATCATTGATCAATCATCAAATTTTGTGTGCAACGTGTACATGATCGGTTGAACAGTTAAGACGTAGACGCGTAACAAGCAAACAAACTCATGTGAGTTTGTAATATTTGTAGGGACAAATGAAATTGTATTTCTACAGTCAATAACACTATACTCTGCCTGCTGGAATTGTACTTAAATCGTCGCAGTTATATATATTTCTTCAATATTGTATTCAATTCAACGTATAAGTGTTACAAAAATATAAATAAATCTAGTTTCTTTTTTATTGCGCCATTTTACGTACGTCAAAGAGATTTTAATATATATTAAGTACGACGAAGCAGCTAAATTCGTTCTCCTGCGTTTTATTACTGAAGAGATTTAGAAAGTCATTGCTTTTGACATAACAATAGAAGTCCCCTTCTTTTGTGAGGCGCACAATTTATTAAGAACATACTCAGCGGCTCATTGATTTTTTTATCCAAATAGTACACATGAACTTATGAGGATTTGATCGTAAGGCCTTTGCCAATAAAATTGGAACTGACACTTAAAAAATAAAAAAAGCTCTTCATCGTCAATACAGTATTTTGTACGGTGCTTTGTCCCTTGTGATAGTAATTTTGCGTTAGTTCAATAACAAGTTTTGATGTTTTGCATTAAAAGGTCTGATGAGTGAGACCCAGGTGGGCACAAATTCCAGCAGTTAATTTGCAGTTGTAAAATATTTTTTATATATTTTGTTTTATCTTATTTTTGATACGGCATACAATTTTTAATAAAGCTAAATGTAATTAACTGAAAAATCAGATATATATATATATATATTTCAAGGGTGACGTTGCTCAAAATAAAAAGCAACAGAAAATAAGAAAAATATGGATAATTCATAATAATATATTATAATATCAGACATGAATGAAGTATGTACTATAGTGGATGTGAAAGTACGAAAAATAACGAAGACTAACGAAAAATAACGTCATTTATTGCGCGTATACGCACGCGCGCATACATTTTTACTCGAGGAAAACATATTCTCGCTGCGATAAAAGCAGCTCCAAAAAATTACATACCAATACGTGCGTAGCTGAAGGCAATGCGACTATCTTGTCGGTATCCGAGTATACACATCATCACGTGAGCATACATACCGCACCAACGCTACACTAATAAATTAGATTAGACAAAGTTTTAAATATTGATTAAATATATATAATGTATATGTCTTTAATTTAAGATGTTATTTTTTTGTATATTGGTTCCTGTTCTTGTATCTTAAATTATTAATAAAAAAGATAATGGAAATATATTCTATGGGTGTACAAAACACGTCTTATTAAAAAAAAATTGGTTACAATATTTCTATTAAAAAATCGACTAAACTCGATAACCTTTTTTCTATACCCTATTCCATTCGAAGAGAAGAAGTAAAAATAAACAAACAAATGTACAACAGACAGTTCTTGATTAATTAAAAACTAACAATACTAATCCATATAATTAGTTCTAAGCTTTACTTCAAAAGTTCCAATTATAACATTGAGGACATTCAAGCCGCCATATTTTCGCGAATTCCTTGTGAATGTTATAGATTATTCAAGATCGCGACCAATTATATCGCGTCAAGTCGATGTCGAAGTTGTTTATTTGTATTAATTCCTCTTGCGGTTTGAATAGGTTATAGTTTGTTAAATGTTTGTTAGCCTCGTTTATAAAGGAGATTGGTGATCGCAGCTAAATAAATTATTTTCTGTAAAACTTTTGCCTCCGCTAATAACGGATTGCCTGGAATGCGAAGGCAATTTATCATTTTCAAAGAAAATTGCATAAAGTTTTACAATTCAAGTTATGGGAACTTAAAGATACAAAGCTCTTTTTACCGTTTCTAAGCATTTTCAATTTATATCAAATTACCTTTGAAACGTTATTTAACAGTATTAAATTTAATGTCCTACTACCGGTTTGGAACGTAGATTCTTCCTAGAAGAACCAGCGAGGAATACAGTAGTCAATCTTTTTCAACATTTTAATTACAAAGTCAATCAAATATGATTAAATTTACACACTTATTAGTGGTCTCATTGTGCAACAGATCTGAGATTCTGAGTTCGAATTTCGGATCAGTTCTCGTATTAATAAAAAGTATTGGGTATATCAGTAGCAGTCCAGATTGTTCGTGGTGTTTAAACACTCGTCTTGCTTCAGAAAGTATACAAAATCTCTTCGATTCGATTGTTGTCCCATCAGATATTGAGAGGAAGGGAATAGTGAGTGAACTGTCTTTGTGCATACAGTAGTGCTACAAATGGCCGACTTAGTCTTAATCTGTAAGACTCGATCTTAAAGAGCGACCATACCCTTGTTTCGGCAGATGCATCTCTCGTGTTCACAATCGAACAGTCAGCTAAATGTCCCAAGTATTATAGGCAATTATTATCCATTGTGAATATTTCAAGTTTTCTAAGCAACACGAAAATTGGGTCAAAAGTATCACCAATAAAAAAGGTTCCGCAATAAAAAAAGACCCTAATAATGTCGTTACGACACACTTTAAAAGAGTCGTTTTTAAGAGATACTTTAGATCTAAATTTAGGCGATTCTTTACAAACGTAGCATAACAATTTTTTGTTACACACACAATATTTTAGCTGTTTTATATTTAATGGATTTGTTTTTGATTACATTAAACTACCACACAATTTGTATCAAAGATCAGTTTTGTAAATATCTTGGATATTATAGTTACGTTTTTAATGCAAGATGCATTCCGTGCCAGTATCAATTGATGTAGATACAACTAGACTATTTAGGGGCAGATTTGATAGAATATTTATATTTGATAGAATTTTTATATAATATATATTATATTTTGAAAACTAAAAGACGACGATGATCAACAAACAAATACGATTTCGTACAAAAATGTCGACGTGTCAATGAATTATTTAATTTGTGATTATTGCGTTTATTAGGAAATATACTTCTATAAATAAACTTAAAAAGCAAAACCTTATCAAAATATGACACAAATCTTTAGAACCGTTTCGGAGAAGAACTAAATAAATTTATGATAACAATTTCTCGTTTAATATTACAGTATGTATACAAGCTAATCGCTCTCTGACGCTATCCTTGTTATTACCTTTCTTTTTTTCCGAAAATCCTCTAATGTTTTTGCCTATCCACATCCAAGAACATGTCAATATCTTCTTAGATAATTTCATTACGATCAGTTCAGTCGTAGTAAAGTAGCAGACAGACAAGCGTGTTACTTTTGCATTTATATTTATTCTGTGAATAACACGTTGAAAAGATTTTTAATCACTGCTCGACTTTTGGAACAAATTTCTCAAAAAATCAAATTTATATCATAAGTGTTTTAAATGCCGACAACAATACTTGGTATTCTGGTTCATTGAATAATTAGTGCCAGCCAGCCAGTATAATTACGCACAAGGGACACAACATGGTAGTTCCCACGGTTGGTTGGGTGCATTGATGACGTCACGGTAGCATGCGAAAGCGATCTCGTGGCGCTCCTCGTTAAGACCGAAAGGGTACTGGGAGGTTTTAGTGGGGAGGACGGTGGCCTTCTGCCCCGAGAGTCCCACATAACCGTCTCGGTCGTGGACCGGGCGGTAGGCGTAAATGCCTTTCCTCCTCGACAACAAAAAAAGGGTGCTTTAATGAAGTATGAGATTGATATTTCTTACAGTGCCAATGTCTTTGGCGATTGTAACCATGAAGTAACCATCAAGTTGGTCATTAGTAAGCCTGCCTACCTATTTTAAATAAAAACATGTATGTATATTATTTTACTACCTTAAACTACGCATAACGCATATAACAATATACATACATACGTGTGAAAGAAAAATTAATATTTTAATCGTTAAAAAATTTTCGTTTCCGTATTTGAATTTTGATTGATTTTGAACCATTTGAACCCTGAAAGTTTTCCCAACAAAACATACGAGTTCCACGTTTTCGTTTTTACATCAAATATTGAAATATTTCAGACTCACAGTTAACGCGAGCATGAAATATACCGTTCAGAACACACATTGAATATTTGATTAGAAACGTCCTTTCTTTCTTTTAATATCGGTGAAAGCGAGATACATGATATGCGGAAAACAGATAAATCTGCTGCTAATTTTGCTGATGAAGGTACAGTAGAAGACAATTATAATACTATAAAAATAAAAAGTAACAGTCCGTAAATGACCCACTGCTGGGCTTTTCCTTTTTTGAGGAGCAGGTTTTAGAGCTTACTCCACCACGCTGCCCCAATGAGAAAAAATCATCAGCAGACAATGTGCTCCAAGTGGCGTTTCATTTATATGTTTTGATAACCCAAAAAAACACAACAAACTAAATACACGTATATACAAGTAACTGCCGTTTCCAATTTCAAAACGCAACATTATATTCATCTAAAAACCCTATTAAAGTATTGTATTTCACTACAACCTTTTTGCTTTAACTTAAAAGGAATGTCACAGAAATCGCTTATTTGTATAAAGATACAAACTAGGGTAATCCCGTTAACGAGACTGCGGGGAGAATGTTTCGTATTTCTGTCTCTTTCATAAGATTGAGACTGTTCTCACGTGTGTGTAAGTGCAATTATAAATGTTGGATTATTTTGTCTATTTTCATTAAATATTTAGACTGAGCGTCCGTGTTCTTATTTTAATTAATTGCTATTATTTTATTGCTCACGATTATTTAAAAAGTGATCTCAACAGTCTGTAATTGTCTCACTGACAAGTCCTACTCACCTTTTAAGCAGTCTAAATTCTATCACATTACTCCAAAATGTGTTAGTGGATACATATTTGGTAGTTCATTCGATACGAGCAAGCGATGAATTATAAACACAACTTATGTACATGAAAATTCAATTGCACTTGTCCGGGCTTATTGGTAAGCCTACCTCTTTTAAATAAAAACATATGTATATGTCTTCGAATAAGATTCACCACTGGGCCATAATCCCATCCCAAAATTCTCTACTATTATCAAATTAAATATGAAATTAGTATATCCTAAAACCTAACCGGATAAATCATACAAAAACCGGTAAAAACCGCATTAAAATTCAACGCGTTGCTTAGAAGTTTGCGAACAAACGGACAGAGATGTAAAGCGTATTTATATATTTTATAAAGATCTGACATCACAGTACAAGTACATTTTTATTCCAAACGTTTTGTGAATCTTTTTCGATTAATACTTTTGTAACATATTTTGTTTTACTTTGCACATGAGTTTAATTTAAACATTGGAGTTCTTTCATTCATTTTTATGAGCTTCGTTTAAATTCATAAAGTTGAATAACAAATGTTTTATCTATTAATAAAAGTAGATTAACTTTAGACATTTACTAATTAATGTTATAAAAGCGAAAGTAAGTTTGTCACGCTTTCACGTCTTAACGACTCAAACAACCATCGTGAAACTTTTCATACACGTACACCTGTAACACCTGGAACACCTCCACACGTAGGTGAAACCGCAGTCGGAAATTAATTCTTAATATAACTAATAATTTGTGTCAAAATATCTTGTCTAATAAAATAATTAAAGACAGTACAATTTTGCACGTAGCTAAGTTAAATTAATGTTAATTTAATCCTAAATCGAAAATTATTTGTTAAATTTGAAGACAAACCCCTAAAGTCACTTCGTATCTCATTTGTGAAAACTTTGAAAACCGACTTACGGAGATACGCTATTATGATTCGTGTAACCTTTACTTACTACGTGCTATAATTACTATTATTACAGATAATCTATAGATATCATAAAGGAGTTACATTGATTAAATTTATTAAAAAAAACGGGTGAGGGCGGTAAAAAAAAATATTCAGTATAATAAAATGTTTTAACTAAATAGTTTTGATTTAATAAAAATATAAGACAAAATAAAAGAATAAGAAAAAATAGAAAAGCTAAAATGAATTTAGAAATAAGTTTTACTAGAATAAAAATGTTTTTATAAAAATAATACTTTTAACATCAAAGGTAAACTTATAAAAATATCATAAGAACTTAATTAAAATAATAATAGCGCCTAAATGTCGCGAGGCTTCCGTTCACATTAAAAAGTTTGAAGTTGAATGAAACAAGTTTCCCGAAAGGCTGACGCACTTGTACAATGTAATGCACGAACTACGCATACTTTGTAGAAAATAGACGAAAAAAAGAAATAACAAAATATACTTTTACGTATACATTTCTTTAATTTCCTTTGTAGGACTTTGTGTAATTTATTTTAGTACCCCCTGGCCAATTGTTTTATCGCCAAATTACAATATTTTTTTATTTCATTGTTTCAGTGTGAAGGGCACCAAGGGTATAAATAATTTTGGGGTTATCACATTTTTAGCATCACAAATAAATATGTGATACTTATACAGTATAACATATTTTATATCATTTTATTTGAAATGTGTCGGCCAATGACCTCGTTTACAGATACGATGCATAATATAGAAGGATGAGTTTTCTCTGGGATCCGAATTATTTCCCGTTTCCCATATATTTCGAGCTTATATAAAAAAAAAAAAAAATTTTTTACATAAATTATAATTGTCTCCAAAACATTTTGAATCCGGGCGAATTTAATTTCCTTTACATATGTATTATGAAAACTAAATTCAACATACGTAATAACGTAATATATATATATATTTCTTAAATTTTATCTACAATTTTTTACAACTTTATTTATAGGTATATATACGGTTGTCGTGTGATGCATATTTTTAATAATATTAAAAATATACCTAACTAAGTCCAAGTGGTTGTTTATTAATATTCCAAATAAATTGAAATCAAATTATATCAGAATTTGACGCGTCCACTCTTATCCTTAATCTGTAAAGAAGGGTTTCGAAATGAATCTTAATCGTATCAAAGACTGAGGGAATATAGAGTGCATTGTGTTCGCGCACACTTTTGCACTATAATATGTCCTGCGCAATTGGCTAATCTCGCTTGAGAATGGGTAGAAGGACATCATTCCTATATATTCTCTTTTAAACAAGCAATATATAACATTAACATTATTATATAATGTATATGTCTTTAATTTAATATGTTATTTTTTTATATATTGGTTCCTGTCCTTGTATCTTAAATTATTAATAAAAAGATAATGGAAATATATTCTATGGGTGTACAAAACACGTCTTATTAAATTAAAAAAATTGGTTACAATATTTCTATTAAAAAATCGATTAAACTAAACCTTTTTTCTATATCCTATTCCAATCGAAAAAGAAGTAAAAATAAACAAACAAACGTACAACAGACAGTTCTTGATTAATTAACAACTAACAATACTAATCCATGTAATTAGTTCTAAGCTTTACTTCAAAAGTTCCAATTATAACTTTGAGGACATTCAAGCCGCCATATTTTCGCGAATTCCTTGTGAATGTTATAGATTATTCAAGATCGCGACCAATTATATCGCGTCAAGTCGATGAACGATCGGAGTTGTTTATTTGTATTAATTCCTCTTGCGGTTTGAATAGGCTATAGTTTGTTAAATGTTCGTTAGCCTCGTTTATAAAGAAGAATGGTGATCGCAGCTAAATAAATTATTTTCTGTAAAACTTCTGCCTCCGC
This sequence comes from Nymphalis urticae, assembly GCA_905147175.2. Lineage (NCBI taxonomy): Eukaryota > Metazoa > Arthropoda > Insecta > Lepidoptera > Nymphalidae > Nymphalis > Nymphalis urticae. The sequence goes on from LR990008.1 coordinate 2,941,728, forward strand.
TAATAACGGATTGTCTGAAATGCGAAGGCTATTTATCATTTTCAAAGAAAATTGCATAAAGTTTTTACAATTCAAGTTATGGTAACTTAAAAATACAAAAATCTTTGAAACGTTATTTAACTGTATTAAATTTAATGTGCTTCTACCGGTTTGGAATGTATATTCTTCTAGAAGAAACGGCAAGAAATACAGTAGTTAATCTTTTTCAACATTTTAGTAATAGAGTCATTTATTATAGATTAAATACGATTTAATTTATACACTTACTAGTTGTCTTACTGTGTAACGGATCTCAGATTCTTTGTTCGGATTCCAGATCGGTTCTCGTATTAATAAAAAGTATTGGGTATATCAGTAGCAGTCCAGATTGTTCGTGGTGTTTAAACACTCGTCTTGCTTCAGAAAGTATACAAAATCTCTTCGATTCGATTGTTGTCCCATCAGATATTGAGAGGAAGGGAATAGTGAGTGAACTGTTTTTATACATACACTTGTGCGCTATAATATCTTCCATGCAGTTAACTATACAGTGCTACAAATGGCCGACTTAGTCTTAATCTGTAAGACTCGCTTTTAAAGAGCGACCATACCCTCGTTTCGGCAGAGATGCATCTCTCGTGTTCACAATCGAACAGTCAGCTAAATGTCCAGAAGTATTATAGGCAATTATTATACATTGTGAATGTTTCAAGTTTTCTAAGCAACACGAAAATTGGGTCAAAAGTATCACCAATGAAAAAGTTTCCGTAATAAAAAAAGACCCTAATAATGTCGTTACGACACACTTTAAAAGAGTCGTTTTTAAGAGATACTTTAGATCTAAATTTAGGCGGTTCTTTACAAACGTAGCATAACAATTTTTTGTTAGTCTACACAATATTTTAGCTGTTTTATATTTAATGGATTTGTTTTTGATTACATTAAACTACCACACAATTTGTATCAAAGATCACTTTTGTAAATATCTTGGATCTTATAGTTACGTTTTTAATGCATCTCTTCCGTGCCAGTATCAATATATAAAGATACAAATACACTATTTAGTGGCAAATTTAATAGAATATTTATTGTTGATAGAATTTTTATATAATATATATCATATTTTATCACACAAAAATGTCGACGTGACAATTGATTATTTAATTTGTGATTATTGTCTTTATTAGGAAAGACACTTCTATAAATAAACTTAAAAAAGCAAAACCTTATTAAAATATGACACAAATCTTTAGAACCGTTTCGGAGAGGAACTAAATAAATTTATGATAACAATTTCTCGTTTAATATTACAGTATGTATACAAGCTGATCGCTCTCTGACGCTATCCTTGTTATTACCTTTATTTTTTTCCGAAAATCCTTTACTGTTTTTGCCTATCCATATCCAAGAACATGTCAATATCTTCTTAGATAATTTTATTACGATCAGTTCAGTCGTAGTAAAGTAGCAGACAGACAAGCGTGTTACTTTTGCATTTATATTTAATCTGTGAATAACACGTTGAAAAGATCTTTAATTATTGGTCGATTTTTGAAACAAATTTCTCAAAAAATCAAATTTATATCATAAGTGTTTTAAATGCCGACAACAATACTAGGTATTCTGGTTCATTGAATGATGAGTGCTAGCCAACCAGTATAATTACGCACAAGGGACACAACATGGTAGTTCCCACGGTTGGTTGGGTGCATTGATGATGTCACGGTAGCATGCGAAAGCGATCCCGTGGCGCTCCTCGTTAATACGGAAAGGGTACTGGGAGGTTTTAGTGGGTAGGACGGTGGCCTTCTGCCCCGTGAGTCCCACATAACCGTCTGGGTCGTGGACCGGGCGGTAGGCGTAAATGCCTTTCCTCCTCGACAACAAAAAAAAGGGTGCTTTGATGACGTATGAGATTGATATTTCTTACCGTGCCAATGTCTTTGGCGATGGTGACCATGAAGTAACCATCAAGTTGGTCATTAGTAAGCCTGCCTACCTCTTTTAAATAAAAACATGTATGTATATCATTTTACTATCTTAAACTACGCATAACGCATATAACAATATACATACATTCGTGTGAAAGGAAAACTAATATTTTTATCATTAAAAACTTTTCGTTTTCGTATCTTACAGCTCCATTTGAACCCTGAAAGTTTTCCCAACAAAACATACCATTGAGTTCCACGTTCTCGTTTTTACATCAAATATTGAAATATTTCAGACTCACAGTTAACGCGAGCATGAAATATACCGTTCAGAACACATATTGAATATTTGATTGGATACGTCCTCTCTTTCTTTTAATATCGGTGAAAGCGAGATATATGATATGCGGAAAACAGATAAATCTGCTGCTAATTTTGTGATGAAGGTACACTAGCAGACAATTATGATATTATAAAAATAAAACGTAACAGTCCGTAAATGACCCACTGCTGGGTTTTTTCTTTTTTTGAGGAGCAGGTTTCAGAGCTAACTCAACCACGCTGCTCCGATGAGAAAGAATCACCAGCAGATAATGTGCTCCAAGTGGCGTGTCATTTATATGTTTTGATAACCCAAAAAGACAACAAAGTAAATACACGTATATACAAGTAACTGCCGTTTCTAATTTCAAAACGCAACATTATATTCATCTAAAAACCCTATTAAAGTATTATGTTTCACTACAACCTTTTTGCTTTAACTTAAAAGGAATGTCACAAAAATCGGTTATTTGTATAAAGATACAAACTAGGGTAATCCCGTTGACGAGACCGCGGGGAGAATGTTTCCTATTTCTGTCTCTTTTAAAAGATTGAGACTGTTCTCACCTATGTGTAAATGCAATTATAAATTTTGGATTATTTTGTCTATTTTCATTCGTGTCATTTTAATTAATTTGTATTTTTTTCTTGCTCACAATTATCTAAAAAGTAATCTCAACAGTTTGTAAATGTCAGTCTCACTGTTGGGCTAAGTCCTACTCACCTTTTAAGCAGATCTTAATTCTATCACGTTTCTCCAATATGCGTTAGAGAATACACATTTAGTATTTCATCCAAAACGAGCAAGCGATGAATTATAAATACAATATATCAGTAATAGCCTGTTAATGCTGTTACTGTTGGGCTAAGACCTCCTCTCCCTTTTGAGGAAAAGGTTTGGAGCTGATTCCATCACGCTGCTCCAATGCGGGTTGGTAAAATACACATGTGGCAGAATTTCAATGAAATTGGACACATGCAGGTTTCCTCACGATGTTTTCCTTCACCGTCAAGCACGAGATGAATTATAAACACAAATTAAGTTAAGATTCACGCGTTCTAACAACTAGGCCATCTCGGCTCAAACACAATATATTCACATGAAAATTCAATGGCACTTGCCTAGCTTTTAGCACGCAATCTTCGATTAAGATTCATGTGATGTAACCACTGGGTCATCTCCGTTCCCGAATTCTCTAGTATTATCAAATTAAATATGAAAGTAGTATATTCTAAAACCTAACCGGATAAATCATATAAAAACCGGTAAAAATCGCATTAAAATTCAACGCGTTGCTTAGAAGTTTACTAACAAACAGACAGAGATGTAAAGCAACGATTTTATATATTTCATAAAGATCTCACATCACACTACAAGTACATTTTTAAACAACTTCCATTTATTGCAAACGTTTTGTGAATCATTTTCTTTTAATACTTTTGTAATATATTTTGTTTTACTTTGCAAATGAGTTTAATTTAAACATTCGAGTTCTTTCATTAATTTTTATGAGCTTCGTTTAAATTCATAAAGTTGAATTAAAAATGTTTTATCCATTAATAGAAAAAGTAAAATTAGACATTTACTAATTAATGTTATAAATTTGAAAGTTAGTTTATCAGGCTTTTACGTCTTAACGACTCAAACAACAATCGTGAAACTTTTCATACACGTACACCTATAACACATGGAACACATCCACACGTAGGTGAAACCGCGGTCGGAAATTAGTACTTAGTATAACTAATAATTTGTGTAAAAATATCTTAAATCTAGTAAAATAATTAAAGACATAGACATAGAGAAAGAAAAAATAGCAAAAGCCAAAATAAATCTAGAAATAAGTTTTACTAGAATAAAAATGTTTTTATAAAAATAATGCTTTTTACATCAAAGGTAAACTCATAAAAATATCATAAGAACTTAATTAAAATAATAATAGCGCCTAAATGTCGCGAGGCTTCCGTTCACATTAAAAAGTTTGAAGTTGAATGAAATAGGTTTCCCGAAAAGCTGACGCACTTGTACAATGTAATGCACGAACTACGCATAATTTGTATAAGAAATAACAAAATATACTTTTACGTAAATGTTTCTTTAATTTCTTCGCCAAATTACAATCATTTTTACATTTCATCGTTTCAGGATGAAGGGCACCAAGAAGCACCCTGCTAGTGTAGATATTAATATATGTGGTATTAGTTTCCATCTTTAGCAGTATTGGTGGTGTATGAAATGACAAATATTTTTACAAGAACTTGTACAAAGCCCTAACACAGAGTGATATGATTCAGTTAAGAAGTTTTAGTGACAGTTAGCTGGGAACATGGACCACCTGGCGGTAAAAGTGTGCACAATTTCTTACATTAATATTCCTTTTGAATGTTTACAGTCCCTCTTACTTGAGTTTCATTTAAAAGTCCCAATCCATTAGAACAAAATTTATAGTGAACAAATATATATATTAATTTTCAAATTAGGCCGAGGGTATTTATTGTTATGTTATAAACGTTTCTACAAATAAACGTCAGTTGGAGCACGCTAAGCTCATGAATAACAGACTCATTTCACGACAAATTTACATTGTGCTCAAATTACGATTTATAAAGTCAGCGATCGATTTATCCTCTATTTTATATCCCAAGACAACAAATTATTACGTATACTAATGGACACTTATAGAACAAAATGAATATGTATTTTTTTTAAATTAAACTTTAGTAAGTAACTTAAACTTAGTATTTACCGTTTTCTTACATTTTTCTATAAATACATAATTATATGTATGAATAAATATTAAACCATACATTTGTCAATATACTGAAAGATTAATCACTTAATTGTATTAAAAATAGAACTATATAAATTGTATAAACAAGCAAGCACCGCTGTACTTTCGAGGAAAACGTGACGTGAAGTTTCGTGACGAATCTTGCATGTGTCGGACGCGATTCTGCCACATATGTATTCCACCAACCCGTCTTAGAGTAAAGAAAGGAATAAGCTGTTAACCTTCTCAAATAGTAGATGAGAACTTAGCCCAGCACTGAGACAATTACAGGCAGTTTTTATATTCAAATTGTAGGTAAAGTCTAAAGAATATTTAAAACAAGGGTTAAAAGGAAAGAACAAAGGTGGGAATGTTGAAGCAATAATACGCCAAAACAAGTCAACTCTCGACATCTCAACTTTCAATTACTTCTTCAAATTTAGTACATAATGTAGTAAACCATTTTTATATAAGACTTTCTAACAGCTCTCACTAGAAAACATTTTGATAGGGATTCGCAAGAGTAATTTCTCACTTTTGAGCTAAGACAAAGTTTTCTCCGTTAGAATAGAAAGTTTGAAGTTATTCCACGCTCATAAGCACTACAAGAGGTACATTATATCAGTGCATTGAATAGTCTGCTTATTGAGAAAGGTTATGCGCTATAAACTTCAAGCTGTAGTCTTTAGTAGCGGAGCAGTAACCATAAACGTTACCAATATGACCAACTTTATTTCCATACATATTGTTACATGATCAACTGTATGGAAATACGGTTGGTCATATTGGTTGACGTTGGCTGTATTTCCATACAGTTGGTCATATTTGTTGACGATGGCAATATTGCAGTACATCACAGAATAATACAACAAAATTATGTTGTAACTTAATAAAATGAAGAAACAAGAAAGATTGGTTTGCTTAATTATAGCAATTACAATCGCACCAAAGTAGAGACTACGCTATGATAAAAATTAAAATATATATTATTTTACAGTATGACAAGATATTCTATTTTAGATGTTGACATTTATATACTACTTACGTTTCCACCCGCGACTTCGCCAACATTTGAAGGGGGAGGTGTTGGGTCACCTTATGTTCTTTTCCTTATCATTGATCAATCATCAAATTTTGTGTGCAACGTGTACATGATCGGTTGAACAGTTAAGACGTAGACGCGTAACAAGCAAACAAACTCATGTGAGTTTGTAATATTTATAAGGACACATCAATATCATGTGTCCTTATAAATACAGTTTCTACAGTCAATAACACTATACTCTGCCTGATGTAATTGTACTTAAATCGTCGCAGTTATATATATTTCTTCAACATTGTGTTTCAAAAATACTAATGAATTTAGTTTCATTTTTATTGCGCCATTTTAAGTACGTCAAAGTGATTTTTAATATATATTAAGTACGACGAAGCAGCTAAGTTCGTTCTCCTGCGTTTTATTACTGAAGAGATTTAGAAAGTCATTGCTTTTGACATAACAATAGAAGTTACGCCCTTCTTTTGTGAGGCGCACAATTTATTAAAAACATACTCAGCGGCTCATTGATTTTTTTATCCAAATAGTACACATGAACTTGTGAGGATTTGATCGTAAGGCCTTTGCCAATAAAATTGGACTGGAACTGTCACTTAAAAAAATAAAAAAAAGGTCTTACATTGTCAATACAGTATTTTGTACGGTGCTTTGTCCCTTGTGATAGTAATTTTGCGTTAGTTCAATAACAAGTTTTGATGTTTTGTTTTAAAATGTCTGATGAGTGAGACTCAGGTGGGCAATTTCAGCAATTAATTTGCATTTGTAAAATATTTTTTAATATGTTGTTTAATCTTATTTTTGATACGGTTATACAATTTTAATAGAGCTTAATGTAATCAACTGAAAAATCCAAAATCAGATAAGTAGATATTTTTACGCGTATGTATATTTAAAGGATGACGTTGCTAAAAATAAAAAGCAACAGGAAATAAGAAAAATATGGATAATTTATATTAATATATTATAATATCAAACATGAATGAAGTATGTACTATAGTGGATGTGAAAGTACGAAAAATTACGAAGTCATTAAATTTTCAAGATAACTTTATATCTATAAAATCTGCTATGAAGATAACGCGTCACTATACTATTTAAAAATGCTATTTACTTTAAATAAATCATTTAGAGGATGAAATGTAAAATAGTAATTTTACGCGAAAAAAGGCACGGGTTCCTTTCGTACAAATATAATAGAGCTCGATAACAAAAGGCTCGGCGAATTATAAGTAACTTGAGCTGCAATTAGTAAGGTCTAACTTCATTAGGATACAATAATTGATGTAGGCCGACATCCTTACCTATAAACCCTTTTAAGAGAGACCCTAAAATAATCCGACTTTCAAGCAGCTTTTGATTTCAGCAAAAAAAACCACAACACGTCGTTTTCTCGTCTTTCTTGTAGGGCGAAATCGTTGTGGTTTACTGTGTATCAGCAGGTACTTTTTTTCGCTCGGCATTTACTGCGCATATACCTTTTTACTCGAGAAAAACATATTCTCGCTGCGATAAAAGCAGCTCCAAAAAATTACATACCAATACGTGCGAAGCTGAAGGCAATGCGGCTATCGTGTCGGTATCCGAGTATACACATCATCACGTGAGCATACATACCGCACCAACGCTACACTAATAAATTAGTTTAGACAAAGTTTTAAATATTTTGTTGAAATAAATAAAATACAACTTTATTATAGACCGTTTTTTAACTGTACTGTGTTCTCGTAGTTAACCTTATTAACTGTTTTTTTGTTAATTTCCTTTTCTTAATTAATAATAATTATCATTAATTCTGAGAAATAGGCTTTTCTTCAAACTTTTATATAACAATATCTTATCATAAACAATATTTATCAATGCTAGTAAATGAATATCAAGGGATATTTTCCTTAGAAAAAAGAGTTATTGTGAAAAATAAATTTATTTATTTATAATATAAAGTTCTCGTTAGCCCTTGTTAACCAGAACATTGTCCTTTAAATATATTGATAAACAAATAAACAATTTTAGCGGGAAATGGCGAGCTACTCAATTGAAATGCATACTCAGAAGGTATTCAATTCAAAAAAAATTATTTTTTAATGAATAGACTTTTACATACGCTTATTATTACCATTAGAGCTGTGCATGAAATGAATACAGACTAAATAATAATGAAGCGTAGTTACACGTATTTTTTTGATCTGAAGAGTGGCATAAAGTAAATCTACAAAGCAAATTCCAAGCTATTCAGCCATGCGAAACATATTTCATTGGCGTATCCGAGTGACGGCGAGCGTAATTGGGTGAAGTTTACGATTTAGGGAAGGAATAATTTTTTTCATTGCAATAAAAAATGTCATATCTCACGTTCTTGTCGGTAACGGGGCGAACACTTCAATCTTTCAATTATTCAACCATTTCTACGGACATACATATATAACAAGAAGTACATGTAACTCACGAATACTAGTAATTATTATCCAAAGCATTCCTAACTTCCAGCGTTCTAATTTTCGCTTTGACCTTAAAAGTCTAAAAAGGTTTGTTGAAGTAATGTTGGAGCACAGATTATAACATAAATGTGATGCACGAAAGAGATTTCATATGGTCATAGTAAGAAAAAAAGCCTAGTGGTTAGAACGCGTGGGTCTTAGTTGATGATCCTGGATTTCACCCCGGGCAAGCACCACTGAATTGTCATGTGCTTAATTTGTGTTTATAATTCATTTCGTGCTTGGCGGTGCGGGAAAACATAGTGAGGAAACCTGCTTGTGTCTAGTTTCACTGAAATTCTGCCACATGTTTATTCCACAGACAGGAATTCCACAAAAGGACAGGAGGCCTTAGCCCAGCAGTGGGACGTCACATCACAGGCTTTTACTTACTTACTTAATAAGAGTTTTATTTCGAATATTTGAATTAAAATATAGTAATGTTTCACTAATAAGCAAACAAATGTACTTAATATAAAGAGTTAAAACCTTCTTTTGTTTTGGTCAAGCTTAAACCAATTCAATGTATTTGAGTTATTAAATTTGAACGAATAACCCTCCATCGATTTGACAATTAATGAGCTATTATTAGTTCCTAATGTTTATGTGATATGTTATTAATGAACGATAAGCCTACAGTATTACACATATATCATGTATTATGATATGATATTTGATATGATAATTTTGACCGAAACGTGGCTAAACGATACCGTATTTGATTACGAGGTAATAGATCAGCGATATAATATATTTAGGCGAGATAGATATTCCTCCTCATTTTCTTCTCACAAAAAAGGTTGGGGGCGGCGTAATGATTGCTGTCTCTAAGAAATTCGAAGTTACTCGAAAGCATGATTTGGAGTCGGCGTGTGAGGACTTATGGATTAGTTTGAAATTAGGAGGGAGCAGCAGTATTCATATATGTGCTGCCTACCTGCCACCACCTTTAGATGGGAATTATGTTGACACGTTTTTATATAACTTATCGCGGGTAGTAACGAGAGTAAACGAAAAGTCATCTATTATGTTGCTGGGAGATTTTAACCTAAGTGACGTATTGTGGGAGTACAATGCTGAAACTAGTTTTCTACTACCATCGATTTCTGATAGTTACGTAGTAAACAGATTTGTAGACACTGTTGCATTCAATAATCTGTGCCAATGTAACAGTGTTTTGAATGAAAATAGGAAAATGTTAGATCTAGTTTTTTCCACTGACCCATCTTGCATAGCTATTTCTAAAGTATCAACACCTCTAGTACCGTCTGACATTCATCATCCTCCTCTCAAAATATTAATTCAAAAGTCCTCATATGCCACTGTCAAATTCAAAAAAATCCTAAGATACAATTACACAAAATGTGACTATGAAGCGCTGAATACTGCCTTAGAAACTATAGATTGGACAGCTGTATGGGTGGGATGCTCGGATGTTAACGAAATGGTTGAAGTATTTTACTCGAAATTAATGTCAATTATTCATGAATTTACTCCAGTTAAATTGCCGATGAATGAGAGCTTCCCTGTCTGGTATTCCTTATCCCTTATTAAAGCTCTTAGAGAAAAAGCGAAATACCATAAACGATACAAATCTTACGGAAATGGAATGGATAAACTTAGTTACACTTTGTTACAAGAACGATGTGAGGCTTTGATAAAAGAATGTTATACTAACTTTATAAATAATACACCTAATAATTTACGTCGAAATCCAAGGTATTTTTGGAATTTTGTTAAAAGTAGAATGAGTAACTGTACTTCAATTCCCAATGAAATGACCCTAGGAATCGAAAAAGCAATGGGTGGACAGGACATAGCTAACCTTTTTGCTAGGCATTTCCAGAATACATATAATTTAAGCCGTGCATACTCAGGATTACCAACGCCAGATATTACTAATCCATATGGCAACGTTATGTCACTCAGTAAATTTTTCATAGAAGAAGTCGACGTTTTTGGATGTCATCAGTCTTTAAATATTAATAAATCACCCGGTCCCGATGGAATACCTCCATTATTTTTGAAAAAATGTGCAAAAAACTTGTATAAGCCCTTAACCACAATTTATAATAAGTCGTTAGAGATGGGCATATTCCCATCCATGTGGAAGAAAGCTCATTTAATACCAATCCACAAAGGGGGTGATGTAGGTGATGTAACCGCTTATCGTCCTATATCATTACTATCTAATTGTGGTAAGATACTGGAGTCAATTGTGCATAGGGAAATACTAGGCCATACACGTAGATATATAAATTGTAATCAGCACGGCTTTTTGGCTGGTAGATCAACAGCATCAAATTTAGTGTCTTATGTATCGGTAATTGCAAAAGCTTTAGATAAAAAAAAAGAAGTTCATTCAATATACACTGATTTCAGAAAAGCGTTTGATGTTGTCAACCACAGGATATTATTGAAAAAAATTGAACACATGGGCATTCATGGTTCCTTATTGAGATGGGTTGAGTCTTATCTACAAAAACGGTCACAATTAGTTAATATTTGTGGTTTTAAGTCCGCCGAAATTGAGGTAGCTTCGGGAGTCCCTCAAGGATCACATTTAGGCCCTTTACTTTTTTTAATCTTCGTAAATGATTTATGTGTTAATATAAAATCGAATTTCAAATTTTATGCTGATGACTTGAAAATTTATCGCGTAATAAATAATGACTTAGATAAACTAATATTGCAAACGGATATAAACTATATTTGTGATTGGTGCCACTTAAATCAAATGTACCTTAACCCCACTAAATGTTTTTACATAAAATTTTCTCGCAAGATTATTTCTGATACGGTGACATATTATATCAATAATAATTCAACTATCCAAGAAGTAACGAGCATACGTGATCTTGGCGTTATACTTGATAGTTCACTAAGCTTTAGGCTACATCTAGATAATATAATAAAAAAAGCGTCAAAACTATCTGGATTTATTAACAGACAGTTAAAAATATTTAAGCAACCGAGTGTTTCTATTCTTTTATTTAATACCTTTGTTCGAAATATCCTAGAGTATTGCAGTGTAGTGTGGAGCCCTTGCTATCAGGTTCACATAAATAGACTTGAATGTGTTCAAAAGAGGTTTTTATATCACGTTTCTTACACAGATAATAAATGTCTCGAACTTAAATCGTATGCACAGAGACTGAATTTTTACAGAGCAAGCTCACTTTACACTCGGAGAAAAATAAATGATATCATATTTCTATACAAGATAATTCATGGGCTTATTGACTCGTCCGATGTCCTGCAATGCATACAGTTTTCCATTCCTCGTCCAAATTGTCGCATGCGATATTGTACGACCTTTTGTCTTCCTACTTCTAGAACAAATGTACTTAGCCACTCGCCTTTATACCGCATGTGTTCCTCTTATAATAGTATTCGTTTTAATTATGATATTTTTACCGATAGTTCTATAGCCTCATTGAAAAAAAGTTTAAAAAAAATGTTTCGATAGTTTAAATTGTTTTGCAATTGAAAAAATTATAAGTTTAGATATTTGTTGCTGTCATAGACTAGACTTTTTGTTTGCACTTAATCAAAAGCGCATGTCGTGTCTACATCAAGAGAAATGTAATCAATTCAATTTTTTGATTGTCATTTTGTTTTGTAGACCTCAATCAACAGCCAATCCTTTTGTCCACTGCTGAACATAGGCCTCTCCCAAGGTGCGCCAAAGCTCCCTGTCCTCCGCCTTCCGCATCCAGTCGGTGCCCGCCACCTTCTTAAGGTCATCGGTCCACCTGGCTGGAGGGCGCCCTACGCTGCGTTTGCCGATCCGCGGTCTCCACTCTAAGACTCGTCTGCTCCAACGGCCATCGGTCCTACGACATACGTGACCAGCCCACTGCCACTTCAGCCTACTAATTTTGCAAGCTATGTCGGTGACTCCGGTTCTTTTCCGGATAATCTCATTTCTGATCTTATCCTTCAAAGATACTCCGAGCATAGCTCGCTCCATAGCACGCTGAGCGACTTTGAATTTGTGGACTAGTCCCGCAGTTAGTGTCCACGTTTCGGCACCGTATGTCATGGCAGGTAAGACGCATTGATTGAAGACTTTCGTCTTCAAACATTGCGGTATGGACGACGTGAGGACTTGACGAAGGTTGCCAAATGCTGCCCATCCCAAGCGAATTCTTCGATCGGCTTCCTTCTCGAAGTTGTTCCTACCGACTTGTATAACCTGTCCTAGGTAGGTATATTCCCTAACAACTTCGAGAGGTTTCCCTTCGACGTAAATCGGTCCCGGCACAACATGCCTATTGAACATGACCTTGGTCTTGTCCAAGTTCATACCGAGACCGACACGCCGGGAAGATTCACTAAGGCTACGCAGCATTCTGGTTAGTTGTTCCAGCGACTCTGCTATGATGACGATATCATCGGCAAATCGAAGGTGTGAGATGTACTCGCCGTTTACATTGACTCCACATCCAGTCCAATCCAGCGTCTTAAACACGTCTTCCAACGCGTTGGTGAACAGTTTCGGAGATATTACATCCCCCTGTCTCACCCCTCTGCGCAGTTGGATCGCCTTCGTCTTACAGTCCTGGATGTGGACAGTCATTGTAGCGGCGTTGTATAGACATCTCAGTACCTCGATGTATCTCCAGTCGATATGACATCTCTGCAATGAGTCGAGCACTGCCCAGGTTTCGATGGAGTCGAAGGCTTTCTCGTAGTCCACAAATGCCATACACAGCGGCTGATTGTACTCTTCGGTCTTCTGCACAATCTGCCGAACAGTATGAATGTGGTCCACGGTGCTGTAGCCTGATCGAAAGCCGGCTTGCTCTGGGGGCTGGAACTCGTCAAGTCGTCTGGCGAGACGGTTCGTGACGACTCTTGAGAACAGTTTATACACGTGACTCAGGAGAGAGATTGGTCTGTAGTTTTTCAAGAGGGTTTTATCACCTTTCTTGAAAAACAGTACCACCTCACTCCCGCTCCACGTTTCCGGGGTCTTGCCATGTTGGATGACGGAATTAAAGAGGCTTGCTAGCTCTTTCAGGACCGGAGTCCCGCCTGCCTTAAGCAACTCTGTTGTGATTCCGTCATCTCCCGGAGCTTTGTTGTTTTTAAGCTGTTCTAGAGCCGCCCTAATCTCGCCTTGGTCAACGACCGGGAGCTCCTCGGAGTAATGGCGCGTAAGAGGGGCGCGCTGGTCATCAGGACTGATTCCCACTGGTTTATCCGATCTTGAGGAGAACAACTGCCCATAAAACCTCTCTACTTCTCCGACAATCTCAGGCCTAGAGGTAATGACCCCACCATTTTCAGTTTTAAGTTTTGTCAGACGCGGCCTCCCAAACTTGCGAGCGAACACTTTCGATCCCCGATTTTGCTCAATCGCAGCCTTGATAGCACGGGTATTGGAGCATCGGAGATCGCGTCGCGTCAGCGTTTTTATTTTTCGGTTTAAGGCCTTATCTGACAAAAACGATGGTAGTTCTCGTCGTTTTCTCATGAGCTCGAGTGTCTCAGCAGAGAGTTTTGGTGCGTTGTCTCTTTTATGTGGCGGAAAACACTTGCGGGATGTGTTTTGCAGTATTTTGACCAGCGTGTCAGTTTTCTCATCAATACTGCTTATGGTTTCCAACGCGGTAAATTGATTTTGAAGTTCCATTTGGAACTTTTCGGCACCTTGAGCAGCTTGGAGCATGGTAGGTCGGAGAGTAGACCTCATCATTCGCGATCTTTCAGCTTTAAAGTCGATATCTAGAGTGCCTCGAATCAAGCGGTGATCACTTCCGGTATTAAACCTGTTGATCACTGAGACATCTCTAAATATGTGCCTTTTATTCGAAATGATAAAATCTATCTCGTTCCTTGTCACGTTATCGGGGCTTCGCCAAGTCCACCTCCTCTGGGGCTTCTTTTGAAAGAAAGAATTCATCAAAAAGAGCCCCTGCGCTTCGAGAAAGTTTACCAGCATTTGCCCCCTGTGATTTCTGCAGCCCAAGCCGTAAGGTCCAACTTTCGATTCACCGCTATTATGTACTCCCACTTTAGCATTAAAGTCTCCCATAACAACATTGTAGTGGGCCTTCGAGGTGTTGTTGAGGGCCTTTGCGATGTCCTCGTACATCACTTCGACCACATCATCAGAGTATGCCGAAGTTGGCGCATATACCTGTACGACCTTCAGGGAGTACCTGTCGGAGAGTTTTAGGACAAGGTACGCTACCCGGTTCGACACACTACTGATTTCCACAATGCTGCTAATGAGATCCTTTTTGACCAGAAAACCGACACCACCCTGGGAGAGGTTATCACCTTCGCGGAAGTAGAGTAAGTTACCGGACTCTAGAGTTATCGTGTCCTCCCCCTGTCTTCGGACTTCAGATAACCCCAGTATATGCCAGTTTATATGACTTAGCTCTACTTCTAGTTCGGCGAGGTGATGGTCCAGCCTTAACGAGCGTCCATTGTACGTTGCCATGTTAAGTCGTCTTTTATGGTAGCCTGCCATGAACCGGTGATTCTTTGCACCCCCTGCCCTGCCGATACCGCGACCGCTACCTTGGTCGGGCCTAGCGGGCTTGCCGGTAACTGGGGGCCTTTTTTCTTGCGCATCTATCATTGAGAGGTTTTGCCCATACTCGCCACGCTGGGCAGGCGTGTTGGCGAGCGCAGTAGGGGGTAAGATGCTTATGGGGGGGACGCTGCTGCCCATCCCCCCTTTCCCTTTCCCTCAGTCGCCTCTTACGACACCCACGGGATGAGATTGGGGGAGTACTATTCTAAGCCGGTACTCCACGGCAAGACCTATGAACATAAAATAAAAAAAAATAAAAATAAAAATATTATAACGTGTAGGAGCGCCGTTATATTCTGACCCACAAGTTCAAATCCATTACGTGGTTTCGGTGATAAATGTGAACATACAAACAGACAGACAGACAAAATATGCTTTTTATTTTCTGTTACTCCTATTTATATATACTCTTTTTTTATAAATATATTCATTGAACAGGTTTATTGCTTTATTATATTTATAGATAAAGTAACAAATTCGATAATTTTAGGTACTGTAATTACAAAATACTGGTACAATAAACTGTATAAATACTTTACATTTATGGAGTTTCGAGCAGAATCTCGTACTATGCATGCGACTAACATTAACGATTACTCACTGTGTTCGCCCACTTCCAATAATCTTAGGTCAAATTATTTGTCATAATAATTGGCTGTAATTACTAATCAAAATTAATAACATATTAATTTTAACGCCCAGCTGATATTAGTCATCAAAATCAACATCATAAGGTCATCATAATCATCAATTACCTTTGTGCAAGTTCGTCTGGGTACCAACACATCACATATATCTACTGCCAAACAGCAATACTTAGTATTGTTGTGTTCCTGTTTGGAGACTAAGCGAGTCAGTGTACAGGCACAAGTGACATAACATCTTAGTCCCCAAGGTTTGTGCCGCATTGGCGATGTAATGGGGTGTTTCTTGTAACGACAATGTCTATGGGCGTTGGTGACCACTAACAAATAATAACCAACCAACCAATCAACCAAGAACCAAGAATATGAAACAAAAAAAAATATATAAACTAAGTCATGTTAGAAATGTAAACGGTAATACATAAATCGATATGAGATATAGTTTGAAGAATATATAAATAAATTTTCTCTTCTAATTACTAACTGAAGTGAAAATAAGGCGTGAAGAGGCATCTTGCGGGCCGGCAAGGCGAGGGCGGCTAGTGCAGAACGTTCTTCCTGACTGTATTGGCCGTCCTCGCGTTTGGACTCTACTACCACTTAACATCAGGTGGAGTAGAGTCATTTGCCCTCCCGGCAAATATAAAAAAAAAAAAAAAAAAAAAAAATCAATATCAATTAACGGGTAGTAATTATTGAATGTACGGCTTATATCGTATCATAAAACAATTCTTATAATTAATTTTATCATAAAGTAGATTAATACATAGGATTACGGTTTTTAATAAATTTACGACATATTTCAATACACTTATACGAAAAACATGTGGCACTTTTAGTAAGATGTATACATTAATTATTTGTGAACTAATTTGAGCTATTTTTAAGTAAATTTTTAAGTATATTTGTGTGGCGTTATGATTTAAATGATTTTGTATGAAAGGTGACTTGATTGATAGTGTTTTTAGCTATGTTTAAGGAAATCTATTCAGCTATTTGAATACCATCATCTCTTTTATAGTTGTTAAAAGAATATGAGCTACTTTTGGTCTGACTTCAGAACATTCACACTAATATGATATTTTTTTTTGACATTATTCACACACGGCCCTCTGATCCCAGACTAAGCAGAGCTTGTACTTAAGAAACCAGACAACTGATATACTACATATACTACTTTTATTTTGTAAATACATACTTAAAGAGATAATTACACCCAAACTCAGGACAAACAGTCATGTTCATGCACATAAATGTCTGTCCTGGGTGGTAATCGAACCCACAACCTACGGCGTGAAAGGCTAATATCTACCAACTACGCCAACCGGCCCGTAATGATGATAATTATTTTATTGTAATAACATGTTAACCCTGGTCTGCTGCAGCTGTAGCATCGTCTGGGAACAGCATAATAATTGGAAATCCTGCATATATAAGTTGGCTTCTTACCAACTTACAGCAGAGGTATCATGTTTCAGTTCATTCTCAAATCTATCTGCGGTTGTTCAATGAAAATGGAATAATCACAGACGGTATTCGAAGCAGTGCATTCGCATTGCAAGTTACCATAATGTGAGTATTGTTTGAGAATGGCTGACTACAACAAATGCTATGACAAATGCATAGCATAGCGTTCTGCCACACCTGACCAAACTATTGTTCATGAATACGGTGACAAGCCACGTAAGCTCTTAAGGTACAAGTTTACTAAGGTTATTTTCGACATAATTAATATACAATAAATAGGTCGATAAAAATAATAATATTAGTTATTATTATTATATAAAGTATTTTTAAACAGTTCAGTACGTTTCAGGAATTATTTTCCATATTTTTTGGTGTTATTACTAAAATCCATTTCTAATAGTCTTAGTTGTGACCGATAGATGAAATTATCACAGCAAGTATATGTTATTTTTGAAAAATCTATTGGTGATAGATATCATTTTCTTCGATAAAAACTGTTTATAGATTCAGTTTGCACTGTAACCACACCGGAGCGAAATAAATTATGAGCTCAGGTGAGTCGTACGAAAAGTTCGACTTCGACAAATTGATTCGACGTATTTAATATAAAATTAAATCTTCGATCTCGAGACTCATTACGAGGAATTTTAATCCGGAATGGAGACCACTTCTAATACATACTTTACCTTTAATTGGAGGGATTATAAGGAATTTTGGTTATTTATTATAATACTGGTATTAATATTATTTAAAAAAAACATAATGAATTATTTTATTGCCAAACATTAATTTTATTGACGCGTTTCAATTTAAAGAAGATTAATTAGTCAATGTAATTAAAATACACAAGAGACATGTTCGTTCTCATTGTTGGCAGTATATAAATGGACTATGTACGTTATGGTTTCCATTATAAATAGGGCCTATATGCTATATAAAAAAAATTAAGTATATGTAATAACTGCAATTGCAAAAACACAGTCACATTTAAGTTCGTTGGTCACAGTCACAGTTAGTTCGTTGGTCTAGTAGCTAGCAAGCAGATGCTGATTAAATTTTTCTGACAAAAAACCTCAGTAACAGCACAAGGTTTGAAAGTAGATTTCAGTGCAAGCACTTTAAGCACTTTCCTTTGCCTAAACTTCCTCCGATAGTGTTGGATTGTCATCTAATCTTTGTGAATAGCCGAATTTGATCAAGAGGACATCATCATTACATCGTTTGATTAAAATCCACGTGCTCCATTGGGTACATTCAGATCGGTAGTTATAAATGAGTAAGTTCTAATATTATGCAAAATAACCAGATTTTATTCGTTAGGTAACAGCACCTCCATTTGCGCTCATAAATTATCTCGCATATTACCCTATTACTTCTGAAATACACCTTATTTCGTGTGACATAAGATAAATCTTAAAATTATAACACTTTTCCCGACACGTACACTTTCAGGAATTAATTCATGAGAATATTTTTATAACTTAATTAAGAAAGAAAAGCTTTTAATTACAAATGTTAACATTTGATCGATTACGAAAACTTGTTGTAACATATTTTAGTATGAAACGCAATTCTGTATTACTCTATATATATGTTATGTACAATAAAATAATATTTAAATATCTATAGTTAATGTTATGTACATAGTGCGACGAAATATAAATAGGTCTCAAATTATATTTCCAAAGTATTTTATTTGAAACACCACAGCTGTACTGTAAAAGGACATCTGGGTAAAATTTAACTAATCAAACCGATGAAATATTTCTCTAATATATAAACGTGTCACGGTGTTTGTGGTCGAACTCATCCGAAACGGCCCAACCAATTTTTATGAAATTTGTTATGCATATTTGGGTGGCAGTAGAATAGGTCGTAAAGTATATTTCATACCGCTAGCTGATAAGAGTGTCCCTATCCAGATTTTTTTTTCTATATTTTAGATATTTTATTTATTTATATTTTTTATTTTGATTAAGCCTCAAAAATACATATAACCCCAAATTTTCAGCCTCCTACCCATCATGCCATTTTGTAATCACGATTTTAGTATTTTTGTATGAATAATATCAAAATAATTACTTAGTGAACCTCATCGAAATTTCGTCTACTTCATTCACGAGAAGCGTCGTGTCATTTTGACATTTAACAATTTGCAAATTATTAAACGATTTATTTAATTGATAAGAAAAATAAACGTGTTTTATGATATTTAAAAGGTTGGGACAATACTAAAAGATCAAATACGTTATCGGTATACCGTTTTTATCAGTAAATACAACAATTTGGTCTATTTGTGTGTATGTGTGTTACAGTGAAAAATAGATTAAAAAGAATAGACGAACAAATCCAACAAAATAACGAAAATGTGCGTGTGAACATGTCACCATTGAAGGTTTTGCTCATCAGCACGTATCCAGTAGCAAGGCTGTTCCTGAAGTCTATTCGCAGACGAAAAAATATCGCAAAGGAGTTCATTCCTCCCCGGGCCTCTTCTTCCCCAACCATTTTTTTTGTTGTTGCTTTTATTTACATGGGACTTATATCGTGTCTTCATCGCAATTTTATGGAGGAAAGTAAAGAAACCGAAATTATAGCAAGTGTAAATAATGCAATCTTCAAAAATAAGTTGATAAATCATGTAAATTAATTCAAGTATACATACATTACATACATTCAATATACACATGATTCGAGTGTTTACTATTGACAGTATAATCAAAGAAATGATAGTATAATCATATGCTCAGCGTCAAAAAACTAATGAAAGAAAAAAAACAAAATCAATGACCCGATATATATCAAGCAATTATAACACTACTAGCTGACCCGGCAAACGTTGTTCTGCCATGTAAATTATATCTATATATTCGCGATGTAAGGAATGGTTTATATTTTTTATAGTGCCAATGTATATGGGTGGGGGTGACCATTTACCAATATTATAAAGAAAATAAATAATGGACCACCTTTGTCAAAAGTTCTGTTTCATAATGTGGGACGAATGTACGATGAACCCACACACAAAATCCGTAGACCTATCCATCCGTAACCTAAGAAAACAATAATAAATAAACGCATGCAAAAATTCACATGCATATATGTATAATG
This sequence comes from Nymphalis urticae, assembly GCA_905147175.2. Taxonomy (NCBI): domain Eukaryota; kingdom Metazoa; phylum Arthropoda; class Insecta; order Lepidoptera; family Nymphalidae; genus Nymphalis; species Nymphalis urticae. The sequence goes on from LR990008.1 coordinate 2,962,036, forward strand.
ACAATCGTAGTCGCAAGTCGCAAGGCCAAACGATGTTCGTTTGTGGTTTAGATTTGGGCACACCATATTTATTATACGAACAATTATACGTGGCATGTTCTCGAGTGGGTAGACCATCGAGCTTATTTGTGTTGGCTAACGACGGACTGACAAAAAATATCGTACACTCAATTGCTCTTCGAAATTAATTAACTACTTTAGGATAAATATATATTACTTTTTACACTTTACACTTAACTTTTAATCAAACAATGAATATGTCCATTACATTAATGAAATATATTGAATTGAGAAAATGAATGGTTGGTGTTTCTTTGTTTTTATCCGCGGTTATCGTCTACAGCGCTCCTTTCCTTTTTCTGTAATAGATCCCATCCCCACACACAATAAATTCATTACTTTTTAATTAGAAATCAAAATATTCAGTAGATATAATTTATATGGCAGAACAACGTTTGCCGGGTCAGCTAGTATATACGTAAAGTCATAATCAATAGACTACTAAGACCATCAGGATATTCAATAGACAACCAAGTAACTGAACTTATTTACGTTATACTTTTATTTTAATCTAGTAGATAATAGAAAATCCTTTACTAATATATTTTGATTTGAACAAAAACCTTGATATATTGCATTTTTTGAAATAACATAATGATTACTATTTATTATTCTCATACATCATCTTTTAATAATATGATGTTTCATTGGTAACACTATATTACCTGATAAAACAAGAAAAATAATATCGCTAGCGAAAAATTTAATATTCTAGTTTAAATATTAATTTTGCAGTCTTGTATCCATCTCGTACGACGTTTTAACATCTATTTAAAGCAGTTAGGAGACCAGCTACTTAATGCAGAGCGGGAACACATTAACATATTTGTTAGAATTCAAATTATAATTTCTACACATATATACATACCTATTATAATATATGGGAATTGGGATAGATTTCAAGTGATTTCTTTTAATTCTTTTCTATTTCACTAGGTAGACAGACTGGCAAGGCAACCTGATGGTAAGTGGTCACTGCCCATAGACATTGGCATTGTAACAAATATTAACCACCAACCTCGGGAACTAAGATATTTTTTTCCCTTGTGCCAGTAATTACACTTGCTCACTCATCTCTCTAACCAGATCATGACAATACTAAGTATTACCGTTGATTAAGATTCAGCCGACCATATTTTTACATAAAAGAGTTCTTAAAAATTACCGACATATAATAAATACACATTTAACCTCGTAGTATTTTAAATAATAAAAAGTTATATTTATAAAAAAATTAAAAATAGAATTATTATAATCAATTTAAGTCAATTACCAACCGTTTGACTAAGCAGATATGCTTTGATAAAGCTATTGCTACAGTCGAAGGAGGGGTGAGGAGATGAGGTGAGAGGAGTTAAAGTATAAAGTGACATTCCTACTCTAATCGATAGGATGAAAAGGTTGGTATAAATAAATAATTAAATCAGAGTATCAGTCAGTCAGTTGTAAAATGACATCAAACGAAACACTGATACAGTTGAGGAAATATTATGCTTTATATTACCTGTATTATTTAGTATTACTTGGAATAATTTCTTAAAAGAACATTGAAATCTTCGCATTAAATCGATCGCTCAAATCGGACGTTTACCCTTCGGACTATGAAAATTGTTGACGCCTGTACCCTTGTGCACTATAATATATCCTATAATCTATTCCAACCACAAACCCCAGTTAACCAAACCCAAATAAAAAACTCTGACACCGATATCATTGGTCACCGATATCAATTGACGCGATATCATTGGTCGAGATCTTGAATAATCTATGATATTCACTATGGATTCAGGGAAAAATGGTGTTTTAAATGTCCACGAAGTTGTAATCGGAACTTTGAAAGTTAAATTAATGTGGTTATAACTAGTTAAGTGGAATAATGTTGTATTGTAAATAAAGGTAAATTATTCAAGAACTGTTTATAGTGCGTAATACAGCAGACTAATTAGAAAATCGCATGCAATTTGTAAATCTACGGTTTGTGTACCTTCACTCCTACGCCGATTGGAATAGGATATATGTAGTCATCTCCATCGACAATAGCCGCCAAGGCCGTAATTGTTCATTAGTTTTATCATGCCTAACTAGTGGCGCAAGTGTTTTATTGGCACGGTAATAATCAAAATCAAAATATACTTTATTCCAATAGGCTTTAAAAGCACTTTTCAATCGTCATTTTACAGGATTATATTAAATTTATTGTACCACCGGTTCGGAATGCAAATTTTACATAGAAGAATTGGCAATTTAGAAGTTACTCTTTTACACCCATTAAATCACATAAGTATCGAATCAACTAAAATTAAATCAAAATCATTTATTCAACATAGAAGCATTAATTACTTATTGATTGTCAAATTAGAAACAACAATAGTACAATTACAATTAGTACAATTACATAATTACATTACAATAAGTACAATTGATATACTAACTCATTTTTTTATATAAGATTTAAAACTATTTATTGACAATTATCCAATAACATCGAATGGAAAATTCTAATAGTTCGTCCCTTAAAATTGCTTTTCATATTACCGGTAATTCCGCAGGATCTCGCCCAATTTACATTCGAGATTAGTCGCGTAATAATCATCCGACATCCCGGCTTACCATACAATTAAATAACGTGTCCTAATTGAACTTTGATTATCTTAAAACTATACCTCAATTTTTTATGTCATAGTTTTGCATAATATAATATTTTATAAGTGCATTAAATTGTTAAATACATACAAATAAAAATTAAAAATAAAGAATGTTAGCAGCATTTCTTCTTTGAATCGCTATTCCGATTCTCTGGGCGAGAAATGAACCCCCCTTGTCACCAATAGAAAACGAGGAGTTATATTTTAATTGAAGTTTTTGCATTACTCTATTATTTATTTACTATAAGAGACAAAGGCATTATTCAATAGTAGATTCATAAATAATAAATTTATACGCAATTTTGAAAGAGATAGTTTATATGATTTTGTGTAAAATTTAGAAAGGGTAAAGACTATATATTAAACTCCATACTCACTAGCTTGCGGCGAGTGCTTCTTGCTGGACATGACGTCATTCAGCTCGTGTCAGCTGTCACAACGGACACACGCAATCATTGAGGACAGTAAGCAGACCAAGTCACGTGCGACAGAGACAGGTTACAGTTTGCCTGATACTGGAAAGAGAAAAAAGTCAAATCAAAATATAATCTATTGGAATGTTAATCTTACTTGTAACATTTGAAATGCAAAATAAACCGAGAAAACCTAATAACCAAACCAACCATTTACCAACATAATATATTAAATATTTAAAATTTTCTTCGGCTAATAATAATTAATTGTTCTAATGAACCAAGATGACTCAGTTATTAGAATACGTCACATATTAAAACATATTTTCCCCTGGTCAAATATATACGAGTATATATCGTATGCTGCAGTTAAAGAAAACAGAGGAGACAAGGAGCGTTTACGTCTTGGTTCCCAAGATTGGTGAAACATGATGATGTTTGAAATGTTGAATACTTCTTATGTGGCCTATCAAGGAAGAGAAAACCTGCATGTGTATGATTAATTTCTGCCACACCTGAATCCACCAACCCACATTGGAGTGCAATAATCTTCGATGCTCCTTAAATGTAGAGAAGATCTGTGCCCGGCATTGAGACACTTGCTTAATATATATTGCTATATATACAACCTGCACGAAACTATGAACTATACATACATACGTAATACATAATTATATATGAAGAACATAAGCTGATATTAAAATGTTTTTGTTGGCGTGAAATATAACATGTAATATAATATAAGCCTTTGGGGAATCATAGCTGTCGAAACGCTTCGTAATGAAACAATAAAGCCAGCGACAACCGAATTATTGTTGGCATGACAAATTACAGATGACATTTCAGAAATCTCTCAAGCAGTGTTGAATGTTTAGTAATTGATGTATTAGTATACGATATTAATTTTGGCCGTCTAATAATGACACGGTTTTAATTAATCAATAAACAAAATAGGATTATCTGAATCGACATCATAATAATTATTATTTAGTTCAATAATAAGTACAAATATTCGCCACTTATTACACTTATCGAAATTAAATCTTTATGCCGTTTTTTTTTGAGCATATGGGCCACCTGATGATAAGTGGTCACCAACGCCCTTAGACATTGGCATTGTTAGAAATGTCAAACATCGCTTACATAGCCAATGCGCCACCAACCTTGGGAACTAAGATTTTGATTTTGCAGTAGATCTCATTAGTGGGTGGTACCTACCCAGACGAGCTTGCACAAAGCCCTACCACATTGCAGTTGTAATGTTCAGACCTTAAAGTACAATAGAAAAAAAAATTAAAAGATAAAACAATAGTGTCAGAAATATCCTGCAGATTTATTTGTCGTTCCGGAAATCGGAATTGCGATTCCTGTCGAACGCAGTTATGATTTTTACGATAACTACTTTTTAATTTAGATCTGAACATATTTAAATAAGATATCGATAAAGACATATAACTGATGTTAATAAATGATTGCTTATTAACAAAATTTGATAGCATTATACGTAAGTTATTGTAGTAAAATGATAAATTCAATAAAATTGAAGCGTTGGCATTCACTATATAAAATGCGTACTGGCGACGTCTAGACTAGGAAATAATTCTAAATAGTGGCATTGCGTGCAGTTAAACAATATGAAGTGGGCTTCAAAACGAATTTGGAGAATACCCAAAAAAAATGTCTGTTTGCGCAAGTTAAATTATTCTCAATATTTTTCCACTTAAATCAACTCTGGCGTTATGGCAATGACACACGCATACTTCCATAATACAGCGACTACTAATGGCTATACTTATTTCATTATTTATCAAAATAAACAATGGTTTGTGACCAATTTTAACAGAAATTGTGTTGGTCAATCAATGTCTACATCATAAATTTATTAAATTTTTAATTAAAAACAATAATTTTACACAAAAAAAAACGATAATAATATTAATAAATAAATATCATTTAATTGAAGTTCACAAGAATATTATAATTAGTAATTTAGTACCGAAAATATAACAAGCTATATGCTGAAATGTTAATATATCTTGTGAATGGAAATTTTCTTAATCTTAATGGACTTTTTTTATTAGCCTTGAACGAGAACTGCTATTTCCTTGACAAATACGATGAGTTAAAGTTAATAGAAGTGAACGATGGTGTCCGCCTGACTGACATCAGCCACGGACATAAATGCAGAACATATTAAAATGCACAATTGTGTGCGCAAACACAAGTGCATATCCATTTCCTCGCTCATATAACCCGATGTGACGGCAAATCCGAGTAACACACAAGATAAATAACGATTCAACTATTGGAGGCTTTCGTGGTGGTGACACTCTCTGGATATGGATCACCGCCATTCTCCCATATTTATTATAAACGCTGTAGCAATAAAGGCACAAAGATCCCATAATTGGCGCATTCGCGGTGTAAGGAATATATTATAATAAATTAATTTTTGGAAGGGAACACCAATTGTAATCTATTGGTTTAAAGTGGACCTTGTGCTCATTACTGGTGAATCTTAGCCTTGAATATTTTAAACAAATTGTATATAAAATACGAATTGACGTATAAATAAGTTATGTAAATATCTGTTTAGTTTACTGTTTTTCTCAATGGCGAAAAATGTAGCAGTATAAAGATATCCTATAAGTAGGTTTCTACTTTTGAAAAGGACTCAAGTTTTTCCCACAATTCTGTTCCAGTTATAGATAATATTGCGGTGGAATCTTATCCAACACATCGATTTTCCGTTAAGGACCACATGTTTTATTCGCGAGTCACGATTCGACTACTCTAAAACGTAGTGCTCCCTGGAAACGTTTTTACCAAACAATAGGAAGATAAATCAGCTTGCTTCGAAAGTACTTATGTTAACTCAACTACACTACACCGTGTTAGAAAATAAAATATTGGAGTTTATATTCAAATTTTGAATATACCATGCTATTATTTGTTACTTATTGCTCTAAGTGTTTTACTGGTGTTTCTGTTGTCTTATAAAAATAAATATTTTTAAATAAGTACGTTAGAAATAAAGTGACACTAGAAATTATGTCCTTTGACCATAAAGTGGGTCAATGATTTAAAAATAATATGTTTTTCCGTATAATTTAAAAACAAGCATGCTTAATATTTCTACAGTTCATTTAAGTAAGCCATGTAATAGATAACATACAGCACTAGTATTTAAAAACCACAAAAATATTTTATGTTGGGATGATTAAAAATTCCATAATAATTTGAATAGAGCTGAGTAACATAAACAATTTTATTAATTTTCATATCTAGTTCTATTTATAACTTTACATAATTCAAGTTATCATTGTATGGAATTCCCAAGTGTAAAATACAATTACATTAATTAAAAACAAAAATGTTTCTTCCAGTTATAGAAATAAAGATTATTTTTGATGAATACGATCATTCGTGTGACGAACTATTTCAGAAAGTGTAACATGATTTAGTCACGCCATATTTTCACGTTATGATGATAAGCATGCGATATAGGGTTTTTGTGGCCCTTAAACGTACAAATTACTTAGTTTATTGTTTAAACAATAATGAATTTAGCTATAAATGTAAAACATTTCGTTTAGTGGGTGAGTAATTAACCTATGCTGTATCTTCTTCTTTCGAATGTCAAATCAATGATGAAAGAAAAAGAGAAAAATCAGTGGTTACTACCCACTAAACAATAATAAGCAAGGCTGTAACTGTTGTATATATTGTTATTGTATAATTGTTGTGGCGGATTGTCAATACGATCTTATCAAGAATATTAGAATGAAACCATAGATAATTTAGTACTTTTTAATGATTTGAAATATTCCTAACAGTTATTATTTGTAAAAAAAAAATTGTGTTCGAAATTTAAATAAAAATAATCACATTTGAAGACAGACTTTTTGGAATGTATTCATTTTTAAATCAATTAAAATCGCTAAGCGAGTAAAATGATCTTTTCTTATATTTAATCTCGTTTATACAAAGGCCTTCTAATTACGGACAAAACGAACAAAGGATAACAAATTATTACGTCACGATCGCACAAATTTCTACCAGCCATCTTTGTATAAAATTAATTGTTTCAAATTTAACAAATTCAATTTTGTTTTTATGCCATAATACAAAAGAACATACATTTGATTAGACTTGGTAATGACAATTATACAAAAAGGCCTATCCTCAAAAAGGGAGAGGAGGCCTTTAGCCCAGCAATGGGACATTTACAGGCTGTTACGATTACGATACGATACGATACGATTGATAACTAGTAATCGCTCGCGGCTTCGCCCGCGTATTAAGGAAGGAGGTGTTTGGTATCAAAAGGAGCCAATGTTCTCACTTGGGGTTCAAGCTTGCTTATAAACCAAATATCAAATCGGTTCAGTGATTTATAATATAAGAATAGATTGTTAGTAAAAGTTAGGACGTAAATGTAAATTTTAATCACAAGGAGGTTTGATATACAACACACTGTTTGATAAGAATACTAGCATTCGTCCCGCCTATGTACGCGCCTTAACCGGCAATTTTCTCTCGGACTGTAAACATAATTATAAAAGTTGTATATCAATTGGAATAGTAAATTTCGCGTAAACGGTGAAAAAAAACAAAAATACAAAATATCTTTTATATATAAGCGAAAACACTCCCATCACTATCTGCCGTATTTTTTCAAAATTTATCACAGTTACTCCTTCCCCGACGTAGACTCTCACCATGAACGGATTTTACGCAAATTCTATCCAAAATACAATTTACTTTTTATCTATAATTGCAAAGCCGGGACGATTAACTAGTTTTAACATATAACAAAGCAGTAGAATCTGTGAATCTTAAATAAATTCATAAAAAAAAACGAGTGTAGGCGATGAAAAAAGAGTAACAAAACACGAAATTGCATTTTTTTTGTATATCGTACTTTCACGCGGACGAAGTCGCAGGCACAAGCCAGTGAGATTAGTATGATTGTGCATATATTCTCCATAAAATTATGCCCTGACAAAGTGCATCAAAGGTACTTGTTGCGAACAATATGCGTCGACACAGACCCCGTTTCATGTCAAGGTGTTGAGGGTGGGAGTGTGCCGAAGTGATGCCTCGGGTAAACGACAAAAATATTCGTCTCCATTTTCAAGTAAAATATTTGAACCGTTTTAAAATAACGAGAGGAGAAAATATTGAGAGATGAGGGAACACCAGTTGAGGAGTATCTTTGTTCAGTGAAAATAAGTATTTATATACATATAAAAGTATGTATAGAGCTTTTCAAATAAGAAATGTATATTTTATATTTTAAATGTGTAAAAAGTTATTATTACATTTTAAAGAAAGTTTTTTTTTTCTTGTAAAAGACATATTTTAATTTCGTTCATTACACAACGTAATCGAATTAAAAGCGACATTAATATTTTACCGGATATTCCAAGCAATCGAGATAATTGAAATTGTAATATAACATATGTATGTTAATACCTCTCTAGGTAACTCATATTTAAAGAAATCATTAACACAGTAATTGATTTAAATGCTAGTTAATAACTACTAAAATGATAATGAGAAAACTTACAAAATTCAAGAAACGAAAAGCATTATAGACTCAATAAGCAATCCATAACAGATCTACGCTGATAAAATTTTACGGTAAAGCGTCGTTAGCATTATCACAGACGTTGAAGAGATTTTACAGGAGATTTATACAACTGTGACTGTGATTTATCTATAAAAGAAAGATATTTAAAACTATCTCGAACTTTTCTGTAAATATTTTGAAAATATACAACAGCCTGTGAATGTCCCCCTGCTGGGCTAAGACCTCCTCTCCCTCTTCTTTTGAGGAGAAGGTTTGGAGCTTATTCCACCACGCCGCTCCAATGCGGGTTGGTGGAATATACATGTGGCAGAATTTCAATGAAATTCGACACATGCAGGTTTCCTTCATCGTCAAGCATGAGATGAATTATAATAACAAATTAAGCACATGAAAATTCAGTGGTGTTTGCCCGGGTTTGAATCCACGATCACCGGTTAAGATTCACGCAGTGGTAACACTGGCCCATCTCTTTTTTTTTAAATTAAATAATGTTTATAAAGTTTTACAAAAACCGGAAAATGATAAACAAACACATTTTTTATCAATTTATAAATAAACATATAAGAAGTGAAAATTATGTGTTGTGATATGAAACTTATACAAATCTATGTTACCTTTAAGTAAAAGCAATAAGACGTCAAAACATTAAGTGTATATATTAAATTGGATCAGCGTGTCAATCATACAAAGCTTTTGACATAGTGATAACAATATAACTCGACGCGATAAGAGATTTCCATTCCGCTCAACTCATCACGGCTTATCAGATATTGGTACAGCCTTTGTGACGAGAAAACGCGCAAGGTAAGATACTGTGAGGTAAATTTATACTGAAATATAAAAAAATCTCTTTTAGGATTTCATCAGTCAAGTTTTTTTAAATTTGTCGTCCCTTAAATATAAGTCCTTTTTTGTTTATTTAAATACGTAGCAAATAAAAAAATGTTTTATATTAAATGTCTTAAAAACTGTAATGGTTATTTTAACATAGTTTGAAAAAAATGAAAATATTAGTAGAAAAAAAATCTTCGAAACATACAAGTTCAAAATACATTTAAGCACCAATAGCGCAATGGTTTACGAGTCGCCTAGCGATCTCCAAAGTCGCAGTTTCTATCCCGACCTGGACTAATGTTGTCCCCACTCCTAACACAAGCTGTACTCCTAATTAAAAAGGGGGTAAATATGAATATAATAATAAAAAACAAATACTATACTTTTTTAAATAATACAATACATGCTCTCCTCAAAATTGGACTATTTTTTATTAATTTGCCAAATAATTTAGCCATGAAGGCGCCAGTACGACAAACAGTTAAATATTTTACTGCAGCCGAGTTTTACGGTAATCAAACATAAGTGAAGTCGAAGAATCGTGAAAGCAGCCATTAAAATGTTTATGAGCGGCATATTGAGGCTCTGCATTAGATATCATATTTCTAGTTTTAAACTTCGCTTCGCTTTAAGCAGTCTCGGATTAAAAAGGCAATGTAGGAGATGTCATTGAGGATAAATATGTATTATTAGTTTAAGCTTTGTTGATATTATCACCTATTCAGACAGTATTTGAATCTCTTTGATTGTGTCGGCTGGAAAAGATTTTTAATAATATAATATCTAGACCACCCCACTATTATAAAGTAACAGCCTGTGATTGTCCCACTGCTGGGCTAAGGCCTCGGCTTATTCTACCACGCTGCCTCAATGCGTTGGTGGAATACACATGTGGCAGAGTTTCAATGAAATTAGACACATGCAGGTTTCCTCACGATGTTTTCCTTTACCGTCGAGCATGAGATGAATTATAAACACAAATTAAGCACATGAAAATTCAGTGGTTTTTGCCCGATTTGAACCCACGATCATCGGTTAAGATATACGCGATCTTACCACTAGGCCATTTCGGCCCACTGTAATAGACAATTTAATTAATAGTCTGCACTTTTCCGTACTATGTATTTGTGCTTTTAAAGTATGATATACCAATGACCTAGATCATAAATGTAATTCGAATGCTGGCAAACGAGCACTATATCGATTCGTGCAATAATATAATGAAAATTTTAACCAAGTCGACATTTTTGCCCGTAATCCTTTTAAATGTAAATTTAACTTTTACAATCAGAATTTATTTTATTTGCACGCAAAATATAATACAACAGAAATGATGATAAAAACAAAATATACATTATAAATTTATATAAAATATATATATAAATTATAGAGAAACGTTATTCCCTCTTTAAACTCGCTAGATTCAGTATTTGGGCTGTCAAGCAAGTAAGCACCGTCTCTTGGGAGAACTTACTTAAATATTATCAAGATTAAATGGGATATTATTTGGATATATGTCAAATCCGTGATATAATCATATAAAAAAATCTTTAATTTATCCGAGAAAAATGGTGTGGATTGTAGAAATATTTTATACCTTTTTTGCATTAAATATTCATATTTAATTGTTTTGAATTCATTTTTTGTTTATATATTTATTGTTCCTTACTAAAATCAATCAATCACAGAAAAACAATTACTATTTGTTAAGTTATTTTAGCACAAATTGTTTTTTTTATAGATTACGAGAAAACTTCTCACCTTAAAACATTATCTGTTACTTATGGCCTGGAGTGCCATTCTGTAACTCACTTCATTACTCACCGCAATATTGACAACCGATTTATGGTGATATGCTATTTTGATACGTGTGTTCTTGAAATGTTATAATTATTACGGTCAATGTCGCATATCACTTTCTGACATTTCACGACCAATTTCGATATAAATTATAAATTCGTAAATAGATTTGTTCATTTGTTTGTTAAACTTTACGTTTTAACCACTCAATCGGTAATCATAAAATTTTACATGCACGTTGGGGGCGAAGAAAAGGACATAACGCCATCTTCCTCACACGTGGGCGAAGCCACGAGTAGAAATTAGTAATAAATACGTCTAAAATAGTTAAATAAATAGTTCAATTCCAGTGAAGCAATGAGCCACTCATCCTCTATACCAACGACACAACTTGGATTTAAAAACTATTTCAGTCAATCACGACGTCTCCCAAAATACGGATACAGTTATTATCTTGAAGCCCGTACAGAGCCGTATAAACAAGTCGTGTATCTCACTCACATAAATGATACCCCGTAGACTATACACACTTTTCTTTTTAGGATAATAGTGTTCAATTTTAATAGAACATGGACTTTGCATTACAATACTTTGCATTAAACATTTTAAGGATATCAGTATGGTAAATACGCCGTTTATCTTGTGAGCGGGCGTGCATTTGGAATAGGAGGGAGGATTGGTCCACTAGGCTAAGGTCTCCTCTCCTTTTTATGAGAAGGTTGAAGCCTACTCACCTCCCCTAGGCACAAAAAAAAATTGAACATCATTCATTTTCATTAAGACTTCTGTATAAACAAAGTTAATAACATGTTTACCCCTTATTTCTTTATTATGATACCACCAAAGGTAGTATAGGCTACTATAAGCCTATATAATTAGCAGAACTATCGTTATAACTTATTAAGATCTTAAAACACTCTTCTCTACTCTTGTGTAGTAAAATTTCGATTCGAACTCTATTAGGTGCTATAATGTATATCCGAAATCAATATCTCATCTCTTATAGAGTACTAGCTAGCAGTACCTTCGGTTATAATAAGGATCTTCATAAAACGTTTAAATCAGTACAGTACATTACAGTAACAGCCTGTTAACGTCCCACTACTTGGCTAAGGCCTTCTCTCCCTTTTTTAGGAGATGGTTTAAAGCTTATTCCACCAAGCTGCTCCAATGCGCGTTGGTAGTTGTAGTAGTGTACAATGTTTTCCTTCACCGTCAAGCACGAGATGAATTATAATCACAAATTAAGCACATGAAAATTCAATGGTGCTTGTTCGGGTTTGAACGTACGATCATCGGTAAAGATTCACGCGTTCTAACCACTAGGCCATCTCGACTACATTCAAATCGTAATACATATTACCCGTGTAGCCGGCGCACGCCAATAAAACTCCTGTCGGCATGATTTTATACGACATCCTCAATAATTATCGTTATATTTCCGCAAATTTATCCAAAATCTTAATAAATTATACACCTAAACCCCGAATCAATCCGTTCTTTGTTTTTTTTTATATAACATAAATACCTGGTGATAAGTGGTCAAAGCCACACAAGGACATTGGCGCTTTAAGAAATATTAAGCATATGTGATATATTAAAATATAAACTTTTTAATGATTGTTTTAATTTCATTATGAACGCGTCTCAGGTTAGCAATATTACAGATTTCTCCCGCACATTTCTTACACTCTCCTGTTGATACGCTTTTCCTATCTACAACTACCGTTAGTATCGTATGTATATTTTTATTGTACTTATTTTCAAATTATTTTGAAGAATATTGTACAATAATTAATAGAAAGCGCTGTCAATTTTCTTTCATAGTCCTCATCTCAACAGCGCTACAGCGATTTAAGAAACAAATATATGTTTGCAGTATGTATTGTAAGTAAATGTGAAGATTAGAAAATTATTTCGTTTCTTTTTCAATAGATTCAATTTAATTCTTTATGTTTTTGATCAAACACAACCCTTGAAAATATAATCTAGTTATACATACAATATTTTATCGTTATCATTGAACCCACTCAAAATCAATGAAATATCTTATTATAATAATTTTATTTCTTTATATTTACTATCCAATATACATATAATAAACATTTTCTTACTAACGATTGCGATAACGATTTATAAATGAAATTCAACGTTTAGCCTTTTCATAAATATCGTATTATATCTTGTAAAGCGAGGTAAAAGAAAAAGCAATATCGTTTCATTATTTATTACTTAGCCATGTTATTTGCGAAGCTATCTCATCGCTATTGCATAATTTACTTATCTTTGTATATTAAGGAAAACAAAATGACGAAGTTCAATTGTTTAATCGAAATATTTAAACAAAATAAAACAAAAGCATAGAAACTAACATGTACAGACTTTCCAAAAAAAAAATATTAAGAGCTTTTGTAACCGATGTCTTTAATTGAAAAGATAATTAATAAGATAAAATAATAGGTATATTCGAAAGATATTATATAATGGAAAATGCCAAAATGACGGAAAAAATATTCGAACTTAAAAAAAAACTATGTATTTGAAATAGCATAAGATATGCAATTGAAAACTATGCAAGAGATTTTTTTTTGCAAATGAAATTATAAATATTTATTTCCATATAATAAATACAATATTCAAATCGTTGGTGATTGAAAAAATTAGGCGCAGAAGAATCGGGTACCGCAATTAAGCCTATGTCGAACAATAGCAATACTTGCGCTAATTGACCACCACCCATAAAAGTAGTGATAATGAAAGAAAATAGAATAGAAGAGAAAGATATTGTAGAAAATTATTAAAATTATTTATAACGTAATGTATTTTTTTAATAAATTTCTATCAAAAACTGTCTAAAGAAGTTCAATTAGCTACTTTTTTTCTTTAAGCATTATTAAGCTTATTATATAATGATTTAAGTTACTAAAATATGTATTTTATTTATTATTAGTTTGTTTAAAAAAAATTAAAAGTTCAATTTATAATATAATTTTTTTAAGTTTTCCTACTAGAGAGCTTGTGACCTTGTATAATATAAACTACGAGTTCTGTTTCTTTGCAATTGAATTAATGTAAGTAAAAACAATGTACAATAGTAATTACATTTCGAAGCATTCCGCACTCTGCTTAACATTAACAATACTAATTCTGCAAACACTAATTCGTTCAATTAACCCGACTAAAGGTAATTACTTCATGGTAATCCGTTCAAACGCTCAGTATTTTCAGGTAAATGCTGAACTTTTATGTTTACCACTTCGGTTTCAATGGAATAGTTGCTCTCGGGATTAAGTACGGTTTAGTTTGTAACTAGTTTAACTTGAAATGTTTGTTAATATTTATTATTTTCATTTAAGGCTTCATTTTTATTATGTGGCGTATAGTCAGTCGTACCATATCAACAGTTGGATGACGTAAGAACCACCAATTACAGTCAGTGCATTCAACAATGCCATTGGTGACTTAATACAATGAACTCAGGAAACCGAGGCATCATTAAAAGCATTCCAAGGGACGATTGACATCAAGCAACAAAAATCTGCCATTTAATAAGCGAATGACTATATTAGCTACAATTTTTTTTCTTTTCCAGTATTGCTTAACATTTGCAATAAGGGGTTGCAATACCTTCATCTCAAGAGCCTTTGCCCACGAAGGAGATTTACTCGTACCTTTTATTTATACGTACCGTATTTTTTTTTTCTAAGAAACCACGGTCTAACAAGATTACATTCGTAATTACTGAAATAAAATCGCTTTGACCTAAATCGTTCAGGTTAGCAAGGTCTAACGAGAACCTTTTTGGTTTTCCTGTTTTTGGTTGTACAAAGAATTTCATTTTCTCATAATAAGATTATTAGCGAGAATAAAACTCTTTGTGTTAGCATAAGTAGATACATACCTTAATTAGCATTTTCGTATTTCTCAACAGTTATTTACGAACAGGGTGTGTTTTTATATCAAGGGAAAATTTTATCTTAAATTGTATGTTATTATTTCATATGATATATATGTATATAAATTTTAAAAAAATCCGTTTGCTACCTATAATAAGCTTGGCAATTAAAAGTGTGCTTCCGAAAAGCTTATACCTCAGATTCATCTGAATTTTCGTATAGTGTCACACTAGCATGTAGTTTGCGGGTATGTCACCTATCTATCATATATAGATAGGTGACATACCCGCAAACTTCATTTTCAAGGACAAGTTTTTTACACCCACGGTTTCGTTATATTTCAAATATGTCATTAGTTGTAAACTTTACACTTATATTACCGGTGGTAGGGCTTGCAAACTCGCCTGGGTAAGTACCACAAACTCATCAGATAGTCTACCGCAAAACAGCAGTACTTGGTATTGTGGTATTGTTATTGGTTTAAAGGGCTGACTCACCAGTGCAATTACAGGCACAAAGGGACATAACATCTTGGTTCCCAAGGTTGGTGGCGCATTGGCGATGTAAGCGTTGGTTAACATTTCTTACAATGCCAAGGTCTATGGGCGTTGGTGGCCACTTACCATCAGGTGGCCTATATGCTCGTCCGCCTACCTATACTATAAAAAATAAAACTTGGTGTGTCGTAAATTTAAATATTTTATGAAAATACTAGCGTTCGCCCGTGGGTAGGCCCGTGTGTGAGTGAAGAGGGCAGCTGTAATCTATATGTTAAGTCAGGCTATAAGCTATCTGTATGTCAAAATATCATCAAAATTCGCTCAGTAGTTTTTGTGTGTAAAAGAAACGATATAATGTGTAAGTAACGATATAGTGGATAAAATCCATCCGCCCAACCTTTTGAAATTGACTTTCTCGTTTAAAACATTAGTAGTATTATGTGTGGTTATCATACAACTGAATAAATTTTAATGTAATTACTGTTTCCACGACGGAGTATACCCTGGGGTGACATGTACCGCACCTTCAATACCGGAAAATGAAAATATTTGCCTGAGATAATCGAAATAATTTTGTAGTTTACGAACTCTACAGGCAACAATGTCATGAAAATACCCAATTATATTTATAAACTTGATTGCCCCGTTACCGAAACCGTCCACGGTATCCCCAATTTTGATTATAAACTTAGCATACTGTTTGATATAGTCTGCAATATTAGTTGACATATTTGCCCATTTCTTCTCTAGTATCTTATGGTACCGTTAAGTTCAACCTCTTTAAAAAAACGCACTATTTAACGGAAAATTAATTATAAAATTGGATAAGTCTTTAGCTCGTTCAACCAAACAAACGCAAAGCACGTTTTATTATAAAATAGCTACACGCTCCCACGGGTAGAATAAGGGTCAACATATAACGTCAATATCGCAGTACTTATAACTCTAATGGTTATCGCAGGTATATCGCAGTACTTATAACACCAAACATCATTAAGGATCCGAGTCAGCAAATTTTAAATGAAATCTTTTTTTTTAATTTCTTTTAGTTATGCCAAATCAACATGAATTAATATTCCAATATCTAATCATGAATTACAAATAATTAAAGACCACTATACTTTGCCGTGGAGTGCCGGCTTAGAATAGTACTCCCCCAATCTCATCCCGTGGGTGTCGTAAGAGGCGACTGAGGGAAGGGGAAAGGGGGGGATGGATAGCAGCGTCCCCTCCCATAAGCATCTTACCCCCTACTGCACTTGCCAACACGCCTGCCCAGCGTGGCGAGTATGGGCAAAACCCCCTAATGGTAGATGCGCAAAAAAAAAGGCCCCCAGTTACCGGCAAGCCCGCTAGGCCCGACCAAGGTTGCGGTCGCGGTATCGGCAGGGCAGGGGGTGCAAAGAATCACCGGTTCATGGCAGGCTACCAAAAAAGGCGACTAAACATGGCAACGTACAATGGATGCTCGTTAAGGCTGGACCATCACCTCGCCGAATTAGAAGTAGAGCTAAGTCATATAAACTGGCATATACTGGGGTTATCTGAAGTCCGAAGACAGGGGGAGGACACGATAACTCTAGAGTCCGGTAACTTACTCTACTTCCGCGAAGGTGATAACCTCTCCCAGGGTGGTGTCGGTTTTCTGGTCAAAAAGGATCTCATTAGCAGCATTGTGGAAATCAGTAGTGTGTCGAACCGGGTAGCGTACCTTGTCCTAAAACTCTCCGACAGGTACACTCTGAAGGTCGTACAGGTATATGCGCCAACTTCGGCATACTCTGATGATATGGTCGAAGCGATGTACGAGGACATCGCAAAGGCCCTCAACAACACCTCGAAGGCCCACTACAATGTTGTTATGGGAGACTTTAATGCTAAAGTGGGAGTACATAATAGCGGTGAATCGAAAGTTGGACCTTACGGCTTGGGTTGCAGAAATCACAGGGGGCAAATGCTGGTAAACTTTCTCGAAGCGCAGGGGCTCTTTTTGATGAATTCTTTCTTTCAAAAGAAGCCCCAGAGGAGGTGGACCTGGCGAAGCCCCGATAACGTGACACGGAACGAGATAGATTTTATCATTTCGAATAAAAGGCACATATTTAGAGATGTCTCAGTGATCAGCTGAGTTTCATAAACAATTTTGTTAATTTTCATATCTAGTTCTATTTATAACTTTACATAATTCAAGTTATCATTGTATGGAATTCCCAAGTGTAAAATACAATTACTTTAATTAAGCACAAAAATGTTTCTTCCGGTTATAGAAATAAGGATTATTTTTGATGAATACGATCATTCGTGTGACGAACTATTTCAGAAAGTGTAACATGATTTAGACACGCCATATTTTCACGTTATGATGATAAGCATGCGATATAGGGTTTTTGTGGCCCTTAAACATACAAATTACTTAGTTTATTGTTTAAACAATAATGAATTTAGCTATAAATGTAAAACATTTCGTTTAGTGGGTTTTCGTTTAGTAATTAACCTATGCTGTATCTTCTTCTTTCGAATGTCAAATCAATGATGAAAGAAAAAGAGAAAAATCAGTGGTTATTACCCACTAAACAATAAGAAGCAAGGCTGTAACTGTTGTATATATTGTTATTGTATAAATATTGTGGCGGATTGTCAATACGATCTTATCAAGAATATTAGAATGAGACCATAGATAATTTAGTATATAAATATTCCTAACAGTTACTATTTGTAAAAAAAAAATTGTGTTCGAAATTTAAATAAAAATAATCACATTTGAAGACAGACTTTTTGGAATGTATTCATTTTTAAATCAATTAAAATCGCTGAGCGAGTAAAATGATCTTTTCTTATATTTAATCTCGTTTAAACAAAGGCCTTCTAATTACGGACAAAACGAACAAAGGATAACAAATTATTACGTCACGGATCGCACAAATTTCTACCAGCCATCTTTGTATAAAATTAATTGTTTCAAATTTAACAAATTCAATTTTGTTTTTATGCCATAATACAAAAGAACATACATTTGATTAGACTTGGTAATGACAATTATACAAAAAGGCCTATCCTCAAAAAGGGAGAGGAGGCCTTTAGCCCAGCAATGGGACATTTACAGGCTGTTACGATTACGATACGATTACGATACGATTGATAACTAGTAATCGCTCGCGGCTTCGCCCGCGTATTAAGGAAGGAGGTGTTTGGTATCAAAAGGAGCCAATGTTCTCACTTGGGGTTCAAGCTTGCTTATAAACCAAATATCAAATCGGTTCAGTGATTTATAATATAAGAATAGATTGTTAGTAAAAGTTAGGACGTAAATGTAAATTTTAATCACAAGGAGGTTTGATATACAACACACTGTTTGAAAATAATACTAGCATACGTCCCGACTATGTACGCGCCTGGACTGGCAATTTTCTCTCGGTCTGTAAACATAAATATGAAAGTTGCATATCAATTGGAATAGTAGATTTTGCGTAAATGGTGAAAAAACAAAAATACAAAATATCTTTTATGTATAAGCGAAACCACCCCCATCACTATCTGCCGCATTGTTTCAAAATTTGTCACAGTTACTCCTTCCCGACGTAGACTCACTAAGAACGGATTTTACCTAAATTCTATCCAAAATACAATTTACTATTTATGTACTATTGCAAAGCCGGGACGATTAACTAATTTAAACATATAACAAAGCAGTAGAATTTGTTGCACATTAAATGAATTTATAAAAAAAAGGAGTGTAGGCGATGAAAAAAGAGTAACAGACCACGAAATTGCATTTTTTTTGTATATCGTATTTTCACGCGGGCGAAGTTGCGGGCAAAAGCTAGTGATATTAGTATGATTGTGCTTACATATGCTCTCCATAAAATTATGCCCTGACAAAGTGCATCAAAGGTACTTGTTGCGAACAATATGCTTCGACACAGACCCCGTTTCATGTCAAGGTGTTGAGGGCGGGAGTGTGCCGGAGTGATGCCATTTTCAAATAAAATATTTGAACCGTTTTAAAATAACGAGAGGAAATATTGAGAGATGAGGGAACACCAGTTGAGGAGTATCTTTGTTCAGTGAAAATAAGTATTTATATACATATAAAAGTATGTATAGAGCTTTTCAAATAAGAAAGCAATGTATATTTTATATTTTAAATGTGTAAAAAGTTATTATTATGTATTATGTAGTGTATTATTATGTATAAAAAGTCATTTTAAAAAAAGTTTTTTTTTTCTTGTAAAAGACATATTTTAATTTCGTTCATTACACAACGTAATCGAATTAAAAGCGACATTAATATTTTACCGGATATTCCAAGCAATCGACATAATTGAAATTGTAATATAACAGGTACCTATATGTATGTTAATACCTCTCTAGATAACTCATATTTGAAGAAATCATTAACACAGTAATTGATTTAAATGCTAGTTAATAACTACTAAAATTATAATGAGAAAACTTACAAAATTCAAGAAACGAAAAGCATTATAGACTCAATAAGCAATTCATAATAGATCTACGCTGATAAAATTTTAACCTTGGTTGCCACAATCGCGAAGAGAATATCCGAAATTCGATGAAACGGTAAAGCGTCGTTAGCATTATCACAGACATTGAAGAGATTTTACAGGAGATTTATACAACTGTGACTGTGATTTATCTATAAAAGATAGATATTTAAAACTATCTCGAACTTTTCTGTAAATATTTTGAAAATCTACAACAGCCTGTGAATGTCCCCCTGCTGGGCTAAGACCTCCTCTCCCTCTCCTTTTGAGGAGAAGGTTTGGAGCTTATTCCACCACGCCGCTCCAATGCGGGTTGGTGGAATATACTTGTGGCAGAATTTCAATGAAATTCGACACATGCAGGTTTCCTTCATCGTCAAGCATGAGATAAATTATAATAACAAATTAAGCACATGAAAATTCAGTGGTGCTTGCCCGGGTTTGAACCCACGATCACTGGTTAAGATTCACGCAGTGGTAACACTGGCCCATCTCTTTTTTTTAAATTAAGTCTATAAAGTTTTACAAAATCCCGAAAATGACAAACAAACACATTTTTTATCAATTTATAAATAAAAATATAAGAAGTGAAAATAATGTGCTGTGATATGAAACTTATACAAATCTATGTTACCTTTAAGTAAAAGCAATAAGACGTCAAAACATTAAGTGTATAAATTAAATTGGATCAGCGTGTCAATCATACAAAGCTTTTGACATAGTGATAACAATATAACTCGACGCGATAAGAGATTTCCATTCCGCCCAACTCATCACGGCTTATCAGATATTGGTACAGCCTTTGTGACGAGAAAATGCGCAAGGTAAGATATATTACTGTGAGGTAAATTTATACTGAAATAGATAAAAAAACTCTTTTAGGATTTTAAGTCTTTTTTTTTTATTTGTCTTCCCTTAAATATAAGTCATTTGTTTATTTAAAAACGTAGCAAATAAAAAAAATTGTTTTATATTAAATGTCTTAAGAAAATATTAGTAGGAAAAAAAATGTTCGAAACATACAAGTTCAAAATACATTTAAGCACCAATAGCGCAATGGTTTACGAGTCGACTAGCGATATCAGTCGCAGTTTCGATCCTGACCCGGGATATTGTTCCCACTCCTACCACAAGCTGTACTCCTAATTAAAAGGGGGTAAATATGAATATAATAAATAAAAAACAAATGCTATACTTTTTTCAAATAATACAATACATGCTCTCCTCAAAATTGGACTAATTATTATTATTTTGCCAAATAATTTAGCCATGAAGGCGCCAGTACGATAAACAGTTAAATATTTTACTGCAGCCGAGTTTTACGGTAATCAAACATAAGTGAAGTCGAAGAATCGTGAAAGCAGCCATTAAAATGTTTATGAACGGCATACTGAGGCTCTGCATTAGATATCATATCTTCTTGCTTTAAACTTCGCTTCGCTTTAAGCGGTCTCGGATTAAAAAGGCAATGTAGGAGACGTCATTGAGGATAAATGTGTATTATTAGTGTAAGCTTGTTGATATTATCACCTACCCAGACAGTATTTGAATCTCTTTGATTGTGTCGGCTGGAAAAGATGGTTAGTAATATAATATAGACCACCCACTGTTATAAAGTACCAGCCTGTGATTGTCTCACTGCTGGGCTAAGGCCTCCTGCTCCTTTTTTGAGGAGTTTGGAGGAGTTGCTTATTCCACCACGCTGCCTCAATGCTTTGATGGAATACACATGTGGCAGAGTTTCAGTGAAATTAGATGTTTTCCTTCACCGTCAAGCACGAGATGAATTATAAACACAAAGATGAATTATAAACACAAATTAAGCACATGAAAATTAAGTGGTTTTTGCCCGGTTTGAACCCACGATCATCGGTTAAGATATACGCGTTCTTACCACTAGACCATTTCGGCCCACTGTAATAGACAATTTAATTAATAGTCTGCACTTTTCCGTACTATGTATATGTGCTTTTAAAGTATGATATACCAATGACCTAGATCATAAATGTAATTCGAATGCTGGCAAACGAGAACTATATCGATTCGTGCAATAATATAATGAAAATTTTAACCAAGTCGACATTTTTGCCCGTAATCCTTTTAAATGTAAATTTAACTTTTACAATCTGAATTTATTTTATTTGCACGCAAAATATAATACAACAGAAATGATGATAAAAACAAAATATACATTATAAATTTATATAAAAAAAAAATATATATAAATTATAGAGAAACGTTATTCCCTCTGTAAACTCGCTAGATTCAGTATTTGGGCTGTCAAGCAAGTACGCACCGTCTCTTGGGAGAACTTACTTAAATATTAACAAGATTGACTGGGATATTATTTGGATATATGTCAAATCCGTGATATAATCATGTAAAAAAATCTTTAATTTATCTGAGAACAATGGTGTGGATTGTAAAAATATTTTATACCTTTTTTGCATTAAATATTCATATTTAATTGTTTTGAATTCATTTTTTGTTTATTTATTTATTGTTCCTTAATAAAATCACTCATCTCTTTTCCACTCTTTTTTCCCATATGGTAGCGCATCAAAGCAGGAATGACGGTCGTACAGCGGTGCACACCCCCACCATAGCCACGCTGTTTGAGGTCGAGTTCACTAACATCCGTGGACTCCACGCTAACCTCAACGCTGTCCACCACCATCTCGAGACAGCACGGCCAGCAATGTTGTTTCTCACGGAGACACAAATACTCCGTCCTGCCGATACCAGCTACCTTAATTATCCCGGCTACATGCTTGAAGAATCCTTCAAAGCGAAAGCCGGAGTATGCTTGTTCGTCAGGACGGATGTTTGCTGTCACCGACTGCGCTGCTTGGAGGACCCCTCCTTCTCCATGTTGGTGGTACGTGTGGATCTGGTTCGTCAGAGTCGGGTCTACGTGTGCCTCTACAGATCCCACAATGGTGACTTGGAGACAAGCCGATTATTTGACCATCTTAGTCGGGTGGCAGATGCTGCGCAAGAGCAGTTTCCTAACGCGGAATTGGTGTTTTTGGGGGATTTTAATGCTCACCACGAATCATGGTTGAAATCCCTCAAAACTGACCATGCTGGGAGGACTGCTCATGCCCACCAGGATCCCAGACATTGATGGGCAAGCGCCTTCTCTACTGGACCTTCTGCTGACTTCTCACCCGGTGGAATATCAGGTTGTGGTTCAAGCTCCACTTGGTTCTTCGGATCACAGCCTCATATCTACCAAAGTGCCACAGGCCAAGCTGCCGCCACCAGCGGTATGCAAACGTCGCGTTTGGCACTACAAGTCGGCAGATTGGGACGGTATGCGCGATTACTATGCGTCAGTCCCTTGGAAGGAACGTTGCTTCAGTGGGAATGACCCGACAGCTAGTGCCGCTGCTGTTGCTGGCGAGATCATGTTGGGAATGAAATACTACATTCCTAGCTCAGATCTCGACAGTAGGGGTGCGCGTAACCGTTGGTTCACTCGCGAATGTGCCGACGCTGTATCATCTAAGCAGGCGGCATATCGCGAGTGGATCAATGGCTGCATTAGCGGGGCATCTAACATTGACTCACTGAAAGCAAACAATAAAAACTCCAAGTCCTGTAGGAAGGCTTACACGAGAGCGGACGCACAGCGCATTGTACAGATTGGTCATGACCTTATTTCACATCCTCGGGGCTCCCGTAGCTTCTGGCGTCTGACCAAGTCTTTGCAAAACAATTTCTGCCAACCTTCGCTGCCACCGCTCAGAAGTCCGGACGGATCGCTAGCTCACAGTCCGCAAGAGAAAGCTGATCTCCTGGCTAAACTCTTTGCTGACAACTCCGTCATCGATGATTGTAGTGCTCTGCCACCAGTAATACCTTCTTGTGGCCACACGATGCCTGACATCAAAATCAGGCAGCGTGATGTGCAAACGGAGCTGCAATCACTTGATGTACGGAAAGCTAGCGGTCCCGATGGAATACCAGCCATAGTGCTGAAGAAGTGCGCGGCGGAGCTGTCTCCCGTGTTAACGCGCCTGTTCCAACTTTCTCTTTCTTCGGGATGTGTGCCGGAGGCTTGGAGAAGAGCTAATGTGCAAGCGGTTCCTAAAAAAGGGGATCGGTCTGACCCGGCAAATTATCGGCCAATAGCTATCACCTCAGTACTTTGTAAGGTGATGGAACGGATTCTTAACAACCAACTGATCCATTACCTAGAAGATCACTGTTTAATTAATGATCGTCAGTACGGATTTCGACCAAAACGGTCTACAGGTGATCTTTTAGCGTACGTAACACACCTCTGGGGTGAAGCTATCGACAAGCGTGGGGAATCGTTGGCTGTCAGCCTCGATATCTCCAAGGCTTTCGACAGGGTCTGGCACAGAAGTCTTCTCTCCAAGCTGCCGGCATATGGTCTGCCTGCTCAGCTTTGCACCTGGATTGCCAGCTTCCTACACAAGCGCAGCCTTCGTGTTTTAGTTGATGGTTGCGCTTCACAATTCTATATAGTGAATGCTGGGGTCCCCCAGGGATCTGTGCTATCCCCCACTCTGTTTCTTTTGCATATCAATGATATGCTCTCTTTCGGGAACATTCATTGTTATGCAGACGATAGTACAGTGCATGGTGGATACCACGGACGCGCGGTGGCCGGGCGAGCGGAAATTCAGGAGAGGCGGGACGTTAGAGCTTATCGCCAAATGGGGCTCAGATAATCTTGTTGAGTTTAATGCCAAGAAAACACAGGTATGCGCTCTCACAGCAAAAAAGTCACCATTTTCCCCTCTTCCCTCCCTCTGTGGCACTCCGCTGGTGATACAAAGAAAAATCGCCATGCTGGGGATGGACGTTCGCTGCGACCTTAGTCCAAGGGATTACATCGAGGCTGTAATAAAAACAGCTTCACGGAAACTCGGAGTTCTGAACAAGGTGCGGCGTTTTTTCACGCCACAACAACTGTGCCTGCTGTACAAAACACAGGTACGGTCTTGCGTTGAATATTGCTCGCACCTTTGGGATGGCTCCACTAAGTACCTACTTGAGGCCTTGGACCGGTTGCAGCGACGTGCGGTCCGCATTATTGGCGACGTAAAGGTCACTAACACCCTCGAGCCTTTATAATTGCGTCGAGAGATAGCTGCGCTGAGCGCTTTCTATCGACTGTATCACGACGAGTGTTCCGAGGAATTATTTTCCCTAATTCCTGCTTCCCCCTTCCTTCACAAGTCTACGCGTGCTGGCTCTCGATATCACCGACTAACTGTGACATCAATTCCATCGCGCACAAAGAAATTTGGCAACTCCTTTCTTTGTCGCACTTTCAAGAAATGGAATTCCTTACCAGCTCACGTATTCCCCTCCTCTTACGACCCGGGTTCCTTCAAACGAGGCGTGAAGAGGCATCTTGCGGGCCGGCAAGGCGAGGGCGGCTAGTGCAGAACCTTCTTCCCGACTGTACTGGCCGTCCTCG
The DNA here is from genome assembly GCA_905147175.2 of Nymphalis urticae. NCBI lineage: Eukaryota > Metazoa > Arthropoda > Insecta > Lepidoptera > Nymphalidae > Nymphalis > Nymphalis urticae. The sequence goes on from LR990008.1 coordinate 2,987,740, forward strand.
CGTTTGGACTCTACTACCACTTAACATCGGGTGGAGTAGAGTCATTTGCCCTCCCGACAAATATAAAAAAAAAAAAAATCAGTCAATTACAGAAAAACAACTACTATTTGTTATGTTATTTTAGCACGAATTGTTTTTTTATAGATTACGAGAAAACTTCTCACCTTAAAACATTATCTGTTATTTATGGCCTGCAGTGGGATTCTTTAACTCACTTCATTACTCACCGAAATGTTGACAACCGACTTATGGTGATATACTATTTGGATACGTGTGTTCTTGAAATATTATAATTATTACGGTCAATGTCGCATATCACTTTCTGACATTTCACGACCAATTTCTGCGGGGAGTTTCAAGTCTATTCTTACATAATAGCCCTACTGTTAGTCTTTAGTAACTTAAAACCCGACACCTGAACCAACGCCTGATCTCATATCATGAGGGTGGCTTGAAGCTAATCTGTAATAAACGGGTGTTTGGTTATAGTATACAAATATCAATGATATAAGTAAAGCAACTTTCTAGCCAAATTTCCTCGTGTTCATTCTCCACAACGAACTAAGCGTTTTAACAGCTTTTTATTTTATAAATCATAAGATACAAAATGAAGAATTTCGTAACTATATAAGTACAATATAAGTAGTATATTTCTATTTCATAAAAAAATATATAATTCTAACATATTTCATAGTTGAATAGACTATGTAATGAATACACATAAATTGAATGGAGTTGTCATTTACTAAGAAACAGACGCAGAAGGCTTTAATATTATATATGAATTATATAGGAGACCGTGGCGACCATTATGTGTACATCTTGATGTGTGCGAGAAAAGACTACAAATATAGCATGTAATTTACTAAGATTTTTTTCACTACAACTCGTTTACTTTTAATGTGTGTGTGTGTGTGTGTGTGTGTGTGTGTGTGTGTGCGTGTGTGCGTGTGTGCGTGTGTGCGTGTGTGCGTGTGTACCACCAGTGTAGCCATTATACCAACGAGGTGCTTATTCTAGTTAATTTATAAATTCGTAAACAGATTTGTTCATTTGTTTGTTAAACTACATTTTAACCACTCAATCGGTAATACATCGATTTTACATGCACGTTGGGGGCGAAGAAAAGGACATAACGCCATCTTCCTCACACGTGGGCGAAGCCACGAGTAGAAACTAGTAATAAATATGTCTACAATAGTTAAATAAATAGTTCAATTCCACTGAAGCAATGAGCCACTCATCCACAATACCAACGACGCAACTTGGATTAAAAAATCATTCCAGTCAATCACGACGTGTCCCAAACTACGGATACAGTTATTATCTTGAAGCCGGTACAGAGCCGTATAAACAAGTCGTGTATCTCACTCACATAAATGATACCCCGTAGTCTGTACACACTTTTCTTTTTAGGATAATAGTGTCCAATTTCAATAGAACATGGACTTTGCATTACAATACTTTGCATTAAACCTTTTAAGGATATCAGTATGGTAAATACGCCGTTTATCTTGTGAGCGGGCGTGCATTTGGATTGGGAGGGGGGATTGGTCTACTAGGCTAAGGTCTCCTCTCCTTTTTAGGAGAAGGTTGAAGCCTACTCACCTCCCCTAGGCACAAAAAAAATTGAACATCATTCATTTTCATTAAGACTTCTGTATAAACAATGTTAATAACATGTTTTTACCCTTTTCTTTATTATGATACCACAAAAGGTTATAGGCTACTATAAGCCTATATAATTAACAGAACTATCGTTAAAACTTATTAAGATCTTAAAACACTCTTCTCTACTCTTGTGTAGTAAAATTTCGATTTCAACTCGATTAGGTGCTATAATGTATATCCGAAATCAATATCTCATCTCTTATAGAGTACTAGCCAGCCGTACCTTCGGTTATAATAAGGATCTTCATAAAACGTTTAAATCAGTACAGTACAGTACAGTAACAGCCTGTTAACGTCCCATTGCTGGGCTGAGGCCTTCTCTCCCTTTTTGAGGAGAAAGTTTAGAGCTTATTCCACCACGCTACTCCAATGCAGGTGACATAATTTCAATGAAATTAGACACACGCAGGTTTCCTAAAGATGTTTTCCTTCACCGTCAAACACGAGATGAATTATAATCACAAATTAAGCACATGAAAATTCAGTGGTGTTTGCCCGGGTTTGAACGTACGATCATCGGCTAAGATTCACGCGTTCTAACCACTAGTCCATCTCAGCTACGTTTAAATCGTAATACATATAACTCGTGTACCAACGGCGCACGCCAATAAAACTCCTGTCGGCATGATTTTATACGACATCCTCAACAACCATCATTTTATTTCCGCCAATTTATCCAAAATCTTAATAAATTATACACCTAAACCCTGAATCACTCCATCTATTGTTTTTTTTTTAATATAACATAAATACCTGGTAATAAGTGGTCAAAGCCACCCATAGACATTGGCGCATTAAGAAATATTAAGCATATGTGATATGTTAAAATATAAACTTTTTAATGATTGTTTTAATTTCATTATGAGCGCGTGTCAAGTTAGCAATATTACAGATTTCCCCCACACATTTCTTACACGCTCCTGTTGATATGCTTTTCCTATCTGCAACTACCGTTAGTATCGTATGTATATTTTTATTGTACTTATTTTCAAATTATTTTAAAGAATATTGTAGAATAATTAATAGAAAGCGCTGTCAATTTTCTTTCATAGTCCTCATCTCAACAGCGCTACAGCGATTTAAGAAACAAATATGTTTGCAGTATGTATTGTAAGTTAATGTGAGATTAGAAAGATATTTCGTTTCTTTTTCCACAGATTCAATTTAATTCTTTATGTTTTTGATCAAACACAACCCTTGAAAATATAATCTAGTTTTACATACAATATTTTATCGTTATCATTGAACCCATTCAAAATCAAATAAAATATCAGCAATTTTACTTTATAATACTCTTCAGTATTCATTTTTATGTTTTTATATTTACTATCCAATATACATATAATAAACATTTTCTTACTAACGATTGCGATAACGATTTATAAATGAAATTCAACGTTTAGCCTTTTCATAAATATCGTATTATATCTTGTAAAGCGAGGTAAAAGAAAAGGCAATATCGTTTCATTATTTATTACTTAGCCATGTTATTTGCGAAGCTATCTCATCGCTATTGCATAATTTACTCATCTTTGTATATTATGGAAAACAAAATGACGATGTTCAATTGTTTAATCGAAATATTTAAACAAAATAAAACAAAAGCATAGAAACTAACATGTACGGACTGTCCAAAAAAAAATTAAGAGCTTCTGTAACAGACGTCTTTAATTGAAAAGATAATTAATAAGATAAAATAATATGTATTATTGATGTATTATTAAAATTTTCGAACTTAAAAAAAAACTATGTATTTGAAATAGCATAAGATATGCATTTGAAAATTATGAAAGAGATTTATTTTGCAAATGACATTATAAATATTTATTTCCATATAATAAATACAATATTCAAATCGTTGGTGATTGAAAAAATTAGGTACAGAATAATCGGGTACAGCAATTAAGCCTATGTCGAACAATAGCAATACTTGCGCTAATTGACCACCACCCATAAAAGTAGTGATAATGAAAGAAAATAGAATAGAAGAGAAAGATATTGTAGAAAATTATTAAAATTATTTATAACGTCATGTATTTTTTTAATAAATTTCTTTTAAAAACTGTCTGAAAAAGTTCAATTAGCTACTTTTTTTCTTTAAGCATTATTAAGCTTATTATATAATGATTTAAGTTAATAAAATATGTTTTTTTTATTATTAGTTTGTTTAAAAAAATTAAAAGTTTAATTTATAATATAATTTTTTTAAGTTTTCCTACTAGAGAGCTTGTGACCTTGTATAATATAAACTACGAGTTCTGTTTCTTTGCAATTGAATTAATGGAAGTAAAAACAATGTACAATAGTAATTACATTTCGAAGCATTCCGCACTCTGCTTAACATTAACAATACTAATTCTGCAAACACTAATTCGTTCAATTAACCCGACTAAAGGTAATTACTTCATGGTAATCCGTTCAAACGCTCAGTATTTTCAGGTAAATGCTGAACTTTTATGTTTACCACTTCGGTTTCAATGGAATAGTTGCTCTCGGGATTAAGTACGGTTTAGTTTGTAACTAGTTTAACTTGAAATGTTTGTTAATATTTATTATTTTCATTTAAGCCTTTATTTATATTATGTGTCGTATAGTCAGTCGTACCATTTCAATATTTGGATGACGTAACTACCACCAATTACAATCAGTGCATTCAACAATGCCATTGGTGACTCAATACAATGAACTCAGGAAACCAAGGCATCATTAAAAGCATTCCAAGGGACGATTGACATCAAGCAACAAAAATCTGCCATTTAATAAGCGAATGACTATATTAGCTACAATTTTTTTTCTTTTCCAGTATTGCTTAACATTTGCAATAAGGGGTTGCATTGGCGCAGCTTGATGTAAGCTTCAAATACGTTCAACTCAAGCCTTTGCCCACGAAGGAGATTTACTCGTTCCTTTTATTTATACGTACCGTATTTTTTTTTGCTAAGAAACCACGGTCTAACAAGATTACATTCGTAATTACTGAAATAAAATCGCTTTGACCTAAATCGTTCAGGTTAGCAAGGTCTAACGAGAACCTTTTTGGTTTTCCTGTTTTTGGTTGTACAAAGAATTTCATTTTCTCATAATAAGATTATTAGCGAGGATAAAAACTCTTTGTGTAAGCATAAGTAGATACATACCTTAATTAGCATTTTCGTATTTCTCAAGAGTTATTTACGAACAGGGTGTGTTTTTATAACAAGGGAAAATTTGATCTTAAATTGTGTGTAATTATTTCACATGATATATATGTATATCAATATTAAAAAATCCGTTTGCTACCAATAATTAACTAATCAATTAAAGGATGTGCTTCCGAAAAGCTTATACCTCCGATTCATCTGAATTTTCGTATAGTGTGATAGGCGACATACTCGCAAACTTCATTTTCCAGGTCAAGTTTTTTACACCGCTAATCCATCGTCAGCCACGGTTTCAATATATTTCAAAATGTCATTAGTTGTAAACTTTACACTTATATTACTGGTGGTAGGGCTTCGTGCAAGCTCGTTTGGGTAGGTAACACCCACTCATCAGATATTATACCGCAAAGCAACAGTACTTGGTATTGTTGTACTCTGGTTTAAAGGGCTCACTCACCAGTGCAATTACAGGCACAAGGGACACATAATTTATAAATTAACATTTCTTACAATGCCAATGTCTATGGGCGTTGGTGGCCACTTACCATCAGGTGGCCTATATGCTCGTCCGCCATCTATACTATAAAATATAAAACTTGGTGTGTCGTAAATTGAAATATTTTATGAAAATACTAGCGTTCGCCCGTGGGTAGGCCCGTGTGTGAGTGAAGAGGGCAGCTGTAATCTATATGTTAAGTCAGGCTATAAGCTATCTGTATGTCAAAATATCATCAAAATTAGCTCAGTAGTTTTTGTGTGTAAATGAAACGATATAATGTGTAAGTAACGATATAGTGGATAAAATCCATCCGCTCAACCTTTTGAGATTGACTTTCTCGTTTAAAACATTAGTAGTATTATGTGTGGTTATCATACAACTGAATAAATTTTAATGTAATTACTGTTTGCACGACGGAGTATACCCTGGGGTGACATGTACCACACCTTCAATACCGGAAAATGAAAATTTGCCTGAGATAATCGAAATAATTTTGTAGTTACGAATTCTACAACACTGTCATGAAAATACCTAATTATATTTTTAAACTTGATTGCCCTCAGTTTCATCCACGGTATCCCCAATTTTGATTATAAACTTAGCATACTGTTTGATATAGTCTGCAATTTTGGTTGACATATTTGCCAATTTCTCCTCTAGTATCTTATGGTACCGTAAAGTTCAACCTCTCTCAAAAAACGCACTGTTTAACGGAATATTAATTATAAAATTGGATAAGTCTTTAGCTCGATCAACCAAACAAACGCAAAGCACGTTTTATTATAAAATAGCTACACGCTCCCACGGGTAGAATAAGGGTCAACATATAACGTCAATATCGCAGTACTTATAACTCTAATGGTTATCGCAGGTATATCGCAGTACTTATAACACCAAACGTCATTAAGGATCCCAGTCAGCAATTTTTTAAATGAAATCTTTTTTTAATTTCTTTTAGTTTTGCCAAATCAACATGAATTAATATTCCAATATCTAATAATGAATTACAAATAATTAAAGACCACTATATGAACCGCGTTATATTTTTTAATCGTATAAAACATATACTTACGCAAAAATTAATAAATATGTCTCAATATGAAAACGTTTCATTTAAATGTGATTTCAAATATCTAGCTGTATCACAATAAATCCTTATTTCTATAATAATAAATAACAAATAGTTAATACCAAGAGACCGATAAAAATAAAACGTTATTTATACTTTAAAAAATATTAATTAAAAATAAACATTGTTTTTATCCAACAAATCGATGTTTGCTTTTCACTTTCAACGCTTAACACGAGTTGGACGCTGGTAATATTTGTAAAAATCATTTACCTGCATCGAGAGACGAGGCGAGACGACCAATTAGTACGTTACTTTAACAGAAACAATAAACGTGCAAATTCAAAAAAAGAACAGATATAATAAATGTTTTAATGTAAAAATCATAATTAAATTCTTAATTTATTATTCTAGGATCTTACAAGAACTTTTAAATCGTCGAATCAATTCGATTGTTAACGAGTGGCTTTTAGTTGCCAAACGGGCTCAAATCATTTCGCGAATGTCAGGATGGGTAGAGACACGAATTTGATTGATCGGTACTCAAATCAATTTTAATGAAATTGTTCGCGTCTTTTGTTGGTATAGTTTAACGCCAAGCTTACGTCATATTTTATATTTAGTGTTTTTCATAACCTTGTACGAAATGAACCACAATAAATACAAAAAAACAAACACACATATATAAGTCAGTGGTAGGTACTTGTGTCGATTAGGACAGGTGACCTTCGCCTTAGATCAACGTGTTCACATCAGTGGGCCATTTCATAAAAAGTTAAATAAAAGCTACACAAGTTTCTAATGTTATGCAAGCCCGTGGTATAGGTACAACCTTCTTATATAGTATTCTACTGCTACATGCTTAAATTGAAAAACTGATTGGGCCTGTGTAATAATATTAACCATATAGATCTCTTAAATGGCATAACAATGGTGGTGGCGTAACTAATATTGATTACAGAGCCAGTATCTAAAGGCGAAAGTGACCACTTACCATCAACGGCATCTCGTGAGCCTTCTAAAATAAATTAAAAAATATAAATGAAAGATTTTACAAAAAATTACGGATGTATAATTCACATTTTTTTATAATATAGGTAGGCCGACGAGCATATGGGCCACCTGATGGTAAGTGGTCACCAACGCTCATAGACATTGGCATTGTAAGAAATTTTAACCATCGCTTACATCGCTAATGCGCCACCAACCTTGAGAATTAAGATAAGAATGTTATGTCCCTTGTGTCCGTAATTATACTGGCTCACTCACCCTTTTAACTGGAACACAACAATAGCAATTACTGCTGTATTGCGTTAGAATATGTGATAAGTGGGTGGTAACTACCCAGACGAGCTACGAGCTACGAGACGACCAGTAAAAAGCCCTACCATTGATTTTCATATAAGTACTACATAATCTTATTCGGGCAAATGTGCCTTACGATATATGTATGTATATAACCGCCAGCATGTGAATGTCGCATTTTCGATCCAGACCCATTATCTATTGTGATACCCACTCCTAGCATTCGCTTTACGCGTAATTGGAGGGGAAAATAGGATGTTCACAATTCCATCATTACAGTTTCAAGATTTCAACTTCAAGGCCTATTAAACTCAATCACCGCATAAATCGGGTCATTACCATAGACCAGTTACGTAATCTGAATATATCGATCTGCTCCACATCTTTGAATGAGACAATATTAAAACTTTAAAGGTCAAATACATTGTTCTAACTACACTATATATTTGAAGTAATGTTGTGATCAAATACGGATGTATTAAACGATAGCAAATAAAATGTTTATGGTATTATTAAAACAATCAAACTAATTTCCCAAAGCACCAATACTTTTGTATTGCAATTGTTCTCGTGGGACAAAGATCTATTTAATATATTAAAATTATAAATGCTAGTAAATTTGTTACGCTCATTTGGAAATGACATCATGGTTAATATAAAATTTGATGATGACGTCCGATTCTGGACACGGTGGTCAATCTCAAGAGAGATTAGCCAACAGAACAGGACACACTATAGTGCACTATGATATAACCCGATCGGGCGGTAATCCGACTTGACATGACAGAAGTGCACACACTTCCAACTTCCAGACTCCGATTGCCGCGCTGTTGCCTTTGAGTCATTTGCAGCGAACACACGTATCTCGGTAATCTGGTAAACGACTGTCTGTATTCGTTTGTAATGTATTTTGTTAGGTTAGAATAGTAGCTTATAAAATAAAATAACTATACATATTACGGATTAATAAAATATATAACGATACTATATATTTAACTAGCTATTCTTCGCGGCTTCGCTCACGGATAAGTAGAGGTAAAGGAATGTAAAACGAATGTTTGTATTTAAGTCTGTGATTTTAAAGTGGGTTGCATGAAATGTCATTCTGGTTTAAAAAAAGTATATTACGACGTTTTTTTTCATCAGTGAACTTACTGTAATGGCTAATGTAATGGCTAAGCTTGACTTAATATATTTTACAGTGACCTAAATGGCTTAAACCAAAATCCTTCCGATTTACGTCAGCTATCGTCATCCACATCGTTGTTAATGCTGTAAATGACCAAGTGCACAAATATGTTTTTTATTACAAAATATTCCTATGATCATAACTAAAAATGTATATACTAAAATACTATAAGTCTGCACTTGGTGATTTCTTTAAATTATACGCGGGTGAAACCGCGGTCACAGCTAGTTATAAATATATATTAACAATGGAAATTTAAAACTGATCTGATTTGTTTTAAGTCGCAATGAAATTCTAACAATATTGATAAGCACCAGGCATGTCATTTATCATACACCCATGACACCTTGCACATGAAAGGAGCTGACATACCAAGTGCGAGTTACTAGCATGCTCACGTTTTCCAAGAAAGGCATTCAATATTCGGTTAGTCAGACTAACGTACACAATGCGACGTGTGACATTGTTCACGTCAAAGAGATGCTTCTCGTATTGTCCTTTTGAAGACAGCTCTAACTTATAACCATTATCACTGTCATGGTGAGAAAGTAAATGATTGTATTTTTATATCCGTATATTCTTGTATATATATATATATATTTACCGAGATGAAGCCGAGATGGCCCAGTGGTAAGACTGCGTGAATATTAACCGATGATCGTGGGTTCAAACCCGGGCAAGCACCACTGAATTTTCATGTGCTTAATTTGTGATTATAATTCATCTCGTGCTTTACAGTGAAGGAAAACACCGGGAGGAAACCTGCATGTGTCTAATTTCACTGAAATTTTGCCAGATGTGTATTCTACCAACCCGCATTGGAGCAGCGTGGTGGAATAAGCTCCAAACCTTCTCAAAAAAAAAAAAAAATATATAGCGCTTTGAGCAATCTCGTGTGGGTAAGTTCCATTCCATCGGATATTCTACCGATATATCTATATCAGTACTTAGTATACAGGCATACAAGAGGGGGAGTTTTGTGGGGCAATAGTGATGTTAGGATTGGTTAATATTTATTACGACGTCAATGTCCATGGGCGGCACACTTACCATCATGTACCCAATTTGTCCGTTTGCCTACAAGTTTTATAAAAAATATATTCACAGACATGTTGACCGTATCTTTGGTGTATCTTATCTTTAATTTATATTAATGTCATTTTAATGGACCTCCATTATTATTTGGCATCACAATCCACATCTCAGGCTTAAAAAAATAATCGAGATATAGTATTCATTTGCAATATAAATATTGGTTAGCGTCCCTTGTATGTTTTAAGATCATAAATTATGCTTAATATAAAAAATATGTGGATTAATGACTATTATTCCAAATGATTGTCAATACAACTTGTACACAATATATAAAAGGAATGAATTGCTATACAGTGTAAGACACTTTTTTTAATATGAAAGCCTTATACAAAATAAAATATACTTTATCGAAGAAAGCTCTTACAAGCTCGATGTGTATGCATATTGCAACTCAAAAGCGATTCAGCATGATATTGCCTTATTATTGCTAAACGTACGTGGTATTTATTAAAGCTCGTAAATCTGTTTTAAGATGTCTTGTTATATATAAGCGTATATATCTAATATATAAAAATCTTGTGCCGCGGTGTTTGTGGTCGAACTCCTCCGAAACGGCTCGAACGATTTTTATGAAATTTGTTATGTATATTTGGGAGGTAGTAGAATAGGTTGTAAAATATATTTCATACCGCTAGCTGATAAGAGTATCCCTATCCAGATTATTTTTCTATTTTTTAGACATTTTTTTTTTATTTGTATTTTATTTTGATTTAATATCAAAAAATACATATAACCCCAAATTTTTAGCCTCCTTTAGCCAACCCATCATCCCATTATGTAATCACGATTTTAGTATTTTTGTATGAACAATATCAAAATAATTACTTATAGTGAATCGAACATCTCGAACCTCGTCGAACTTTCGTAGACGTCATTCACGAGAAGCGTCGCGTCATTTTGACATTTAAAAATTTGCAAAATATTTAACGATTTATTTAATTGATAAGAAATATAAACTTGTTTTATGACATTGAAAAGGTTGGTAAAATACTAAAAGATCAAATAAATTATCGATATACCGTTTTGATCAGTAAATACAACAATTTGGTGTATTTGTGTGAGTGTGTTACAGTAAAAAATTCCAGCGAGATGCAAGGGGGCCCATTTGGGTCGTCGAACTAATAAAGCATCAAGCATGCGTAATAATAGAGCAGAAAGAATAGACAAACAAATCCAACAAAATAATGAAAATGTGCGTTTGAGCATTGAACGGTTTGCTCATCAACACGTATCCGTAGTAGCAAGGTTATCCATTCGCACACGAAAAAATAGCGCAAAGTACTTCGTTCCTCACTGGGTCTCTTCTCTAGTGTAAATAATGCAATCTTGAAAAATAAGTTAGTAAATCATGTAAATTAATTCAAGTATACATTACTGTTTGGGGTTACCCGGTAGTATTGGAACTGTGAGACTACAAAATAAAACCACCGAGTATGTACTGCTGGTCAAATAGTGTAAATGTTCTCTCTCATTATGAGTTCACAATACTTACTTACTACTTTAAAACAAACATTCTTATAGCGCGATGTAAAATACATCTAACTACATATATACAATACATAAATACAACTAATATCTTGTTGAATACAATAAAATACTTCCTTCAGTAACGTCATTGGTGGGCAGTATGTTCAAGATCGAAATACATTATGCCTAATATTATTTAGCACGATGGAGCCAGTGTAACTACAGGCACAAGGGACAATTTAGTTCCGACGGTTGGAGACGAATTCGCGATGCAAGGAATGGTTAATATTTTTATAGTGCCAATGTATAAGGGTAGGGGTGACCATTTACCAATATTATAAAGAAAACAAATAACGGACCACCTTTTTCAAAAGTTGTGTCTCATAATGTGAGACGAATGAATGATGAGCCACCACTCACACACAAAATTCGTGGACATAACCTAGAGAACATTAATAAATAAACGCATGAAAAAATTCGCAGCGTGGTGCTTTATGCATATATGTATGACAATGACAATCGATAAGTCGCAAGGCCAAACGATGTCCGTTTGTGGCTTAGATGTGGGAACACCATGCTTATCACACGGGCAAGTATACGTGGCATGTTCTCGGGTGGGCAAACCATTGAGCTTATTTTTGTTAGCTAAAGACGGACTGACAAAAATATCGTAAGCTCAATTGCTCTTCGAAATTAATTAACTGCTTTAGGATAAAAATATACATATTACTTTTTTCACTTTACATTTAACTTTTAATCAAAAAATGAATATGTCCATTACATTAATGAAATACATTGAAGTGAGAAAATGAATGGTTGATGTTTTTTTTTATCAGCGGTTATCGTCTACAGCGCTCTTTTTCTTTTTCTGTCATAGATTCCCTCCCCACACACTACCATACATTCGTTACTTTTTATTCAAAACCCAAAATATTCAGTAGCTATCATTTATACGGCAGAACAAGGTTTGCCGGGTCAGCTAGTAAATGTATATGCTTTTAGCAAAGTAACCCGAATAGCAGCGGTAATATAACTTCTATGTAAATAGTAAAACAAACTTAAGTTTTTATCTACATTTTCAAACATCAGCGTCCCTAGGGGAACCAAAATATTCACAAAGTAAAACTTGTAGCGTGATACAAAATTATAAATTGTTGAAAAGAGACTGAGAAAGGCATTAAAAAGCAGGAAATAACATAATTTGTTAAATTTTGTACTTAAAAATGTACTCTCATTTTAGTGGTAGGTTTTTTTAACATTACAATCCTCGTCACCAAATTGTATTATGAAATGAAAGAGAGAGACAGAAAAAGAAATAAAACAGGTTAATTTAATGAACAAGAAACGGCCTTATTAAAACACTTTCGAAATACATTTCAACTGTAAACAGTAAAAAGGATGTAATTGAGATTTCGAACTTCGCATTTTCCACTTCAGCTTCTGACATAACACGGGGTCAATGTACTCGTATTAAACATGTGCCGCTTAGAAATGAGATCCGTCCTCGTTCCCAAAGCAGTATCAGCCTATTGGATATATAATATATAGATATATAAAGACTAGTTGAACATTGCTGGATCAAGAAGCCTTTTCTTGTACTTCGTTTGTGGTCATAATTAATATCGTTTTGAATGATAAGAGGAATCATCGTAAGCAAAACTGCGTGATGAAAGATATTCTGTAGATGCGACAAGACAGCATTAAAGTAGCGTGTTCGAATAAGCTACAAAACAAAAGAAAATTTACGGCCTCCTTTTTTATGGTTTCGTTGACAAAATGCATTTACGCGTTTCCCCAAAGGGGGCGACAGCGGTACGCACTGCGTACCTTCGTGGAGCGTAACATGGTCGCTTACGCATAATGCCGTGACGTCCCGAAGGTAGAACCTTTGATGACCTCCAATTACTAGACCCCCCGAGGTAAAGAGAGTTTACATTGCAAGTAAAACACTGATTATCCTATTGGTTGTAACAAAAATTTGGATATTGGTCATTATGGATAGTGGATAGTAGTTGTTTAGTAGTTCGAAATGTATACTTAGTTTTATACATGTCAAGCCCAAGTCAGTTTGTGCATGAAGTACTGCAGTCATTTATGGGACAGCTCTGCTAAGAACCAGCTTGAAGCTTTGGATTCAGTAGATCGTCGTGCTAGAAGGCTCATTGACGACCAGACACTGGTCGCAAAACTCCAGACCTTGGAACACCGTCGTAAGATTGCCCGTCTGTCAGTTTTCTACAGAATATATTTTGGAGAGTGTGCCCATGCCGTCACCTTTTTACCTCAAGGCAAGGCATCGTAAAGATCTGCACCCGGACATAGTTGACGTATCTAAGACACGTTCGAAACGATTAGCTTCCTCGTTTCTGATACGCACCGCTAAGATCTGGAATATCCTCCCGACCTCCATTTTCCCCACCACCTACAATTACCACCTACCTTCAAGTCTAGAGTGAATAAACATCTTCTAGGCAAGCGCGCTCTATCTTAGACTGTATCATCACTTTCCATGTCAAGTAAGTGTGATAACAGTCAAGCTTATATATTTTAAAAAAAACGTGCACTCTCTTAATATTAATACATTATGAAGGGATATTTACTGTCAAACCTCTCTATATATTTAATTAGCAGCGCGACCCGACTTTTTATACAATACTTTTCCATTTTCCCTCTTAAAGCGGAATCTAGAAAAAAACAAATAATCCTATGTGAGCGGTTTAGCTTTTCTTTTTTTTAAAAAGACTGTTACTAATTTCAGCTATGCGTTGATAGCAAGTCAGAGTAATCGATTTTATAAGTAAGCTAGATTAAGATGACAAATAAAATCGAACGTATTATAATTGTCAGTTTTTTAAAAAGATTTAGCACAAACTGAAACATTATTCTCTTAAATAAGTTAAGATTCTATTTAAATGAATACAAACTTAACTCATTTGAGATGGTTATGTGGTGATAGAATTTATGTCTTAAATTCTTTACAAAGATATTTTATTGTTTAATTTTTATAGTCTGTTTCTTGTCTTACATAGACATTCTCTAATTTCCAAAAGCCACTATGTTCCACTATGTTTTTGTGTCTAGTTTATTTACTTAGTTTGTAGTTGGTGCTTTAACTAAGAATAGTTTGCTTCTGTAGAGCTTAACTCGCCAAGTATCTATTTGTAGTATTTCTTTTGTTTCTATATAAAATAAAAATAATACTTCGAAAACTGAAATTGGTTAGAAGATATAAAAATATGCTGCACGAACACTTACAAAAATAAGAAAGTAAAAAACAATACACAAGAATAAAACATGGTAATTTTGTATAATTGTATTATAATACGTATTATTATATGTTTGTATGTATGTATTATGTAATATCGTAAACAGATGTATAAATATGGCCTTTCAAAATTGAACCCATTTCTACAATTTGTTCGACTGTCTAACAAATATTTACTAACATTTTTAAAAGCTCCGAGTTAATGTTTAGAATGAGTGTATCACTTCATTTTGCCAACGTTCGCAAAGCGCTCGGATCAACGATTGCCTCTCTGCCTGCGATGATATAACGAGCTACTCCTACATCTAAAAGACGATATTTAATAAATTGTAAATATCTCCTTCAATCGAATTATTAGGTCAGAGTTACATGAATATCTTTTGACAGGTATATTTATTAACCAACTGAAGCCGAACTTTGTCGAAGTTAAATTTAGTTTGATACGAGTATCGTTCAAAATCTGCCATCGTGCAATTTTAACGTTTAATTATTATTATCTTCTAATAATATCTGTATTTATTTGATTGTTCATCCAAATCCATTCAGCTGTTTTTGCGTGATTAAGTAACAAAGATCCAAACATACAAACTTACTTAATTATATTAGTAGAATAAATTAAAAAAATCGTCTTTTGTCGATGTGTAAATAAGCATTTTTTTAAATAAAATTACAGTAACAGCCTGTTAATGTCCCACTGCTGGGCTAAGGCCTCCTCTCCCTTTTGAGGAGAAGGTTTGGAGTTTATTCCACCACGCTGCTCCAATGCGGGTTGTTAGAATACACATGTGGCACAATTTCCATGAAATTAGACACATGCAGGTTACCTCACGACGTTTTCCTTCACCGTCAAGCACGAGATGAATTATAAATACAAATAAAGCACATAAACCTTCAGTGGTGCTTGCCCGGACTTGAACCCACGATCATCGGTTCAGATTCACGCATTCTATCCACTAGGCCATCTCGGCTTTTTTTTTAAATAAAATTATTTTACTTATTTTATGCGTGATTTAATGTTGGATTGGATTGTTAACTGCTGATAAAATTTTAGAAAGATATTTATGATATTTATTGTTACGAAAATATTTTTCTAACCTTATTTCCATTTTTTATTGATCACTCGACAAACAAAGGACAAAAAGGTACTGTAGTGCGCTTCTATAAGAATTCACTTCATTAAACGCCCGTGAAACGTTGAGAACCGACTTATGGTAATTTTATTTTTATTTTATTTATTAGGCTTACTTACAATCACTTACACTAATACAATTAAAGAAACAATTAATACAAACTTATTATCTAAGAGATTAATTAAAAGTAAACACAACATGCGAATGAAAAATCGAAACCAGTTCATAAATACAAAAAACAAAAGTACCTTAAAAAAAAGGAAGAAACAGAATACAAAAATAAACATTAAACAATTTTATAAATAAATCCAATAAGTGATATTCATAACTATTTATCATTCAAATACCTGTCTACATACTTCCTAAGGTTTCGAATTGTATCCGCGTGAATGTCGACAAAAGAACACACCTGGTTTAGGAGTTTACACAGTCTTGGAATTAGTGAAATTGCACCAAGAACAGTTCTTCGCAAGGGTGGGCAGAGGGGTTATCAGAGATCGAGGATATCTAGCAGGAACTCTAAATTGGATTTTTATAAGAAATTCTGGACCGTCAATTATATTGTTGATAATTTTATATAAAAACAGCAGATCTAATAGATCTCTGCGTTTATTCAACGAAGTCATTTTGTAATGTATTAGGCGGTCTGTGTGTAATATACTATTTTGATGCGTTTATTCTTGAAATGTTATCATTGACCACTTACCGATATTTCACGACGTTTCGAGCTTGTTCTTACAGTCTAATTATCTTTACCCATTTATATGTAGACTAACTTACCCGTTCACACGCGTAGAATCCTTATTATACGCGTGTGAAGAATAAGAATTCTTCACGTTGTTTAATTGCAATGCAAATAGGCAAATATATAATGAAATTTTCTAGTCTTTATTTGCGCCACGGCTATACTAGAATTTTAACATAATAATTAAATAAATAGTTTCGCAACGCATAGAGAACAGACATACAAACAAACATTTATTAAGAAAAAGAAGATTCAATATATATATGGGATTCTGGATGGTTCAAAAAAAGAACCTCTTAGTAAATACGCTGACATACACACATACATATATATGTCTGTGTCACCGATTTTACAGAGCTTGGCTTTTGCGCAGTCCGTACGTATTTACTTTCCCCGTTTGACCTTACTGATCAATCTTCAAGTGTCTACTTCATCTTTCAGGACATTAACAAATCAATTTAACCTTTATTTGGTTTAACCAAGATTCTTTAACAAACAATTGAATCACACCTTATAATAATAACTACGCACGGCACGTAAAGTATGTTATTTTTTAATGCTATAAATTATTACGAAAATGAGAAATATATAATCATTGAGTCGAAACAATATATTTTTATATATTGGTTTTCGTAAATTATAAATTTTATTGATAACCATAAATTTTAATCGGTCACATTTGCCGGGTATCCCGTCACCGCCATATATATTTTATATATATTGCGTGTTACAAACGGACATTCGAATGAAATACGCATTGCATAATATTTGATCTTATATAATTTTAATTTACTAGTAATCAATTAATCAAATATATCATATAATAATTATATACGCGTGTCAACGTTCCCGGACTACACCAACAGTTAAATTTAACTGAAAATTAATAAGGACGCAAGTGCAATAAGATGTCATAATATTTCCAAGTCGAGATAAGAAAGAATACCCAATGAACTTATGCTGGTTCAAGAGTAACATTTAACGTAAAACTTGGCTTCCGTCCAATGTCGACAAAGCCCTACAAATGCAGCTCAATATTAAAGCTATTTTTCACTTTGAATATTATAATGATGATGTACTCCTTGGCTATATCGGCTAATTTCAATAAAGATTAGTCAATTGCGCAGGACATATTATAGTGCACAGGAGTGTGCGCAAACAAAGGGGCGCTCTACTCCTTAAATCTAATAATCCGATGGGAAGGCAACCTAACTCAACCGAGTTCAAGCGAAGGATAAACGACTTTACGTGCTATCCGAGGCACGGGAGTGTACACATTACCAACATCCAGAGTCCAGACTGCAACTGAGTACATTCGACAAAATCGCCAATAAATTTTTAATGGCCTAACCTGGGGTTTGAACCCAGGACCTCGAAATCTGCAGCGTTATATCTAGCCACAAGACCAACGAAACAGTCATGAATATTATAAGATACTATATACATAACTTTAAAATGACGTCTTTGTCCCGTTTACAGTTGAAACAAAGGAGTAATGGTGCCAAAACATTTCTAAAACATAAAACCTTCATACCAACGTTATTGGTATATTTTGTGACTATGCGAATTTTCGTCTAACCTGCTAGCACAAAAGTTATTTTTATATCGGAAAATATAACGGCTTGCTTGGATGCTCGAGGAAGGTATAAAACTAACAAAATCGCATGATCTCGAACTAATCTCAAACGAATTCACGTACATACAGGAGAACTTGCTTTTTATTTCATATTATTTTGTGTAGCTTATTTATCTTTAAAAATATTTTCAAAGACGAAATAGCTCAGTAGATTAAAATAGCAATTATTATTGGTGTTAGACATTGGCAGTATAAAAGTCAACTATTAATGTTTTATATAATATAATGCTTTTGTAACATATATTATGCATAAATATTAGCTATGCCAAATCTCACACTGCACCATGCGCGCAATAATATTGGAAATAGGTACATATTACTTGCATTGTAGAATATCTATACTATACTAATATTATAAAGAGGTAAAGTTTGTGAGGTTGTAGGATAATCTCTGGACTTACTTTACCGATTTTGAAAATTCTTTTATCAATAGAAAGCCCCGTTATTTGTGAGTGTCATAGGCAATATATTAACCCGAAAAATGAAAAGACCTTTTCGTGGTAGTCGGATGTTGTGGCCAACGCGACTTTTGGCAGTAAGTAAATAAATCATAGCACTCAATACTAAACGAATCACAATAATAATTTCATTACAAGTAATGTTTATCGCCCAACAAAGTGGGCACGGGTCCGCTAGTATCTAATAAAACGATAAAATAATGGTGCTCTATTTTCTAAGTTCATAATTAAATAACGATGTTCAAGTTTTATTGAATTACTTAATCAGAAACTGGCAACACGCCATGCATTTGGTAAAATGTGCATAGCCGTTTGCACACTTGCTTGCCTTGAGAAGATAAGAATGTTTGGGGATAAATAAACAACTATTTCGTTATTTCCTTTTCAATCAACACCTACGTAAGTTCCTGGAGGCTGTGTAAATCTGAACTCTCTTTGAACTTATCGAGGCTTGGATATTTAGGGCAGTTATCGATTTTAAGCAATACTGGCATCTTATAGAAGAATAATAATATAGTGAATAGCGATGATGATTATAATGATTAATGGCTTCCTATGTGTTTGGCGAGATGGCTTATTCCACCACGCTGCTTCAATATGAGTAAGTGGAGACACAGACACATGCATGATTCCGCAATGTTTTTTTTTTATAGAATATGAAGGCGGACAAGCATATGGGCCACCTGATGGTAAGTGGTCACCAAACGCCCTCAGACATTGGCACTGTAATAAATGTTAAACGTCGCTTACATCGCCAATGCGCCACCAACCTTGGGACCTAAGATTTTATGTCCCTTGTGCCTTTAATTACACTGGCTCACTCACCCTTCAAACCGGAACACAACAATACAATCCAAGTACAGCTGTTTTGCGGTAGAATATCTGATGAGTGGGTGGTACCTACCCAGACGAGCTTGCACAAAGCCCTTCCTTGACCAACGAGCACAAGATGAATCTTAAATACAAACTAAGTACAATAAGTGGTGTTTGCCCGAACCTGCGATGTTTGGATAAGATTATTGTAGCGCCTGAGCCATCTCGGCTCATCTGTCATATACGACATCTTTACGTCTTATACGACAAAGTACTTAATAAATACACACACTAAATGTAAATACCATTAATGTACAAATCATGATCGCGTGGTTAGAATTCAAGCGGCATTTCTTCCGAATAATATGTGGACGAGTGTTTAATTCAATAATAAGTAAGCAATTAAAATTCCTGCTATAAGTAAGATGTAATATGTAATTTATTAAGGTAATTGTAATGTAACAGTCGCTCAATAGATGGCGCTGTTATACTTCTGAATGTGAGAAGGTTCCTCCTGACTGGCCCAAAAGCCAGTATGGATACAGGCCTCGGGGTCCGCTTGCCGTTTCATATAACAGTGTGGAGTTGATTTAATAGTGCAGACACGACAAATAAACGAGGTATTCTATCATGTGGTCAATAACTTGCTATGCTAAATTTTGTATAATAATTTTGCTTTTATTTTTTATTTGAATAGGATCTTCAACCAGCAATACGCATCACAAGATTTAAACATAATACACAAGTTATAAGTTTATGTGCTCCCTCAGTTATAGGAAACCACAGAATTCATTTTATATAACTAATATAATAAAATTAAAGACTACTAATTAAAATTGATACTTAAAAAACTAAAACAAAAACAAAACTTCATATGTTAAATGACTAAAACTTAGTAATAAAATTTTAAAACTAAAACAAAATAGAATACCAAACAACAACAAAAATATGAAAGTCTAAGGTGTCTCGAAAGCCAGCAGCTACGATGATAATGACTCCAGAATTAATACAATGCTGAGGCGTTATTTATTTAGAACAAATCAATTATATATTACACAAAATATTTTGGAATAGATTAATTAAAATATAGTAGAAATAAAGGTGACATAAAATAGCCTTAAACTGAAATAGTTTGTTACTTCAGACTGATCGTCCGTGTGGCCTTGGCTTTAAGTACAATGTCTCGAAGTGCTCACTGTTCTTATCTCTTTACTTAATCCTTTTTGTTGTATTATGCGATTAAATTAAGTAGTAGCTGCTTGTTGCGGATTAAGTAAACTTATATGTGCTCTACCCCTAGCAGTGTTATCGCAATGCTACGAGGCCGGTTACAATTCGTAGACAAATACACGGATATATTTCTTTCCTGCCTATATAAAATTACTTTTTAATGGCGGTCTGCTTTTTGCTGTAAAAATAAATACTTGAACTAACAGTACATTATTTTAATCTTACTTATAATAAATTAAATCTTAATTTTTTTCTCGGTTTACGTCTAAAGAGGAATATTTAAAATATTGTTTGAAAAACAGGAAATATTTCAAATGACACTTTCGATATTGTGGACTTAACGAAATATAACGAGGATTGGCAGATGCGAATATTTCGAATATCTGATTGTTATTTAATAGTTTTCTTTGTTCTATTTGCTGTATTATTTATTATATTAATTGAGGTTTCTATCAACAATTGCTATAATTATAGAGCAAAGAAATCATTTAAATGAAGTAAAGTCTCCTACAGTGGTGTAACTATACCAACTAAGGCCCGTGACAAATTCATTAGCATAGCTACCGCCATATCAAAGATACGGAACCCGCAATTAAGCTAATATTCGTAAAAACAAAACGTTATCCACCGCTGGTAAGGGCCCGACATCAATTATATTTATATATTTTTTATTTTTACGAAATTTATCTATAGCGACCCCACTGGTCTCCTGACACTGTTCCGCAGTTTTGGAATGTCTATTTTTTGTTTAAGATATTTGTGATGTATTGTTTCCTGCAGTGCAATTCGATAAGAACTCACTTCATTACTCATCCGTCAAAATGTTGACACTGTTCTTTTGTTTTTTAAAAAGCAACTTATTACACTAACCGAATTAATATAAGAACAATAAAAGGATAACCATTCTTTATTATGGAAAATAAATAAGTATGGTACATATAAATCCGAGATGGCCCAGTGGTAAGAACGCTTGAAT
The DNA here is from genome assembly GCA_905147175.2 of Nymphalis urticae. NCBI lineage: Eukaryota > Metazoa > Arthropoda > Insecta > Lepidoptera > Nymphalidae > Nymphalis > Nymphalis urticae. Next base: position 3,009,428 of record LR990008.1, read on the forward strand.
CGTAACCGATGATCGTAGGTTCAAACCCGGGCAAGCACCACTGAATTTTCATGTGCTTAATTTGTGATTATAATTCATCTCTTGCTTTACGGTGAAGGAAAACATCGTGAGGAAACCTGCATGTGTCTAATTTCACTGAAATTCTGCCACATGTGTATTCTACCAACCCGCATTAGAGCAGCGTAGTGGAATAAGCTCCCAACCTTCTCCTCAAAAAGAGATAGGAGGTCTTTAGCCCAGCAGTGGGACATTCACAGGCTGTTACGGTACGGTTACGGTACATATAAACAAAAGGGACACAACAAATTACATTCATAATTAAAAAGCAAAAATGATTAAAAGGTAACTCAAGTAATTTATGGTATTGTGGTGGTAATGAATAGCTATACTTCTGTCTTTCTGTAAACTTTTTTTGTAAGCGCTAATCTCTTAACCCACTGAACTAGTTATCAAACTTTACGAGAGATTCTCAAACAAAGCAGAAAACTATATTTTTCTGAAACATTCAACTATTAAAAGGTCAAAAATATTTGTTGAAGTTCGCTAAGTAGAAAGTAATATAACGTGTTACCGTCCTACACTTTTAATGTAAGTAAATAAAGAATACCCGCTCCACTTATTCTTTTATATATTAAGGGTATAAATAAAGCAGAGAGATCATCGATTAAGATTCACGCGGTCTTACCACTGGGCCATGTCGGGCCCGTTCAACGTTACGTGGGTTCAAACCCGGGCAAGCACCACTGAATTTTCATGTGCTTAATTTGTGATTATAATTCATCTCGTGCTTTACGGTGAAGGAAAACATCGTGAGGAAACATCGTGAGAGGAGGCCTTTAGCCCAGCAGTGGGACATTCTCAGGCTGTTACAGTAAATAAAGAATGTGTGAATATTATTTTATGACTATAATAACAAAATAATTACAGCTTAATGAAACTTGTTTTTTTTTTTATTTCTCTTAAATTAAATTAAGAACACCACAAATAATAGTTATTACAAAAAAAGTTTAATAAATAAATGTATAGTTAAGTCTTAATCTTTTGTGAGTGCTTTTAAAAATCATTTCTATCTCTTAATTTTAAAATGACAGTCATTTTAAAATAAATCATAATCTGCAATTTTTTTTATATTTGCCGGGAGGGCAAATGACTCTACTCCACCTGATGGTAAGTGGTAGTAGAGTCCAAACGCGACGGCCAGTACAGTCGGGAAGAATGTTCTGCACTAGCCGCCCCCGCTTTGCCAGCCTGCAAGATGCCTCTTCACGCCTCGTTTGAAGGAACCCGGGTTGTAAGAGGAGGGGAACACGTGAGCTGGTTGGGAATTCCTTTGTTTGGAAGTGCAACAAAGAAAGGAGTTGCCAAATTTCTTTGTGCGCGATAGAATTGATGTCACAGTTAGGCGGTGACATCGAGAGCCAGCACGCGTATACTTTTGAAGGAAGGGGGAAGCAGGAATTAGAGTGAATAATTCCTCAGAGCACTCGCCGTGATACAGTCGATAGAAAGCGCTCAGAGCTGCTATCTATTATTATTATATATCATTTTTTTCATAATGCAAAATAATACTGCTTAAACTTTATAATTTCAACTTTCGGATATATTATGTGGATATACGATGTTTGGAAAAAAAATCAATGTTCAAACCGTTGATAAAAAAACTTAAAAAACTCATTTGTGTTTCAATGTTTAAAGCATTTACTGTTATTTACAAATGACTGTATTTTATAATATGACTTGTATATTAGCTATTTTTTATTAACTTTACATTCGTTACTTTATATAATTATTAGTTATTTAAATGTTAAATTTGAACAAACAAGTGAAACAGAACAGACTAAAATAAATAGAACGTTCCCGACTTCATTATGTCGTTCAAGCAAATTCCGACCTTCGAAAGAACTAAATTCTTCATTAATCAATGATCAGTGCTTTGTACGCTACAGAAGCACTGTATATAGGAAGTCCCTACCCCTTCCTTATTATACAATTTATAAATTATTTTAAGGTAAATATATTTAGGTGTATATATTATATTTTGTTAAATTAAATTTTATTCTGTAATGTGCTGTCGAATTGGAGGGCGTTAGTAGCTACGACACAGTATGTATTATATATATTATTTATGCTATGTCTAAATTGTTCAAAATCAATAAATAAATAAAAAAAAGAAGAGATTAGCTAACTGTGCAGGACATATTATAGTGCACAAGTGTATGCGCAGTGTAATCACAGATGGACTCTTCAGAAAAGAGTACAGACAGAAAAGAGTACAGGCGCAGGTGTTACGGCTTTACGTGCTATCCGAACTGCTACTGCGATTCATCGACAAAAAACCCAATCACTTTTTATTGGCCCGACCTGGGGCTTAAACCCAAGACTTAAGGATTTGCAGCCTTATATATAGCCACTAGACTAACGAGGCAGTCACATACTAAGATACTAAGTAGGTATTTAAGTATGTGACTGCCTCTAAGTATGTGACTTAGATTGTAAATTAGATTATGTCCTCATGTCCTGAGGCAAGATGGCCAAGATGGTTAGAGGCCATGAATCCTAAACGATGATTGCGAGTTCAAAACAACGCATACATAACTCAATTGTGCTTGATTTCTGTTTATAATTAATCTCGTGCACGTCATGGAATTAGCTCCAAACCTCCTTAAAAGAAGTGAAGACCATAGCCCAGCAGTGGGACATTTTCAGTCTTTTAATGGGCCTTGATGCCTGAAATGAGATAATAAATATTGACGTTTACTATTTATATTGATACTTCTACAGAATAAATTGAACAATCACAAAATATCTCGTACGTTATATCGTATCTACATATTCTATATTAGAGTGTATCTCACTCGTACAATATATTTTTCTCTTTCTAAAGAATATTCTATTTGCCTTTTGTAATCAGAGCACATGTGCGAAAAATTTAGGACACGAAACTTGAAATACAAGAATTGAAACTAAAAATAGACGTTGAGATTGTGGAAATTTTAATTACGAGATAAATCTTTCAGTCAGTTCGTAATGTTCTGTTTTCAAATGAATTATCTCAGAACATGGCGTTTAACCTCGTACCAGATCCATATCGGGATATCTGACACCACTTGTATACCTCTATTTTTATTCTCTGTTACTCGGTTTATATATTTATTAAATTAAATAATAATATTTATTTTTGGTTTAAGTGTGTTTTATGTATTTTTGATTAGCCTTAGATGAATGTGGAATCTACCAGAAAGAGACGGCAATAAAACCAGAAGTTAACTCTTTTTCATCAATCAATACCATGAATCGTATGGTTAAGGTTTGGTAAATAAATTTTGATAATAATAATTCAAAGGACCAAATTGTTTACGTTAAAGGTTTTATTTTTTCACATCAATGTTTAGGAGATACTGTGATTATATATACTGACAAAAACAAAAGGCGATCGTAAATTCGTAATTCGATCGTAAATATCCTTACTATATAGTGTAAACGAAGGCAAGTTTGTTTGTTGGTTATCCTTCGGGTCCTTTTCTGTACACACTTCGTGCTGAAACTGGCTAATAATAATAACATTAACTTGATACACCCATCAAGATGACAACGTAAGTCATTTCAACATTTCACAAGTGAGATGCGAAGCGAGATCTTGAAGATATCAAATGGAAAATAAATTGCCATATGAATAACAACCGTAAATACAGGGTGATTGGTGAATTAGTATCAATACTTAAGGACGTGATATTTGACGACCATATATGACCAAAAAAAAATACATATAACATAAATATTAATAAACTTCTAAGTAAAGTTAACCAAAAGTTATGTAATTAATTACGCGTCATGTGGACGCCCTAGCTGCGCTGACGACACAACACCGATAGGTACATTTAGTTATCGCGCGGTACTTTCCCTACGTCCAAACGCCGCCGCGTGTTAACAGGGTAGCAGGCTACCTTTGATAAACAAGCATGATCCAATCCCCCTTCATACTTTAAACCTGGCTTAGAACAGGCAAAAATAAAAAAAAATATTTCACTCGTTTAAGCAACAAATTTGTTGACTAGGTAAATGATATGAACTTGGGACAAAAATTAACTGTTTACCTATCTTGGTATTTCCGGCGTATTTAAAAATTGAATCATACTTATTTACAACGATTGTCAAATGAATTGTAGTTAAATGAACTACCTATTTACCTACATAACTACACTAACCTTAACAAATGTTCAAAGTGAGCTCCTGCTCGTGTGATACACAGTTCGGCACGTTTACGCATATTGTCTTTCACACGCTTTAACACGAATGGGTCACTTTACTACTCACAGTACTCACATTATTCTGCATTTGTGTATTGATAAGCCATACCTAATTACTAATTACGGGTCACACTCACACACGAAACATTAGGTATACGCGTAAGATCGATCGCTAGGGGCGCGCGCGCGGGAAGATGGACGAACCTTACGGCGGCGCTCGCCCGACTAACCTACTAACCTACTAATACTAATAAGCCGCGGGGCAGGGGTTGCGGGGGGGCAAACACCACGCCGCACGCGCCGCGGAAATATGTCCACACTTTATTTATTTAAAGTAATTTTTTTGTAAATTTGGTCAAAAATTAAGTACCTATTTTTTTTACATAATTCGAATGAGAATCATGTACCGATTATGCTCCTAAAATATTGATCCTAATTCACCAGTCACCCTGTATATTGGAAAGTAAAAGTAAAAAGTGAATGTCCCACTGCTAGGCTAAGGTCTCTTCTCCTTTTTTGAGGAGAAGGTTTGGAGCTTATTCCACGCCGCTCCAATGCGGGTTGGTGGAAGAATCCATTATATTTCTTCTTCTCTGCGTTTTCAAAAACCCTAAAAGAAAGCACTTTTAAGTTTTTCTGAGCGACGTTATTGATATTTCATAACTCGATATAAATTAATTATTCAGACCAAAAAAAAAACTACGAAGGGGAGGGCTTTGTTTCATTCGGTCACGTAACCGTCAAAGCGAATTTAAATTGGGCGAAAGAACAGAACCTGAAAGACAGCCGCTGAATACAATTACTTCAAGGAATAATGAAATTGCTTTCTCCTTGTTTTCCAATACTAATAAGTAATGAATGATTGCGAAATGAGATAATTAATTGGGTAAAAAATATACAGTCTATATAATATTTATTTAATAAAATTAAATAAATATTTTATTTCCTTAATAAATATAATTTGTTTCTAAAATCTACATATATATTACTCTGATATATGTATATGTATGCATATATCTGTATTGTGTGTATTTAACAATTTTTACTTATGGGTATCTCATTTACTTACTATCAATTAAGAAATTTAGTAACCGTTAATGAAATCATGTCGCTAACCAAAAAATTAAACTCGCAATCTGGAATGTATTTTCGAAGGACCAACTACTACTTAAGCTTTACCTTAAGTCGCACTCCCATTAACTGGGTCCTAAATTACCTTCCATAGCAGAATCTGTACACGCGAACACGCAGCCTGTTTTTATATACAACAGCAATAAATTGGAATTACTTTAGCAATTAAAGCAAACTTTATGTAAGTATAATTTCTTATAAACACTAAAACTGCTTGCTCATGAAACTAAATACACAGACCTGATAATAATAAATACCGCTTAATTTAAGAATTACTAAACTATTTGTAGAATAATGTAACAGTTCGTAAATTTCCCTCTGCTAGACAAAAGATTCATCTCCTCTTAAAGTCTGTAGCTTATTCCCTGGGTAGTTTTAGCAATGCCCTGACCCTTGCATGTTTTCTCACAAAGATTTCCCCAATATACTTTGTCCAGCTTTGATGATAAATAGGATTTGTACCCGCTATTACGGTTATAGACCACGCATTCCATCCATAGGACCATCTCTATACAGGCCTTTATATATATATCTCTCCATTGACAGACTTTAAACTTTTTACGTTGTCAGATTTTGCTTCAACTGCAGCTCAATTAAAATAACATTGGACTGAACATTACAGTCAAAAGGTGATGTTTACAATTAACAGTGCAAAACGACATCAACTTATTTTGCAATTCCAATCAAATGACAAAGCGGACCATTCGTTAAAAGAGCTCAAACAGAGAATACGTTTAATGAAATTGAATTTGAATTTACAAAGGCTCTTTTTATTTATAACTTTAAAGAGAGCTTAAGAGCCGCTTACTGGAATAAATCTTTACTATATTAAAACATGCGCTATTCATTCCAGAGAGAAGTTTTAAAACTATTTTTGAACAATCAACAATGCTTTAAATGCTTATATATATATATATATATATATATATATATATATATATATATTAACTATATGAACTATGTCTGTATTTGTAGATAAAATGGTTCTTATACATAACTATTTCCTATATATATAAAGGTTAAATATCAGTTGTAAACAATGTATAATACAATTATTTTAACTTGGTAGAAATATATAGAATTTAGCCTTGATCTTTTGACAGCGTAGAACACGGCCACCTTGTCAAGAAATCCACAGGAATTGCTTTCAAACATCCAGCAATGGACCAAGTAACCAGTATGCTGATATGTCTGTTAGCCAATGTCCACCAAAAGGTGTGTTCAGCCAGCTAAGTTTTTACCAAGAACTTTGTCATGCCGTTTTCACTTAAATGGCCCAAATAAGGTTTAAAGGCAGGCGAATAATAATGATGATTGAGAAGCCATATACAAAAACTAAAAGAAAAATAGTTTTAACAATCAATATTGGCAACTTTCGCGTCATTTGAATTCGAGAAATATAAAGCAGCAGTCATGTTTACTTATTTCATTCATGAAGGTTGATTTAGACTTTATTTCTTATCTTTAATTAAGCGTTAATATAAATTTTTTCATCGTTTGAATTTTGCTGTTAGTATAATCATAGGTTTGTGTCATTACAATTATACTAGCTATTTCCATACGGAATTAGTGTGTGTTGTCGTTGGTTAAACATTGATCCCATGTTGGGCGCCATTCAAATATATAGCGTTTAATTCTATTCAACATTTTAACCATCGTATCATTTTAAAAACTTATTTTATGTAATTATTTTAAAAATCTAACTAATTAACTAAACTGTTATTTTATGCTGTGAAAATTGCTTTTAAGTTTTAATATCTTTAGTGTGTTTATATTATGTTTATAGATACATCCTGTTAATGGTACACAGACTTCACAAGTTTTCATTATATAAAGATACACAGATAAAACGAGTGAGCTGCAAATTTTATTCAGCTTGTGTTCATTCGTGGCTCGTTTTAAATCGAGACGCCAATAAAGCGAAGCCGTAAACTTTCACTTTATATTAATAAAATACATTTTTTTGTTTCTATTACGTTACGAATAGACAATTGTCTAATTGAGGTATTAAGGACATTAAATTTGTAATGTATATTTTATGAAAAACTGCTTAGACACTCAAAAATATTATCTTATTTGAACTATTTTTTTAATGGCATGTTTCGTAAGAACACGACTTCAAGTTAAATAATGTGTCGTTCTTCGAACTAACTGTAGCTAACCGTTCCCAAGCCAGTTGAACCTTGAAAGTAATAATATTTTTCCTTATTCAAATATAGAACACCCAACCGTAGCCAGACAAACTATTTTTATACTTTCTGTCTATTGGTGTAGTAGCTAGTTATAAGGCCATAGATCCCGAGGTCCTAGGATTAAAGCCCGGATCGAGTCATTATTGATGAAATCAGATGCACCCGGTGTATGTCAATTGGCATTGCTCACACTTCACTGCCTCGGAAAGCACGTAAAATCGTTGGTCTTGCGTTTGAAATTTTTCCGGTCATGTTGGATTGCCGTCCCATCAGTATGTGAGAGTGAGACGGAGAATAGAGAGTACACCTGTGATTGCGCACACACATGTGCATGACGTTACCGGTCTTAGTATTACCTAGTTTTTTAGTTCGTAATATCAAATTATAGTTTTCGTTCATTCATTAAGAACGGTTTTTTCTATATCATGTTTCGTTTACAAAGTTTAAAAAGTCTCTACATCTTAATCAATCATCTTTATATTTATTACTAGCGTATATTTCTACTATATGGGTCTTGCGTTAAGCAACGGACTTTCCTTTCTATAAGTAGTTTAATGTTAATATGTAATAAATACATAATTATAGTTAAATATGCAAACATTGATTCTAATCTATTCTAAAATGAAAATGCGAGACTAACTTTGTCTGCCTGTTTTGCCCTGTATTTTTACAATTCAAAAAGGTGGTAGGTAGGTGAAAGGTACCATAGAGGATAGAAGATTATATACTAATTAGATTAATTACGTTTCATAACAAAATAAACAGTCAGTCACTATTTGGTCGACATCAAGAATAAATTATCTCATATAACACGATGACACACACAACATCAAATACAAAACAACTTAATATCAATTACATGTTTACACAACATTCACAAATTATCACGTCAAATTGTTTTTAAAAATTAAAAATACATTATAATATATATAGTATAATAATTTAAAAATATATATTGATGTATACTATAATCAATTAACGCAATCGAGAAAAGAAAAAACAAAAAAGCAACAGGAATTTAACGCAATATATTAAGTAGATCCATTCCACACTGTTAGCAATTTTGATGATGGACTCACTGGCATAAAATGATCGATGGGGTTTTTTTTAAAGTATTGAATTGTCACGAAAGATGTCAATGACATGTATAATTTTTTTTTAATTCGTTATGTTTACCACATATACGCACTATCGGAACTAGCTTTACAAGACGAGATTTCATGATAGGAATGTGTAACAAACTTGGTTAAAGTCCCACTGCTGGGCAAAGGCCTCCTCTACCTTTTGGGGAGAAAGTTTGGAGCTTATTCCACCACGCTGCTCCAATGCGGGTTGGTAGAATACACATGTGGCACAATTTTAATGAAATCAGACACATGCAGGTCTCCTCACGATGTTTTCCTTCACCGTCAAGGACGAGATGAATTATAAACAAATTAAGCACATGAACATTCAGTGGTGCTTGCCCGGGTTTGAACCCACGATCACCGGTTAAGATTCACGCGTTCTAACCACTAGGCCATCGCGGCTTACTTACTTGTACTAAATAAACTGTTAGGTTTTTAAAACATTCGAGTAGTATAATAGTTTATTGTATTCGCTATGTTGCTAAACAACATAGAAATAATTTATTGATTTAATATGTTGGTTGTAATGTGTTAGGTGACACGAGTTAACCGCTTTGCGTTTTCCTTAACAATGCGGTTTACTTTGTTGTTCAAAACGTTGTTTATAATAATAATTCAAAAGCACATTTAATACTGAAAGCCATTGTGAATATGTTAATTTAATGTGTTTAAATATAATTAAGAGTATATTAATGTTATTTAATGAGTATATAATATATATTTTACATTATCTACAATAAAAATGACTGGCCCGTTGATCGTGTCACTATTTTATAAGTTTGCATATCCGGAAGTCCTAGGTTCAAACCCCGAGTCACTCCACTAAAAAGTTGTTGAATTTTTCTGACGATAAATTCTCAATAGCAGCTCAAAGTTTCAATTTTTTCATCTCTAACAATAAGGTGGAGTGGAAGGCAAGGTTACTAGAAACTGAACCAAACGCACCAGTCAAATTAAGTGAATTTGTAATAGAAAATCTCGTCTCCCGCATTTACAATCCGTTTATAAAAATATTATTAAAAGTAAAGAATGTAATGTAATTACAGGCACAAGGGACATAACATCTCAACTCCCAAGGTCGGTGGCGCATTGGCAATGTAAGCGATCGTTAACATTTCTTACAATGCCAATGTCTATGAGCGTTGGTGACCGCTTACCATCAGGAGGTCCATATGCTCGTCCATTTAGCTATACTATAAAACAAAAGAATCTACTCATATTATACAACAAATATTATTTTGAAGTTTGACGATCAAAACGAATCGTTATAGAGATACTAGCTGACCCGGCAAATGTTTTTCTGACATACAAATTATATCTACTGAATATTTTGGTTTATAAATAAAAAGTAACGAATTTATCGTAAGTGTACGGGGATGGCATCTATGACAGAAAAAGGAAAGGAACGCTGTAGGCGATAACCGCCGAAAAAAACAAAAGAACACCAACCGTTCATTTTCTTAATTAAATGTATTTCATTAATGTAATGGACATATTCATTGTTTGATTAAAAGTTAAATGTAAAGCGAAAAAAGTAATATTAGGTCCTTACATATGAAATTGGCGTTTTGTACGGGAGAAATATAATTTCAATTATTTTCATAACAAATTTCATAAAAATTGGTCGAGACTTTTCGAGGAGTTCGACCACAAACACCTTGACACGAGATTTTTATATATTAGGTATTGGTCTCTTTATAAAATTACGAGATCGTAAATTGGACTACACAAAAATTTACTTGTAAAAAATAATAATCTTTTATTCTAAAATATAACGTTGCCTTTTATGTGTGATGTTTTAGGAAACGTGACATGGAAGAGCTACCCCGAGGCCTTACTTTGTAATGAGAAACACAAAACTGACAAAGTACGTGTCTATTACCCGGATTCAGAGCCCCTCACATTAGTTTTCGTTTAAATAAAAACTGTTTAATATGTTATAGAAATAAAATGCGCAGTTACTTCAATAGCTGAATTTAATTCAGTCCTTGTTATTGTTTGTAGTAATAAAAAATCACTTGTTCCTCGAGTAACTCACCACGTCTTCTCTAAAAATACGACCAAGCGACGTTTATGAAGGGCACGTAATCTTTATAAATGACAGGAAGAGAGCTTGCCATAAAGGATAAGCTCTAAACCTTTTTAATGCGGAAACTTAAGAATGATTATTCATTTAGATACAACGTTATTACATCATAACCGTTATACACCAGAAATACAGATATTTACGTAACGCTTTAAATTAGCAAGAACATTATTTTACTCTTCGATAACATTGCTAATTGTATTGTTTCAGGCGATGCAATTAAAAGCAAATCGCACGATTAAATGTTTGTATTACATACGCATGTTTAGTTTAGCATAATTAACAAGCCTACGCGTATGTAAGGCAAAAGGGTGTAAGTACTCATTTATAATCCTGTTTAAAATTAGAAATGGACTTCTTTTACGTAACACGGTTTATGGCAAGCTCGGTAATATGTATTAAGATGTGTTCAAATAAATGCTAACGATTACAAAATGCTTCGTACTTATTTTATTATTAGCAGTTTTTTTTCCTAATCTAAAATTATTCGATACACTCGTTGTTTAATTATTGCAATAAAACAATAAATAGTCAATTCTTGTAAAAATACAATCCGCAATTGTTATAAGAAACCCTAAACTTGATCAAATACCAATTGCTAAAACGAGAATCGTTATAATAAGAGAAACTCGCATTAACACGTTCAACTATCCCAATAACCGAGTTCTATCACATGCCGCAAATACTATATATTATTGTGAAGGTAACAATTATATACAACGACAAATACATATTATGTTTATAATATATATACCAAGTGCATATAAGCAACTTTCTAAAAAATCACATCTCTAACTGTTTAAGAAAAAAAATCAGTAACAGCCTGTTAATCTGTTAATGTGCTGAGCTAAGGCCTCCTCTCCATTTTGAGGAGAAGGAGAAGGTTGAAGGAAAAAAAATATTTACAGTTAATAAATTTACAGTTAAATAAATTTACAGTTAAATAAATATTAATAAAATCTATTGTTATTGTTATACAAAAGATTTTACTAATATTTATTAATAAGTTGAATATTGGTACTTTTCACAGGGATTAAGGGTTAAGTCATTTATTTTTCAACAATAGCTCTATCTTGCTCACTTATTTCGTAAAACTTAAATACTAAAATATTCGTAATATATATAAAAAAATTAAAATATTAGGTTTAATTATATTATTCTAAGTAAATAAAATTGCGAACATATTTTTGCGTATGATTACTTATCAAATATTGTTTTAATATATTCTAAAATATATTTATTATGTTGGTATTTAAAGTTGCACATAATTTTTTTAAGCACAGCTTATTATAAAGCTGTGCTCAGACAATACATTTTTCTTACCATATTTTGTTCTAGATGTTGCTAAATGTAATCTATTTCTACTTCTAGTATTATGTTTGTAGCTTTTAGTAGTAATTATAAGTTTTTTGATAAAAATATTTACTAAAATCATTACTATTATTCATAAACCGCAAACTCACAATAGTTTACGGATACCCTACACTCATGTAATCATCCACCCACACCTGCTTCAACTTGCTAGACAAGATTTTTTCTTTTACTTCGATTTTATATTAGTTGTGCGCGGTTTTAATGTAATAAGAAGGTTTATATGGCTATTTATTAATATTTTGGCACTAATTATTGCATTACAGACACGACGAAGTTACTATAAGTATAAATGAGTTCCAGTTACCGAATAAATTAAAGCAAAACCAATTTTTTTAATGATATGCCTTAGTACATAAGCTCAACAGCTTGTAATCTATATGTCAACTTATGTTTATGTGTTTAAATAAATTATTATTATTACCGGCGGCCCTAGTTATAAACGTTGCTACCGGGTCCAGGTATTTAGTTAAACAATACTTTGCCTTCCTTCCAAATGTCAAATCAATAATTTTAAGTCCTTATGACTTAAAAAGTACGAAACACAAAAAACTTTACATTACTAATGACTAAAATATGTAAATCCATTATTAAAAGAGCGAGAAAATTTACATTTGCAAATATATAATTATTGACTTAACATTACATTTATTTTCTCAAAAGATTTACATTTAAATCACTTACAGAGAACATTACAAAACAATTAGTAGAAAAATTAAATTGAATAAGCGTACATAGTAATACGATGAATTTTACAATAACTTATAATATCAGTACATTTTACAAACTGTACTCATACAACATTAACAATTAACATTAATGTACAGTGTACAAATTTAATGGTGCATTAATCACTATTATTTAATTTCATGAAATATTGCGATTGAAATTTGCATAGCACTTATCTGTATTAATTTTATATTATATAGTATTTGAATATATCTTCAATTATTTAGCTGGAAGAGAAAACTTATACATAACATTATTATACATATATAAAAAATTAAAACATATAATTATGATTTATGACAAATGTATGTGTTTATCCTTATTTATATTAATACATCCATGTTCTAATTATTGTATAAGAAGAGGAATGAAACTTATCGAACAAGAATATTCAACAAATATACAGAAAAAATGCGAATAACTAGCACTTACGATATTAGTTCACTTTAATACTTATAAATAAGTAATAAAACGAAAATTAACATTCATATTCATTCAAGGTTCCTAGTTTGTTACATTATTAATTAACCTTAATATTACTGACTAGGTCATTAAAAATACTTACTCGCCATTTTCCATTTAAACACGCAGCCGGCATAAACAATAAATTTAAATTACATGTTAAAAAATATCACACGAAATTCACGCTCAACGTCTAATCTCACGCAATGATTAGCGCAACTAAACATAGAAATGTGCACAAACATTCACACAGTGCAACACATTCCCGATTGCACAGACACAAAATTAACGCACAAAAACTGTTTTTATTATTAAAAAAACATATTTTAATAAAAGAACAATATGATTCAATCACAAAAAAACAGTCGCGAGACTGGCGTAGACCCGGGTATGCGCTACGAATAACCGCGAGAGACTGACGTAGCTTCGTAGCAAGTTGGAGCCAAAAGCTTTGCGCAAACTGTACGGTAGTCAAATTTGTACATTCGCTAGTAGCTCTTAATTCCATTGACTTAAAGATCAATATTGATTAAATAATACGTGAGGTTTGGTGTACAGTTCAACTACGTAGTACAGTTGTGTGCGCTTACAATAGCAAATGAAAACTAAATTCATACATATTTTTAGTTAATTAACATGTAGAACGTGGTTAGCTCGTCGAAAACTTTTGGTAATTTATTTAATAAATTATAAAATAAAATATTTTCTTGTAAAACATTAACAAATAGCTCTAAGGGAAACCAGAGACCCGCATTGGAGCAGCGTGGTGGAATAAGCTCGAAATCTTCTCCTCAAAAAGGGAGAGAAGGCCTTTAGCCCAGCACTGGGACAGTCACAGGCTGTTAGGGTAACGGTAAATAGCTCTATAATAATTTAAGTGGTCACAATGTTGTACACGATTATACTTAGGCTTTGTGCAAGCCCGCCTTGCTATGTACCATTCATCATCTATTCTACCGTAAAACGTAGTATTGTTGTGTTCCGATTGTTAGGGTGAGTGAGCCTGTGCAACTACAGTCACAATTGAAATAACATCTTAGTTTTCAAGATTGGTGGCGCATTGTTAATGTTAGGACTTTTTAATATTTCTTACGGCGCCATTGTCTATGGTGAATATTTATCATCGGATGGCTCATCTGCTCGCCCACCTATAAATATATATTTTATATTAACAAAATATTAATAAATTCTTAGAATTACAAACGATTCAAACTATTTCGCAATCAAAACTTTGAAATTGAAGAATTCTGGCGATTGAAAATTGTAATAAAAATACTAGTTTTAGAATTCTGAGCTGCAAACATTTTATGAATGAAATGCATACGTTTATTACATTTTCTGAATATTTTGTAAGGCATCACATAAACTACATATATAGATATATATATATGTATGTTTATAATATATATTTTAAGTTCATTTCATTGCTTATGATTATTACTGAGATGATAGGGAACAAATGTTTATTCATATTTTTATATGAATTTAAAAAGTGATCCATTAAAGTGTCGCTTTGTCTATCGGTAAATAGGAAAATTATTCACAATATAAGACCTACATAAGTTCCAGGAGGCTGTAGAAACTTAAACTCATTTTGAAATTGTCATGGTTTGAAATATTAGTAGTCATTTCTAAGTAAAACAACACCAATTGGTAATAATACAGTGAATAGCGTTAAATAAAACCATTAAACGTATCGTTCTACTTCTAGGTAAATACCTCTTCCTTAATACTTCCTCTTGAGAAGTTTTGGAGCTTTTTCATAATTTCACCGTGCTACTGCAATATGGATAGACATAGGTGTGAGATGAAGTTCTACCGTATGTGTGTCACTATCCTTACGATGTTTTCCGTAACCATCGGTGGTTTGTATTCGGATACAAGATATTTTCAAGATAATCACAAGAAAACTGAGTGGTACTTGCCCGTGCTTGGAGCCGTTATCTTCAGTTAAAATTCACGTGTTCTAACCGCTGGGCTACTAACCTTTATCTATCTAGTACAATATATCTATATCCATAATCAAAATGTAATATTCGTTTATAATAATAGATTCCATGTGCTTAATTTGTGTTTATAATTCATCTCATGCTTGACGGTGAAGGAAAACATCGTGAGGAAACCTGCATGTGTCTAATTTCACTGTAATTCTGCCACATGTGTATTCAACCAAACCGCATTGCTTGGTGGAATAAGTTCCAAACATTCTCAAAAAAGGAGAGAAGACCTTAGCCCAGCAGTGGGAAATTCACAATCTGTTACTTACTTACTTATAATAAGATCGTCGAATATAGGGCAACATGGTGAGTGAATAGTGATATACGCTTACAGACTACACTTACCTTCGACATTGACACAGTAATTGGTAATACGCCTACGGTAATCCATTCACGACTCGAAGATGAATTAAGATTGACGTAACAGTTCAATCAGGATAAACGATTTCACAAGTGTAAAATATTATATTATATATAATGTCGATAGAAACTCAATTTCGCGCTCGACATTTTGAACTAAGCGCCTTGTGAATTTTATTAGCACTTAGCCACATTGCAGTATACATAGTGTCACATTGTTATTTTTTATACAGTTACTTTAGCTAATGTAATTGAGACACGATAATATAAAAATGCAAGGAACAAAGGTGAATATTTGTTTTTGAAACGTATAATCATTCAAAAAAAGGAGTTTTTTAAATAAATCATCACAATTGGAAGAGGCTAGTGAAATGCTAGACATAGTGCGACTTTTTTTACTTATTCGATAACTTTGACGTTAACTGCGATTTGTATGAAAATCCCTATTATTTTCACTAGATGGCGCTGTTTTCATTCCATCCAACGTCAACGCTATCGAATAAGGAAAAAACCTCGCATCTTATTCCAATGTATTGTCTAATAACGGATTTAAGATAGTCGAACGAGTTTTAATGGCCAACTTAATATTCGTTGCTGTACAAATAGTTGAGAGGAAAATTTCAAACTTTTTATTAAATCGAGTTTTATTGCTTCAATTTAATAAAAAGTCTGTCGAGACTAATCTAAAAATTGTTCAATTAAAATCGACTTGTTACAGTTCAATAGTCGTTGCAATTCTAATTTATGATTGCTAATAAAGCAGATCGTAATCTGAAGAGTTTTTTTTACTAAACACAGATCAATTCTTTTAACGAATAATATTTAACTCAGTGTTTCCAGCATTATTTTGAAATTCTATATTAATACTAATTTTATGTACTGTTATTCGTAATTTAATAATTACGATGAATTGGTAGAAAGTAAGCTTGGACCCTAAAAACGGGCATAGGCCCCGACTTACAACAGAGGCTAACAACGCCCCCAATCAAGATACAATAATTAACCTTCAAAATAGTATTTAATGATGAGAATATTTAATGATGTATTCTCATGAAACATGTATTACGGTATACATATTTGAATGTGTTTACTTTTTCGCTACAATTTTTGTAGCTAAAGAGTAAACAAAATGATATAAGTTTGCAGTCGCTCGCAGTTATACCGCAGTTTATAAAGCTTTACGCACATAAGCTGGGGGTGTGAATACCCACGAGTATAATGTATGTATTTTCGTGTCTGCTGTACACGAAACGTGCAGACGTGAATCGACCTTTACACACACATTGCTCATACCAGATTTAGAAACCAGCATTCATTTAGCGGTTAGTAAATTATGCATAAAACTGTAAAAATCTACATGTTTTTTCTATTTTCGAAAATACTAACTTTTTTTGGATACACTTACTAGAATATTAAAATCATATAGTTAGTGATTAATATTTAATTATGATTAATAAATTCTACGTCTTTATATAGGTCTGCTTTCTCTTCACCGAATTTCCATAAATAAGAAAATATTTTGCACTGTTTTCCACTCAAGACAAATAAGATCAAATCAATCAGAACTACTTATTAGATGCAATTGATATTTAATATTATTGTGGTCCCGTTTGAAGGGCGACGAATAAAAATAAAATAAAAAACTGGTGATCTTCTGGTGTACGTCACACACATCTGGAGTGAGGCCATCGAGAAACACGGAGAAGCACTTGCTGTCTCTTTGGATATCTCGAAAGCCTTTGACAGTGTTTGGCATGATGGCCTTATCAGCAAGCTTCCTGCATATTTTCCCTAATTCCTGCTTCCCCCTTCCTTCACAAGTCTACGCGTGCTGGCTCTCGATGTCACCGACTAACTGTGACATCAATTCCATCGCGCACAAAGAAATTTGGCAACTCCTTTCTTTGTCGCACTTCCAAGAAATGGAATTCCTTACCAGCTCACGTATTCCCCTCCTCTTACGACCCGGGTTCCTTCAAACGAGGCGTGAAGAGGCATCTTGCGGGCCGGCAAGGCGAGGGCGGCTAGTGCAGAACCTTCTTCCCGACTGTACTGGCCGTCCTCGCGTTTGGACTCTACTACCACTTAACATCAGGTGGAGTAGAGTCATTTGCCCTCCCGGCAAATATAAAAATAAAAAAAAATGGCCTGCCTGCTAGCCTTTGTGCGTGGATTTCAGACTTCCTGAGGAACCGATCGTTACGAGTGGTGGTTGATGCCCACTCGTCGGATCAAATGGCTATAAATGCCGATGTTCCCCAGGGGTCAGTGCTCTCGGCGACACTATTTCTGCTGCACATTAATGATCTGCTGATGCCCGGTATCCATGGGTGCGCAGATGACTGCACAGTTGTCGAGAGCTACAGGTCCAACGCACGAGCTAGTGAGGCCCTAATTCAGGCTCAGAGAGAGGCTATGGTTGAGCGCCTGAGCATGACGCTTAAGGCAGTGTCCGATTGGGGCGATGCCAACTTGGTAATGTTCAATGCAACCAAGACGCAGGCGTGTCTATTTTCCGCCAAAAAGAGGGAATTCCAGCTACCTCCCTCTTTCCGAGATGTGTCCGTACCTATAACTGACCACCTTGACCTTCTTGGCATTACTCTCACGTCGACTCTAAATTTCGGCTCTTTTATTGAGTCCAAAGCCCAAATAGCCGCCCGAAAGCTTGGTATCCTCACCAAGGTGAGACGTTACTTTACTTCAGAACAACTGCTCAGCTTATACAAAGCACAAGTGAGGTCTTGTATGGAGTACTGCTCTCACCTTTGGGACGGCTCTGCTAAGCACCACCTTCAGACTCTAGAGTTGATTGAGAAACGTGCTAGGAGGCTGATAGGAGACGACACATTCGTCGAGTCAAGACTCCAAAGTCTCGAACATCGACGTGTGGTTGCATCACTTTCTGTCTTCTATCGGATACATTTCGGAGAATGTGCGCAGGAATTACATAATCTAATTCCTTCCGCCCCCTTCTACTATCGGACGGCCAGGCAAACGCGACCAATACGCCATAGGTACACAGTGGAACTTCCCCGCCTACGTACGAAGCGCTTTGAATCCACATTTATTATTCGCACTGCGAAACTGTGGAATGCTTTGCCTGAGTCCATATTTCCAGATAATTACAATGTAGGTGTGTTCAAATCCAGGGTAAACGGGTTCCTTCTGGGCAGGCGCGCTCCATCCTAGGCCGTGACTATGCTTAAGATCAGGCAAGTCAACGGTCAAGCGCTTGCCTATTAACGGTAAATAAAAATAAAAAAAAACATCTTAATTCACAAGATCGATGGCATTTTAACAATTCTATGTCCGGTGGTGATCATATACAATCAAATTTTGCAATCTGTCAATATATTAAAAACCAGACACAGTGCACTTTTATTTATATATAGATTACTCTTACTAAATTAAATAAATTAAACACAAAATAGTGAAAAATATATTTTAATTATCTTTTATAAGCAATTACATCACATGACTTAAGCGAGAAGATTCAATATTGCTAAAATTTAAGGCAAACGTTTGCTGTATAATTATTTATTTTATATTATTTAGAGTATATTTGAATATATTGAAACAGTCATGACAGTTAATCATAGCTTAGACATAATATAAGTAAGCGTACGTCGTATATCTCTATGTCTATAACAGGTTTGTATCCTTGGAACCGGACAGCTCATTAAAATACAGTTAAAATTGAGACTGCGTGCAACAGTAGCTGTTATTTTAATAATACTAATAACATTAATAAATCCAAGAGGGTGAGTCCTATTTCCGAGAGTCCTATTTCTACTTTTCGTTTTTTTATATTTTTTTGACGTATTTAGAGATATATTTAGCAATCACTAACATGGGTCTCTCTTGCCACTCCAGTAACTGGGATTTAGATGGTGTAACCTGAAAAATAAAATGACATATTTTAAAGAAACCTTTAATAAATAAAATAAATTAAATAATAATTTATAATATCGTTGGAGATATGAACCTAATCTAAAGCTTAATATTAATTCCCCTAATAAAACAATTAATACCTGATCTTCTTCCAATCTATTGACCAAAGTAACGCAGACATCAGCTGATCTCAAGCCAGCTTCTCTCGTCATAGCCGCAAAGGCGGTTGCCTCCATTTCTATATTCTTGACTCCCAAATTCACTAGAGTATTGATAAATGCCATTTTATCTTCCTCCGAGTAATCGCAGAATGGTCCGTCCAGGCGAGCTTGACCTTTCAAAATATTTAAAGGTATTTATGGTACATGGAATCTCAACCAATAATATAGATATATATGCGATTTTATTTATTATACTACCAAGAAGATCCGACAAGAACTCAAAACAAGACTCAGTCAGACACTTATTTTTATTAATCATATACATATGACAATTATATACAATTAAATTTATGTACATTTTATGAGAATCAGCATACTTTATACCTTTATAATTACAGCGTGATCCTAAACTAATCAAAGATGTAACGTACTTATTTAGTTATTATCATAATTGATTCTTCTATACCACTAGATTTTCTAGACCTTTCCAAATCGCCATATATTTGATTTAATATGAAAGTAATTATTTATAAAAACCTCTATAGAAATCATCAGCCGCCATCGTTCCACCCAAAAAGGTGGAAAATTCTTTTTCTTCGGATGCAACACAAAGTAACTCTTCGCTCAAACGTTTATCGAAGTACGAAGGAATTTTTCTTATTTTACCCAATACTGGCTGGAAAACATGCAACAGTTGATGTACACATTGATGTCTTTCTATCTATTTTGGCCCCGACCATTCTCATGCAAGACTGACCAACTGAGCTGGACACACGAGGATTAGTACACACGTTTGGGCGCTCAATCTCTATTCTCTATTCCTTCACTGTCGTTATCCGATGGGACGACAAATCAGATAGCTAGAAAGTGCTAGGGACCAATGGCTTTACGTACTTTCCGGGGCATGGCAATGCAAACACTGCTACACATACACATACACACACGCGAATTGTACACATTCCTAGTGCTAGTGAGAATTTCTTGACAAGAGAACTTTTTATTGGTTAATCTTATATCACATGGTGTAAGATTCCTTGTTAAGGAAATTTAGGATTTAAAATTCTGGTGTCTACTTTAAAAACGAAATAATATCTAGGTGTCAGAAGACAATTGAAAACTAAACACCACGCCACTTTTAAATTACAAAAAGCTACATACGATATCGTACGATTTCTCCAATGTCGCGTTTAGACCCCACGACGAGATCACCACAGATCCAGGTGGTATATTTAAGCCACCACTCGTACCTATTCTGAAAATTATGGGATCTTTCGCTTTTGCATAACTCAATAGTTTTATTACTTCTTGAAGTAGAATCGTCATTGATGGAATTCCAATTCCATGCTGAAAATATAATAAAATTATAATATTTATAATCACAATTCTCTTTTCTTCTCAATTCTACCGAAAAACAGCAATATTTGGTATTGTTGTGAATCGGTTTGAAGAGTAAGTGAGCCAGTGAAACTACAGGCACAAGGGACATAAAATCTTAGTAGTAGTGTTGGTGGATTGACAGTGTAAGGGATGGTCAATATTTATTGCGGTGCTAATGTCTATAGAGAATGGTGACCACTTAAAAATATATATAAGACTCAAAACGTACTTTAATTTCTATCTCAGCTGTTGAGTGAGTGAGCTCTATTGTGTGAGCTATTTTTAAAACACTTATACAATTCATTTCTATTGAGTCTTAAGCGACATCAGTGATATCATACAAAAGTGAATTCTGGAATTGTATATTAAAAATTTAACTTACATTAACAGAGAGCACGGGTCCTACTTTATACATGGCGTATCTATGCGAATGTTTAGTCAAATTAACAAAAACTTCACAAGGTATATCCAAAGCTTTAGCGACATATTTAGCGAATTCCTTCATCCTGTATTTCGTACCACCCATGCATACAAACTGAAAAAATAATAATCTACAACCACAGCGAATGGAAAAAGATCATGAAGATAATTTTAATTATTACGATAATTATTATTGTCTTTAATAAAATAATAAAATAGTGCTAATTAAATAATCAGTGTGTACAAATATTTACAATATTGATAACTTTAATCACTTATTAAAGATAACATTTAAATTTAATAGAAAATCGATGTAGAAAAATACGAACAGTTGTTGTACTTTACTCGTATGAGCCGAATCAATAACATATATATAATGTTCACATAGTTTCTTTGTCCTGATTAACGCTTAAGAGAATTAATGACATTAGGTTAATAGATAGCCAAGTTAATTCCATTTGGTGCAGGAAAATAAGTAAATAAACGACTTTTAGTTCTCACAGTGCAGTGATAACAGGCAAATTTTGACGGGCCGATTGGCGTGGTTGGTAAATACTTGCCTTTCACGCCGAAGATTGTGGGTTCGATTCCCACCCAGGACAGACATTTGTGTGCATGAACATGCATGTTTGTCCTGAGTCTGGGTGTAGTTATCTATATAAGTATGAATTTACAAAAGAAAAGTAGTATGTGTAGTATATCAGTTGTCTAGTTACAAGCACTACTTAGTTTGGGATCAGATGGCCGTGTGTGAATAATGCCCCAGGATATTATCATATTATTAAATTATCTACTTGTGGGCTAAGACTCCTGAAAAAGCCTTCTTAGCTTAATCCGTCAAGATGCCATAATTTTCAATTTTATTAACCTTATCAAAGGCAGGTTTTCTTACGATCATGCATGACATTATTTTCAAATTAAAATTATGAAGTCACATTGGATTTATCGTTGTCCTTCCGGTTCGACCTTGTGCTCTTCGATTTAGATTTTCTTATTCCATAAAGACTGAATAATATTTAATCAGCAGTACAAAAACATCAATTGAATATTAAGCAACCTCTATATTGTAAACTATAAAAAACCCGAACTAAATATCTCCTTTTAAAATAAGCTCTTAGAAGAAAGACACCTTTGCTATTTTGATATATTAATTTTATAATGGAATCTACAATACATTCAAAATTTAATTACTCGCACGCCTCGTTGTTATCACGCCCTAGATCTATATTTATATAAGTTCAAATATTATAGCATGAATTCCCCGCGTGTCACGTCTTATAGTCTAAATTTGAACTGGTGAAGCTGCAAAGCAACTACTTATATAATAACATTATATACTAAAGCCTCTGAAACGCTACATCTTTTGGTATCAGTTTTATACTATATATTAGTGCATAAGTTTTTTTCAGTTAGCCATTATAAAAAACATATCCTTGATTACTATAGATATATTATAATAATATATAACATATTCAACATAATGTTCCATTCTCACCTTAACATCTCCAAACATTTTGGGCAGATCATAATTTACATTATCTAAACCCAAATGGTACAAAACGTCTTGATTGAGCTTAGAAAGATGTTCATTCATCAATCGAAGCGTTCCATCTGGATTTCTAAGAAAATACAAAAGTAATATGTGTAAACTTCTTATTAAGAAAGCTTGTAACAGTAACAGCCTGTGAATGTCCCACTGCTGGGCTAAAGGCCTCCTCTCCTCTTTTTGAGGAGAAGGTTTGGAGCTTATTCCACCACGCTGCTCCAATGCGGGTTGGTGGAATACACATGTGGCAGAATTTCAGTGAAATTAGACACATGCAGGTTTCCTCACGATGTTTTCCTTCACCGTAAAGCACGAGATGAATTATAATCACAAATTAAGCACATGAAAATTCAGTGGTGCTTGCCCGGGTTTGAACCCACGATCATCGGTTAAGATTCACGCGGTCTTACCACTGGGCCATCTCGGCTTAAGAAAGCTTGTATAGAAGTTGTATAGTTAAAAAATGCTTTGTCTTATTCTTTCAAATGTGTTATTGCAGGTGACAGAAAGAAAAAAAATAGAGTGTAACTCTTCATCTCTTATACAACATTTATACATCAAATTTATAGTCAAGGAAATACTATAAACAAAAAAATAAAAATACGATTCTTTTTATATCATAGGTAGTTGGACGGGCAAATGGGCCACCTGATGTTAAGTCGTTACCACCAGCCATAGACATTGACGATGTAAGAAGTATTAACCATCCATACATCGCCAATGAACCACCAAACTTACAAGGGTACTGCAGCACCTTAGTTTATAAGTAAACTATACTTAAAACTAGCCACCATATCTTTAATACTTACTTGGGAGAAGTTGATCCATAGCGTTGTCGCCATACTGTGCTACAATTTTGGTAATGGGGCTCCAGTCCTTCTGCTGACAGTATATAATCACAGTCGCATTCTGGTGTAGAAGTTATTTCACTTGCATGCAACATAATTCCTGTTGAAATTGATTTTTTTTTATACATAGAGAACTTTAAATAAAAATTAGTAGATAAAGGTGGGACTTTAGACGTTGATGATGTAAGAAATATTAACCATCAGCAATGCACCACCAACCTTAGGTACGGAGATGTTATGTCTCTTGTGCCTGTGATTACACTGGGTCACACACTCTTCAAACCGGAACGCAACAATACTAAGTGTTGCTGTTTTGCGATAGAATATCAAATGAGTGGGTGGTACCTACCCAGGCGGGCTTGGACAAAGCCCCACCTAGAAAATTATCATTGTTGTAACTTCTTATTTATAAAAGAATAACAATGTATTCTAAATATTCTAAAAGTTACTCGTTCATTATCGAAAGCTTAATGATACTCTATGTATTATATTTTAAACTGAAATCGTTTTATTTATGTAAAACATATACGTTTCAGAGGAAAAACGGCTTACTCTCCCTTATGACGTCATGCCTCCCCTTCGGCACCGCTCTATCCCTTTGTGTGTCCATAGCGAGTATACTATGTACTTTGTTTATTTATATTGCTATAAATATATATTTATTTTATTAACGAAACTACGTTTTTAATTTCTTTCACATTTAATTTTTAATTTAATTTATTTAACTATAAATTGTTTCCATTTAGAAATTTCATATCTACCTAATGTACCTTGACGGCCATATTATTTTTTCCATTATTTCCAGAAGGATTTGATTGATGTGTCCAATATGTACAACTGCATCCAAATTAGGCAACAATTACATACATAGATATTATCAACAATAACAAATTAGGTTATTTCATATAAAAAAAAAAAAAGTCGGGCATTGCGAAAAATTTTAGGGACTAACTAACAGCTGCGAAGAAGATGCGCAATTATGCACCTGTGTAGGAGCTATCTGTAGACCCCGACCCGAGATAGCTAATAGTCCAAATAGACATTTATAAAAAAACAAAATAACAATCTTTCATCCCAATTATCACTAAAGAAATTACTATATCCTTCGCAAGGGTATTTCCAAGATCAAACATTATCAAAATCAGTTTACATGCATGACGTCATAGATTAATCTGTGACCTCTTTGTCCCTTTGCCTTTCAACAATCAATTTATCATGTTATCATTATAAAAAGATAAATAGCTATTTTGATATTAAGAATTGAAATAATTCTCTACGTACACGTGTTGTAACATTATACTTGAAATCGATGATACAATATAATTTGCATTACTCATTATTATATAGCAATTTAATCAATAAAATAATAAAACAATTGATGATAACTCAACGACTTATATCAATACGTCCTTGTTTGAAAATGATAATGTTACTTCCTCTCTACTTCCCTACTAATATTATGAAATATATAAGCGAATACTTTGTAGGCAGACTGGCAAATCGGCCTGTTAAGCCACCACATAGCGCATAGACGTTGTCACAAGAATTTTAGCATCCTGTACATCGTCAATGCGCTACTGATCTTGGGAATTGAAAAATTCTGACCACCATGTTTCTACGTATATTTTGTAGATAACTTACAATATTGTGTATGTATATGTATATTAATTATATAAAAAATAGGAATAAATTCTAACTTTAGCTGGATTTATAATAATTATTATATAATAATATTTTTGCATAAAAACACATTTGCTAGTTACACATAATTCGCTGTCCATATTAGTCTAGTAGTTGAACGTTGATGTTTTATTCTCGGGGACGGGGATTATCTAATATAGTCTTCACTAACCCGTCTGGGGTAAGAACTATTCCAATAACAGAAGTAAAGATAAACAAACCTAAGATTTACATATATAGCAGAACTATTATGCATATCGTATGAACTACAAGCAGCTCTCGATTAATATATCTTCTTTTATAATATAACTATTCCACTCAACTACTTATATCCACTTCAATTTTTACTTCCAAAGTTCCGAAAACAGCTTGCTGACATTCAAAACGCCAGTTTTTCGCAAATCCAAAATTAATACCATATATTAATAATTAATATCGACCAATGATATCACGTCAACTCAATGTCAAAGTTGTTTATTTTTTTTTACTCCACTTGCCATTGAAATTGGCTATAGTTGCTAAACATCAATTATTCTAATCAGGCCGAGTTCCTTGTTTCTCGGTGTGAATGTTATGCATTTGTAATGACACAAGGACATTACAACTGGGTTTAATTATTGCAAACGCCTTAACAATGCAAATATTAGCTAAATAACATTACAATGTCAATATATTCTATGTGGAATTTAAAATCTAAACAAATCATATCTTATCTTGATTTTTAAAATCCTTTATAATCTGTACTCACTTGAAGTTGTACAAAAATTTTAAAACACTGCTTTAATTTGCTGTATTCTTATTTCTAAAACAATTAAAAAACATAAAAAATAAAAAAGCTACAAAGAAATTGTTTTTTACTTATTCTATACTTATTTGTTTTAATTAAAAATACTAATAATTAATCATATCTTATTAGTTTACGAGTATCATTACGAAAATATCCGTTGCGTTGTTCCGGATTTGAAAAAAAAACAATAAATAAATATTGTGTTAACGTAAATTAGTGAAAATTTAAAAAATATATATTTTTTATAATCTGTATTATTTAAAATACTTACGAATTGTCTTAAGATTCCTTAGTAATATTTCTTAAAAATAAATTTCACTCGTGTAAAACAGAATTATTTTATAAAATGACAATAGATACGTTATAACCGTGCAGCGCTTTATCACGTACTGCATTATTTATTTATTAGGTACCTATGTATTTATTTATCTGTATGAATCATTTGTATTTACTAATGTATATTTTAATAATAACACTGCATAAATACCGTATATATATATATATATATTATACTCGTATTATTCTATAAAGAAGTAATGTGTGTTTCTTTGTTTTCTCTCGATTAACATAAAAAAACTATTAAACCTACTGGGTATGTAATTTTATATTATAATAATATCCTCAGGGCCGATTTCGGTCACAGTGGCCAATTTCAAGACAGATTAGCTAACAGCGCGGGACATATTATAGTGCACAAATGTGTGCGCAAATATCGGTGCACTCTCTATTCCCTAACTCTCAAAACGATGAGACAGCAGTCCGACACGACTGAAAAGAGTTCAGGCGCAGGACCAACTGCTTTACGTGCTTTCCGAGGCGCGGGTATGTACATGCTTCCAACTTCCAGATTCCTGGCTGCTCAAAGAATTTTCAACAGAAAAATCCATTAACTTTTTATTGGTCTGGCCTGGGATTTGAACCCAGGACCTCCGGGTCTTCTAACCACTAGACCAACGAGGTAGTCAGTATAGTATATAGCTTGAGAACATAATATATAAACTGTATTTATATTTTGTATTTTTTTTTCTTTAGCTAGTTGAGCGCAAAATATTCCGCGAATGTTATATATATTGGTTTACTTATATTATAATAATGTTCAATATGT
Organism: Nymphalis urticae; assembly: GCA_905147175.2. Lineage (NCBI taxonomy): Eukaryota > Metazoa > Arthropoda > Insecta > Lepidoptera > Nymphalidae > Nymphalis > Nymphalis urticae. The sequence continues at coordinate 3,036,948 of LR990008.1, forward strand.
ATATATGTCAACGTAGTTGGAGAGAAAATTGTCGATACTGATTTTTTCCCAACAAACGCTGACAAAACTATAACAGATAAACGAAAAAAATGTAGATAAGATTTGTAGATCTTGGAAATATCACATGTATGGAATAGCCCACAAAGATTACATCGATGGCAAATCAATTTAGTTCAATTTGTTGGTTGCATTAATCTTTATTATATTTAAAAGTAAAGATGTAGGTAAAAAAAGAGTAACTAAGTTGATTGCCGTTTCTTTTCGGTAGACTCATCATTGACAACAAGTGACTTTACTTTTATTTTGGGTCTGGTCATATCTTGATGGATACATCAAATATCGAAAATCTATAAATGTGAAATGTATTATAAATGCGAATGTATATGTATGTTTGTTACCACTAAACCACTGAACCACTCCTAATAAAACTTGTCTGCGATAACTTGGGACCTGGATTAATGGCATTAATAACATAAATTATGGGAAAACAATACCGTAGATCGCGAAGAACAGTTAGTTACTAAAAATAGAAATAAAATGAATAGAGATAATATTATTTATAAAATTGTTTAAGATTAGATAGATAGTATCATATATTATGTAGAAGATTATCATGTATTTTTATATTTCTTTTTGTAAATACGAAAATATTGGTGTTACTGCTGGTAGAGCTTTGTGCAAGCTCGTCTGGGTAGGTACCACCCACTCATCAGACATTCTACCGCAAAACAGCAGTACTTGGTATTGTTGTATTCCGGTTTGAATGGTGAGTGAGCCAGTGTAATTACAGGCACAAGGTGGCGCATTGGTGATGTAAGCTATGGTTAACATTTCTTACAATGCCAATGTCTATGAGCGTTGGTTTCCACTTACCATCAGGTGGCCCATATGCCTGTCCCCCTTCCTATTTTATAAAAAAAATGTTATACGGAATAAGGCATATTGATTTATTGACAGCTTATATCCTGGATATAAATATATCCTGGAGTAAAAAATCATTTAAACTTAAAAAATAAATAGAGAAAATGCAATTCAAGTACATTAATGAATGATATAAAACAAATAAGTAATGCTTTTGGATTTATTATATCAATATTAACAAAAAAAAATAACAAAAAGAGTATCTGGTAGAAAAATTATTTCAGGTAAGTAAGTAAGAAATTAGAGTGAGAAATCTAGTAGAGCACAAAAAGCGCTATTTAGTACACCTCTGAAGATAAAATACCAAGTATTTTCATCTGATATAGCGCATAATAACGAATGGATCATTTAATTGTCACTTAGTAATACGTGCCATGGAGATAATAAAAAATGTTACCATTTATTTATTTATGTTTATTGTTGTAATGAAATCTCTACATATTATAATAAGCAAAATCCCCCTCGCCGTTTCTATCTGTCTGAACACAATTAAAATATAAGTTTTCCCCATTGAACGGAGTGATTCATGAGGTTTAAGTACATAAATCATTTATATATATATATATATATATATATATATATATATATATACATATATGAATATATTTTTATTTTTATTTCAGTTATTTAGTTATTATTTCAGTTTTTGTCAAAACAAAATAAAAGAAAATATTTCGTCAAAAACAATATAGTTGTTAACTCAATTTGTTACTTATTAGTGAACATACAAAGGCCAGCTAATGGGATTCTGAAATAATTTTAAAAAATGTCTTTTTTAACTACTACTAACATTTATATTTACTAACATAAAAATTGCATGAACATAACAATAACGCAGAAAATAAATATGATAACATATATTAATAAAAACTAATTTCGAATTAGTTTAAATTAAATAAAACCATTCTGTAAATGGTATTTGACCAATCCTTTTAATAAACACATAATAATATACTATATTATATTTTATATTTTTTAAAGCACAAAAGGACGTATAGCTTAACTGAGAAACCTATAGCCAACAGATAGAGACCAACATTGGCCTTCAGATCAGTTCCACAGAACCACGTAATATAAACATCGATCTACCAGTTAAGATTATTTTTTATCAGGCAATACATTTTATCAAGTAAAGCTATCACAAGAAGAATATGAGAAATCAAAATTATCACAACAATATGATATGATAAAATCAGGGTTTTGAAAGAGAATTGAATTACTACTATGGATATAATAATGACCAGTTTTTGAAATTCAAAAAAAATAAACGCGAAATTCAAAAGAATGACAGATAAAAGAACACTTCACATAAACGTCAGTTTTTATAAACTACTTTTTCGATAGAGATGTTTTTGTAAAATTATTTTCAGTTCCTTATCTATTTAGTTTTAGATTAATTTTTATATATTTTTATTACAGTGTTTTTACTCTATAAGAATTTTAGATATAAATCATGCCAGAGTAAGTGAAGTTATTTCGTTTCTAGAATTAATATAAGGAAAATCTATGGTGTAGTATGATTTCTTAGTGTGTCACGATCATTTGGCGTTAACCGCTAAGATTTTTTAAGCACTAAAAATACCAACAATTTTCACAAATAAGTACGATAATTTTCTAGCGTTAAAAGAGCGATGTATAAACTGTTTGCTCTTCGCCTTTCAAGGAGGGTCTGAAACCTGGATAGGATTATTTTACAGATTTCACATTGTCTCAGAAATTTTTAATTATTATTGTTACAAATTTAGATTTTACAAAATTAGCAAAAGTTAGTTTTTATTTAATAAGATAATCATTTTAGAATCACTTAATTAAAAAATATATCTTTTTTATAAACTCGATAGGCCGAGGGTAGGCCTCATAACATTATAAATAAATCGTAAGAAAAGTTGTTTAAATATCGAAAAAGGTATAAAATTATTATAAGAAATTTGATTTTGTTGTAATATTTCGCGAAACTCGTCTTCTCAAAGTGAACTCAGAATTCAAAGTGATACTTAATAGAGCTACAAACTATTTATTAAAAGGAAACGTATTTCTTGATTTTAGGTGTGTACCCTGTGCTGCAGCACCCTGCGCAGCCTCAGCAGGTATTAAATGCGGTCTCAAAGATGGAAAACTCATGGACGGTAAACAGGAGCATCCATGCCCTTGTAGGACTTGCTGTTGCGGAAAACCGCCACTCGTCAAACCAGTTTAGTTACACATTTTATATAAATACACCCAATATTGTAATCATGTTGTAATCATTAATCTTTACTGCTCACAGCGGAATTTGATGCACTTTGCCGAAATAATCGGAAATGCGTTTAACGAGCACCACTGAATTTTCATGTGCTTAATTTGTGATTATAATTCATTTCGTGCTTTACGGTGAAGGAGAACATCGTGAGGAAATCTGCATGTGTCTAATTTCACTGAAATTCTGCCACATGTGTATTCCACCAACCCGCATTGGAGCAGCGTGGTGGAATGAGCTCTAAACCTTCTCCTCAAAAAGGGAGAGGAGGCCTTTAGCCCAGCAGAGGGACATTCACAGGCTGTTACGGTTACGGTTACGGCATTTAACGAGGAGTTGTTCCAAGCAATCTTGGAACAATTCCTCATTATTCTCGAGTATTAATATATACCTTTATCTAAATAAAATTTAGAAAATACTTATACTCAACTTCATATTTGTAGTAAAGTATTAGATTAAGTACATAATTATTAGTGTTTTTCGATATTATATTTCAGTGTTACAAGCAGCCAAAGATACCGGAATCGTACGCTCCACGCCGGTGTTACATGAAACCAACCGCTCGTGTTGAATCATGCACAACTTACAAGTTATCCTACCTTCCTGTAGAAGGTTGCAAAAATCTTAGAGGTGAAGCGAAGAAGCCGCCAGTGAACTTGGTGCCGAGTTGTGAACCAATGGAATCTTGCACGGTCCAAAAAGTAAAAGCACTATCAGAATTTAAACAATATGATTTTTCTCAATGAAAATTACTGCAAAAACAATTTGAGCTACAAAATAAATTGAAAGAAGTGTTCTTGCAATTATATTGGAGTCTGGTTATTAATTGAACGCACGCTTGACCCCGCTATTGTCGCTTGACCTGCAGGAGCGAGGTACAAGTAGAAAAACAAAGGATAATTATTTGCCGGGGAAATTAATAATGGAGTATTGTATAGTATTAATTCATATGAGAAATATCTAAATGTATAATAATAATCTAAATATTTATAATCTTAAGAAAATATTTTTCATGATCTTTTCATCAGCAAAAACACTATCGCTTTCATCGTCAACATAGTTTTTATTTTAATTATGATTCATCATCATCATCATCCTCACCCTTTTCTCGTCCAGTGCTGGACATTGGCTTCTCCAATGGCACGCCACTGAGCTCGATCCTCAGCTCTCAATCTCCACTCAGCTCTCAATCTCCATGATTCTTTATGTATACATTTATGATTCTTTATGTATTAATTTATGATTCTTTATGTATTAATTCTAGATGTCTTTCCTGCCAAATCCGGTATGTGTGACGCAGTCTATTCGGCCTTGTCACCACGACATGTGGGGTCAGGGTCCGATGCAGAACATCACAACTCAGCGACACGATTACGTGGCCAAACCATGTGTGCTCCGAGAGAGTTGCAAGCCACCTGCAAAATTTCATTCCGTTGAACAACCGTTTGAGAGTAAGTCAAGCTTCAGATACTTTACGTACATATTTTACCTTCACGATTAAATGTGTATAGAGTTATTTCAAACTCTATATTTATTGCAACATACAACTGTAACTTGTAAATGACTAGTTTATGGATAATCCGTATAATAGAGCAACTAGAAGGTATCTTTGAGGCTTTTTCAATATAATCTATATTCCGAAGAGGTGGTTATACATAACTGACCCATTAAATATTCTTGTAAATTGACGCCTCAATGTTGACGATGACGAAAAAGTGTTTGTAATAACCTACCTAAATAAATAACATTTAAATTTTGATTTCGTAATAGAAACACTAAATTTGAAACGAAATATCCCTCAGGAATGTATGACAAACGCATAGTATACACTACTCCTAACTGCCTTCAGATCGCACTGTCAACAAACTGTCCTATTTGCCACCCGAAAGGATAGAGCTTGTGAAATCGTTTGCACCCGAACGTTGTTACGAACGCCCCGCGGCTAAAATGGATGACAGCACTACGCATAAATTGAGCTATATGCATAATCAGGTAATATCAAGTCAAGCCTATATTATAAGGGTGTATTCCACCTTAGGTCGTCTCTAACCTCCTTATAAATAGACGGTGACGAGATTTAAACGACCTGTCCTTGCATAGAGTTAGTAACGAGTTTTAAAATTATCCTTTGATGTTTCAAACGCCCAAGCTATGAATATTAAACAAAAGCAGTCACAAAATCTCCTTATTCTAAAATGACTCCTTATTAAATTTATTTATTAATTTCCTTCATTTTTGTATACCTTTAGAGTAAAATTTCTGAAAAATATATTTTTTTTAAAATAGCGTCATAGCTAGTTTATAAATAAAAAATACTGCTTTTATGTGTTCATTTCCATATTTCCATTATTAATATAATTTTATTATAAGTTTTATGACATATATTGTATGTTTGCTTGGACCTGTCCGAGGGATAAATTACGTGACGTAATGAAACATGATCACGTGACCTGAGCCAAAGATCAACAGCAGCTATCTACATCTACATCATATCCGATACATCGACTGATCCTTGAACTTACGATTTGTTTCTTAAGCCCATTAACTTTTAAAATACTTCTTATCCCTTCCACTTTAGTATAAACAAAACTTATACAAAATGCAGTGAAAATGCAGCAAACGAATGTTATTGTATAAAAGACGAAAATATCATTATAAAAATATACCTAATAAAACCAGCTAAACTATGTTCTACGATTAATTGGTATTTTGGCCAAACTATACTATGCTGATAGTTAGAATGCGAGAACACTATTACATTTGTCAGTGTTATAATCGCCTTTAAAAAAATTGTCTGATTAGTTACGGGTAGTTCTTTAAAATATGTATGCATATCTTCAATTACGATACGACGACGATACGACGTCACTCGTCTAACAAAAGCGTAGACCTCATAGTTGGTGCACTGCGTTGATGTTTTAAGTAATGGTATACACTTCTTACGTATTATAGTCATTTGGCACAACTGACCACTTACCATCAGGTGGTCCAATTGCTTGTAATCTTATCGATAACTAAATAAACTGTTTTTCAAGATATTACCAAAAGAACCTTTGCCGTGGGCTTGTAAAGGGCAATATCAAAAACCGTGTCAGAAGTTGGAAGCGAATACGACGTACACAATGAGGTTAGTATTTTTTTAGCAGAAACGTTACTGTTATAATATAATAAATAAATGACCGGTTAGCCGCTACTATTACGATTGATATTAGCGGAATTTAGAATTGGATTTTAATAGGTATCAGAAAAAAATTTCGCTATCTCCCAAATAGTTGTAGTTTTTATTCGATTAATTCTTGTGATTCATCGGAATCAAAAATTTCTTTTTAAAGAGACCTTATCTTAGCAAACACCATTGAATTCTAATGCTTTTAAGTTTTAAAGGAACAAACATTTGTTGAATGAGATAATACATTTTTAAATTCTACGCAACAAAAGAAGAGACCGTCCCTTGCACAATTGAAACAGGAATGATGTTCTTTTTTATTAAGTTAAACAAGTTTTTTTTTTTGTAACTTTCTAGTTTCTTGGACTCGAAGAACGATTGTCGACGAAGAGCAATAATACCTGAAAGCTGTACCAACCCCGTCACAGCCTCGAAAAGATTTGAAACTCAGACTATATACAAGAACAGGTACTCGTAAATATAATTATGTATACCGTCTTTCATTAAACTCTTTTAAATGTTTATTTATTAAAGATAACGATACATTTAACTTGATGTTGTTTCGAATCTATCGCTTTCAGCTATCTCCCCGCATCAGCCCCGATTCCGCAACCAGTGAAGCCCTTACCTAATCTCGTACCCTCCACCGCTTTAATGGAAGGAGATACCGTTCAAAAGGTAATAAAATTATATACAAGTAACAAGCTAGGCTAAATAAAATAGTTTCCTGTTTCAAAATATTTTTTTGATAAAATGTAGTTATTACAACTTTAGTCGATATGACACAGTGGATAGAGTAACAAGACCTGATTTTTTTGTATAATATAGTTTGGCGGACTGGAAAATACCTGATGGTATGTGGTCACCACCGGCCATACACATTGCCGTTGTTCGGCTTGTGCTTATTATTTAATACAATGTATATCTTTTGTTATGGCAATCCTCGTGATCGATTATCGTGTTCCAATTTTGATAAACTTTTGTGAGTTGTTCTGCGTCTGCGGAGGTTTCTGGTCCAAAAAAAACTAGGTTTTTTCTAATATTTGTCCTTCAATATAAACGTTTTATATAGACGCTTATTGTATACTGGTTTTATATATACACAGGCGGGGTGAATTACAACAAAATTGATAGCGTAAACGTCTTCTTCATAAAAAAAATATGTGCTAACTTATACCAAAGTGATGTTGGTATAAGTTGACTAGATTTGAGTTGATTTCTTTTTCGTTGCTTACTGCGTTTATTTTATACCAGATTGTCTTTTTAGTAAAATAACGAGGTAATATATCATGTAAGAGAAACTTGAGCGGAAAGTAACAGCACAACATTCTGCATTCAATTGTAGAATAAGAATCAGGTCAATAATAATACGAATTTCAGGCTGAGATTCGCTGCGAGTTTGCCTAAATGTAGACTTTTGGCAAACTTTTCACCATAGTTCATTATTTACGACATCGCATTTGTGATAGAAGTTACTAAGCATTTGTGTACTCGATAGTACTAGAATGTGTAAAAGTAGTTTAGTTTCTCATAACAGTACCTAGTGCGTTTTTATTTTAATTTAGTAGTCGATAGCATTGACGCAAACCGCGATTTGTATGGAATTACGATTATTGTCACTAGACACTGACGTCACACAAACTGTTACTGCGAAATTTTCCTTATATATTGGATAATATTTATTCAGACTACTTGTAGGATATTTATAAATCTCTGTTTTATGGTGCTGGATCTATTGTGTAAATTTAAATTTTAGTTATCGTTTCTACCGAACCCGGTGTGCGTAACGCAAGCGATCCGGCCGTGTCACCACGACATGTGGGGCCAGGGACCGATGCAGAACATCACGACCCAGCGTCACGACTACGTACCGAAGCCGGCCGCGTTGCGAGAATCTTTCAAGCCCTCCCATAAATATCACTCAGTTGAACAACCCTTTGAAAGTGAGTACATATTAGTACCTACTATATTGTATTCATTATAACCCAAAAGGTTACGTAAACTTATACAAATCCCAAAGAAGAGAGAAGATCAGATGTCAAGAGTCATGATAGCAAATTATATCACATGATATAATTTGAAAGAGTATAAATAAATAAAAAAACAGGCAGTCATTTCTGCCATTTCATATGACTGTCTGTTTTCCATTCCAAGTAAAAATTCTATCTCTTTATAAACATAAATCCCTAAGTTATATATCTTTTTATACATCAAAATACTCAATATGTTGCAAACTCGGTACAAAATATGAATACAGCTTTTTTAAAGAAATATTAGTAAAAATGCACTAATGCTATTTGTTTATACTGTTAGTATTTACATAAATTTCAATCATAAAATAAATTATTTGTAATTTCAACGATTTCATTATGTTAACATTAGCATGTCGGTGACGCGAAGCCACGTTTCTGTCCCCTACATATAAGATAGTGGTTTATCTAGTCCCCCTAGATAAACCAGCGCAATGCGTCTAAAGAAGTTTTCACTAAAAAATAACTATGATTTCTTGTTTTAACCGTGATATATATTTTATTCAAATAGATCGTACCGTGAATAGAATGTCATACTTGAACCCAGGACGTGTGCCCATGCCGGAATCCTTCGCTCCTACCAGATGCTACGAAAAACCCGCTGGTATATTTTAATCTGCACACTAACTTAAATTATTATAATTAATAATATTTTACTAATTGTATGTTATATCCGTATTACAAAAGAAACAAAATTAAATAATTGTTAAAACTACGGAATTAACAGCATAACCCGATGGCACAATGTATTCGATGCTTAATTTGGAGTCTTATGTCCAGGCGGCATAGAGTACCTAAAGCTGGGCATTTGAAACTATCGTGTAGTGTCTTGATGCATCGATTGTGTATTAACCACTCCCAGACACTGAAAAAACTGACCTACATTGAATATTATAACCAGCTATTTACATAGTTTATATATATTTTTTAAAAACGTATATTAAGAGAAATTTAGACTTTTTTAACAATTGGAGTTTTTTAATTGCTCAATTTTTCTTTATATTTGAGTTACAAAATAGTCATAAAATCATTTTTCATATCTAAGCAAAAATGGAAAGCGACACGATTCAGAAAATGTCGTACCAGCCGGTCTGTGCCCCGTCGCCACAGCGACCACCGTGGGCCTGCAAAGGACAATACCAGAAGCCTTGTCAAAAGGTTATACATAAAAACTTAGTTATTATTAATCACTGACGTTTCGACAATTTTTCTGTACAAAAACTGGCAACATTTAATCCAATTAATCATTTAATCCAATTCTTCATAGTTTTCATATTTGAATGGTGATTGTAAACTCGACCTAAATTTTAATAATTATTCTACATCTAGTTGGAGGGCACAACTGTATATCGGTCATCTTTCCTACCCCCGGGCGAAGATTGTTCTGAATATATGGATCCTTGCTCGTATGGAGACTGTAAACGTTAGTACCATGTCAACGATAGTACCCTGTTAGAGCAAAGAAAAATCTGTTTTGATTTATGAATATATGAATAGATGAACTTTCTATTAAATCATCATCATAGTTTCATATAGGTAGTATAAAATCATTTTTGGCATTAGAAACATTAGTGGTTAGTTAAACACTGATCCCTCTTTCTGTCATTATTATTTTAACATTCGAACCACCACAAGACACCGCATTTTCTAATCACTTTTATATTATAAAGATAAATTTTATATTTTATTATTTACATTTCAGCTTGCAATTGTGTCTGCCCGGCTCAATGTATAGCGACAGATCCTTGTGCTTGCAATTTCCCCAAAGCTGAATGCTGCAGTTAACATAACCACGTACAATGTGACTTTGAATTCTAAATTTAAACGTAAAATCAACATGGCGTATTGTTACGAAACGTATAAAGCTTTTTACTTTTTAAACCTACTTAAATTTTTAACGAATATTTAATTTTTAATTTCAATGCTTATGAAGACTTTATACCTTTAGGAAATTGTTTACTCGTCCTATATTTTGTAGAATTCCTGTATTTTTAGAATTTGTTCCTGTGTTTTTTAGAATTTGTATAAACATAGGTATTCGTTTATCGTTAGACTTTTTAAATAAAGTTTATTCTATACATTTATACTTTTGTATCATTTATATTTTTATATAGCTTGAGAACAACACCCTGTTACTGAAATACTCTTTTTATGTACTTTAAGTTAAGAAGTTGTCTTGCTAGAGATAGGGTGCAGATTCCGAGGTCCAGGGCCAAAACCCAAGTCTAGCCCGACTATATATATAAGTTATTGAGTCGTTCTGTCAAAGAATCTCAATAGCAGCCTGAATTCTGGAAGTTGGAAGTATATGTACACTCCCGTGCCTCGAAAAGCACGTAAAGTCAACGACTGAACTCTTTCCGGACGTGTTGGATTGCCGTCCCATCGGATGTGTCCCATATGAGTCTCATGAAAATTCCGCCCCGTGGCTGTAACGAGCGTGTCATCCGCGTTGCGTAACACGGATGATCCCAGACAGGTGCAGGGTGTCGTGGCTGGTCCTACGCAGTTGGCTATACTCTCCTAAAATCGGCCGCTGTGGCCGAAATCGGTCAAGACATCATAGTTAATGACAGGGTTATTGAATTACACTCCTAAAAAAATTACGGTATACTTATTTTTCAAGATATACAAATAATTTAATTATTTACAAACAAACAAAATTATCTATGAAATCTTTACACTAGTAAAGGGCAATTATAGTAAGTCCAGTAGGATCTACTTATAGTTAATTATTGTAGTCTTTTTATATATTGCGTTCACGTACTTTCCACCTAAATGGATCTGGTTTTGCAACGAAATGAATAAATTAATTTGTGAGCGCTCGGGATCGCGTGATGACATCCTTAGCTACGTGCAGTTAAGATTCGAAAGCCAGTCATGAGACATATAGACGAATATGTTTATTCTTTAAATTCGGATAGATGACAGTATAAATCTTAACCAAAGCTATGGTTTATTCTTTTAATATCATCTTCCAGATAGTAGAAAGAGACAACAACAACTACTGTGTGCAAAAATTGTGCAAATGTACTTAAACTTTAGCCGTAATAATATAATCATACCTTGAATTATCAATTTATCCCTCGTTTTCTTTTCTCATGCAACTGTTACCTCCGCTCACAAAATCACTTGTTTTTGTGCACACTAATCTCTTAACATATCTTGCACAGTCAGCCATTCTCTCTTGAGACATCATCATTAGCAAGGAAGTTAAAGTAAAATATAAACAAAACAACAATAAAACTAATTTCAATAATACAACAACCTTTATTGGTTCATAGTGTGAAAAACATTAGTGAACATTAGAAAAAAACATACCTTCAATCATACACCACTTGGACTAGATTAATTGAATTGAGACAAATTCTCTACTAACTACATTATAATACCAATCTGTATAATGAAGCAGTCTGTGTTTAAAGTAAGATCACTTTTAATTTTAATACAATATTCAAAAAAAATTATCAACTTTATATATTGTATCATTTTGTCAGATGACATTGTCTATGGGCATCAGTTCAGCCATATTTAAATGTATTAAATTTGAACAACTCCTGTTCCATTCAATCTCTTTTATGTTGGTAATAGATATCAATTTATTACTTAAATGCCAATTCCCTTATATACCAGTACTGGTACTAGTACTGTGTTTAATTGTGAATGTAAAAATAATCACATGGCAAAATATTGACATTTCAATATGTTACAGCTCATAATATGATTGTCTATGAATGAAGGTACTACTTACAGAGTACAGACTTATTTGTTAGTCTTTGTCCGCTTTTATGCATGAGAACAAAGCTCAAAAAATTACATTATATCTTGGCAGTATGTCTGATGAATTAATGGTCCCTATACTAATAGATTTTACTGAATTTAAAACATACAAACTGGATTAAAACTAGCTAACTACCCTCATATTTTAAAAAGGCACACATTATTTTTGTTTCTAAGCAACAGCACCTAGAAAAAAAAAACATTATGATATAACAAATTAACAAACAAATGCATAATACATGTAACACACTATAATAAATGTTAATTTGTATACAGTACTAGTTTCTATAAATTCTATTTACTTATTATAACATTGTGACATTTATATTTTATGCACGGGACAACATAGCGAATTGATTAGTTGATGTTATATTTAGCATAAGTTTAGGATTACAGCATACTCTAAAAACACATATGTATATATTATATGAATAATCAACCAATAAATATAATCAAAATCTCTATCAATCTAATTATAACATATCTCTGATATTATCATTATAAGATTTATCCCAAATTTGGCCTGATCTATACAATCGATAAATTTTATTGCTTACTAAAGATTGACCGAATTTAAGCATTGCCCCTTCAAACTTGTGCGGGAACACTTGCATTTCTGTTTCATTGTAGCCTTCTGGGTGGAATTTTTTGCTATCTCTACATACACTATACTTATGTGCTCCTAGTAATTCTAAGGGTATATCCTTAATGCTGGATGTTAGATTAAATAGATCGTCAAATGAAGTCATGGTGTCAAAATTTCTTATTTTTATTGGAGTTTTGTCTTGAGGCATTGTGTAATAATGGGTTTTCTTTGTTATATCTGGATACCCTATTTCAGCATTATCATCATCATTTTGGTTCAAGCAAAACATTAAAGGTTGGACTACATAAGTTCGTAGTGATCTTGTTGGATCAAAATCATCTAAAACATCTTTAAAGTTATTATGAACTCTCGGTACTAAATATTCATCCCAAGAAAGTACGGCAACATGACTTATTTTGTTTGTTTCCTCTTTATCATATCTAAAGTGTCTGAACAAACAGTCCAGTTCAATCGCATTCCTTACAATTTCATATGATTTTGAAAATAAGAATGGATAATTTAATGGATAAAATTGGATTTCCCACTGAGTAATATCTGAGGGAAACAAATTCAGTCTTCTTATAACATCCTCTGATATCATACTGTCATATATAGTGAAATAATCAACTCCAATTAAATGATGAAATACTAGGAATTCAATAAATTCATCCCTTGACACTATTGGTATACGATTAGGTATGATACATATTGCAGGCTCAATATTATTGACAAATTTTATATTGCTTCGCTCTCTGGGCTTCCTTTTCGTATTAACTTGGATCATTTTATTGATTGGAGCATGCATAGGGTTTATATTGTAATCATTTACATAAAAACTTATGCCTCTCGGTTTTCCTAAATTTTTGTTCAATGTGCATTCAAATATGTATAAACGATAATTATTGATAGTGTCAGACACCAATTTGTAATTGAATCGGCCTGCTTTAGGCTTGGGATTATTTTCAAGCCAAATATTGCATCGGTATTTTGGCGTCACATCAGCCTTGCCTATCACGATCGTGTCTATAACATGAGCATGTGTAGGCGAAAGCTTATCGTATTTATTGTAAGATCGTAAGAAAGACGAATATGAGTAAAAGTTTTCATCGATTTCTTGGAATAAAGGTGGAGTCTCACGCACCTCCATTGAAGAGTTGCGAAGTATTTCAGACAGCATAGTCGCATTAAAGCCGGGACCGCAAAACTCGATTTCAGACAAGCCTGGCTTCCCAAAAAAGTTAAGCACTTCCAAGACATATCGAAGCCGATAGTATTCGTGGCGATATATTAAAAGAGTTATAATACTTATAAAACATACAACAACAAGAATCAGCTGATAATATTTTCTCATTATGCTGCCAGGAGGCTTACGCGGAGTCTTCATTTATGTAAATCAACATGTGAATTAACTTTTAACTATAATAAGCTTTTATTGGATTATAGCTATCTACTATAGAAAATTGAAATTAAAAATTGTATTAGCAACAATTAACTGCATACTGCAATGCACTAGTATCGTGAATGTCAAATGTCAATTGTCATTTGTCACATGAAATTTGACATAGGAATAAGATAGATAATTATGTTAACTGTTATACAAACCTTATTTGTGTAGTTCTATCTGACCACTATTCATACAATACCACTATTATCACTTTCTAAAGCTTCGCAATTGTTAATTATACTATACTATCACTCAAACAATTAAGCAATCATATTTCATTTATCACCCTAGTATTTTGTTCTAAAACATATCTCTTTCTCATTCATAGACACCTCGTTTTATTTAATAAAAGAAAGCACTGTGTTGATGTGCTCTATTATCTATGAGTGTCTGAAAACCCGATGACTTGCTTAGTTTTGATTTCATTTCATAAAATAAATGACAAAATAAGTTAATGAAAACGACTTAATTATTGTAGTGGTATTGTCTAGTGTATTACAGTGTTAATTAATCAAAATGTCGGTAAATAAGGAAGACACGATGCGGCAATTTTGTGATGTTACCGGCGCCGATGAAAACCGAAGTAGATTTTTCTTAGAATCTTCGAATTGGCAGCTAGAGGTTACTATGTTTTGCTTTGAAAAATAGCATAAGATAAGAATAAGATGCCTAAACAAGTCTCGCACGTGTTATACATATTTATTATTTTTGCTACATATTAAACGTCTTTTTTGCTATATGAATCAAGGATTTTTCATTTGAAGAAATCATCCTATTTTAATTACAAATCGATTGTTTTTTTTAATTTATTTTTATATAATCGGATGTATATCAAATACGGTAATAATATACTATACAAAAAAAAAAAGAATTGTTACCTTAATTGACAATGACCATGATATTTAATAAATGGAGCTGGAAATAAAATTGCATATATTGTTGTTTGTCTTAAAAACAGTGGTAATAAACGTTGCTCGTATAATGGTCTAATTATAATACATAAAAAATTTAATTAAATACGTTTTAGGTGGCTTTATCGAGTTTTTATGAGCATGGAGGCAATGTAGATGAGGCTCCAAGTGCTGCACCGGCTGTGGCCTCCCTCCCTCCAATGTCAGATAGTGACATGGACTCTCCACCTCGATCGCCAGCCCGGCCACAAAAGAAAGATAAAAAGAAGGGGAATCCACACTTTGCTACATTAGATTCATTGCAACAAGAGAGTTCCAGCGATGAAGAGGAAGGTTTGTATTTTATTAGTTACCTGTAGTTAGTTTTTGACTTTTCAGTATATTTAGGTGTTATAAGTTGAATGTATATATATATAATATAAATATTCAAGTATGAACTAGACTTTCTACATTATTATTCATGTGTATCTATTATGAATATATATTAAAACCACCTTTAATTAGTATAATATACAAAATAATTCTAGAGTTTTTACATAAACATTTAATATACAAGGACACTAAGAAAAATAATAATAAACTTGTAAATAAATCCAATAAATGGTCATTCATTTCATTATTATTAAAGAAAATTATTCAAATATACACAGTTACTATAATTTTAAAATACACATAACCTTAATGTTTATATAAGATATATGGTTTGAGAGGTGATTGAGCAGGTTTATGTACAGGCACAAGGGAAATAATGTCTTAGTTTTCAAGGTTGGTGGCGCATTAGTGATGTAAGGAATGTTTAATATTTCTTACACCACCTCCCACCATATACCAATGAATGGGTTTGACCACTTACCATCAGGTGGTTCATTTGCCTGGAGGCGTATCTATTTTGTAAAAATAAAAATATACAATTGTAGTCATATAATTAAGAATGATTTGAATTTCGATTTTTTTTAATCTAAATCATGTCTTATGTAGTTATGTATTCCTTCTTAAACGTAAATAGTTACATTATTAAATAGCCACATGAACAGAGCAAACGGTATTAGGAATATAGAGTAAGATTGCTAACTATTTTTTTTTACAAATTTTGTTTGTTCTCTATAGTAACAAATTCAAATAGTAATGATGCTGGACAAATAATTAAGACAATATATGAAACTGCTCAAGAGTTGTTTTGTATGAAACTTAGATTAAATAAATGACATTAATGTGAAGTGCGTAAAGAAAAAAAAGGAAATCAATACTTTTTAAAATAAAATTAATAGTTAGTAATAGTCCATGGCTTTTAATTGCTGCTTTACACGGGCGAGACATTAACTATCAATTTTTGACATTTCGCAAGAGTGGAAGAATGGAACTCTTGCGAAATTACATTGTACAGCTCTCTTAAATTCTCACACTTGATTTGAAACCTTTTTCTTGACTTAGCACCAAAGATGTTCTTTGCAATAGCACTAGATGGAGCCTAAATTATAAGATTACTGACCCACAACCACAGAGCCATAGACTGTTCACTATTTAAATTCAAATAAAAAAAAACTATTCAGCATTCTTATATACAGTAAGTAGTAATACTGGGTTCAGATCTAATGTATAAAGTTTATCTATTTATTTTTTAGTCAATCATATGTATCAACGAATGCACCGCTAGTATGGAAAACTTTTGCGATACCAAGACAAATAAAAAAAAATACATGCAATTAGTTATACTTGTTAGTTTAGAGGAATCTTTCCTATAAATAAGCATTCTTAATTATATGACCACCACTGTATATAAATAAATAACCACTTGTAGTACCATACATTGCACGGATAAATAAAAGAGAAGATATTCAAGAGCCCATGTATTATACACCTTCATATTCTAAAAGTGCAAGAGAAAATTCTAGTAATGTAGAGAATAATAAAGAATTAAATGAGACTAAAGAAGAAATAGAGAAATTGAAGAATGAAATAGTTAGATTAACAAAAGAAAATGTAGAATTAAAGCAAGCAATAGCACAGCTAAAAAACATAAACTATGATTCAGGTCAGGTATTTGATGATAATGACTATATTTAGCTGTATTATATAATACACTAGTATACACTGTAAAATTTTGCCGCATAGTTCTAACTGAAAAAACCTTGAAAGGTAGTTAATATTATATGCAATAACAATGTCTACCGACTATGTGGATCTCTTACCGTCAAGTGGCCCATTTGTTCATCGACCTCCCAAGTTTTTCACATTTCACATTTTTTTGTTACAGGCCAAGCTTTCTATGCCGGAGGTTCAGAAAGATCAGGACAACAGATTATCGGTCCAGGGAAAGGTCGCAAGGACATTGTCACAGAAATGTTTAAGAGTGTAAGAGAGTAAGTATATTTAATATACTTTAAGTGTATGAAATATTTACCTAATTAAAATAAGGTAGGCAACACACAAACAATATAAAGGTGTAAGCTATATGATCCTAACAACTTGATGTAATTTTGTTTATAAAATATCAAGTTTCTATATTTTTTTACTGGTGGTAGGGCTTTTTGCAAGCTTGTCTGGGTAGGTATCACCTCACCTCGTCTGCATACCTACAATATAAAAAAAATTGTACGTTGATAGTCAGTCAGCCGACATATAACTTTATATAATACTTATAGATTTTTACCCTTTTATAACCTATTCGAACTACAAGAGGAGTTAACCCAAATTTTGGACACCTATATCATTGGTCACCGATATCAATTGACGCGATGTCATTGGTCGAGATCTTGAATAATCTGATATTCACAATGGATTATGGAACTTCGAAAGTTAAATTAATGTGGTTATAACTAGTTATCTGTATTTATAATACCACACAATACTATTATAAAGGTTAATTAATCAACCAGTTTATAGTGCGTAATACTAAAATATAAAAACAATTATAAAATCGCATGCATTGTAAATCTACGGTTTGTTTACGTTTACTCCTACTCCGATTGGAATAGTGTATAGATATTTATCTCTCTTTGTCTATTAAAACCATTTGACTGATTTAAGTTAAAAGCAACTCATATTGGATGATTAAGTTAACATACACATTCCTTTGAATAGTATAATGTAATTCCCGCAGACGCGGCGCAGTTGTGTTCGACGACGAGCCCTCGTCGACAAGCCGAGGCCGCGGCGGCGTGTTCGGCGGAGTTGGATACAGGCTAGGTATTTGAACATGTGATACCATCCAAGCTATTCAAGAGATTCTTGTCAACTCCACAAAACATATTATAGTGCACAAGTGAATGCGCAAACCCAGCGGCACTCTCTATTCATTTTATTCAATATATATTATTATATAATAAGGCAGCTTGACGACAAAAACTGGACTGTGATATCGTCATGAAACTTTGAAAATAAAAAATAGTATATTTGGTATAATGTTCTGAAAAGCTAAACAGATAACAAAAACATTTCGTATTAATGTATAAAATCAAAGTGTCTAATATTAAAAAAAAAAGTATTTATATTTTTTTGATTATTTATTTTTTCTCAAATATTTATCATGTACACAGGTCAGACAGCTGATGACCATGAACAAGTAACTCCAGGAAACACACAGCAATCGGTGAGTTTAATATTTACTTATTTAATGTATATTAATAAAGTCAATGCAACCAACTGTTGACAGACAATAGTTTTTTTTGCATGAAACAAAAAGCAACTAAAAAGTTGTGGTCGCTGTATGAATACATGAGTTAGCTTTATTTTGTTTAATCTTATTTGTATTTACAGGGCACCCAACCCCGTTCGGTGCGTTTGAGGCTATACCGTGAAGGTTTCTCAGTAGACGGAGGGCCACTGAGACACTACTCGGATCCTGACAATGCTGAATTTCTCAGCTGTATACGTCGAGGGTAAGCTCATGTTTAAATGTTTTTATAAACCATATGTTGAATATATTTAAATGTTTGTTTGTTGTAAATTTAAGTTACGATTTTTTTTATTCCTCCCAAATTATTTACCTACCTAGGTAGAATAATTAATTAGTAATCAATCGCGATATTTATTTATAATGGCAAATGAGTTGCATCATTGTGAACAGGAATAAAATACAATTTGAGCAAATAAATACATAAATGATTCGAACGATGTTTTCAATGTCGCCAGAGAGATCCCGTCGGAGCTGTCCGGTGCCGGGCCGGGCGGGCCGGGGGGCGAGGTGCGGCTCAGCCTGGAGGACCGCCGCCACGAGGAGTGTCCGCGCTCCACGGCGGCTGCGCCCTTCTCGGGGAAGGGGCATCTGCTGGGGAGGTGAGACGTCACAACTCATATAATAGCTGTAATATATAAACAACTATATTCCTCTTGAACGAATTTCGGGCACAGCGATTAAAGTCGAGGACTAGCCAACTGTGATGGATAGTCAATATTATATAACGCAGGTAAGAGTGTGCGTGTGAGTGTGTGTCTAATGTTTCATTTATACAACCCAATGCAATGGGATGGTATTGTGACACTCGCGGAGAGATCAGGCGCATGAGTAAGAAGTCATTATATATGTATACAGGGTGACTGGTGAATTAGTATCAATATTTTAGGAGCATAATCGGTACATGATTCTCATTCGAATTATGTAAAAAAATAGGTACTTAATTTTTGACCAAATTTACAAAAAATTTACTTTAAATAAATAAAGTGTGGACATATTTCCGCGGCGCGTGCGGCGTGGTGTTTGCCACCCGCAACCCCTGCCCCGCGGCTAGTTAGTCGGGCGAGCGCCGCCGTAAGGTTCGTCCATCTTCCCGCGCGCGCGCCCCTAGCGATCGATCTTACGCGTATACCTAATCTTTCGTGTGTGAGTGTGACCCGTCATTAGTAATTAGGTATGGCTTATCAATACACAAATGCAGAATACTGTGAGTACTGTGAGTAGTAAAGTGACCCATTCGTGTTAAAGCGTGTGAAAGACAATATGCGTAAACGTGCCGAACTGTGTATCACACGAGCAGGAGCTCACTTTGAACATTTGTTAAGGTTAGTGTAGTTATGTAGGTAAATAGGTAGTTAAATGATTGACAATCGTTGTAAATAAGTATGATTCCATTTTTAAATACGCCGGAAATACCAAGATAGGTAAACAGTTCATTTTTGTCCCAAGTTCATATCATTTACCTAGTCAACAAATTTGTTGCTTAAACGAGTGAAATATTTTGGTATTTTTGCCTGTTCTAAGCCAGGTTTAAAGTATGAAGGGGGATTGGATCATGCTTGTTTATCAAAGGTAGCCTGCTACCCTGTTAACACGCGGCGGCGTTTGGACGTAGGTAAAGTACCGCGCGATAACTAAATGTACCTAACTGTGTTGTGTCGTCAGCGCAGCTAGGGTGTCCACATGACGCGTAATTAATAACATAACTTTTGGTTAACTTTACTTAGAAGTTTATTAATATTTATGTTATATGTATTTTTTTTTGGTCATATATGGTCGTCAAATATCACGTCCTTAAGTATTGATACTAATTCACCAGTCATCCTGTATATGGCTTAACGAGTTTTTTGCAGCACGGGATTATTGCTCTTTCAAAAACAGTATTAAGTAAGTCATGTATTTTATTAGAAGTTTTATTTTATTTTTACATTAATATTATGTATCCATCGCAGTCCCACTCCGGCGACAGTGGGCGCCACAGTGCCGGTGGCCGCCACCAGCGACGACCGCGCCGCCAACCAGCGCGCCGCGCAGGACGCCGTGCAGCTCGACGAGAGCGGGCCCGTCACCACCGTGCAGGTACACACACACACACAGGGACACTTACAACCAACCGCGCTAGAACGCTAAAAGAAATGTTAAATATTAATGTACTCGCTATTTCCTCGTTACTCGAGAAATACAAATCATTAATTCGATCTATTTATCTATATATATTATCGATCTATTTATCTATAATTATTTTTAACTATGTAACTCCGCAGTTCCGCCTAGCAGATGGTAGTCGGCTGACGGGTCGGTTTAACCACACGCATACGGTGGGCGATCTCATGCAATACGTGTCCCGTGCGGAGCCCGCCTACCAGCTGCAGGCCTTCGCCCTCCTGACCACCTTCCCCAGCGCAGAGCTCTCCGACCGCGCGCTCACGTTGGCAGACGGCAAGTTGCTCAACACCACCCTGCTGCAGCGACTTAAATAATCGCAACTTTTGTAAAATATTTCTGAGGATAATAAATACGTATTTAAATTATTTATTTATTATTTATAGTTCCTCTATTTACTATACATTCAACTACTTTGTTACTGATTAAAAAAATATATATTTATTAAAACAAAAATGAATTAACCCTTTAACAACCATCACTTAATCATATTACGTAATGCTCATGTTACTAAAAACAGTAGAGTATGCTGGCTTTATTTATTTATTTATTTATTTAATACTTTATTGCACACACAATGAAAGGACATACAAATAAAGAGAACAATTACAACAAAGACAAGAAAATAAGAGCGTGCAAAGGCGGTCTTATTGCTAAAGCAATCTCTAACAGACAACCTTTGGTAAAAGGATTTGCAAAAGCAGAAACAGGATAGTGCAAAAAATAAAAATAAAATAATATTCAAGATAAAAGAAAATAATGACTTATAATATACATACTAATGTAAAATATATATAACCTACATACGTTACATATAAATATATATGTATATACGTACATACATAGATACATATAAATATAAATACATACACACATATAACATTTTTATATATAATACATATTCAATAAACGTACATACATTACTTATTGTAAGGAAAGATAGTGAGTTTTCACACGACGTTTAAATATATAAATAGAATCAGAGCGACGAATTTCCGGGGGAAGCATATTCCATAGCTTCACAGCTTTAACAGTAAAAGATTCACTGTAAAAGCGAGTATGAGCTGTTGGCATCTTTAAGCGATTGTCACTTCTTGACCGCAGATCAAGATGACAATCAGTGTCAGTGCCTAAGAAAGAGAAACGAGTTTTTAGGTAATTAGGAGAGTAAGGATTATAAAGGATAGAATAGAGAAGGGAGAGTATATGCAAGTTGCGGCGATGTCTAATTGTAAGCCACTTCAGTTGGTCACGGTATTCGCTGACATGATCGAATTTACGTAGCGCAAAAATAAATTTGATACAGACGTTTTGTAGTCGTTCAAGCTTGTTTAGCTGTTCTTCTGTTAGGTCTGTATAACTACAATCAGCGTAGTCCAGTATTGGGAGCAGTAGTGATTGAGCCAGGCAAATTTTAGTTTTAACCGGTAATAGGTGCTTCAAACGTTTAAAAGAGCTAATAGTGGCAAAAATCTTTCTACTCACTTCTGCAACTTGCACGGACCAGGAGAGGTTACTATCTATAAGGAGACCAAGGTTTTTTACATGGGAACAGAAGGTTAAGGAAACATTGTCATAAAGAATAGCAGGTAATTTACTACGATTAAGTTTGGAGAGTTGAAAGGTGCTACCGATTATAATGGCTTGGGACTTGGCAGGATTAACATGGAGTCCATACGCCTTGCAACAATTGGAGATATTAAGCAGGTCCTGATTGAGTCTTGCGATGGCATCATCAATATCATGTGCTGTACAAGTAACATAGATCTGCAGATCGTCGGCATAGAGATGGAAAGAGGATGAAAGGATTTTTGGGATGGTATTAATGAAAATAGAAAACAGGAGAGGTGAAAGGACACTACCTTGCGGTACACCAGTTGTGAGAGGGAGATAGGAAGAAGATTGGTTGTTAATGTGTACACTTTGCCGACGACCAAACAAGTAACTACGAAACCAGTCAGAAACGTCCGTAGCAACATTGATGGACTGGAGGACAGCCAGCAGGAGCTTTATATACTGTTTTAGTATATTTTGTGTTACTTTACTATTGATGACAGTCGCGAAATAAAATAAATGGAGTTATTCAGTGCAGTATCCTTTATAATCCTTACTCTCCTAATTACCTAAAAACTCGTTTCTCTTTCTTAGGCACCGACACTGATTGTCATCTTGATCTGCGGTCAAGAAGTGACAATCGCTTAAAGATGCCAACAGCTCATACTCGCTTTTACAGTGAATCTTTTACTGTTAAAGCTGTGAAGCTATGGAATATGCTTCCCCCGGAAATTCGTCGCTCTGATTCTATTTATATATTTAAACGTCGTGTGAAAACTCACTATCTTTCCTTACAATAAGTAATGTATGTACGTTTATTGAATATGTATTATATATAAAAATGTTATATGTGTGTATGTATTTATATTTATATGTATCTATGTATGTACGTATATACATATATATTTATATGTAACGTATGTAGGTTATATATATTTTACATTAGTATGTATATTATAAGTCATTATTTTCTTTTATCTTGAATATTATTTTATTTTTATTTTTTGCACTATCCTGTTTCTGCTTTTGCAAATCCTTTTACCAAAGGTTGTCTGTTAGAGATTGCTTTAGCAATAAGACCGCCTTTGCACGCTCTTATTTTCTTGTCTTTGTTGTAATTGTTCTCTTTATTTGTATGTCCTTTCATTGTGTGTGCAATAAAGTATTAAATAAATAAATAAATAAATAAATATACATCTAAACACCTGCATGAACCGCCACACCCGTGATTTTGAAATAAACATAAAATCAGATACCCATAATACAAAATACGTGTTATATAATCATTTTTAGCACGTCTAGTGTTGTTCTTATTTCCATATTTGTCAAAAAAAATTACACTTATGTACGTAGCATTATATAACATTTCAGTGCTCATAAATACTAGGGCCGCTAAAGTGCGGGGGGTAGTTTGTAAAGCAGTTACATAAATAATTTATTTATAAATAAGGTCGAAACGCAAATGCGTAACTGTAACTCAATCGTTATTGTTGGGTGTTCGAGATACCGCAGAGATGCTCGGAGTTCGGTTATAAAGCAGCTAGTAATAGGATTGCTAATCCAACTATAAATTGAATGTATAAAAATTAATAATTCATATAAATTAGACACGAAAATTATTAAATTAAATTGTTCAAAACTTGTATACAGTCCCACACTAGAATTATTTGCGTTTTACGAACCAATAACGTATATAAATTTCCGTATAGTTTTAATCAATATTGAGATGGTACATGCATAAAGATTTCAGTTCATTTATATACAGGGATAAATGAAAATCATAATTATTCTAGGTAAATGTTTATTTCATTCATCTATTCTAAGTACATCAGGCAGATATTCTGCAAACTGCCACAGATCATGTCGACAAAGAAATAAAAATTAAAAGAAGCTAGCCTGGAATCATTAAAACTTACAAACATACGATAGAATGATTAATATCAATTAAATATAAGGGTAAAAATGAGCATAATTGAGCAATACATAAAAGTATTGTCGTTGCCACAATAAACAAAATTGGAGGGATTCTAAACGATCATTAAGGAGAAGTTATAAATATAATTTAAAGCTAACATAACACTTAAATATTGCCGCGAAACTTATACACTTAAGGTCTAATTTAAACATTATTTTATCACACTAAAGTAAACCTACATTAATTTGTCGGCGACAAAGAATACTGTGATACGCTTGCAAAATTATTTACTGACTATTCTTAAGACTTTGTGAATTAATTGTGAGTAAAAAGTCTAAAGTTCATGTATTATTCATAAAGAACATTTGTTAATATTTAATCGTGAATCGAAAAGATATTACATTTATTGCGTGTATCTCGTCAACGAACTATTTTATATTCAACATATATAATCATTCACTACGCCAAATATTCGAAATTTAGGGCCTCCATTTTATTACGTACATACAAATAAACGACACGGTACAGTTGGCACGATATTATTTGTACAACTACCCTCGTATTTATTGTAACCAATTATGTGTTAAACATATCGTATTAAACTAAATGCAATATTATGCTTACACTTCTAATAGAAAATAATACCCATTGAGTAGAATGTTATATAAGGAACGATTAATATAAATGCATTACATTTGGCCGTTTTGATGCCTGAAGAGAAATTAAACTAAACGAAGCCCTCATCTGATTCAAGTATTAGCCTAATTATGTATCTTTTTTTTTTAAATAATTTATACGCATAAAATATATAGAGATGAGAACATTTTCTCCACCAATCGGTAAAATAGAATATTTACTTATTGTCATGATGTTTGTTGTCAGATTTTCTGACGACGCACGATACGTTTTTTTTTTCTTTTTGCTTTACTAACGAAGAGCATTGAATCACAATTTAAAAAATCCAAGAATTTCAATTTACTTTAACCGATTATTATTTTTTATATCATATAATATTCAAGACATATCTTACATAATATATTCAAACATCAACGTCAACATATTTACAGTACGAAAGGTGTCCTAAACGAGACAATAGTTCAAAATATCACCATTCTCAAAGATTAAACATTAAAAAGGATTACAGTAAATTCACGAAAAATAGTTACATAGTCTTGAGTTCTTGTAACAACGATATACTATGTGAGCTAACAACTTGCTTGCAGATATTCCAACTAATATTCAAATAAATCTTGAAGAGATTTTAAATTAAAATATTTGTTCATATAATTTTTATAGTACCTCTCATCTCAAAGCAGAATATCCGCAAACAATTCTAGATTAAATGCGTAAGACTAGCAATTGTATGTCATTCCATCTAATCATTCACGAATGGATCTCATTTAACCATTCTTCCAATCTTTAACTTTTCCCACCATGACCCCAAACAATATCTTTTGTAATAGCACAAACAAATGTACATTAACAAGGACAATTTTTATAGCATTAAAAATATACGACCAATCACGCGAAAACATTCAATTGCCACCCTCAGTAAGAGTAAAATACAACTTTATTATCGAATATAACATTGTATTACAAATAGTAATAATTTTTAACATATTTACAACGAACAGTATAATTCAGAGAATCAGTACAATTAGATAGCATTTACTGCATTATGAAGTTTTCATTAGAACAATAACTTTTCAAATATATATTTGTTATCTGATTGTGCTAATTTTATTATATAGTAGACAATGAATTATTCTAGACTTTATTCCGTCACGATAAGAGTCAAAATAAGCTCAGATGTGACTTGCTCTTATTAAATACGAATTATAAATTTAATTTCTTTCAAAGTGTAAAGATAAAAGAAAATAGTGTTATTTTAATATAATTATTAAATATGTAGTAATTTTAAAAATATAAAGCTTTATTTGTAGACATATAATTGATATATTTAGTTTAAAACTGCGTGCAAGAATTTTTACTATGTTACAAACTTTTAATAGTAACAAGTGTTTTTATATAATTATTTATTTAATTTTCTACGCACATTGGGATACATTTACAAGAAATATTGCTTATACATCCCCATTGTTTAAAAATACTGAGAAAACAAACCGAATACACATTATTTTCATTCTATACATATTGGCCATTTACTGTTTTGATAAAATATATATTTTGTTAAAATTGTTAATTTTTTTTATTGATTTAGAATAGATTTTATTTATATTTCACTTAAAATATATTTTGTAGAATAACTTCCCAAATATTAATATTAGAGTAAATTCGGTTGAATTTCAAGTAAACCGTTGACCAAACTCTTTATTATATATAATATTCGATACATATCCACAGATTAATTAACGAATAGTTGCCATTAGAATTAGAGTTTTTAAAGTTCTTTTAGCGCCATACATACCTCTATTTTAAAATGTTCTCTACTCTACGCTAAATTTCAATCCTCAACAAGATATTTACACGCTATATTGTAACAATTTCTAAATAGATTAATATATTTTCAAAATTCGACCTGTGTTAACCCATTTTTAATCTTATATAGTGTAATTAAGGTCTCTTTTCGTGTAGAATATTTTTATCGCGAGAAAATATGCTTCAAACGTTTATACTTTACGGTTTTGACTAGGATTATTTTGTTTATTTATTATTAGTAAAGTTTAGAATATTTAATAATAATTATCTTTAAAAAATTATACCGTTTATCTGCTCAATACGTATAGGAACCGCGACGTTTTAGGAGAAAAATATTAAACATCAGACAAATCTACTTATTTGATATACATTTAGATATTTTTATTATACTGGTACCGGTTACGACAAAACATTTGTTATCCCTTTTTAATCTCACTCGCGAGAAGGAGATAGCAATAATAGGTAATTAAGTATCTAGTTTTTTTTGAGATAGTAACACCATTATCAACAACATTTATTACTATTAGAACCACTGATTTATTTCAAATGTTTCTTTCGCTATATGTATTTAATATTATTAATTAAAACACAA
Organism: Nymphalis urticae; assembly: GCA_905147175.2. Lineage (NCBI taxonomy): Eukaryota > Metazoa > Arthropoda > Insecta > Lepidoptera > Nymphalidae > Nymphalis > Nymphalis urticae. The sequence goes on from LR990008.1 coordinate 3,064,358, forward strand.
GAGCTAATTAGTTATTTTTTGGTTCTATTAACTTTTCTATGTTACATACAATTGTTGTTAATGTATATACTCGATTAAATCTCAATTACTCAACTAACCTCTTTAAATACAATGTTGGTTTAGCTTCTTTATTAGTTTACATTTAAAAACGCTAAATGAATTATCAAATAAAATTAAACAACTAGCGAATTGATTTTTCTATTTTCGTCGACGTATAATTTTAACTGAAAAATATTTTGTTATTCTTATATATAATATAATTTCAAATAATAATACTATATATACTTTATAATAAATATAAAGTATATTATCATTGATTTCAAAGGAAGAGTTATTTAATTTTATTTCTTTATCTATTCAACTAATACACAAACATCAACATAACTACTAAACTAGAGAGTATTCTATTATGAATCAAGTGGATACTAATGTATCTAGTCGGGGCCAGGAAGGAGGAGGTAGGGAAGTGTGGAGAGGTGACGAGAGGGAGAAGAGAGGAGATACGGTAGTCAAGGAAGGTGTGGATAGGGAGGAAGGATTCAGGAGATTAGGCAGTCTCAGGAAGCGGGAGCGTCGTGTCAGAAGTAGATGACCTCCTCCTCGGGCGCAGCGGGGGAGGGCGCGTGCGCGTGCGCAGACGAGTCCGGCGCGCGCACGCGGAACTTATCCGGCAGCTTGGGGTACGTATTTGTTCTGCAGAAGTAAGCAATGACTAAGTCTGCATACATTGTAACGATAAAGATATAAATTATTAAACTACTACGTGAAAGATTAGATCAAAATATCGAATATCGTCTTATTAATATCGAAAGTACATAAAAACACGAAATTAAGCTAATATAACAACATCGATCATCTTGTAATTAAGACTTTAGCTTAAATATAAATAATATATTTTGTATATTCGAATTATAACATAATATTTCAAAATACTTGTTTTGTCAAATTAACTTTACAATAGAATTTAGCAACTGCCGGTAAAGATCGTATATCCCATTCCAATCGGAGGAGTAGATAAAAACAAACTTTAGAATTACATATTTCATGCAATTGATTAAGAGCTAAGCTACATTACACGATACAAACAATTATTAATTAATGGAGCCTCATTTATAACACAACACTATTACACTTAACTACTTATATCCACTTTAATTTTACTTCCAACAACTTCACTGAAATACGTAATCCATTTTTCACGACTCTATAATTAATGTAACAGATTATTCAATATCTCGACCAATGATGTCGCGTGAATTAAATGTCAATTTATTTGTCTTTACTTCTCCTGTTGTTGGAATAGTCTATAGATGTTCTGTTTTATATTATCTGTGACAACTCACCTGGTGGCCTTGTTATTGTTGAGCTGCTGCTGCTGCTGAGAGGGTAGCGGTGCGGGGGAGCTGCCTGTGCGAGTGTGATGGATCACAAGGCCTTGACTTACCTGTAATTGACCAGAAATAGCTTTGAATCTTCGGCAATTTTATGATCAACGTGCCTCATAACGTAACGTTAGGTACGTTACGTTTCTGAACTAAGGCATGAAAGAATGAAGACATATATACGTCGAAGTGAATACACAAATATCCAAATTATCATATACATATGTTAGTGTTTGCTCATTATTTTTGCCATAAATATATATTTTTCAATATAATATAGGTACGCAGACTCGAAAATGGCCCACCTGATGGTAAGTCATCACCGCCCATAGGCATTGGCACTGTAAGAAATATTAAACATCACTTACATCACCAATGCGGCACCAACCTGAGGAACTAAGATTTTTTTTTTTTATAGAAAAGGTTGGCGGTCGAACATTTGGGCCAACTGATGGTAAGCGGTCACCAACGCCCTTAGACATTGGTATTGAAAGAAATGTTAACCATCGCTTACATCACCAATGCGCCAACAACCTTGGGAACTAAGATGTTATGTCCCTTGTGCCTGTAATTACACTGGCTCACTCACCCTTCAAACCGGAACACAACAATACCAAGTACTGCTGTTTTGCTGTAGAATATCTGATGAGTGGGTGGTACCTACCCAGACGAGCTTGCACAAAGCTCTACCACCAGTAAAAGATGGTACGTCCCTTATGCCTGCAGTTACAGTGACACACTCACCGTTCAACTCCAACGCCCATATATTGTACATTTTGTCCGGTGTGAAATGCTACACTTGTAAAGTTACTGCTTTAAAAAAAAGTTTCTTTTCATCTAATGAATCAGCTTTGATTATTAAGATGTCGTGCTGGCCGATCTCGACCACAGTGGTCATTCCCAAATAGGAGATATAGTGTGCATAGGTATGCTTGAGCGAAGACAGGTGCCCTCTCTATTCTCTCACGCTAATTTCGATTTCAAGAGTGTTGACCAAGGACTAACCTTGCTTTTGCATTCCGAAGCATAGGCGTGTAAACACATTTATAATTTTGTATACTGATTACTGTAATTAAAATTAACGATTACATTTATCGAGTCTTGATTAAATGTAATCAATGATTAAAAGTAATCATTTGATTAAAAGTATTTATGTAAATCGGCAATTGTAATGCAATAAGAAATAATCTACCACAACCCTACCACAACATTCATGCTACACCAAAAAAAGCTGAACAGATAAAATGGTTGTAGAAATACGAAATATTATTCACAATAACGAAGAGAAGAGTTACCGTACAAAGCAAAAGTCATTTGTCAACTAATACTACGACCAATAAGCTAAAATGGCGTTAGGAAAAATGAAAATTAAAAGCTAAAACTACATATCTTACGACTGCGACAGTTTTGTCTCCACCGAAGGAGGAATTGAGGATTTTTTTTTAAAGAATAGGAAGGCGGACGAGCATATGGGCCACCTGATGGTAAGTGATCACCAACGCTCTTAGACATTGACATTGTAAGAAATGTCTACCATTTCTTACATAGCCAATGCGCCACCAACCTTGGGAACTAAGATTTTATGTCCCTTGTGCCTGTAATTACACTGGCTCACTCACCCTTCAAACCGGAACACAATAATGTCAAGTACTGCTGTTTTGCGGTAGAATATCTGATGAGTGGGTGGTACCTACCCAGACGAGCTTGCACAAAGCTCTACCACCAGTAAATATATATATAACCAGGAATATAGATATAACAAATAAAAAACTAACACATTTAAAATACCAAAAAAGAAAAGATTTGAGATTATCTCTTGGGATGTATTATGACTGTGATAATCCACTCTTCCCCTTTTCCATTCGACGTTTAATTTCACACGATATAACACGTATTCATGAATTAAAAAGTTTTAGACTGCAAATTCAAATTGCAAAAATTTTCAAACATGTGATGTCTCTTTAGACTTTATACATACATACATAATATGATTTTCAGAATAAAAAATATCACTCTTCGTAATTTTAAATATAGACCATTCGACTGGTTAGTCATATCGTTATATATTTCTAATATACATTTTTATACGTTTTGATAAATATTGTACACAAAAATTGCCAAAATGTTAAACTAATTCTTCAAAAAAACATAAAAATCAGTCCTTACTTGAACAACCTATAATAAATTCTGTTGTTAAAAAAGATGTACTTGCAAATGTTATATCCGTATAAAGACGGAATTTTGCAAAAGTTAAATGATTTAAAAAAAAAAATGAGTAAAAAAACCTTCGTTTTTGCTTTCTATCTCTTAATTACAAAATCGCCATCTTAGCCTATTGATAATATGAAATAAATTTAATGCAAAGATCTACTAGACACCAATTTCTTTTTACTTACATAAAAATATATTTTTTCATGTTAAAATACATTTGGATACTCCGCGTCCTGTAAAGCAACCATTTCATCTGATTCAAACCTTTTATTCAAATTATAATAATTTCTAAATTAATATTTTAATAACTAAAAGGGTTGTTTACAAAATATCACAAATAACGCTTAGTATTAGAAACGAAAAAAAAATTCAACGCGTTGTAAAATGCGCTAAATTCTTAAACAATCGATGTACTGCATTTGTCAACGCATTTCTAGGAGTAGCGAAGTTTGGGCGTTTCTTTGCTATAGCACGATTAACGTTATATTATTTAAGGATGTCGTGACACATGTGATCTTTATTTTAGAACATTGAGTGTACTAGGCATTTGAAGTTAACAAACTCTAAAACATAAATAATCTTAGGTATACATATTTTTTAACATTATTAAAAATACCTGTCTCAACAAATACACCGAAAGCTCTCGTCATAACAAAATAAGCTCCACTGCAACAGCATAGAATCCAAAATGGCTCACCTCGCTCGGCGACTCGTGCAGGCGATGGTAGCCGGGCGGCGCCTGCTGGCCCTTACTGCTCGCCAGCTTCAGCGGGAGCTGCTGCTTAACCACTTGCTGACAACGATAATATTAGCATTAATCACAGCGACAGGCACTGAACGTGTGCGTGCGTGTGCGCGTGCGTGCGTGCGTGCGTACCTGCGCGGGCGCCCGCACGGTGGCGCGCGTCTCGTTGTGCGCCGACAGCAGCTGCGGCGGCGGCGCGCACGCGCCCTCCGACGACGACGAGCCGCGGCTGGCTGCGGGCGCAACGACACTCATTATTTATTCATCTATAACATCTCAGTGTATACTCGTCTGTAAATGCGGACGAGTCTGCGGATGCGAGTAGCATATCATAATATTAACAGCATGATATAATTAAAATTATATTGTCTTTCAGAATAATATCAAAATGCATACTTCTCCATTTTGGCTCTTTCCGTCTGTTCGTATCGCTAACACTGGAATCGGGTGACAGGGTCCCGACACTTGCGATTTCTTCTTGCGAACCACCTGAGATGGATAGACATTTTATTTAAATATAATATTATTATTATTTATGTACTGTACTGGACGTATTAATTACATATCGGGTTTTAAACAGCCCCACCAACGGTGACACCCACTCATCAGTTATTCAATTTTAGACATTAATACATTATATTGCTGTGCATTGAAAGTGATTTGAGCTTCTTGCAGCGTAAATTGATCGTTGCTACTAAAATACTTACATTAATAAATTATAGAAGTGACTATGTACCATCTAAATATTATACTCTAAGTAATCATTTATACTACTACCATGCTGCTGCAGCCGTTCCAGACGTCGGTAAAGTCGCTCCCTCTGCTGCTCGACGTCCTTTTGCTGCTCCTCCAAGTCCTTCCTGGCCGCTTGCAGCTGCCTCCGTTCTGCAACACAACGCCGAGTGAGCGGGGCGGCGCAACGAGCAGCGAGCGCACAAGCGGCGACACGTACCGCGGTCGAGCGCGTCGTTGTCGAGCGCGCGCTGCGCCTCCCAGGCGGCGCGGTCGGCGGTGAGGCGCGCCTGCGCGTGGCGCAGCTCCTCCAGCTGCGCGTCGTGCGCGCGCGCCAGCCCCGAGCCCGCGCCCGCGCGCCACGCGCACACCTGCGCCTCCAGGCTGCACACACCACCGCGCTCACTACCTCTCGCTACCTCTCGCTACACACCACTCGGTGGTGCTCAATCTTTTTCAACTTGATATTTCAGAGCAAGACGCGTCAAAAGCTTAATTCGAATGCACAATGACAAAAAAGATACAAAAACCCTCTTCGTGTGACTTAAAGTGTCTTCAAGTTGTAAAGTGATACACTCTTATCCAGAGAAACTGGTATTACTGTATTATTATTGATTTACAAAGTTGGCAAGTATTGTTCATTTTACTCGGGAACCGTTGATTGAGAACTACTGAATACATGCTTTTAAATTACTTCTGTAAACTGAATTAGATTTGTTTAATTACCCAATTACTTTCAACACAAAAGGCTACTCTTGGCGGGAAATACCTATGTATTGTCGTCAGTTGCTGCCACACGATACAGGCGAGCGTGTATATCGCGTGCTGCAACTTCAGCGCCACGTCGGCGTCGTCGCGACAATTCCTCCCCTCAGCCTCCCCCTCACCCCCCTCTGCTGTGGGCGTGTCCGACGCTGACATTCGGACTGACATCTGAACTCCTATGAGTGTTATATACTTTTTGTTAAAAGAGTTTTATTAATAAACCTTATAATAAAATAAATGTCTCTTGCTTTACATTTAATTCCATAGACTAAACAAAGATTTCCTAAATAAATAAAACTCGAAAATCCGTTACTAAACAATTATAAACTTACAAACCATAAACGAGGCGGTGAATAAATAGATTTAATATATATATATATTTAGAGCTAGAGCTCTTTTATCCTATATTAATGACGTGCCAATTATAGAATAACATTGCTCTAAGGCGAACATTAAATAGCGACATTTCACGGTATAAGACATGCCGTGACCGAGCTGTTATTCCTGATCGCCATCGGGCACCTCGCACGTGACCGGTCCGCGTGCGAGGTGCGCGTGCACTGACCGCGGTGCTGCGCGGCGTCGAAGCCGGCGAAGGTGTCGGCGCGGCGCGGCAGCGCGGGGCTGGTGTAGTGCGCGGAGTGGCGCTCGCCCGCCGAGCTCGTGCTGCGGCCCAGCGCGCCGCCGCCCGCCCACAGCGACCAGCCCGCGCTCGACGCCTCCAGCGCCTCCTGCGCACACCGACCGTTACGGGGACTCGTCCAATCATTTAGCAATACTCTAGCGCATCTTTTTATTAATATTAAGAGTAGAACATATTTGCAAATAGCAGTATTGTTAATGTGACATGATTTGATCAAATTTATTAAAGTTTCGTGAACATTGAAATATAGTTCTTATTTCGTTCATCATTTGGTCCACCCGATTACTTCGGGCGTAAACAATTAACTTGGTTTTTTCGTTATTTTTTATCATTTTAGTGGATATGTAGCATCATAATCTGGTATCATTGAATCATTCTAATTTGACATATGACGGAATACTTCCAAATCATAGAATCCCTTTTAAAGTGAATTGTGGATAGTTTCCGCAAGTGTAAGCGTCGCGCGTACCTTGACGACCTTGCAGACCTCCTGCCACAGCGCGTGCGTGTCGGGCGAGGGCGCGGCCAGGCGCACGTAGTCGGGGAACACGAGCCCGCCGGGGAACGCGGACGACATGCCTGCGGAACGTGCGCACGTGCAGCGTTACTTGTATACTACTGAGTTTCTTGACAGAAAAAATCCAAAAACTATTCGCCCACCTCATCCTTTCTTGCTGACTGTACTTTTATTACATGAACAAAAATAAATTCAGTCTTAAATATTCTTAAACAAACCGAAGAAAAAATATTATAACCATTCCTTATTTTATTTGTATGTATAAATATATAATACATATGTATGTGTACACTTGCTATCTGAATAGATTTTCGAATGAAATACGCTTATAGAAAAAAACTTAAATTGTACCTGTATTCGGTACATCCAACGTAGAAGATCCGGTGTGACCGACCATCTTCATGTGTAACGCCATTTTCTCTTCGAGAAGTTGAGCATGCTCTCTGTCTTTAGCTCTTAAAGCCTCTGATGAATCAACCAATACGATAATGAGCGATAAAAAATATTCCATAAACTTACAAAATATATTTCAACTATTGACGAATAAATAATCTGGTTTTAATAAAGTATATAGTTATTACAATTTTTAATTTGTCGACATTTCGAATTCGAGTCGAATTTTAAGAGCAGATTAGAGCGGCAAACTTAAAATATTTATACTACTTAGCTTTAATAATTAGAAGGGAGTTTATTTATTAGAATTTACTAGTAATAATATATTTATAGTAATAAGTAAACATTTATATTAAAGTTTAAATAAACGGAGAAGATAGGTTAAAAGATTAGCATGCAAAATATTGGCTTGAAAAAGTAACCATCATTTAAATAAAACGCATAGAAAATTTTTAGAGAATAAACGTGAGAAATACCCTTATTGCGTGAGTTTCTATAGCAGAAATCATAAAATAAATAATAAAACGTGGTTATCACATCACGGATGGATACACTGAGATTGGTAAAAAAAAATATATTTGGGTTATTCCGATACATATTTTGCAACAAAGATTTAATTAAATAAACAATATAAGACGAAATATATATTTTGAAGGATGGTTTTGAAATAGTGGATTGAAAACCATGCATATGGAGTAAAGTTGACTTATGAGAAATTCACCTTCGATATGCCACCAAGCAGTTTCATCTGCTCGATAATTGTAAAGAAAATTCATCATCTCGCATTATAAATGAACAACCTAAAGGTAAGATTCTATTTATTAAAAGATAACTAAAAAAAAATCCTAGTATGAAATCTTCTTGACTTAATTTGTTTTAGTATATTATATTATTATTAACCATTTATAATCAATTTGTATATCATATAGTTTGTTTTTCATTTCATTGAATCAATGTTTCTTTTCGATGGATTACTGTAATTTATATTTAACAATTCAGTTAAGCATGTTTATGGTATTAAGAGTGGATTCGGAGATAACTATAGGATCCAGTAGACCGTTGAGCTTTGAAGTTTTGTCATACACTTATATTTCAATATGATTAAGTTAGTATTAAGCATGACTTTGAATGTGTTCACGTCGCTTTGTGGTTGGGGAATGTTAATACAGTACATACCAGTTATCAGTCTTATATTCTCGTGCCTCGCTTCTAGCTGTCTCTGTCTCTCTTCAGCAGACGTCGCCGTCACACCCGCTTCCGATTCTTCAACTTCCTCTGGGCAGCTTTGTACTGCGGCTCTATTGAAATTCAATAAAATGAATTGATTGCACAGACAGAGAAAAGAAATTGCGCTTATATATTGCAATTATTAGACAATAATTCTTCCTATAAGAATATTTGGTGCATGTTAATCTGCAGCAACCTTGGTCACCGATTCAATTCCCCGTGGTAATAATATGATTACCGAGTCTTCTAAGTCTAAACGAGTTTACAAAACTTTAAACAATATCGCAGTTCAAATCCAAGAAAAAATAAGAGCTTTGACGTGATTAATTTGCGTTTGAAGTTCATCTTATTATCCGAACGAAGCATCAAGTGCACGTTAATATCCCCACGCACCTGACGGCGTGTATCCAGTGCGCGATGTCCTTGGGGCGGTGCACGCGCAGCTCGAACATCTCCGGCTCGGGAGGACCGTTGCAGATGAGGTACAGGCCGCGCCCCTCCGCGCCCGCCTTCTCGCGCACCAGCAGCTTCCACAGCGACACCACGCCCGTCTGCGAACACCACACTTGTATAAACGACTTTTATAAACGATATACAATATTCGTCTTCTTTCAAATTAATCATCAATCAAAAAATATAATTATTTCATCTATAAGTATCTAGCCAAACGTCAGTAAAATAACTATAAAAAACGTTTGGCGCATACTTAACTTATTGAAATTGATTAAATTTAGAGCTACAATAATTTAGCAACTTTTACTGAGACATATAAGACAAATAAATAAAGTATTAAAAGTAATCATCTAAGGTTTACAAATTTAACTTCACAACCATTTGGAAAATAACTTTGATTTGTGTATTTTTGAAATGCCTTATCTAAGTTTCATTGTTTAATTATTTAATTACGAAATCGGACAAAAAACCGCTGAATTTCTTTCGCCTGTTCCTCTCAGGTCAGGGTATTTTCTTTTCCGAACCGGTTGTAATTTTTTATTTGACAATCATCAAGGTAGTGTAATGCTTCTACATTGAATAAAGTATTCTAATTTTATTTCTAATCATTAAGGGCATTTTAAGCCGAGATGGCCCAGTGGTATGAACGCGTGAATCCTAACCGATGATCGTGGGTTCGAACCCGGGCAAGCACCACTGAAGTTTTTCATGTGCTTAATTTGTGATTATAATTCATCTCGTGCTTTTCGGTGAAGGAAAACATCGTGAGGAAACCTGCATGTGTCTAATTTCACTGAAATTCTGCCACATTTGTATTCCACCAGTCCGCATTGGAGCAGCGTGGTGGAATAAGCTCCAAAGCCTTCTCCTCAAAAAAGGGAGAAGAGGCCTTAGCCCAGCAGTGGGACATTTACAGGCTGTTACCGTAAGGGCATTTTACTGTACCAGAATGCAACATATATTAATAATTATTAAAGGAATCTAGAGGGGTAAGCCGATACGATTATTATAATATGTCAGCTGTAAAATAGATTGCCTAGAAAGTTCGTGAATATTTTGAAATGTTGTTATTTTAATTATAACTATATATTAAGCTTCGGCGTGTCTTTTTTAAAATTCTAGAACTAGAACTGTTAACTACTTACTGGTGGTAGGACTTTGTGCAAGCTCGTCTGGGTAGGTATCACGCACTCATCAGATATTATACCGCAAAACAGCAGTACTTGGTATTGTTGTGTTCCGGTTTGAAGGGTGATTGAGCCAGTGTAATTACAGGCACAAGGGACATAACATCTCAGTTCCCAAGGTTGGTGGCGCATTGGCGATGTAAGCGATGGTTAACATTTCTTACAGTGCCGACGTCTAAGGGCGTTTGGTGACCACTTACCATCAGGTGGCCCGTATGCTCGTCCGCCTTCTTTTTCTATAAAAAAAAAAACTTACCTTATTGTCCGGCGTGAAGAACGTGTATTTATTGTTGTTATCGTGCAAGAAGAACAGCACGTCCGTCAAAACAATCACGAGCAGTGTCTGCATCTTGCTCCGTCCTTGCATCAACGTCGCGACTCCTTCGAATCTAAACATTCAAAATAAAATATATTAGTATAAACTTAATTTGCTAACTCAGAAGTTTAGTGTAATGAGAAAATGAAAAGAGGTTGTATAACTCAAACTCAGTACACGTGACAGAAGTGGAACGCCTTTTTGAAACGTCACGTTTCGTTGTGTAACGCAAACGTTTCAATATACAATGATGAAGTAACGCATGACAATCTAGACCGAATTCGAACATTTATTTTTGACTCTTTTTTCGATATAATTGCTAAATGGGACTTTATATATATATAAATAAGGTGTGTGTTCTCCACATATATTTCCGATAATGTCGGCAAGTTTGTTGGTTCGTGAAATTTTTAGATATCAGAAAACATATTTTACAAACATACGATCTAGTATTTATCGTTTTTTTTTTTATAAAATAAAAATAGAATATACGGTGATTGGGTGGTAAGTACAAATTAAGATATGATTTATATAACGAAACACATTTGTAATCAAAACGTACAGTTTTAATATTTTTTTTTTCAAAATCAAGATTAAACAGCGAATATGACCTGTATCGTATAATAAATAAACAATATTTAATAGATTGCTTAAGTAATTGAAGACATATGTTCACTTACTTAAGACTTCTATTGCCTTGAAGTATGTCACTCTTCTTGAACTTCCTACCGCGAAAGTTGGAGAAAGATTTCGCGTCGATACGGTGGTATATCTCCAGCTTCCTGTCCTCTCTTTCCTTAGCTGCGACTTGGTTGTCTACATCCACCAAGATTTCCTAAAAAGTAAGGTGTTTTTACAAATTTTAATTATTTTGCATTGGAATTTGCGTTTAATTTGAAATTTTGATATTTCTAATTTATTCATTTTAATACCTTAACTCCGCATAGGGCTTTTTGTAACAATTCTCTTTCAGTGACGTCATCGCCGGCCGTTTTCAACAGGGGCTCGAGCAACAAGGGATATTTCGTGAGTCGCTGTGCTACGAATAACACACATTCGGGTACACCCTGCAAAATTTTATACAATATTTGAATTCAAATGGGTAAAGTATTTTTCTTTTATTACTCCACAGTGTGCTTGAGTGTCAGCCTGCGTGTGACCGACCTTCTTCCTGAGCAGCGGGTTCTGCTGGCACTTGCGTATGAACCGCGCGACCCGCGGCTCGCGCGCGCAGCACTCCTTGAACACCTCCACGGCGTCGCGGTGTCGGGCGCAGAACTCGCCTGCGGGGTGAGCGACGTATTATATCGGGTGGCGGCGGTGGGGCGGCGGAGAGGGGGCGGAGAGGCGGCGGAGAGGCGTACCGTAGGCGGCCTTGAGGCGGTGGTGCGCGGGCGGCGCGAAGGTGTCGGCGAGGATGTCGGCCACGGAGGCCACGCGCGGCGCGGCGCGCTGGCGGGCGCGCAGGCGGGCCAGCAGCGCCGCGTGCAGCGCCCACAGCTCGTCCAGCCGCGGGAACATGCGCGCCACCTGCGCCTCCGACACGCCGCCCAGCCGCGACATGCCGTCCGCGAACATCTACAAACATACATACATGTGGACGCACGACTTTTTTTATACGTATATTGAAAATACTATAGCTAAACATTAAAAAAACAAACAATTTTTGTTACAAATACAAAAAAAAATTCATACCTTCTGGACATCATTTTTGATTGACTTATTTTATTGCACTTACCTTTTGCATGAGTCGTATTGTGAGACAATGATGTTTTTCCGTCAATATTAATTCGTATATGTGCTCCTGCCGCTTTGTCTCTCTATCGCCAATCGATCTGTGCAAAGAATTGTTAAATACAAATCATGTATACATAACTGACCATATTATTTTTAATACTTTCGAGCAGAATATTTTTTTAAAATAAAATACACTTTTGAAGTTAAATTCCAAGGTCACATATCACAAAAATGTATACTTCTATCAAAAGTATTGAGTAGCATGATGATGTAGCATTCTTTGTTTTTTAATAATAAACATATCATCGACACTCACTTAGCAAGTCCTTTAGGCGCGCCCGCTGCCCAGGTATCGGGTTCCGAAGCCCCTAATCCAAGCAGGATGGCCTCCTCGCCGAGCTGATCAGGAGTTATGTAAACCTCTGGCCATTCTGTCCCACCGGCGTCATCTGATGCACTAAAAACATAGAATGTGTAAGGAAAAATTGGCATTCTCGTCACCATGTTTGACTATAACCTATTTCAATGGCAGGAAGAGTAATTATAGACAGATTTGACTTTCTTCTTTATGATCTTAAATATTGGCGAAGTTGGTATCGGAATTTCGGAAGTTTTTGAACTTTAATTGCTCATATATTTTGATTATTGTATTCTTTTTACAAATTATAATTTTTAAATTAGCTAAAGACAATATGGTTAATTCATCTTGGTTTTGTCATAACTACATTATTTTAAGTGTAGCGTTTAAGTTGTTGTTCTTTAATTTTTGTGTACCGCGTGTGTTAAATATATAATATTTATGTATGTTAATCTTGTTTTCTCACATCTTTAAAGCGTATAGTAAATAGCGTAGGAATAAACTATTAAACAATTAATATAAGAATTTAAGTGAATAAAGATATATTAGTCAAGAACTGTTTGTAGTACATAATGTAGCAGTTTTATAAACAAATCACATGGACCATGTATTATAAAGTATTATAATATCCTGGGACATTATTCACACACGGCCATCTGATCCCAAACTAAGCAGAGCTTGTACTATGGAAACCAGACAACTAATATACTACATATACTACTATACTTTTGTAAATACATAGTTATATAGATAATCACACCCAGACTCAGGACAAACAGACGTGTTCATGGACACAAATGTCTGTCCTGGGTGGGAATCGAACCCACAACCTTCGGCGTGAAAGGCCTACCAGCTGAAAGTGTCTACCATCTCTTAAATCTAAGGTTTGTTTATCTTTAGACCGTCTATTTCTTCGTCTGTCTTGTGTCCATTGGAGTATAATACTATATCTCTTATTTGATTATCATATTTTTAATTACTTTTTAATTTAAATATTAAGTCTTTTGATATGATATAATGTAATGTAATGTAACAGCCTGTGTAAGTCCCACTGCTGGGCTATAGGCCTCCTCTCCTCTTTTTGAGGAGAAGGTTTGGAGCTTATTCCACCACGCTGCTCCAATGCGGGTTGGTGGAATTCACATGTGGCAGAATTTCAGTGAAATTAGACACATGCAGGTTTCCTCACGATGTTTTCCTTCACCGTAAAGCACGAGATGAATTATAATCACAAATTAAGCACATGAAAATTCAGTGGTGCTTGCCCGGGTTTGAACCCACGATCATCGGTTAAGATTCACGTGTTCTTACCACTGGGCCATCTCGGCTTTTTATATGATATAATAATAAAGTAAATAAATATATAATTAAGCAATTTAACATACAAATGATTCAACATACTTGCTCTGATCGTGCTTGTGATCGGATCCATCCTTGTCGTCATTATAAATGTGGCTCGTGCTAAAATTAACACAGTAAGATAAAATACAAACGTATTATAATCGCATATAAACGAACATATGTATATTTAAACATGGAATAATGTATAGAATATATAATAACAATATTAATTTAACAAGTGAATTATTATTCCGTGTTGCCATATAAAAAAAAAAATTAACATTCAAGACAGGGTCAATTTTCATCCGACGAGACATCATATTACAAAACAATATATATTATACAGTATACATATATATATTACCGATTAATTAAGAACATATAAAAGTATATCATTCATTAAATATGTTTTAAATACATTATTATAATTTAATATCAGCGAAGCCTAAATAATAAAAAGAAGCACTGACTGAGACGATACGCTCATAATCAAGAAGATGGCATGCAAATTTAGAAATACCGTTATAAAAAATAATTTACAATACAATTACAAAAAAAAAATAACTAAAAACCTACTAACATTATAAATTAATTATTTACTCTAGCAACATTTTTCTATATAATGTTTCACTTCTTGTATTCTAAGACATAATCATTCATGACGCTGAGCTTAATAATAATACTTTATTATAAATATTTGTTTGGAATAGAACGTTATATGATGCCAACTGAAACAGTCAGTAGCGTCAACAAAACAAACCACGTTGTTTTTTGCATCGTATTAAATTATGGTAAATTTTGACTAAAATAAAATAAATAAGTCACTGCAGGTCAGAGAAATCATATGAGAGTATATTTATATTTTAAAAAAGAGACTCGCGATGTAATTTTCTCATAATAGAAAAAGCATATGTTGTTTTTATAATTCTCATATACTTCATTTTTATATATTTTCCTTATTTACCATAATTATTCGTATCTTTAAACTTTGAATGACTTTTTACAAACCTATTCGTACCTTGTTCGCATTTCTAACGTAGTATTAATATTGCTAGTTTAAGTGCTTTTGTTACATTTAATTCATCAAATTATTTTTCTGACACTACTTATAATACAGTTTCAAAAAATCCTATCCCAAGAGCATTTTGAGCAGATAATACATTCAATATCACTATCCGTTAAAATTACAAGAAATATCGTTCGAATCTATACTCATACGAATAGTGAGCCAGTTGAATAGATAAAGCTCTAAGTGTTTCTTATCTGAAGAGGAAGCCACTTACAAAATAGGTTTGTGTTACAAAATACATATAACATTACATTTGTTACCGTTAATCTTCCGTTCCTATTATACACTTTATATTAAATAATATTATACAACCAAATCTAGATCGAAAATAAATAAAATATAAAAAAAAAAATCATCAGAACTTGATCGAGACTACAACAACAATATCGTCAAGAGAAAGTTCAAACTACCTCCAAAATAGACAGAAAGATACACAAGTAAGGCGTTGCGGATGATTCGAGAACGATCTAGAAGTATATGTGTGATGACAAACGACGTACTGCTATGTTACTTATTGATTAGAGGGCACTTCTAATGTTCGTCAAGATTCAATACATACTTGTAAATATGACACAGTATAGAAAATAATTATTCATAATAATCATTTCTCAAAAATTTATATATCATATAAATCAGCTTTAAATTCAATGACATGTTAACTCTAGAGACGTAAACCACAAACAAAATATTTTACGATGAAACGAGTCTTTTTTCGTTATGAAAGTAATATTGTTTTCATATAATGGAATAAATTATTTACCAGGCTAATGTAATAAATATATTAGCCATAAACATATTTATTTCTTGCCAAATATTTAAATAGAACAAGCAGGCCTACTGAGAAATGGACCACCTGATGATAAGTCACTACCGCCCAAAAACATTGGCACTTATTAACCACCTGTGTGACCAATGTTAGGAAATAAGCCCATTATGCGTTTAGTTATACTCGCTCACTCATTCTACAAACTGGAACACAACAATACTAACTATTGCTGTTTGGCGGTAGAATATGTAAGTAGTCAGTAGTACTTAACCGGGAGGGCTTGCACGAGGTTATCACCAATTAAAATAATTACGTGTCTAGAATTAAAATATCATTGGTTAAACTTTCATAAAATCTACGTTCGTTACAATTAAAAGTACCCCGAAAGCAAATCAACCTTTTCGACGAAACTAAACAGAAACAATAAATAAAAACAAATATATCAACCTATCAGAAACAACGGCGAGTCGAAATGACGAAGAATTAGAACGAGACGATGGTACGTGCGATGGGACAGTCGGAAAGAAATAACGATATTTTAACGAATTTTTATCGCGGATATGTGATCGACCCCTCAAAACATTTTACAGACACTACACACTTACATTATTCATTATAAATAACAATATACGTAATGTGCAATAATCAGGTTTAACCTAAAGTATCAACTTAAAGATTTGATACAAATAGAATCTTAGTGTGATCAATTGGTATATTTAAGAAAAATCACAACCACGATGAAAATACGTCAAAACATCAATGACGTGGACCTGATCGTATGAGAGCGCACTTACTGCACGCCGAGCTTGGTCGCGACGCGGCGCCACGGCGAGTAGCACCCCGTCGACTGCTTCTTGCTACCAACACCAATATATTTACAGGATTTGTTTACGCGATAACAGTGGACCGATTGAGATGCTCTATCGTACTCTGATTATTAATATACATAATTTCCAAGGACATGTATTTCGTCTCCTAGGATAACTTACTGGTTGAATACTACGCTTGCATAACATAAAATAAATTCCCCTACCTCACTAAACTCCCATGATTTGTGATGACTTTTTGTTTTTGGCTAAAAATTCTTAATCAGCTTCAGATTTGTAATTTTTATTAAAAGTAACTGTAAAATTTTACCGAACAAAACCTTTTTGGTACATTGTTAAAATTGTTATTAAAACAAGATACTTTTATAATAGCGTAACTATCACCGTTAATATTTATTATATTCTAAATTCTATAATACTAAGACAGTTGCTCTCATACCAATATAATAATGCCAATATAAATTGTACATGTTTTATTATTTACGTCTGTCAACCTTTTATGGACTTATCAAAAGAACACATTTTTAATTGTATTAAATTCTACCTAAAAAATATGTAAATGAAGGGCAACATCGTGAGGAAACCGCAACTTATATTTCAAAAAAATTCAAATAATCTCAACGATACAAGTCTTTGTGTAGCGAAACTTCATAACGCTCGTTCACATTACATCACGCTGTGTCCGCGTTTACGCTGCCACGCAATAATCTAATATGGAGTAAATTTACGTCTAATCACCGATCGGTTCGTATGTGCTCAATACCAATTATCATTTAACTATTTTAAATCGTATTAAGTTACAAACAGAGTTGATATTTGCTAGATCAGTATCACCTTGACTTTTTGTTAGTCTGACCCTACCCAATGACTGGACTATATCTTTTATTTTCGAACCAAAAGTAATCAGGTGATTCTGTTAAAAAAGGACCTACTTATGAAATAATCATTACCAAAAAATTAATAATCTTTCAATAATCAACTAACATTTTCATCGCTCTGTGAAATCAAAATTATCATTAACGTCGTCTACGGACAAAATGCAAAAGGACATAACGGCTAATTTTTAACAATTTGATGCGCCCAAATTGTAAATATTTTATCGTATCATATCAAACAATAATTATACTTGTATCCTATTAAAAAATGTTACAACACCTCAATCCATCCACGCACCCATATTCGTTATAAGAAGACATCCCGTTCGTCCGAACAAACAAAAAAAAAAAAAACAGAAGACAGATAACCAAACCAAAAAATGACTAATAAGACTGCTAGAAAACAACACATAAAAGAAAATCTAGCAATAATACGAAGCAAGTTACAGTAGCAGAGAAGAACGAGAGGAGAGTGATAATAATTAAAAAAAAAAACATCGGTGTCTCATACTTGTGTATCCTCTTATAATCAAATAATTAATGTTCATTGTTATATAAAATTGAACGTAGTTAAAATATTCCCTGTATGAAATGCACGAGCTGCGTGTCCAAATAAATACAATCACACATTATCGCACGCAAATAAACATTAAATGCATTATATAAAATGGCGTAGTCTTCATGGCTGGATAACATCTTCCATTTGCCACAGGATCCTTGCAATGAAAGAAATAAAGCAGCAAAACATATGCCTTACAAATTATAATTAACTCCGTAACGTAACGTTATTTATTTTGTTATTTTTTTATTTGTTATATTTACACGTATTATTTTTACGACTTGTTCGTTTAAAAAGGAGGTTTCACTTACCTATTCGAGTTTTGCGATTGACCAGATACAGAACTACGCTTGCTGCTCTTCCCGCTGCTGGCTGTTAGAGATTTACCGACTGAAGTCTGCGAATGATAAATTGAATAAAGTTTTTTAAAAAGTTAAAAAGACTTGTTCCTTTTAAATGTACAGACAGCATAAAAAATAAATAGTGGTAATAAAATTAATTAATTCAAAATTGTGAGAAAGGAATCAAATATAAAACTTCTTTTTAAGTATGAATAAATACAAACCTTCGAAGATTTAGGTTTATTGCATTCCACGATGTAATCTTTGCATACATTCTGATGTACTGTCATAGTACAATCTGAAACATTATGTGAGGCAATTACTAAATCACTCTTAGATTAAGGAAAGGACTCTTAGATTAGGATATGAGTGTGTGTGTGTGTGTGTGTGTGAAAATATAATGACAAACCCAATAACTTGTTATAATTCCGCCCAGAGGTTTGAACTCAGACCACAGAATCGGCACCCTTATCAACTAGTCATAGACCTGAGGCCAACATCGTGCGTAAATAGAATACCCATAATGTTCATTTTGTTACCCAATCTATACTTATATTATAAATGTGACCCCTCTCCCCCCTAACACGCGGGCGAACGCTAATTGTAAATAAAAGTGTGCATGTAATGAGTATGCGGAGTGGGGTCCGCGGAGTACGCACGGTCGCAGTAGAGCGCGGGCGCGTCGGCCAGCGCGCGCGCGCACCAGTCGCAGTGCCCGGCGGGCGGCGCCGCCTGCCACGCGTGCGCCGCCTTGCGCGACTTGTCCTGCGGGATGTTTGAGTGACCATTTATAGTTATACTGACTGACATCTTAGCGCTCGGTACACGTAGGGTCAATGAGACTTCGAGCGACTCATCTTACGAGTAAGCGTCAGATGTCGTGCGACAGATGACGTCAGCGTAAAATTCGTTATTGTGAGTGCGTTAATGTGTGCGTGAAGCCTGTACATTAGCTCTCATGTACTTGTGAGTACATTGGCTCTGAAACCACTTTTTTTGTTAGATATAAAAAATATATTAGGTGATATCCGAAATATCTACGTTTAGATATAACTTCAAACGAACCTTCTTCTTTCTGAAGAACAAGCTGCCTCGTTTCCGTCGCTTCTCGGCGTGGTGGTCGTACGCCGCCCTATTTGAAGGAAAGCAAAACTTTATTTTAAAAACATTGCACTGTTTTTTTCTCATTCTCTCCATGCAAACCCGTATCTCGAAAATACTAAACAAACACGTTAAGCGAAGCACTGTGCTTTAAAATCATGCATAAACAAATATTTATTAAAAATCGTAATTGAATATTTAAAAAAAACTTGTTTAATAAAACTGACTAAATCTTACCTGTTTTTTTAAATATTGTAACAAAACTCCCTAAACAAAATAGCCTGTAATTCAATTTTGTAAATAATAGAAGCATTACAGTCGAACGAAACTAACCTCTATTCCTTACAATTTATAGTCCAAATAACATGTTGTATACCCAGTCGTGTCACCGTCATTGCAAATCGTACCCTATTCCTATCGTATTAAAGTCCACTCACTGTTCCAAGAAGGCCAACCGATGCAATCCGAGATGTTCCTGGTGGGTATTGTTCCTTCTGCCGGGTAATTGTGCGGTGGCACCGACGGTCGCCGCGGACGCGTCTTCGTCGCTTTCCGTCTCGCTCGCACCACCGGCCGACAGGCTAACACCGAGCGAGACGTACAATACACGTAGGCGTATACAATACTGGCACCATCGATATTGTATACTACTACTGACCGATTTCTCAAAGGCTAATCAAAATGGTAATAACCTAACATTGTTTCTGAAATTACTCAACATTTGTATCTCAGAGCTGTGGACTAAATTACAGCACAGCATAATCTTTTTTTTATAGGTCTTGATAGGCCGAGATGGCCCATTTGTAAGAACAGATGAATCTTAACCAATGAACTTGGGTTCCAACCCGGGCAAGCACCTCTGATTTTTCATGTGCTTAATTTATGTTTATAATTCATCTCGTACTTTTCGGTGATTGAAAACATCGTGAGGAAACCTGCAAGTGTCAAATTTCACCGAAATTCTCCACAAAAAAAAGTGTGGGACATTTACAGGCTGTTACTGTACTGTACTTGATAATCTTTTTTATTATTTATTATTGCACTCCATTAAAATTGGCTCAGCTAAGTGGGGTGGCATTGGATAGGCGAGTGATTGAGTTGAGTGGAACGACGATTACAACTCCATTATATATGTACATCAAGATATTACCGTAAAGGACACCGTTGCTTTATTTTTAATCAAAATATGGGCTCTAGATAAAACAAAAGTAAACGAATGTTTAAAAAAAAAGTTATTTAAGAAGAATTATTTGTGAGCATTTTTAGTATTCCCATGGAGTCTTCGTTATAAACGAATAAAATACTTTAAATAAAAAACTCCTTATTATTAAAGGTTTTTTAGAAATGTTTATTTTATATAACTTATGCTCATTTCAGCATCTATACAGGCATCTATAGAGGCAGGATCTCATTTTAATACAAAAAAATACTTATTACTCAAATTCTTAACTGACATACTGAACGCAATAATTGCGGCGTAATACAGATACAAAAGACCTAACAGCATTTGTAACAGATAATATAAACACATTTTAAAGACTAGTTTCCTTACATTACTTTTTTTTTAAATTAACTGTTTGATTAAATTTAAAAACTATATATAGTTTGTGCAAGCTCGTCTGGGTAGCTACCACCCACTCTCACCACAAAACAGCGTACTTGGTATTGTTGTGTTCCGGTTTGAAGGGTGAGTGAGCCAGTGTAATTACAGGCACAAGGGTCATAACATCTTAGTTCCCAAGGTTGATCGCGCATTGGTGATATAAGCGATGGTTAACATTTCTTAAAATGCCAATGTCTATCGGCGTTGGTGACCACTTACCATCTGGTGGCCCATATGCTTGTCCGCCTTCCTATTCTATAAAAAAAGCAGTGAATAATTGTACAATACTTTATATAGAATTAACAAACATTTTTTGGCGGTAATCAATCTAAGTTGGTATTAAAGTATTAAAAAGATTAGATCTTATCAATGATTGGGCAATTTGGACAGCCTTTGAGAAACCGGTCGTACGTGTAATAACGACAAAGTTTCTTAAGCACCTTTGATGTTATACTTTTAGCCATAATTACTTTACTTTTGTGAAGACTTTTGACGTATCTTTTATATATATATATATATATATATTTAATAATAATAAGATATCGAAGACGACAATTAAAATAAATACATTTTTTTAGTTTGATTCAAAAAAGCAAAGTACGTCAATGACAAAAAAATCTTATGCCAGTATCCGTAGTTAACTGGTATTAGTGCCTTCCATTTCAGCAAAGCGAAACAGTGCAAACAATGAAAAAAAACATCGACTTTTAACATGCACAGATTATATTATATAATAATTAAATAAATAATTATGTAAAACCATGCACAGTAAAAATAGCCTATAAACCTTTATTTGATTATTATTATATAATATTATTAATCATTATACAGTTGACCCTTAAGGCGAGACGAATATGAAATATTCGCCAAAAAATTTTTTTTTAATACATATATAAATAATGAATAACGTAACATAATAGTTAACATTTATTTAAAGTATATATGTATTTTAAATAAGATTCTTATATATATCATATTCAATATCAAATAGAATAACATACCGATATATTTTGGGCATTGTTTAACCGTTTATATGTAGTTTGTAACTCGGTTATAACTTTTTACATAATGGTCGACGAAATTAAAACATTTTATATATAAAGGTACGAGCTAGCTGTGATAATGGTTGAGGTGTATGCATTGAATTCGTGTCATAATTATGTTTATAATCATAACGAAATATATTTACTTACTACTCGATTGTTAAGATTGAAAAACGAGTGTGAAAAAATGGAGAGAGAGAGGGAGGAAGAGAGAGAGTGAGAGAAAGAGAGAGAGAAGGGGGGAAGACTGAGTGTAATGAGATGTGGACGTGGTGCACTCACGCGTTGGGCGGCGGCGGCGGCTGCGCGGGGTGCACGGCGGCCACGATGCTGGGCGTGGACACGGACTTCTGCAGCGGCAGGCGCGGCGCCAGGCGCGCGGCGGGCGCGGGCGAGCCGGCCGCCGCGCGCAGCGCCGCCGTCACCTTCTCGAACTCCTTCTGCGGACCGGACACGCACTCAAACCGACGCCCGCTGCGCCACTACCGCGCCACACTGCCCAGTGGGCTTGATCATGGCGCTGTAGGAAATATCAACCTTCCCTCACGTAGTCAATGCGCCACCAACCGCGCGAACTAAGATGTTATATCTCTCGTGCTAGGAGTTTCCCACCAAGTAAATCCAATGGGTGGCGGTACATTGAAAATGAAAAAGGTCATATTTCTGTCAGTGCCAGTATATTTGCCACCATCGGACAATTCATCCCCGTTTGCCTCCCTGATCTAAAAAGGACAGCACGCAATTTACCAGTTCAAAAACATACTAACAGCGAGGTCGTTGTCGTTCAGCGAGTGTGTCGAATGTCGCACTGGTCGTGGAACTTCGCTCTCCGATTCCATGGAAGATAGCGAAGCGCTGTGTCCATTGAGAGTACTGAAATACACAAACTTATTAGCACTGTCGATCCTGCTAGAGAAGGAGTCAGCGGCGAAATGAAAAATTTTCTGGTGGTAGGATTATAAACATCCGCGATGGGTGTTGGTCCAGTAGAGACGGCTGCTGAACCAATGCCGGGGGAAACACGCCTCCACACTTTGCCCATCCCTATCGTGGCAATACGCCGCTCGCTTCACGTCTCTTTACGAGGCGTGAAGAGGCATCTTGCGGGCCGGCAAGGCGAGGGCGGCTAGTGCAGAATCTTCTTCCCGACTGTACTGGCCGTCCTCGCGTTTGGACTCTACTACCACATCAGGTGGAGTAGAGTCATTTGCCCACCCGGCAAATATAAAAAAAAAAAAAAAAAAAATTAAACTACAGTATATAAAATAATGTTGTTGTATTTGTTTATCAATAGATTTCGAGAAAGATCGGTACGAACATTATGATAATTGGCACATACATATATGTATTTTTCCATGAAGAAGGTTTTCATGACGTCCACTTTTTTGTAACTCACCGCTAGATTGCGCTGCAGCACTTCGAATTTTATACCGTTCAAGCGATACACATTGCCAGGTTTATTTTAGTATGCATACATATATAAATTAATATTGGCATATACTAGTGGTATATCGAATATATCTTTTTGAGAATATTACACTTTGAAGAAATAATTGTATTTTTTTAATAATGCAGCCCAAGTTCATTTACCGTAATATGGAATAGACTAAATAATATACAAAAAAAATGTTCACTTACCTGCGCTGTCTTTGCGTGTCGTGTAACCTGGCCCCGGGCTCCAGCGCCGCCCACGAGCTTCTGCGACCTTCATCACGACGCTCCCATATACCCCATTGACGGGATTCACCTAACAATCATATCTTAATAAATTTAAACGTAAAAAAAAATAATGTGGTATCAGACTCTATGGACAATTGGTAGAGGTGCATCTCCACTCCATAAACATTAACATAGAGCTTTCCTTTAAAGATTACACCTCATATTCCAAACGGATATTTAAAGAGGTTCCAGATTTATGTTTAAAATAAAATTTCCTCGAAATTCGCGTAACAATCAAGACAAGTCGTACATATTCTGTAGAATCACCCCCATAATTCCTATGGTATTCATTTTGTACTGAAAGCACGTTAATAGTATAATGACGACATAAATCATTCGAGTATAGCATAATAATAAACTTATAATGGGTTCGAGTTTTGCGATTACAAAAATATCCACGTGTATATTTCGTTTTGAGTTATTTTCGCCGAATACGGCGAAACCAAAAGGATCGTTATGATTTAAACAGAACGTTCACAACCAGTAAACGAATATGGCTTTAAATTCACATTTCTTTCTCTCCGCTCTGCGTCACTGTGAGTTAATGGATATATACTCGTATATGACTGAATTTAAGCCGTTCGTACACTGGTTTCTTTAAGACGTTTTGCTTCATTGCGCCTTAAATACGAGATGGATATAATAAACACAAATAATGCAGACATACAGAATTTAGCGAAACTTGCAGGTATTTGAAACAGAAAAATTGTTATAAATAAATAATTTAAAGATTTTAATGGAATTTTATTCGATTTTCACCAGGAAACAAACTGAATCACGAGGAAGGTAATAAAAAGTATGTAATTTTTTATTTAAAAACAGTAATTACTGTTTACCGAAACGATAGATTCATTGCTATAGAGCTTTCATAGCGTGTGCTTTTTTTTTATAGAATAGAAAGGCGGACGAGCATATGGGCCACCTGATGGTAAGTGGTCACCAAACGCTCTTAGACATTGGCTCTGCAAGAAATGTTACCCATCGCTTACATCGCCAATGCGCCACCAACCTTGGGAACTAAGTTTTTATGTCTCTTGTGCCTGTAATTACACTGGCTCACTCACCCTTCAAACCTGAACACTACAATATCAAGTACTGCTATTTTGCGGTAGAATAACTGATGAGAGGGTGGTACCTACCCAGTACCACCCACTCATCAGTTTGTATATTGATAAAGCTATATGAATAATGGGATACTAATATGGGGTAATATTCCTCAAAAGTCTAGGAGATTTTAAAGTCCGCGAGACTATACGTCTTTCTACTTACAAGAGCAAAACCGGATCGGGTCGCAAATAATATTCGAGTGAAACACAAAATTTCAAAATTAACTGTCTTTTTATATACTCGTCCTCAAAATGCTCATATAAGTAACAATATGCGATTTGCAAAAGCCTTAGCGTTTAATAGTCGAATACTCACAGCTGCCTTTTCTACTCTGCGGGTAAAAATCCAAGTGTGTGGGCGATGAGCACTCCGGCTCCACGACGCCATCTTTGCAAAGTGATGGACATGAAGTGCTTAAGCGGCTACTGGTACCTGTTGCCTGGAAAGGGGAAAATATACATTAGGAATTAATTTCTGGAGTAAAATACGTAATTATTGTTTTAAACTATTAGACTCAAACATTCATAAAGTGATCATCTATTTTTTTAAATATCGTAGCAGCCTGTGATTGTCCCATTGCTGGGCTAATTGTCTTTTTGAGGAGATTAATTAGCTCGCTGCACCAATGCAGGTTTCCTCACGATGTTTTCTTTCACGTTTGAGCACGAAATACATAATAAACACAATAAGAATATAAATAGTTTTAACACTAAAAAATGTCGCGGTATCACTTTCATCGAGCAACTTAGGCATTCTTTCTAGTTTAATATTTACTCTCAATAACGTTATCTGTGTAGAAGGAAATCATCGTGAGAAAACCACCATTCAATAATGTGTGTGATGTACGTGAGGCATTTGTTCAGCAGTGTTTTTACATACAGTAAATAAATCGATAGTTTCATTTATTTTTATAAAAAACTAGTTTCCGTCCGCGGCTTAGCTCGCCTTTGGGGGGGAAGGGACAGTAACCTATGTCTGTCCTTGGGTAGAAATTCGGTTTAGTGGTTTAAGCGTAACAGACGGACAGAGTTACTTTAGCATTTATAATATTATTATAGATAAACAATTATCTATCTAACATAAATTAAAAACAAAAGTGGAAATTATATTCAGAAATTCATTTTTTACTTTATTGATATCTATGTGTTAGGAATTGATTTAATAATTTTTATTCTTCATTCAAACAGTCTTCAACGAGCACTTTTGAATCGTGGTTTTACTGGATTACATTAATGAAAGCTACCACCGGTTCAGAACATAGATTCCAGATTCAACGAGAAAGAACCGACAAGAAAATCAGTAGTTAGTGTTGTGTACCAGAAGTGGCAGCGGCGCCGCTCGCATGCGTTGCACCGCAGCATGCAACCGTCGCAGTTGTTGGAGGCTGTCGTCGAGCACGCCTGGACTGTGCGGCGTCACGCTTATCGTGGGCACCTGATACATACAAATATTTAAATAGCTCGAGAGCGTATGGCGACGTCGGCGTTTTCGTACCTAGTATTAAATATTATGTAAATAATTATATTAAATTCATCGTTTAAAAACAACATTAAATAGATCATTGAGCGCAACATACAATATTTCCAACTCGTAACATATTTTTCAAGCGATATAAAAAGTATACTGTATCCCCCTGTACAGGTCCTGCAAGAGAATAACGTTAGTATAACCATCGCGAACGCTTCCTTTCGAAGGGAAACCTTACATAGTACACGCATTCAACGTTTCCGCCGGCGGAAACGGGAATCCCGGCTAGTGACGTCACGCAAACGGACGTGACGTAAGTTCATAGTAGTATGAAGAGAAGAGTAAAGATACGATTTCCACCCTACCGACTACACCCTGAGCCGAGGTGCGATCTCGTAGTATACACCCTCAGGATGTACGACATTCGGAGGCGAGGTCTAGCACTCGCCCCTTCGCCCGGTGACGCTATAAAGGTCAGTAGAGCAACAGCATTAGCACAATAAGTGAGAAAAACAATCTTGCAGGCTTGGCTCTAGTTCCTGCCAGACGCAATATTTTCCCGCTTTATTTTTATAGAACAGGAAGGCGGACGAGCATATGGGCCACCTGATGGTTAGTGGTTACCAAACGCCCTTAGACATTGGCACTGTAAGAAATGTTAACCATCGCTTACATCGCCAATGCGCCACCAACCTTGAGACCTAAGATTTTATGTCCCTTGTGCCTGTAATTACACCGGCTCACTCATCCTTCAAACCGGAACACAACAATACCAAGTACTGCTGTTTTGCGGTAGAACATCTGATGAGTGGGTGGTACCTAACCAGACGAGCTTGCACAAAGCTCTACCACCAGTAAAATCTATCGCTACTGACTTATCTTCGAGGCTTACTCTTATTTATATTCTTAACAATAAATTAGTCCGTATACGATATATAATTTATTATATATGATCGATGTTAATTGTTTATGTCATAAAGCTGTTCTACATATTTGATAATAATTAATTGATTTATATTTAAATATGGTAAAATATTGGCACATATTATTTAATTACATCTGACCTACTTCTAAAATATTTTATCATATCAATTAGGAGTACATAATACAGATTATATATTTAAGCATGTTTTTAATGTAAGTATAGTATGAACTTGATATTATTGTAAAGTAAATCTCGAAGATATAATATAACAATATATAATATCTTGTGACATTATTCACACATGGCCATCTGATCCCAAACTAAGCAGAGCTTGTACTATGGAAACCAGACAACTGATATACTACATATACTGCTTTTCTTTTGTAAATACATACTTATATAGATAATTAAACCCAGACTCAGGACAAACAGACATGTCCATGCACACAAATGTCTGCCCTGGGTGGGAATCGAACCCACAACCTTACCAACCACGCCAACCGGCCCGTCCGGGAAGATTGAATATAAGTAGTTATTCTTCTTATTTTTTATCATAAATTTTGGTTATTTTCGAAAAATTTAAAAATATTGTATTTACAATTATAATATGATACAAGATTCAACTAAATCAACAGATCAAAATTAAATAATAACTTCCGCTTAGCCGCGTGGAATGCTCGCGAGAATGCTAGCAGCATTTCTCTGTTGGATCGCAATTCCAATCCTCTAACGACTAATGGACCAGATTTTCTGACACTAATGGAAGCAGGCTATGTGAACTTGGCACCCAACTTTTAAAAATCGATTTTTTTCTTTTTGATTCTTATAGATATTCGTATGTAGTTGATTGTAGTAAACTTTTTTTCGTTTGTAGTAGCTCTAAAAAAAAATTATAGGACATCGAAAAAAACTCATCCCCCGGTTTTGTCAGCACTCAAAATGAATAGTTGTTTCTTGAAAAGAATCGTTTGTAGTTGATTGTAGTGGAAAAAAAATCGTTTGTAGTTAAAGCAAAAAAAAAAAAAATTTTTTTTTTCAAAGTAAAAAAAAAGTTTAAACTTTCAAACAAGTTTTTTTTTCTTTAACAAAACAAATACGAACGAAATGACCGATACTACTAACGAATAGAAGGTACAACAAACAAAATTAACGCTACTACAAACAAAAAGAGGTTACTACAAACGAAATTAACTCTACTACAAACGAAATTAACGCTACTACAAACGAAAAGAGGTTACTACAAACGAAATGAACTCTACTACAAACGAAATTAACGCTACTACAAACGAAAAGAGGTTACTACAAACAAAATTAACGCTACTACAAACAAAAAGAGGTTACTACAAACGAAATTAACTGTACTACAAACGAAATTAACGCTACTACAAACGAAAAGAGGTTACTACAAACGAAATTAACGCTACTACAAACGAATAGAAGGTACTACAAACGAAATTAACGCTACTACAAACGAATAGAAGATACTACAAACGAAATTAACGCTACTACAAACGAAAAGAGATTACTACAAACGAAAAGACTGCTACTACAAACAAATAGAAGGTACTACAAACGAAATTGACGCTACTACAAACGAATATAAGGTACTACAAACGAAATTGACGCTACTACAAAGGAATATAAGGTACTACAAACGAAATTGACGCTACTACAAACGAATAGAAGGTACTACAAACGAAATTACCGCTACTACAAACAAATAGAAGATACTACAAACGAAATTAACGCTACTACAAACGAAAAGAGGTTACTACAAACGAAATTAACGCTACTACAAACGAATAGAAGGTACTACAAATGAAATTAACGCTACTACAAACGAAAAGAGGTTACTACAAACGAAATTAACGCTACTACAAACGAATAGAAGATACTACAAACGAAATTAACGCTACTACAAACGAAAAGAGGTTACTACAAACGAAATTAACGCTACTACAAACGAATAGAAGGTACTACAAATGAAATTAACGCTACTACAAACGAAAAGAGGTTACTACAAACGAAATTATCGCTACTACAAACGAATAGAAGATACTACAAACAAAATTAACGCTACTACAAACGAAAAGAGATTACTACAAACGAAAAGACTGCTACTACAAACAAATAGAAGTTACTA
The DNA here is from genome assembly GCA_905147175.2 of Nymphalis urticae. Lineage (NCBI taxonomy): Eukaryota > Metazoa > Arthropoda > Insecta > Lepidoptera > Nymphalidae > Nymphalis > Nymphalis urticae. The sequence goes on from LR990008.1 coordinate 3,093,910, forward strand.
CAAACGAAATTAACACTACTACAAACGAAAAGAGGTTACTACAAACGAAATTGACGCTACTACAAACGAATATAAGGTACTACAAACGAAATTGACGCTACTACAAACGAATAGAAGGAACTACAAACGAAATTGACGCTACTACAAACGAATAGAAGGTACTACAAACGAAAAGAGATTACTACAAACGAAAAGACTGCTACTACAAACGAATAGAAGGTACTACAAACGAAATTGACGCTACTACAAACGAATAGAAGGTACTACAAACGAAATTAACGCTACTACAAACGAAAAGAGATTACTACAAACGAAAAGACTGCTACTACAAACAAATAGAAGTTACTACAAACGAAATTAACACTACTACAAACGAAAAGAGGTTACTACAAACGAAATTGACGCTACTACAAACGAATATAAGGTACTACAAACGAAATTGACGCTACTACAAACGAATAGAAGGAACTACAAACGAAATTGACGCTACTACAAACGAATAGAAGGTACTACAAACGAAAAGAGATTACTACAAACGAAAAGACTGCTACTACAAACGAATAGAAGGTACTACAAACGAAATTGACGCTACTACAAACGAATAGAAGGTACTACAAACGAAATTGACGCTACTACAAACGAATAGAAGTTACTACAACCGAAAAGAGATTTCTACAAACGAAAAGATTGCTACTTCAAACAAATAGAAGGTACTACAAACGAAATTAACGCCACTGCGAACGAAAAGAGATTACTACACACGAAATTAACGCTACTATAAAAAATATATATACAAAAAGGGAAAACAAAAAAAAATATATAAAATATCAAAAAAGAAAGCCACCTAAGTTAAGAATAACGTTTGTTTATGTTTTTAGTTATTTTATCGTAGTTGATTTTAGTAACATTTTTATGTGTATAATCGCTGCCCAAAAAAAAATAAAGGGCTTCGAAAAAAAATCAGTTTTTGCTTTTGTTGGTTAGTTTAACAGTTGATTTTTATACAGAATCAAATTTTGTAGTTGATTGAGGTTAAAAAAATGATTATAAAGAGGTAAAACTAGATTTTTTGTTTGTTTTAAAAATTCTTTCACCCCATAACTTTATGTAGGTGAAAGAAGTCGTATGGATAACAAATTTCGTAGGGCAGTAAGTAGAATAGGCTTCATTTTATTTTCAAAAAAATTACAGATCCCTACGAAAATTGCAATAATATAATTCAAGATATAAGTTTTTTTCTATAAGTCATTATTGGGCGAGCGCTGCGAAAACTATTGAAACATCTTAGGAGAAATAATAAAATAGTGTTTACATAAGCTATATATGGTAACCCTATCAATTTAAATTTTTACTCTACTCGAAAGGGGTAAAATTAGGGATGAGCGGTTGTATGCAAACCCGTCATTTTCAAAGATAGTAGCATGAAATTTCATACACAATCTTCTGGTTAGAAATAAATAAATAGCTAATTAAACGTTTTAAATGCACCACCTAAGAGGATGAAATAGGGGTTGAGAGTTTATATAGTCTCTCCTATCATCCTATCGTCCCTCATTTTTGAAGTAAGAGGAATGATAATGAATATTAAAGCGTCTAGGAAAAAATAAATGCATACGTATTTCGTCGTTTAAGAAAATTTAACCCCAAACTTTCATTTGTAGTAACCTCTTTTCGTTTTTAGTAGCGGTCATTTCGTTTGTAGTAATCTCTTTTTTGTAGGAACTTATTTTCGTTTGTAGTAGCGTTAATTTCGTTTGTAGTACCTTCTATTCGTTTGTAGTAGCGTCAATTTCGTTTGTAGTACCTTCTATTCGTTTGTAGTAGCGTCAATTTCGTTTGTAATACCTTATATTCGTTTGTAGTACCTTATATTCGTTTGTAGTAGCGTTAATTTCGTTTGTAGTACTTTCTATTCGTTTGTAGTAGCGTTAATTTCGTTTGTAGTACCTTCTATTCGTTTGTAGTAGCAGTCTTTTCGTTTGTAGTAATCTCTTTTTGTTTGTAGTACCTTCTATTCGTTTGTAGTAGCGTCAATTTCGTTTGTAGTTCCTTCTATTCGTTTGTAGTAGCGTCAATTTCGTTTGTAGTACCTTATATTCGTTTGTAGTAGCGTCAATTTCGTTTGTAGTAACTTCTTTTCGTTTGTAGTAGTGTTAATTTCGTTTGTAGTAACTTCTATTTGTTTGTAGTAGCAGTCTTTTCGTTTGTAGTAATCTCTTTTCGTTTGTAGTAGCGTTAATTTCGTTTGTAGTATCTTCTATTCGTTTGTAGTAGCGTTATTTTGGTTGTAGTAACCTCTTTTCGTTTGTAGTAGCGTTAATTTCATTTGTAGTACCTTCTATTCGTTTGTAGTAGCGTTAATTTCGTTTGTAGTAACCTCTTTTCGTTTGTAGTAGCGTTAATTTCGTTTGTAGTATCTTCTATTTGTTTGTAGTAGCGTTAATTTCGTTTGTAGTACCTTCTATTCGTTTGTAGTAGCAGTCTTTTCGTTTGTAGTAATCTCTTTTCGTTTGTAGTACCTTCTATTCGTTTGTAGTAGCGTCAATTTCGTTTGTAGTACCTTATATTCGTTTGTAGTAGCGTCAATTTCATTTGTAGTACCTTCTATTTGTTTGTAGTAGCAGTCTTTTCGTTTGTAGTAATCTCTTTTCGTTTGTAGTAGCGTTAATTTCGTTTGTAGTACCTTCTATTCGTTTGTAGTAGCGTCAATTTCGTTTGTAATACCTTATATTCGTTTGGAGTACCTTATATTCGTTTGTAGTAGCGTTTATTTCGTTTGTAGTACTTTCTATTCGTTTGTAGTAGCGTTAATTTCGTTTGTAGTACCTTCTATTCGTTTGTAGTAGCAGTCTTTTCGTTTGTAGTAATCTCTTTTCGTTTGTAGTACCTTCTATTCGTTTGTAGTAGCGTCAATTTCGTTTGTAGTTCCTTCTATTCGTTTGTAGTAGCGTCAATTTCGTTTGTAGTACCTTATATTCGTTTGTAGTAGCGTCAATTTCGTTTGTAGTAACCTCTTTTCGTTTGTAGTAGTATTAATTTCGTTTGTAGTAACTTCTATTTGTTTGTAGTAGCAGTCTTTTCGTTTGTAGTAATCTCTTTTCGTTTGTAGTAACGTTAATTTCGTTTGTAGAATCTTCTATTCGTTTGTAGTAGCGTTAATTTCGTTTGTAGTAACCTCTTTTCGTTTGTAGTAGCGTTAATTTCATTTGTAGTACCTTCTATTCGTTTGTAGTAGCGTTAATTTCGTTTGTAGTAATTTCTTTTCGTTTGTAGTAGCGTTAATTTCGTTTGTAGTATCTTCTATTTGTTTGTAGTAGCGTTAATTTCGTTTGTAGTACCTTCTATTCGTTTGTAGTAGCTTTCTTTTCGTTTGTAGTAATCTCTTTTCGTTTGTAGTAGCGTTAATTTCGTTTGTAGTACCTTCTATTCGTTTGTAGTAGCGTTAATTTCGTTTGTAGTAACCTCTTTTCGTTTGTAGTAATCTCTTTTCGTTTGTAGTAGCGTTAATTTCGTTTGTAGTATCTTCTATTCGTTTGTAGTAGCGTTAATTTTGTTTGTAGTACCTTCAATTCGTTTGTAGTAGCGTTAATTTCGTTTGTAGTATCTTCTATTCGTTTGTAGTAGCGTTAATTTCGTTTGTAGTATCTTCTATTCGTTTGTAGTAGCGTTAATTTCGTTTGTAGTAGCGTTAATTTCGTTTGTAGTAGAGTTAATTTCGTTTGTAGTAACCTCTTTTTGTTTGTAGTAGCGTTAATTTTGTTTGTTGTACCTTCTATTCGTTTGTAGTATCGGTCATTTCGTTCGTATTTGTTTTGTTAAAGAAAAAAAAACTTGTTTGAAAGTTTAAACTTTTTTTTTACTTTGAAAAAAAAAATTTTTTTTTTTTTTGCTTTAACTACAAACGATTTTTTTTCCACTACAATCAACTACAAACGATTCTTTTCAAGAAACAACTATTCATTTTGAGTGCTGACAAAACCGGGGGATGAGTTTTTTTCGATGTCCTATAATTTTTTTTCGGAGCTACTACAAACGAAAAAAAATTTACTACAATCAACTACATACGAATATCTATAAGAATCAAAAAGAAAAAAATCGATTATTAAAAGTTGGGTGCCAAGTTCACATAGCCATGGAAGCAGTTATTATCATAAATTCGAAACACGTTTATTAGTTGCATATTTACTTGACCTGAGCGATAAATATCGATCTGTAACATCTAATGCGTAATTATATAATAATAATCTTATATAATAAAAATGTATATAAATTTGTACTTTACTTGTATTGGTACCTGTGCCCTGGCGGCGGCCATCGTTGGAGTTGGGGTCACGTGCTCCGTCACCTCGTCCTCGCTACTGTCCGACCTGGAGTCAGAACTGCCGCCGCCTTCGTCTGTAACAACACATTACATGACAAATAAATACACCATGTATCAAATCGGTTTAGAAATTACCGTCGCTCTATAAGCTTATAATTTATTTACATTGAAAATATTACAAGTGAAAATTCTGAATATAAAACACTAACGGAAATCCTACCTATCCTAATGACCTACAAATATTGTTTAGGGAGTGATAACTAAAAGAAAGCTGTCTTCTTCGAGAGTCAAAAGAATTATGAGAAATTTATCCTTATCGAATTAAGGTATGTGACTCTTAATTTTAATGATCTTCGATATTGATATTTAAGATCATGCAAGCTAAATAAAAACCACCGTTATTCTAAATAATTGAAGAATTTAAATGTAGTTTTAGATTTGAAGACATTTCATTTTTACGGTGAGAATGACCAGATTTTGAACTCAGAATTAAATCCAGACGAAGGAATCCTTCGAAATCAAACAAAACGTCATTAACATAGGTACAAAATGATGTATATAAGATATTGTTATTAATAATATTTTTTTACTATGTCATTTATTTACATAATACAAATTATGTTACAAAGTTGTAAGCTGAAGGCTAGATGATAACGATAAATCGCATGAAAGTACTCGCTATTCGTGAACCTAAAAGAATGTGTGTACACATGTAGTACACTCATTCTTTAAGTTTATTTATTTATTTTATTTTTTATTTATTTTTTATTTATTTTATTTAGGTTTACCAACAGTTGTTTACACTGAATATAACAGATAATACATTTAAAATATATATATACATAGAATAGCGTAACAACTAATTATAGGTAAACACCGCTTGTAAAATAGTTAGAAAACCGCTAGTTTCGCGAAGGGTAATTTATATAATAGGGAAAAAAAACGGAAATCTATAAAACTTCGTTCAGTACGCTCCATAAATCAATCTTTATTTCACATCGCGTTCAATGTTGGAAGTTATCTGTCGGTATCGTCCGGAAAAGTCCATGAAACGGATATTGACTTTCCCAGTCAGACTATTATACTGGTGTTTCTATCGGGATTAATAGCGAAGGGAGGTCAAATATGACCCAGTTATCTTTGTTTCCTCAATGCAAACATTAGTTATAAGTGTAACGTGTGTTTGTCTATGGCATTGTACTAAACGGATGAACCAATTTTATCTGGTTTTTTTTAAGGTGACTTGATCGAAAGTGTTCTTAGCTATGATTAGAACCAGTACAGTTGTATAAAAATCATCAGTTCTTTTCTAGCTAGAGATGTGAGCAACTTGTACTGTCTGTCGGTCTGATGTATTCAAAATTCAGTTTTCTGTGAATTCAATGATATTACAATAACAGGGTAACCCGAGATGGCCCAGTGGTTAGAACGCGTGAATCTTAACCGATGATCGTGGATTCAAGCGCAAGCAAGCACCACTGAATTTTCATGTGCTTAATTTGTGTTTATGATTATATTAAATTTACATATACATTATACTATACATTGTTTTCATTGCAGTTTGATAAAGAACAAAAGAATGAATCTATATAAATTAATAAAATTTAAGCATCTGTCTACAATCTAAAAATATATGACTTACATGATATCAATGCATTAATTGTCCAAATAATATCACTGGTTCCTCCTGGCTGGCCTAGGCCAGTCTGGGTACGGGCCTCGGGGTTGCCCCCTTTACCCGGGCTGGTCCTCACCGGCAGGTTCAGCCTGCCGTGTCCTTTATTTTTGGCCCAAGGGGCCAGGGTCACAATGACCCAGTGGCTGTATTGTTTAGTTGGTTATTTAATGTTTTGTTTTCTCAATTCCAGGTTGTCGTCCCATCGTCAGTCCTCCAGATCGTCGTCAACGATGCCTGCGTCGGGGCAGATGGTCGGCGACAGTAGGAGCTCACGAGGTAGAGGACGCCCCTCTGGTGGTCGAGCATGCAGCGGTGCTATACCGTGGAGGTGTACGCACGCACTATTGTCCGCTCTCCCGAACATAGTGCGCGCGAGGCGACGGACGAATTCCTCCACGGTGGGCGTCCTGGTGTCTCTGTGGATGACGTCGTTCCTGACGTACCTCGGGGCTCCCACTATCAAACGTAGGCATCTATTCTGCTGGATCTGCAACCTCCGCTTCTGGTGCGCTGAGCATAGCGCATACCAGGCGGGGGCCGCATACGTCAGGCGCGAGCGGACGTAGGCTCCGTAGATCCTCAGTTTGGTCTTCATTGGTAGGCGGGATGCGAAGAGGGTGTGCAACTTTGACCGCGCAGCCGCGGCATGATTCACCGCCTTGTTGACGGTGTGTATCATGCGCAGCCTACGGTCAATGTGACACCCCAGGTAGCAAACTGAGGTCTGCCACTCCACGTCCTGGCCTCGGAGGGTGAGCTGACGCATCGGCTTGTCGGCACCGACAAGCAGAGCGGCCGTCTTACCGACATTGACGGCCATCCTCCACTTGTCTAGCCACTCCGGAAGCAGATCCAGCAAGCGCTGCATCTTGTTGGTTGCAACGATCTGATGATGAGACGACGATAGGAACGCACTGTCGTCCGCATACAGGGCCAACAGTACGTCCTCTTCGCCCTCGCGCAGATGGTCGCGGAGGGTGGGGATGTCGTCCGTGTACACCGCGTATAGACGCGGCGACAGACAGCTACCTTGGGGTACTCCGGCTCGGATGGGCCGCGGTTGTGAATCCGCGCCCTCCACCGAGACATAAAAGCTACGGCCTTCTAAGAATGACGCCACTACTCGCACATACGCGAGAGGCGCCGTGGTGTTCAGAAGCTTAGCCAGGAGCCCGGCGTGCCACACCCGGTCAAAGGCCTTCTCCATATCGAGAAAGACCCCGACGGTGGGACGCCTTTTGTTTTTCTCACTGGCTAAGTGGCTGATGACTCTCGTCAGCTGGAGCGTCGTTGAGTGGTTGCTGCGGAACCCGAACTGCTCCTCGCGCAGGGGCAGGTGAGGCGCGAGTCTACGCAGCAGCAGACGCTCGAACAGCTTGGCGATGTGCGAGAGTAGCGTTATAGGCCGATAGCTTGCCGGGAACCTACGGTCCTTGCCCGGCTTGGGAAGGACGATGACCTTCCCCCTCCTCCATGCCTCGGGGAAGTGTCCGGTTCGGAGTATCCCATTGAAGGTCTCCGTGAGCGCTTCGAAGACCTCACGTGGTAGCTGCATCAACGCGGCGTTGGTGATTCCGTCGGGGCCTGGCGCCTTTCGTTTTGGTAGACGAAAGACGGCCTTCCGCAGCTCGGACAGGGAGATAAAGTCGTCTCCCTGGAGCGGCGGGATCTGGGCCGACAGAAAACACTCCACTTGTTCCTGGATCGCCGCGTGATGACGGACGACATTGGTGTTAGTCAGGTCCGGTGGGTTGGGAGTAAACTGCCCTTCCAAGTGTTCCGCCAGGATCTCCGCCCTGTCTCTGGCGGAGTATCTCCTATTACCCGCTCGATCTAGTAGCGGGTAGATAGGAGTATCACTGGTGGTGAGTTTCTTGCAGAGGTGGTAAAGTGATGTGTCGTGCTCGCCTGCTCGATCGATTGCGACCTCCCATTTGTCGCACTCGAGAGCTACGAGCGCACGTGACACTTCCTCTGCAAGCCTGTTCAGGTCACGCTTCACCCTCGGACAGCGCGTGCGTGCCCACAGTCGGCGAAGGTCGCGCTTCTTCCGAAGTTTGTTGCGAAGCGAGCTCGGTAGCGGGTCCCTGCGCGCCGATCCACCGACGGTGGTGGCTGCTTCCTTGGCTTGAGTGATGGCGTCGGAGATTTCCGTCGCAGCCACCTCGACATCGGCAGACGTCGCGATGGGGATCGTGAGCTTCAGCCTCGCAAGTTCGGCATTGAAGCGCTTCCAGTCTACCCGCTTCATAGGGGGACTAGGCGCTGTGAACTCGCACTGCAGGGTGATGGTGACCAAAACAGGTAGATGCTGAGTGTCTAGGTCGTATATGACCTCAGCATCTATGGGGCAGTTTACTCCGTGGTGCAGCACTATGTCCAGGACGTCAGGTTGGCGACTGCTATTGGCCGGTATGTGGGTCGGCGCTCCTGGACCCAACACACCGTACCCATGACGTTCGCTGTCCTCGTGCAGCCGCTTGCCCTCGTGGGTGATGATGCGTGAGCCCCAGGCGTGGTGCTTCGCATTCAAATCACCCACGATCAGTGTAGGCTGCGACGTGTCGAACAACGTTTGGACATCAGTGCTGCAAAATTTCTGTCCAGGTGGTTTGTAGGCGGCATACAGCAGGAGCTCCATCTCACCAGCATGCACACGCACCCCCTGCGTACGCAGACTCGCAAAAGGGGCATGCGCAAGTTCCTCGTGTACGATGTCTCTTCTCACCAGGGCTGCTGTTCCTCTGTAGCGATAGCCCTTGGGAGAGATTTCATCGCGCCGGTACACGAAGAAGTTCGGGACTCGGAGCTCAATTTCGTTCGAGAGCTTTGTCTCACCCAGGAGGATAACATGTACATCCTGCGACTGGGCGAGAAGGGTCAGCTCCCGGACATGGCCTTGTATGCCGCCTGGGTTCCAGTATAAGACTCTCAGCTGGAATTTAGTTTCGCTAGTGCGGCTATTCCAGCTGAGATTGCCGGTATAATGTCCTGGCCTTGCGTATAGGCGACCAGGATTGCTGTCAGCGCTTCCATAAATACCCGGATAATGATGGTAGTGTCCGGGCCTTTCGCGACGGTCGAGGAAGTTTTACTTGCAGGAGGTGGAGGCAGTTGTTGCCTCTCCACCGGCCGCGTCGCGGTAGCCAGAGCGGGCTTTGGCTCCGTCGCTGCCTTCCTAGGCTGCGGCGTTGAAGCCGCCGCAGGCTCGGCTCTGGCCGGCCTCGCTGCTCTCTTCTTCTTCCTCCTCTTCTTTTTTGGTTTTGGCAACGGTTGGCCCCTGGCCGTTGCCTGGTTGGCCGGTGGTGCTAGTTTCGTGATCGGGACCGCTGGTACCTCTTGCCCCGCTACCACAGTGGGTGTTTCACTCGGTACTATCATCGCGATGGGGGCCGCGACGATAGGGCGCTTCGTTTTCACCACCGGTACTGGAGCTGGTGGGGGAGGGCGCTCTTCAGCCCCCTTGGGCTTTGCCCTCGGTCCGTTTGGGCGAGAGGCGGGCACAGTTATGCCCCTCCTTCTCGCCTCCTTCTTGTAAACTGGGCATCTGCGGTCCTTCGCCGTGTGCGCCTTGTTACAATTCGCACACGTTGGCGGGTCCTTGATTGGCCTCGGGCAATCCCTGGCCAGGTGCTCGCCAGCGCAGCGAACGCACTTCTGCTGCCTGTGGCAGTTTGCCGAGGCGTGGCCAAATGCCTGGCAGCGGTGACACTGAGGTGGGCTCTTCGCGCCCCTCCAGGCCTCCACCAACAAGCCGGGCATGCACAGGAGCTCGGTCACCTTGTACAAGTCTGTGAGCTCCTGCTCCTTCAGGTGCGCCAGCTGCACAAAGAAGGTGCACCCGTGCCGGCTTCTTCCGCCCGGGATTGCCTTCGCACTCTGTGCAGGGAACCCTAGGCTGCACAGGGCGGCAATCACCTCTTCCGGAGGCGTGTTGAAAGGTAGCCCCCTAATGGCCACCTTGGTTGGTAACTCAGTTGATGGGCTATAGCAGAACCAGGATATGGATTTGTCCTGGTTCATAGCCTCCGTCAGATGGCGCTGAATCACCCGGAACTCCTCTGCTGAGCCGGGCAGGAAACGCACTCCCCTCCCTAGAGGGCGCGCATTCGGGGCATGTCCCAATTTGCCCTTCAGGATTTGAAAGTGCCGCGTCCAGTTGGGCAAACATTCCGCTATAATAGGCGGGTAGCTGGAGCGCGGCGCAGTCCTCGGTGCTGGCGTTGGTTGAGGGACCCGGCTCCTGGGCGACGCTGGTGCTGCAGCGGCCGCCGCGTAGGAGACTCCGGATGGTCCCGGTTGAGGCGATGTCGGCCGAGAGGTGGTCATCTCGACCGTCGATGGCAGGGCCGCGTAGCTGGTTGAGTTACGCGGCCATGTATCCTGCGACCCTCCCTCCAGTGGGGATGGGGATCGCGGTGGCAGTAGGTGCTTCGCCGGTGCATCCATGCTTGCTTCACCCGACGTGGGTGAAGCCGCGCGCGATGACTCCGAGTCTTGCGGCGACTCGTATGGTGGTGATGTTGGCGGCGGGGGAGAGACGTCCGTCCTGGGACGCTTGTCCTCCGCTTCCTCCGACTCCGGAGACGAATCCGGTCTCGGGCGCTTGGACCCTTCTGCGCCGGCTGTAGACTCAGCTACAGCGGCGGCGAAGTTCTCCAAGGACGCCCGGTTCTCCTCGTCATCTCCGGTTTCCGCCTGTATTACGCGGAACGTAGGGCGTGGTGCGGTGGCGGGGGTGAGGGCGACGGGCACGGTCGAGTTGTCGAAGATATCCCTTCGAACAACCGACCGTGGTATGCCCGACCTACCTCGGCCGCGCTTGCGTTGGTCTAAAGGGGGGGGCTCCCCCCCTTCAGACATGGTGGTGATGGGTTTTAGATCTGCTCTGCTTGCAAGTATGCACGGTACCACGACCTCAGCGCGTGCCACCCAGCCAGGTGAGACCCACTAGGGGAGGCCCAGCTAAGCGCCCGCGAGCGGAAGTTTTAACCGTGCACACCTGGTGATCACAGCGTCAGCAATCCAATAGTGTTGGTCCTGCAGGAGTTTTTGCTCAGCAAAAACTTTGCAGGATCCGATGTGTTTTCCTCGTGTTGGGGAGCAGGCTCCTGGCAACTAACACCGGCCGTTTCCTCAAGCCAACGTCGGAGACGCGGCGAGTACAACTGGCACCGGAGGGGGGCGTTGCGGGGAGCGGGGGATGTCCAAACAAGTAAACACTGTGTGCGTCTCGATCTAGATGAGCATTACAAAGTCGAAGTTCGTCTTTGCAAACTCAATCAAATCGATAGAGTTTCTAATCAAACTCGGTATCGATAGATAGAGAGCGACCCAAATAATAAGTGTATAATGGCATGTGTTACTACTCGGTAGCGATAGATGGCAGTAATAAAATCTGTCAGTTTCCTGAATCGCGCTGTCTAGATTCGCTACTGAATATACATAATGTAAAAGTGATTTTGTTAAATTGATCAGACAAAAACGAATTACAGTGTGAACAGTGGAAAGCTCTTCCCTAGTTTGATTTACCGTTTGATCCCCCGATATTAGTTCGGCGTAAAACAATAAGTGACTATTGAACATCTACTAGTTGTCCCTTTTTTTTTAAGTTACAACGACACCGGCTAAATATACAAGCGATTAACGCTTGAATGGCATTAAATTAATAATAGTATGTATACCCTATTCCAATCGAAGGAGTAAAGATAAACAATCCTTAGATTTACATATTCCATTTGCTAATAACTCTGCTTTAGCCGAGAGCCGAGATGGACGCGTGAATTTTAACCGATGATCGTGGGTTCAAACCCGGGCAAGCACCACTGAATTTTCATGTGCTTAATTTGTGATTATAATTCATCTTGTGCTTTACGGTGAAATAAAACACGTGAGGAAACCTGCATTTGTCTAATTTCACTGAAATTCTGCCACATGTGTATTCCACGAACCCGCATTGTGCTTTACGGTGAAATAACACATCGTGAGGAAACCTGTTTTTGTCTAATTTCACTGAAATTCTGCCACATGTGTATTCCACGCACCCGCATTGAAGCAGCGTGGTGAAATAAGCTCCAAACCTTCTCCTCAAAAAGGGAGAGGAGGCCTTTAGCCCAGCAGTGGGACATTCACAGGCTGTTACTGCTTTATTATACGCTACAAACAGTTGTTGATTGATATATTTCAATTTATAATACAACAATATGTACAACACTTTCAAAGCTCCGATAGCAACTTCGCCGATATTCAGAACGCGATTTTTTTTTGAACTCATAATGAATATCACGTCAATTCAATGTTATAGTTTCTATTTGTCTCTACTCTTCATGTGATTGGAAAAGGCTATAAATAATTATTACCCAGGTTTTCAATTATTAAAAAATAAATTATGAGACGTATTATTATAATGTGGAGATAAGAACCGAGCCGAGTTTAGCTACCATAATAAATTATTAGATTTATATAATCCTAAAAGGTTTTCTAGGAAATTATTTTACTATAATCCACGAGTTAGTATTTCAGTAACGTTCGTTGTAGACTCTATTTCCTGAGGATGATCCGGTTATGTGGTCATACGTGAACCGAGTGTTTAATTGGTGGTATAGCGGTGGTAGGGTACGGCATACACTTTTTTACAAGCCAATACGTGTATACGTCTTACTGATATCCATACTAATATCATAAATACTATAGTTATTCTGTCTGTTACGCTTCCACGGCTAAAAAACCTAAATTAATTGAACGAAATCGGGTATGAAGCATATTTGAACCTTAAGGATGGTATTTTTTAACCTTACATCTATAAAATAATAATATAGATCGGTTCGAAAACATAAAAGTTACACCCGAACATATATAAAAAATATAGACATGGAGACGAATTGAAGACACCTTCCTTGATATCGGTTAAGGGTCAAATCTTGCGACTGTATTTTACACCAGTTCCACTTATATGATTGAAGTTAAATTGCACAGTTTCAGTGCTGGTGACAATACGAACAGTAATCACTACAAAGTATAATACTTCCACTCGCCTTCTGTCTGTCTCTTTGAAATTGATAATCTCAACAACACCAGACAGAAATTTCATAGGGTTTTCACGAATGAACGAAGTGATTCATGGCAAAGGTTTAGGCGTATAATTCATTATGGTTTTCGGTAAAATGGCTGAAATATCACGTGTTCTCCTCCTTTTAAACCCCGGGTTCCGTCAAACGAGGCGTGAAGAGGCATCTTGCGGGCCGGCAAGGCTGGGGCGGCTAGTGCAGAATATTATTCCCAACTGTACTGGCCCTCGTCGCGTTTGGACTCTACTACCACTTACCATCAGGTGGAGTAGAGTCATTTGCCTTCCCGGTAAATGTAAAAAAAAAATTTATAAAAATGTCGGGAAAAGTCATGCCCACAGAGATTTTTACTGGAATGCGTAGCGTAAATCAAAAAGATTTAGAATATTATGTATTACGATTTAAAAGTATTATGTGGACGCTTATTCTACCCGTGCGAAGCCGGGACGAGTAGCTAAATATTAATACGTTTCATAAGGAAAGATAAAAACTAATGTTTAAAAACTTTTTCATTTTATGTCAACTTATGTATTTTGTTATCTATAAAAGCGATTTGTTAGTGTATTTTTTTAAGACTAAGACACATTACAATTTTACATCACGGAATTTCGTTAAATAGCAACCATAAGATTATTGTTTAGGTTAGTTTCGTCTACTTGAAACTATCGAATTATCACAATAAAATTAATAAAAACAGTTTTATTGGAAGCAAATAACCTCGTACATTTTTATTATACCGGCAACATTCTACATATAATGGTTTTTGTTTGAGCAGCTGTAACTTTAGGATTTTTTATATATAATAGAACAGTTTTAATCTGATGCTCGAATAAGAAACCTGATCTTCGAGAGGTTTAATTACAGAGAGTTGCGAATTCTAATCACCCAACTCTTTTATCTCTCCATTCTCGTTCCTCAAAGTTTATAATTAACATGAAATTATATAATGTAAAATATTTTATGTATACCGGATATTGTTTTCTAATTGGTATGAAATACGATGAGAGGAAATATTATGTACGTAATTTATACAACCGTATTTTTGGTGTTTATTGTTAGCGCAATTTATTATATTTAAAAAAAAATCCGGTTATTAAAACCTTTTCATTTTATTTATAGAACAATATATATTACAAAAAAAAACAATATTTTCAAAATGTATTCTAATTTTAACTCAATTTAAACTGTAAATAACGAAACGTAGCCGCTACTGTGATGAATACTAAAAAGCCACGAACAATACCGTAACGGTTGTCCGAATATAATAAGAAATACAAATCGCTTCAATTCATAACTCGTGCAACGGTTATTTCACACTTAATATTTCCAATCATGGCTGATAATATAATATCACAGAGAACTAAATCCTAATCCGCACCTTTTACAGCGCAAGTTCGATACTTGTATGTCAATCACGACCTTGTAATCGATCTTTACCTAATCTATAATCCATATATCCTCGTCATTAAATACATTAGGCCAAAATAAAGGCAAAAGCAGAAGCCGAGATTGCCCAGTGGTAAGAACGCGTGAATCTTAACCGATAATCGTGGGTTCAAACCCGGGCAAGCACCACTGAATTTTCATGTGCGTAATTTGGGATAATAATTCATCTCGTGCTTTACGGTGAAGGAAAACATCGTGAGGAAACCTGCATGTGTCTAATTTCACTGAAATTCTGCCACATATGTATTCCACAAATCCGCACTTGAGCAGCGTGGTGGAATAAGCTCCAAACCTTCTCCTCAAAAAGGGAGAGGAGGCCTTTAGCCCAGCAGTGGGACATTCACAGGCTGTTAAGGTAAAGGCAAAAGATAGGGAAAGGCGTACTTAACGATTAAAAGGTTAGTTTTCTGAACACTAATATACTTGTGAATCTCTGAGTGATACAGTTCTCCACCAAGGTCAAAATCGCATGTGACGAAGAGCTACTATTGCATAGGTATAAAAAATTAACCTACGTCCATCCTCGGTGATCAAGCTTTCTTCGTGCCAAAATTTATCAAAATCTTTTAAGGTGGTTTAGCCGTGAAAGCATATCAGGCAGACATAGTTATTTTCGCATATATATATGCAGATATTCAAGTGGACTCTTCAAGCACTTTTGAATCGTATTTTACAAGTTAATTAAACTTGAAACGATAACGTTTATGAATGTTGATTGTACGCCGGAAAACAGATAAAATTAAATATGAGAGAGGATATTTTATAATGTAAGTAAAAATACTCGGTTGTAACAAATTCTAGCCATTTACATAACAGACGTTGTGCACGTTTATGTTATACACTATTATTATATATTTTATTATTATTATAATATATATTATTATTGAATATAGTTTTGGCATGTAATGTCTTTAGAAAAACATGGCGCTGAATAATTTTACTGGTGGTAGGGCTTTCTGCAAGCTCATCTGGGTACTTACCACCCACTCATCAGATATTCTACCGCAAAACAGCAGTACTTGATATTCTTGTGTTCCGGTTTGAAGCCAGTGTAATTACAGGCACGAGGGACATAACACCTTAGTTCCCGAGGTTGGGGGCGCATTGGTGATGTAAGCGATGGTTAACATTTATTACAATGCCAATGTCTATGGGCGTTGGTGACCACTTTTATGATTTTGTTTAATTTTATTGAAACGGCGTTTTAAAAAAATGTTTTGACCCAATTTTTGAGAATAGGTACGTGGTACATTGGGGGTAAACACTATGTAATAACCAACTTATGTATAACTTTACATTATATAACAAACATTTTTTTAACTCCCGACGAAAAAGAAGGGTATTATAGGTTTAACTTGTGTGCTCCGTATCAAAGCTTGCTTCCTACCAAATATAAAGAAAATTCAGCAATTTAGCCTTAAAAACGCAGCAGATAGACAGACAGACAAAGTCACTTTCGTAATTAAAATATTAGTATATAAATAAAGATAACACACGCAAGTTTCTATTAAAAAAATTAAATTAAATACACCCGCAGTACGCTTACTAATTATTCGGAAAAGATGTAACAATGCATAATACGAATGAAGTTGAACCAGTGACCTACTTCTCGCTGTCAAGGTTTTATTTGTTGAACATATAAAAACCAGTTCGTTTGAACCCTCGTCAGGGATAATATCCGCACAAACGTTGTGAACATTGAGAGATCTTCTCAATTGGACACTTGATAACGTTTGTCTTTCTCAAAAAGCTTTAACATAATGTAAACAGATGAAAGATGCTTCGGTTGAAGACCTTTTGTTCTTTTCATGGGGTAATTAACTTTTTGACGTCATATTTAAAAGTACGCTTTATATAATGTTTAAACAAAAATTATTAAGATTATAACGTAACATACAGTTCAATAAATATCAACATTCAATATAGTACAATAAAAAATAAATCGATTTAATCCAAATTATAAACATATTACAGAGTTTACAAATTTTCCATGAGAATGAGTTCAATCCAATATCAACAATATATCAAATATCCTACAAGTATCCTACAAAAAAAAAAAAAAAAAATAGATTTTTATTTCCAATTATGATAATACAAAGTATTGAAAAATTAAAGTTTCTAATGAATGTTATAATTTATTCGTAGCATAAGTTTTACGAAGAACGATTATAAGAATATACATCCGGAAAATATCTTATGGCGAATGGGGACAATTCACTTGTACCGTAGCTATCGTATTTGTATCAATTTTCTGAACACGATAATATGCCGAGAAAGAGATAGATAGACATATTTGATTATATTTGCTTGATTTGCACAGGAAAACATTAAAAGTAACAAATTTGTGTTACGTATGTCTGTATTCACTTGTCGCTTCTTAGTTATTATATATAAAACAAAAGAAAGAAAATAAACGAGAATTAAAGAAACGAGATTGAATTTGTATCATCGAAAGGTGACGAGATAAAATTTAGATTTTCAAAAATTTAGAACTTCCCAATTGAAAATTAAGGCAAACTTGTGTGTTTTTGAAATTCGAACGTTTTAATTTTTTAACGTTTTTTTTTTATTTGTTTTTTTTTTTATAGATATCATCGATGGAATATGGCATTTTATTTCAACTCATTTACAACATATTATTATATCGAAAATTTCGAAATAACGGGATAACCGCTCATCAATCATCTTCATCATTTGACAAACTGTTTCCTTTACATATAGAATCCAGTTAAAAATCGTACAACACGTTTCGATAAAGTCTAGCAAGCAAATGGGTCGTTCTATGTTCTCAACGCGTTCGCCGTCGAAAGATAACAAACATTGAACGCGATAAAAAACCAACAATGATGTATTTTCAGGTCGATTGTTGCCGCGATAATTCTAGTTTTCTTATGGGAACGTATGGGAAGATCATGCAACACGATCCGTGGTGTAACGTTACGGACGAAATCGTTTGAGCGTGATGGAGAAATTATCTCAAGTATGCGAGATTATAAATGTCATTAACGACTAACTATATATATCGACCAGTTCAACCCAATTAGTACAATGTCTGACAGTTAGTAAATAATAAATGATTTTGTGATACTTATGAGATGTCTAAACACCCTACACAGGATCATATTTAAGTCAAAACTAATAGCATGGTAGCATCCCACTGCAGGGCTAAGGATATAGGCTTCCTTTTGAGGATAACGTTTGGAGATTATTTCACCACATTGCTCCAATGAGCAGAGATCGCCCAGTGGTTAGAACGCGTGAATCTTAACCGATCATCGTGGGTTCAAGCCCTGGCAAGCACTACTTATGAACTTATGTGTGGTTAATTTGTGTTTATAATTTATCTCGTATTTGATAGTGAAGGAAAACATCGAGAATTCACTGAAATTCTGCCACATCTGTATTCCACCAACCCAGCGTGAGGAGTCCAGCCAGCGGAGCAGCGTGGTGGAATAAGCTCCAAACCTTCTCCTCAAAAAAGTAGAGGGGGAATTAGGCCAGCCCACACAGCAGCAATAACATGACTAAGCAGTAGTATCATGATGACTATAACGATTTCGAAGACGGAATCTGTCCCCAAGTAGATTTTTATTTTCTTTAAATACAATTCTCTTCAGTTTTGTTCTTTTTTTATAGAATAGGAAGGCGGGCGAGCATATGGGCCACCTGATGGTAAGTGATCACCAAAGAAATGTTAATCATCGCTTACATCGCCAATGCGCCAACAACCTTGGGACCTGAGATTTTATGTCCCTTGTATCTGTAAAGACACTGACTTACTCACCCTTCATACCGAAAACAACAATATCAAGTACTGCTGTTTTGCGGTAGAATATCTGATGAGTGGATGATATTACCCAGACGAGCTTGCACAAAGCCCTACCACCAGTAAAAGCAAGTGTTCCACCACCAGTGTTCGTGCCTTTAGTGAATCTATTGTATTGATTGAGTCTTGTATTTGTCGTGTACTTGGAGATATGATAGTACTCAAATATTTACGCAAATATATTCTCTCACTCTCATCTGATTGGGCAGCAACCTACGCTAAGCTACGTGCTTTCAATAAGAAATTTGTAAACATTGTCGAATCCACAATCCAGACTGCTATTGACAAATTATTGTCAGAAAAACCTATACACGTTTCGTTGGCCCGATCCGGAATTTCAACTCAATAACTCAGAATCTTAAGCAGTATAAGTTAATCACTAAACAACTATTTCAATTAGTCAACTACCAAAACTAACACTTATAGACATACTGTAAATTTAATGCTTTGTGAGATAGAAAAACAACGTAATCATAAATACGTAATTAATTTCATTTAAGTCGTCAATACATATTTAAAACCAAATATTCGACAATACGATATGATATTGATACACGGCTTTGGTATTCGATTACTTTAAGCCGTGATTATGACGTAGTGTTAAATCAAATTCCGCACTGCACGCCGCACGACAAGAATGTGATTAATACACAATTAAAATTAAAAAAAAAAAAATTGGGTTTTTGAAAAAAATTAAAAAAAATCGTTCGGAATTCTTATTATCGAAATTTAACATCTAACGAGTTCTCGTCCGCGACTTCGTCCCCGTGATATGGGGGTAAGTGTTAGGTATAAAAAAGTGGCCTGCGTCTTTCCTTGGGTTTCAAGCTTGATTCATATCAACTGTCATCAAAATCGGTTTAGTAGCTTAACCGTGAAAGTGTAAACAGACAGACAGACAAACAAAATTAGTTTCGCATCTATAATATTAGTATATTATCTATACTAACAACTTGCACATACATTTTAATTTAATACATAGGCATAGTGATATTCAGAGGTGAGCCGTGGTCGCTACCATACCCTAATGATCGCTTACTACTGATATAAAATATAATACTACAAAATATTATTGTATTGTGTAAACAAACCTTACCAATCATTAATCTTATAAATTGTAGTATATTTTTGATTTCCACGGCTGGAAAAAGGCATCCTATTTAAATCGACATCATTATTCCCTTCATCGCTGAACACATGACGAATTGAGAACAAACATACACTAAGCACTCTTTGGTGCTTTTTCCGTTTTTCCGTAATAGCCTATGAATGTCCCACTGCTGGGCTAAAGGCCTCCTCTCCTCTTTTTGAGGAGAAGGTTTGGAGAGCTTATTCCACCACGCTGCTCCAATGCGGGTTGGTTGAATACACATGTGGCAGAATTTCAGTGAAATTAGACACATGCAGGTTTCCTCAAGCTGTTTTCCTTCGCCGAGATGAATTATAATCACAAATTATTATTTTTTTCTTTGGTGCTTGCCCGAAGTTAACTAACATGCACGCTTTGTATTAACTGGGTCATTTCGCATAAGGACATTTATCATTGCAAACATCTGTCTGGTCGTGATTAGATTTTTCGACCGCGTCGGCCTTATGATGTCCTCCTGACGTATTCCGGCCACGGCGGCCATTCTTCTCGGATACTAGCCGTATGCGCATTGTGTACTCTATATTATCTTCATAAATGACCCCCATCGTTAACTACTTTTTAGACTTTAAAACATTATCACAACATTCAAATGAATCGCAAGCAGCTAATAAAATATTTGATTTTAGAATTCTAATAATTGTGGATAAAATTCTAAGGATCTAGGTACCTGCCCACTCATCAGAACTACCGCAAAGCTGCAATACTTTTTTCAGCGTTAAATAGCTGAAGGGTGAAAGTTTTTAAGAGCCAGAGTAATGACAGGTAAGGGAATATAACTATATAATAGATTTATGAGTGGCAGCTGCATTGACGGCATTGACACTGAAATTATGATTTATATTTCGGTTAGTGGCGACCACCCGACAGCCCATAAACTCATCTGCTTTCAATACTTATAAAATTATTTCTCCAAACTGACTATCAACGCACAGACTAAACTAGTGAGCCTAGAAAATGAAAATTTGTAACAGGTTTATTTTATAACGTAAACATCCACTGCGAAAGGATTTTTGAAAACATCAACTTTTAGTGGGAAAATTAAGAGCTACGTTTGTATGAACTTTAACAGTAAGGAGTACTGATAGTTAATATTACTATAAATTAAAATGCATTGAAATTGAAAAAACATTAATTATAGATGAACAAGTAATCAATACACGTTAATAGGAAATTAACAGCGGTGGGGAAACTGCACGTGACTTCCTGGGGCGGTTTCCGCCCCCAAGAGAAACAAGGTCGTGTGTCGGGAATGGAGTGCTATGAAATTGGATACTATTTTTATTTAAAATTGGATTATTCAAAACGGTTGCAACGAATATGGAACAAAGGAACTTTTCGAATTTTTATTTGTTTTTTTTTATTATTTATTTATATTGTTTATTGCATTTAAGTTGTAATGCATCATAATAGTATCCTCTCAGCGGTCTTGTTGTACGATATCATGATATTAATGAAACTTGTTGTTAAATACATACCAGAGCAACACGCGACCAGGTGTAGTGTGGAAATAAATTAAAATACGCCAATGATATATTGTAAGTTAATGGTTATAATTATTTAATACCAAAATAATACATAAACTAAAAAGCCTGTTTAAAAAAATATTTTAAAATCAGAAGCGAAGGAACTGCTTCTAAATTTGAATTCAGTGTTATAAATAATACGTATAATGATATTATAATTTATAGGTACCTTTTTACATTTTTAGAAAACTACGAAACTATAATAAAAATACAGACACGTAAATAAACGTAGGAGGTGAACATTAATATTTTTTATCTGTGTAATAGATATGTTTACAATAATGTAATCATGTACAGAAATTATTAATATTGACAACAGTTACAGACTAGTACGTTTATTAATTAATTGTATCGCACTAATATTACTCATTATTTTTATCGCTTTTATATCTATTTAATTTTTTATTTTTTGAAATAAATCGAAACGAAACACAAAAATTAAATATTTTCATTATCAAAATATAAATACAATAAAATTATGAAATAATTTATATACATTATAAAAATTTGTGCTTAGCTATGTCATATTTTTTTCTTAATTAAATAAAACTATATATTTTTTTAACAAGCTACTGTTCAAGTAGCATTCAATTTAAAATCAAAATAATCGTTAATCCATTTTAAAATGTCACATTACGTAACTAAGCACAAAGGCGCAACAAGTAAACGAATGGAACAACTTTACAAGTAAGGTAATACATACCAAATACAATCGCACTACATTTTCGAAAGTAGAACACTAATTTAATTAAGTCTTGACCACAAAAAGACACATATTTTAATTTAAAACCAAACACTCATTGTTGAAAGAAATACTCAACAAGTCCCGAAATTTTAAATTTATATATAGAACATAGTTAAAAATCGAACGTAGAAATTGTTCTTTAGCAACAATATTCAAAAATGGAATGTTTCGCGTGTGAAAATCGCTAAAATATAATATTATTTTGACAGTCGCTGCTCGGGCAGCTACCTAGCCTTTGTACGGGCTAGGTAATTTGCGCATGCGTAAAATCGATCCACCAAGCACGACGAAGGCTGAACTATTCAACAGTCTCAGTCACCCCAGAGATTTGGTCGGGATACTTACTTAAATGGAAATTCCACCGTACTATCGTATGAAAACTTCACATAATATGTGGAACATACAAGGGGTAGCTAACATTAGGGGATAACTTTTTAAGAACGCCATTCGTCTTATATTGCCTCTAAAAAAAGTCTTAGCTTTCAATGTATGTAGGAGTAAATATTAGTATATATTTCACAGTCCATACATACAATCATATTAAAAAAAAAATAAGAATATTAATTGTATACAGTTATAACAATAACTTTAAAAATAAATAATTATATTTCGCCTGATAGAGCGTAAAAACATTTCAATTTAACCATTTCTTATTATGAAATAAACTAAATACTGACGTTATTCCTTGACGTAATTGTGACGAACTCGCCTAAATAATGAAAAATTTACAAGACAAAGCATCATTCGCGCTTAGAATATAATTTTACCTTGTAGCAAATTGCTTCATCTTATGTTTTCATGAATAACTTAAGAAACCAAAATGAAAAATATATTTCATTTGTAAGCAGAAACCTTTGTGAGATTATTGAAATCTAACAAGGTTTTTGAAGATATCCACCAGGTTTTCGAAATAAAAAATTCAATAAAACTCTTTCCGCCCGGGATCAAACCGGGCCTGGAGTGAAGCACGTGATAACCGCTACACTACGGAAACAAAAAATACTAATTTGATATACAGTATTATTTTTAATTTGTTTACTAAAACTATAGTATTTCTTTCTTATTATAGTTATTCGTTTTTGATTAAATAACATATTTAGGAAAGTTCGGTTTAAAGAAATCGCGAATAGTTCCACGAGTCACAGTACTAGTAAGATGCAGCAAAAAACGTACGCATCTCCAATCATGATTGATAGAAAAACGTAGCAGAATTTCATCTAACACATGCAGTTTTTTCCCGATGTTTACCTTATACGACGAACACGAGATGAAATTAACAAATTAACATGAAATTTTAGTGATGCTCGGGATTGAACTCGCAATCTTCGGTTAAAATTCACATGTTCTAACCACTGGGCCATATCGGTTCTTGCGTCTAAGCAAATAATACATTTTATATATAGTCCTATTAAGTTCGTCAGGCAACGCAAATGGTTTGGGTCTGTTACTCATGCAAATTATAAAACAAAGATATCTCCAACATCAGTTTGTATATTTTAACATGGACATGTTAACACGTTCACCGTACACTTACGTAGATTAAATATGATTTTGTTTTATTTAATAAAATCATAGATTTTTCTTAATAAATAACAACTACCAGATAAAAACGCCAACAAGGTATTTTATATAAATAATTTTAAGGGCTTAAAGGTAATAAAATTATAGTAAGAAATATAAAATATTTTTTTGGTTTTACGTTCATTTATTTTTTTCTAAATTAACATACAGTGTATAAAATGTTTATCCATCTTTTTTAATAACCGTTATCTGCTGAGTAAATATTTAAATGATATTATTGATTAAAACCGAATATCGCTTTATTAACCGCTTTTAATTCAGACTATTGGGGCGACA
This sequence comes from Nymphalis urticae, assembly GCA_905147175.2. NCBI lineage: Eukaryota > Metazoa > Arthropoda > Insecta > Lepidoptera > Nymphalidae > Nymphalis > Nymphalis urticae. The sequence goes on from LR990008.1 coordinate 3,117,523, forward strand.
AGCGTGAATTTCACATAAAACATTGATATCATATAACTTTAATACTATTGGCCTACGCGGCGCATGCCAGTAAAGCTCAGTTAGCATGCTGTAGGCAATTCATACAAAACCATAATTAATTATTATATATATATATTATTATACATCTACACATTTCTTATGAATCACTTCATATATTGGTGAAAATCGTACAAAAATCCATTCCATAGTTTTGGAGTTTATTGCGTCTAGACAGGTAAAGACGGCGGGTGGACTTCGTTTTATAATATAAAGAGGTCAATATATGTCTGGGTCAACATACTACATAATAGTCTTTACTGCAAGAAAATGTCTCACTATCAGTCCCGAAGAAATATATAAAAACTGGTTCAAGTGCATTCAAAAATCGTATGGAAAACATAAATATTTTAAGCTGTTCGCTTACAAAGTTGTTTTACTGCCATAACTATTGTTAGGATTTAAGATTTTTTATTATTTAATTTATAATACAAAAGCGAGCAAAACCGCAGGACACAGCTAGTAAAGAATATATAATTCAAAACATATATTCATATTTTTTGCATATGGCAATAATTCAAACTCTACAATTATTTAATGTATTTAGATCATAGATATATTACTTAATATATGGAAGAATGTAACTTTATAGATCATTATATACATCACTTTACCTCAAAAAATATTTTCATATCATTATTATTATAAATGCAAAAGTTCGTGTTTGGATATTAGTCAATTGATCTTAAAGAGCCATTCATATAATTTAGTCTGTGTGCTCCACAAACTCATAAAATTTGTTATAAATGCCAATTGGTTTGTAAATAGTATCGAAGATACTTTAATATTGATTTTTATTTAAATAAAATTATACTTCAATAATATATAAATAGATAAAAAATGTAAGTATCTTGTAATCATACATCAACAATCATGTCATCTTGTAATTTTTATTGAACAAGAATGTAGATATTAGCTAATTTTATAGCATTGGTTTGATGCAATGAATATTTTCTAAAAGTAACTAGATGTGTACTCACAGATATTAATACATAAGCATAGGATTTCTATGATACACATAAAAGTTTCTATGGTTAGCATATAATGACTTAAATAATAATATACTCGGAGCTATTTTTATTTGGTGGGAAATTGTTCTAGCTACTTGACTTTGATCACATCCCATGTTTCTTTATATGATAATTAAAATAACATGATAACATAGTTGAAGATGCTGTGCACATTGCATCAGGTTATATTATGTATCAGGTTTTAAACTATCATAACAAAGTGGACAGGTTTCATTTAGGTGTGATGTAGGTTTTTATTGTATGTAATGTTTTTTCATGTCCATCTTCAGAACACATTTCAAGTGTATACAACATATGGTACAGAGTTTTTAACAGTATTTTTTTGATTACATATACCTGTACTATAAAAAAAAGGAGATCTATAAAGGTGATTTTTTTTGTAAGAAAAAATATGCTTGTGTCGATATAGTGAGTAGTATAAATTATGTTAATTAATAAATAATTAATGACTATTACCATCAATGATTTTGAGCTATATTTTGTCAAAAGTTTTTGCAGTCAGTCCACAATATTGACTTTGATATACTCATTTGGAGAGTACTTAAAAAAAAGTAATTTATTGCTGCCATAATAAATTACTTCATTGAGTGTAAAAAAAGAAAAGACACTTTCTATATGTCCCACAGCTGTTCAAAAACCTTGTCTCCTTAAGAAAACAGCTTGGAGCTTATTCCAACACTCTGTACCAGTGCAAGTTGCTTGATCAGATTTTCACCAAAGATCGCCCCAAGAGTTACGATCTATACTTTCTATCTAATAAACCATTTTGGCTTTTTCTTGGATTCTTTTTAAAAAAAATTGTGACTCATAAATTATAATCTCCAACCACTAACGAATTAAAATTTGTAGACTATTACAACCCTCCATTTAAAAATAAAAGTTTAAAGAGCGACGGAATATATAATATTTGTTCAAGAGCTGTAATTCTAAAGCTATTTTATAAATTGAACAATTATATAGCATTAATTCATATGTACACATGTAAATATATTGCTAAACAATGTTTTTCAACTGTTAATAGTTGTTATTTATTGGTTCAAACACAATATTTTATTTCTATATACTTATTAATTTATTAAATTATTAAAGAATATATTACCTGAAGATATAATTCTGATCTTATCTTGCGATTGTATATTCATTTTGTATTTACACCGGAGCTGAAAATAAAGAAATTAAAATTGAAAAAGGAAAGCATAATTGGCTAAAAACTCTTATATTTAAGAATTATGATAATAGTTCTATTAATATTAACAGAATGTAACATATTATTAATGTAAACTTAATATTATATCATGTACTTTAATAATTGTAAGGAATTATTCATATTCCTTCTACAATATTGTTGAGTTTATTAATTTGTTCTACAGTAATTGTAAAAAGGATACAAAAAAATGGCCTTTTCTTCTCGGTAGAATCCACATTCTAAACTGGTTGAGCACTTTACAATTTATAAATACTTGTAAAAGTCTATTTAAATAAAAAATATTTTGATTTTGAGTTTACCAAACAATATACTAATGGTAGGACTTTGTGCAAGCTCGTCTGGGTGGGTATCACCCACTCATGACATATTCCACCGCAAAACAACAGTAATTAGTATTGTTGTGTTCCAGTGTAGTTACAGGCACAAGGAACCTAACATCTTAGTTCCCAAGGTTAGCGGCACATTGGCGATGTAAGTGATGGTTAACATTTCTTATTGTAAGCCAATGTCTATGGGCGTTGGTGAGCACTTACTATCAGGTGGCCCATATGCTCGTCCCTCTACCTATTCTATAGAAAAATTATACATATTTATCTACTTTCCCCTTCTATCAATTCTATGAGTATCTATCATCTTTTTAAGCTGTGCACTACCTTAATTATGCTTGTTTAAGTTTTGTTTTTAATATTACTTAAATATTCATATAATTAATCACTATTTAAACATATAATATATAATCGAAATGATATTTTATAATGTTTATATTATAAATCTTGACTGTTACAAATATTTTATTTCAATATAAAATTTATTAGATAAATACATTTTATCATTTAATTAATTATAAGAAATTGTGTAAGCAATATTTAGATTAGAGAAAACAATGTATAAAAAAACGTATGGAATGCTCAAAATAATGTAATAGATAATGCAGCTTATACTACTATCTACCTTTTGAAGATAACTTGCGTATTATGAGGCAACTGTTAACAACTAAAACGTAGTATTAGGATCTAAAATATAAACTTTTTGGTCGATATTATAAAAAAGAAAACAAAAATATTTACAACTTACATGTTTTTACAAAGTTGAAAACTCATATATCACACCATCAATACACTACACTCAAACAATTTACTTCTTATATTTTACGCAAGACACAAACTTGGCATTTTCTCAGCAGTTACCCGGAATGATTTGAACAATGGGATCTAAATTTTATGCGAAAATACACTTTCACAATGGGACAAACCGATCCACATAGATAGCCACCTACACAAAACAATAAACAGTTATACAACTTGAAACATCACAAAAAACTTTACTTAAACTTAATTTTGAACAGTTTATTTAGTTTCTACCATGATGTTAATGTTAATAAAACTTTTTACACTGCAAAAAAAGTTACTTCGATAGTTTAAAAAAGTTTTAAACTTTTAACAAATGTCGACGACTTCAGTTCTAAATTTCTCACTGACAAGTTTTGAGAATGCCGATAGTCGAACCAAGCTAAATTGTTTATACTAAGCAAAATAAAACTTTAAAGTTTTAGTAATATGATATACATTTGCTTACACTTCATTTGACACAGGATATATTTTGTCGAAGTAATAGTTGTTTAAAATTTTACTGAAATATCAAGTTCTTTTATGTACGATAGATGTTTTATTTAGTTTTATTTTACCATGCTCGAATATTATTTTATAACAATAAACTATAATTATTTCGTATGTGTGCGTGTGTGTTTTTTTATATGGCAACAAAATACTTTGAATTCAAAGCAAGTCATATCAGAGACATTTTTTAAAATCAGGTTTATAAATTATTCAAATTTACAGTAAATTTTCTTTTTTTTGCAGAATTTATTTATTTTCTTAACTTTCTATATTTTAGTGAATTTATTTAAATTATAATCTACTTTAACTTTTTTATTTTTTATTTTTTTTATAATATAGTTCGGCGGGACAAATAGGCGTTCTCATGGTAAAAGTGGCGTAGGTAGGTGGACAAGGGCCCCAGTGCATAAAAGAATCGGGCCGTCATCCCGTCTTTCCGCGTAACTTGAACTTATATTGGCCTTTCAAATTATAGATAGGAATACGAATAGGAAACAGGGAGTTCAAGTTATTTCTAGTAGGCCAAATCCATATGAGGGATAGAATCTCTATGTATTTAATAGCAGAAAATAGGAATAAATAAACAACGACGCACATGAAAATACAGAATATTTATTAATTTGACTGTCCCTTATTCGAAGCTTTATAAATGATATAGGCACTTGGTTTCCCGCTTGTCATTTTGACTTATTTCTTTCCCTTTACCTCTCCTTTCTTTTAACGTCATTGTCACTTGGCAGTATTAGTGGTCTTTGGGGTATTCCCGCCGAATCGGACGCGTTCAAGTTGCTATTCCGACTCTTATTAAATCATTTGTAAGTTCGAGCTTAACACTAAGCTAGAAGATTGTTTATGTGAGTACCCATTATTTCTCAAAATATTTATATTTTTGACTTTATAATGATTTGAGTTGGTAGCTTTGCTAAGTTTTTAAATCGTAGCATTTAGATACGTTATAATTTGCAAACTACCAACATAATTTGTATTAACGTTTAACGTTAGATAAACGTGTTTTATACTTTTATTTTGAATATTATCATACTACCTACATATTTAAAAATCGATTTTTATATTAAAATTAAATAGATTGCCCATATTTTCAAAAGATTTTGGTTTTATTATTTTAATATAGTTTTTTATGTTTAGTATGGATAATATCGTGCCCACTGAAGCTCCTGGTTTCCTTATCCACGCCGAATAAACGGCAAGGTGGGTCGCCGAGTTCAAGATTCGAGTAGTAGTTCATTGAGTAGCATTAGCTCTTTATCAGTAAACATCGTAAAAAGAACAGAAAAGCGGCAAATGGTTGGCACGTATGAACAAAAAACTGGCTGAAGAAGTCCGTTGGCTTCGCGGAAAGGTTGCAAGCCAGGAAGAACTATGTCTATGTCTATGTAAGTACTAATTTTAATAACGATGATGTCATGTCACTTATGGCAAGTGAAAGTAACCGTTTATATGAAGAGGTCCTTAATGACAAATCTGAAAAATCGTGTGACTACGATTTTACCCTTTCTTTTGAAACAAAATTAAAAGAACCGTCGATTCCTAAAGCGTCGGTTGCCATTTTACAAATGCTTAGTGACCATCAACATTTAGATAAAAATAACTGGTCTGATGTCAGATACGCAGAATTAAGAAATTGTACAATTTCTCGCCTTTTACTGACCTTGAATTTAATGACGAAATAAATGCATACGAAACCCCACGGCATCTTACTTATGCTGATAAGACTTTTGCAGTTCTACTATGTGTTTCAACTATGTGCGTCTTTAAGCAAATGGAAGCTTTACGGGACCTACTTGCCTGGGCGAGAAACTGCGATCCTTTGAGCAATGGCGAGTTACATCAAAAGGTGAGCACACTGTGCTCTTCCGGTGACATTCACAAAAGGTCGTCAGATCTGTTACAAATTATTTGTGGTCATCGTGCTGAAGTAATACAAATGCGAAGTGATGCAATCCTAAAACATGTGAAGGATGCACCCATCAAATCTAATCTCCGCAAAGTGCCACCGTCATCTACCAAACTTTTTAATCAAGGAAAGTTTACTGCAATTTTAGAACAAGATTTTTGGTGGTGTAAAGATTGGCCCGCCCAGAAAGCAAATCTGACTTCTGCCTCGCAGGCAGAAATAAAAAAGTTTTTTATTCTCATCTCATTCCACGAAATAAGCCCTCACAGGGCTTTTTACGTATGTATAACCGCTTTTCACGCATGTATAGCCGCAATTGCCCACATACTTTTTACTCTTATAATAACCCACCTCCGCAATGTTGTTGTTATGATCCAGGCCTCATGACCATCCATGACCGGTCCAGCCATGGACCGGTGAGTACCGGTCCATGGCTAGAAGTGGAGCTAAATCTCCACTGCAATCTAAAAGAAATGTTGGTAATACTCAAAATATTGCAGGATCGATGTCAGTTATTATTAGTATATAGCAGATATATAGATTAGTATATAGCGGATAAACGCAGAACTGTTCTAATCCAGTCCGACAACAAGTCAGTTATAGCGCATCTGCGACACGAGGGAGGGACAAAATCGGTGTCTAATGAATTTGACGTATCAGATTTTTCAAATTCTAGATCTTTATCAGATACGAGTAAAGGCGTTTCACATTTGCGGAACCTACAACAGTCATGCCGACCACCTGTCAAGGCTTCGAGCGAGCCCCGAGTTTTGTTTGGTGAAAGATGCGGTAGATAGTAAAGTTCGTCGGTAAGCATATACTGTTATAAAATCAATATTAATTTATAATAAGATATTATAGTTTCTATAGTAGCTCATTTGTCAATTTGAACTTGAAGTTCAGAAAAACGTTCTTTATTTTTCGTTGTCGATCAAATTAAGAGTTATCATAGATGATACGGTTACCGTTGTGCTGCAACCTGTATCATGCATGTTTTGTCATCGGATTTTTTTTAGGGAAAATGAGTTCTAGCAGTATATGGTGCCAGATGGATAAATGTGCGGAATAGAAATAATAGCATTAGTAGTGATACTTGATGAAATAAGGCTGGTACTAGGGAATTACGAATTACAACAGTAAGCGACACACCTACCGTCAACTATCATAATGCCAGACCCCAGAAAGTTTAAAACATGGAAAACATCGCAATTATCATAAATGAGATCTGATGCAAGGCTAGGGCGAATGAAAACTTGACTAAAAAGTTGATGGGTGGTATTGTCAAATTAATCTCATGACCGTCAAGCATGTGAGCTTATCGCTGATCCATTGTGCTACGGGCGAAGTCATCCAAACTATCAAATAACTGAAATAACGGTAACAAACAACAAATGCTTATCGAGGACGCTTGGCGTATTTGCTAAAAATCTTAAATCAGGAGTTCTGTAATTGTTGATGTTCATTTAAAAACAATAAAAAGAAAAAGGATTTTCTTTTTTTTCTTTTATGCTCTTCTCTTTTCAAAACTGAGGTTAGAGGGCCCCCTGAGCTCAGCTCTGCTGCACTGCACCACCTGGCCCTACGATATTTACGCCGCTGGTAACCAACTCTCATAGACATTAACGCCGTTAAAAGTATTAACTTTTCCTTACATCGTCAATGTGCCACAAACCTTGGGAACTAAGATGTTATGCCCTTGTGCCTGTAGTTCTATGGGTCAACCATCGATAGTTCCATGGGTCCTTCTATAGGTCGCTTAAAACGGGAACACTATAATACTAAGTATTGCTTTTTAGTAGTAGAATATCTAATGAGTGGGTGGTACTGTAACATTTTGTTGCACATAGTCTTACCACCAATGATAGTGATAGTTTATTTGTAACTTATGAACTTAAAAAAAAGTGTTACATTTTAAGGCGCTTAAAAGTTAAAACAAGAAGTATTCCAGATACAAATATGTTTATTAAAAAACATGATGTTGATTTGTTCCTCCAAACCGTTTTGAATTGCCAACTGTGTACGGACGAGGAATTATCATAGTGTAAAAGTGTGTGCGGCACACACACAAATACTCGAGTCTCATACTCCTAACTATCCTAAACGAATAATTCAAGCTTAGATAACTATTCAAAAACACAATGAAAATGGAAAATAAAAATTATATTAATTCAGTTTAAAGGCTGGACGTTATCATATCTTTAAAATATTTAGAATAAAATAGTGTCGCTACTTGTGGTTTCATGTGTAGTCTGAAACAAAAGTTACTGTTTATTATGTACAATTAAATATATTTTTCAGAAAAATCCAAAAATAAAACAAAGTTATCAGTTGAAAATTTTTTACTTCGTTATTTCTTATACAAAATAGTGACTGAAATTTTCCTTTATATTTTATTAGAGCAATTATAATCCTTTGGTTATTGGGTAACAAACTAACACTATTAATACTTATTCGTAGTGAGAACTTATATCCTAGATAGGTAGGAATTCGAATACATAATATAAAAAGTAATTTTACATCCATATTAACTATCAAAATATAGCACTAAATGAATATCTTAATTACAAAATTATCGTATGTAATAAGCACCAAATAAACTAACATTAAATCGATGGAATGTTCTAGAAAGTTCGATGTAAATTAAGATTTCCAAATTCCGTTCACTATAGACGGCGCCACGGTCGCATCAGAGCGTGTACTTGCGTCGTAACGCTACATAGTCGAGTGTAAGGTCGTTCTCTGTTGCCATTTTAAAATATAAATCGGGAATTTTACACAGCAAACTTATGAAGCAAATGCAAGCATTTCGATATCGAAAGTGTAGGTATTAGATATCAGACGAAACCGAATTTAGCGAGCAGTTCAAGTAACGTGCAGCTAATTCTTATAGCTACATAGCTTATACACAATGTCTAATGTTATACGAATTATTCGCATACGAATGCGAACGTTCGTAAAATCCCTAATTTACAAATTATTTCCTTAGATTGGATTAACAAGAAATCAGTCTAATGATTTTTCTACAGCGCGACGTCTTTATACTTCGTCAAGTCATCGGATTCATTCCCAACCGAATTGTGGCTATTTCTCATGCCGTAGTACACCCGCTCCCTGGAGCCACTGAAATGGTAAGGATCGTGTCGCATACCATACGGATCCTCCCTTTTGAAGTCCTGGAAGAACCTGGTGTCATAATCTGGAGGAAACATTCGAGGGTCGTACATATATTGTCTGTAGGGATACGCCATTTCACTTTTGCAGTCCATTCTGTCTTCGAACTCGTACCCCTTGGCGGGGTATTCATCGGTATTAAAGGCACCTACGACCGAATGTCTTCTCTTGTAGGGATTATCGAAGGGTCCAGATCTAGGGCCGACCCAAGTGCCGTAGGTTTGTGGTGGGGGGAAGGATTTCGGGTATCCTCGGAGGCTAGCGGCGTATTGCCGGTCTGCGAGGTGTTGCCAATAAGCTGGCGGGGGCTGGGGCAGCATCATCGGCGGGTAGCCCATGTTCATCGATTGTCGGGTCGCCAAGTGACGACGAAGATCTGGCATCGAGCCTGATTTACCTGTAAAAAAAACATTACACCATGACAACAAAAATCTCTACGCTTAAAACCTATAAAAGATTTAGTGTCAATAACCTAAGTAATATCCCTGTTACTATTTTTTTTTAATTACTGGACTATTTATTTACCCCGTGCGTTTTGGACAATATTTCGTACCTTTCGTAATTTATTATTCGAAGTTCAATCAATAATTAAATAAATAAAAAAATGGTGCAAGTATGTTATTACATTTTCGTCTATTAACTATATTGGGCCTTCGTAATATAATTATTAATGGTGTTCATTCGTTAAAATAGAGAGCGAGCTACACAAAAAACGATCTAAAGAAGACTAAGAACAAAATCCAAATTAACAAGGTTACCGTTATCAGCCAAGAAACCATCATTGGTAAAAGCCCCGGGCGTGTCTGGCACGAAGTGGCTGGCATCGAACTCACTGCCGCTCACCGGTACTGTGTTGCCATATTCACCTTTTCTGGAAAGTTCAACGAATACTGTTTGAATATAGCATTACGTAGATTAATTAAGACAATATATATAATTAAAGTTATTACGAAGGTATAATTTAATTTTAAAAAAAATGTGAGCATTCGGTAATTTGATATCACAATGTTTCCAAATGTCGAATGGTAGTTGAATTTATTGCCATTAAGCCTTTTTTTAATAAAAAATAAAACTAATCTTTGCGGGTTGGCTCTTACAATCATTTTACAACAAAAAATCAATCTTACCATCGGTTCGTAAATAGTTAAATTTTATTTTTACGAGATGAACGACAAGAAACTTATTAGTTAGGTAATATTTTTGATTTTTTATATTATGTACATAATTTATATAGCGTAAAATCTTTACATTGTGCACGAAAATTAACGAACACTAATTAGATTTTTTAACACTTATTATATAGTATTTAAAATTATAGCATATACATTTTGTTATAACAAAAAAATATATAAAAATATATCTAATTAGGACTTTAGAACTTTCATATATTTTAGAATTTCGTGTAATGTGCAATGAGTGTGAAGTTAGAGTGAGGTGGTGGTACCTCGCCTCTCGGAGCGCATAGGCGGACTGCACGAGCACGACGCCGCACACGACGGCGGGCAGGCGCGCCACGTAGCACGCCAGCTCGGCGCCGCCGTACACGCCCTGCAGACCCTGCCCGACAACGCCAAAAGTCAAAGACAAAAATATTTATTCAATATAGAAGCGTTACACTTGCTTATTGAGTGTCATAAATCTACCACCGGTTCGGAAATAAACACCTCAGACCTAAGAAGAACGTGCGAAAGAAACTCAGCGGGTTTTTTTTATATCTCATCCTTTACAATAAACACAACTATCAGCCACACGCATAATATGATTACTGGCCTGACTTACTCGTCTGAATAAGTACTACCCATTTATCGTTTGTTCTATATAATGTGTACATTTTGTCAGTGAGCCAGTGTAATAAAGAACACAGAGCATCTTATTTCGTATAACTTATTTTGATGATGTAAGGTCTTATTAATATTTCTTATAATTCGATCCGATAGGATCCTGTTCCGAGCCTCGGATTGCCTGTCGTTACACTAACTCACTCATTATGAGGTACCTAGCAAAACGGTCTCGCACAAAGCCCTACCACCAATTCTTGATGACCACTTACTTACAGGTGGCCATTTGCAATTCCAACTACATATAAAAAAGGTTTTATTGTCTATTAAATTAAAAAGAATATATTATAATTTATACAAATTTTAACAACATTTCCAATTTAAAGACTTCTTTAATATCATATGAAACCATTAAATTATCACTTTATAGTTGTTAGGAGAATAAAATAACGATTATAAATAAATATCGCCGATTTAATATTTGTTTCGAATTTTAAGAATCTGTATTATGTAGCCAATATGTATATTCTTATAATATTATTTTATTTTTATTACATAGCACTTGAAATTTCACTTTCTATTTACGTATCATTTATATATTTATTTGGCACACTCAAGTAATTGCAGTCAGTAAAATTCATACATTATTATACAAAAATAAAGACTAAAATTTCACAACGCGTGCAGACAGCGTATGTAGACAGCATTTATAATTCAGAAAACAAAAATAAAACTATATACTTTAGTATTTAATAAAAAAAAATGCTTCAAATAATTTTTAAACCCGTACAATTTGGTCGTGAAACTTTCTAAAGATGGATTATCAGCAAACGTGTCGTTATAGTTTCAATAGTTTTATTTATTTGAATTAGTAAATAATAACAAAATAAACCCACCCAATCGATTCTTAATTGAGTACTCTGTAACAAACTAAAATCTACAGGAGCGAAGGCGCGGGTATAAACTATTATTATAGAAAAAAAAAATTTACTTTTAAAGTACCTATGCAAATTGTTTTTTTTCGGACTGAGTATTGCTGTTGGCCCTACTGGCTTCTATAGCGTCACCGGGCGGGATGGGCGAGTTAAACTCAGCCGAAAGTTGGGAGCCACACAAGAGGACGGGAGCCGAAGGTTGGGAGACGGACGTCCTAAGGGCGTCCTGTGAGGCCGGACCTCGGCTCAGGACGCCGTTGAAATCGGGAGAGAAGGACGTGTGCATTATAAACGCCGTCATACGCCTAAGCGTCGACGGGACGTAACGAATGATACACAAACTGAGCAGTAGGGCTATTCTATAAGAACAAATTCGAAACTCACCGCAGAAGGCGCTTATCATACGTCAGAATGTGATACGCAACATTGACCATTATAACTATAGCCTTTGGCCGTTGTTTAGCCGGAATTCTGCCATATATTTTCTCTGACCGCAAATCCCAAATATGAAAAAACAATCAAAATTGAAAGTTATAATTACCCAATGACTGATAGACATGTAGAAGACCAGAGCACATTCCGGTATCAGCACCAATATGACTGAGATCAGCCACGCAAGTAGATACGTGTTGTTTTTCTGAAAAAATAACATACAAGTTACACACAACTTAGTAAATCTGCTCACGATGTTAATCTTACCGCTGGGCACAAAATTCTTACTAATATATAAATGCGACAATCTGTTTGTTTGTAACGCTTTCACACCTTAACTACTCAACCGATAATTAGTAAATTTTTCATACGCGTTGCCATGGATACAGAAAAGGATATAGAGTACCAAAAACTTGATCCATTACACACGTGAATGATGTGGGTTTGATTAGTTAAGGCGTGAAAGGGTAATACACAAACATACTCACTTCTGCATTTATAATTTTAGGAAGGATTAAATCTAGTTGGATCAGCGGTACATATACCTCTGCCTCTAATTATATTTAAAAAAAAACTGCGTAAGGAATTGCTTTTAAAATTGTTGCATAATTAAATATGTTCAATAAAAAAAATATATTGAAATTTTTCTAGAAGTAGGTATTATAATGAGTTTTAAACTCAATCGTTTATTTTACGCAATTATTTAAAATTCATTGTTAGTAGTTTTATAATTATACCAGTCGCTTAAGACCAAACATTACAAGTTTTTTTTAACTTTATTAAAATCTAAATAAGTACCGGTTTTTTTGGACAATCGATTTGTTAAAAAAAAAAACAATTCTTTAGTTTGCCATTTGACATTACTTGCAATTTTTTTTTTCTGAAATAATTGAGAGCACCATGTTTGAAAATATTAGCTTAGAATGTATTAGCGTTTTTTTTTTAATCGGCCTTCGGCTTCTTTGGTCTTGCTATTCATTGTAGTTTCCGAAAAAAACCACATATAGAATGAAAACAATATGTTGTGATTCCGTTTTGATTTGTGCCTGCTATTCTATAAGAACTTGTATCACATTTGTGTCATTAAAAGTGATTATTAATGTTACAATTATTATAATGATAGTAAACGTAACTATAGCCTGATTAATTATGAAAAAAATGTGTTGAAATTATTATTTTTCTTAAAACAATTGGTTTTAAAGATTTATTTAACTCATTGAAAAATAGCTTTAATTAGTTCACTGCGTACATATTTATTAGTTTTTAATTATTCTTACCGATATAAGGCCATGGACCAAGGTGACTGTGGCTGTAATAATGATGCAATAGCAGATCATCAATAACACAGATGGTATCGGCAATCCGCTCTGCGACTCCACCACCCATACTATCTCGTAGATTAAAGCTATCGCGTATGCAACCTGGAAATATACATATTACTACTTTAGTTAAATATTAATACACAGTTTGCAGCTTTAGCTTAGCTTTATACATAGCATAGCGTAATAACTACCAAACAGAAAAATATGAAGAAAATCGGCTAACAAACAGAGGAGAGAATGGTGGAAAATGAACTGTTTTGTCTTTGCTTATTTATTTATATATTGTACCGTGTCTGCCTTGATTGTCTAGTGGCTAGACTGTACAGCTGTAGTAATTGTACAGCGGTCACGAATTCGAACTCCAGGTGAGCCGTAGTTAGGTTTTTCTGTCAGTTTTTTTTTTTAAACCTGGTCTTAGTATGTTGGCAGTGTTTTACTCCTTGCCTCGGAAAGCATAAAGCCGATGCTCTTGCGCCTGAACTCTTTCCGGTAGCATCTAATTTGCCGTCCCATCGGATTATGAGAGTGAGGAAATAGAGGCTACAGGGCTACTTCGTTTGTGCACACAATTATGCACTATAATATGTCCTGCGCAGTTGCAGGCTGGTCTCCCTTGAGAATGGCCGCCACGGCCGCAATTGTTTACTATATTGTTTACTTAACAGAGATTTTTTTTTCTTTAAATACAAATGAAAAAAGTCATTATAATAATTTCGTCTTTTTATTTTGGTTTCCAAACCAAAAAAACTAACATACAGGGTAAGCTAAATAAAACCGTTTAAAAATATAATTCAAAGAGAGAATTATAGGCCAAGGGTAGAGTTAAGGAATTCAATTTTAAGTAATGTTCATATTTAATAATTTAAGTCATTTTTAATACATTAAAATGCATATGTTTTTTTGTTCCTTATGCCTTCATGTACCATATATCCGATTTAACATTCTACAATTGTTCTGGACACTTGATGATAAAGGACCATCAAAGTATATGAACACATAATTTTTACCAACAACAATTAAAGAGGCATTGCATTGCATGCTTTATGTAGTTCTAGTTATAAATAAAACTATTCTTCAATACTGTCATGTAAAAAATAATTTATTGGCATATAATTAGGCAATTTAATGCATAAATTATACAAATAGACGTAAGTTGAAATAGTTCCAACCGAATTACTTCGCGGCGCCCGTTATATTACACAATATTGCATTAAAAATGACTTAACATAATCTCTTCCATAGCATATATTAATAATATTACGATCCGGTTAGTAATCACAATATATAATCTGTTATCTGGAAGTCGGCGAAGCTTATTACGCATTCCGCTATCCGCTCTCGCCGTTTCGACATCTCGTGAGATAACTTGGCCTTAGAACTGGTAGCCCCTTCTATTTGATATGAAACAATGTTGTACAATTACTGAGGTAGCCTAGATTCCCTCGAATCAATGTTCAAAAACATCGGCAGCTCAATTTATGCAATTTCAATACTCTGATTAATAGGGTTGCCATACTAAGTAGGTGAATTAAACGTCTTGATACATAGATCTGCTTATAGAAATATGATAAATGCGAAACCCTAACAAGTTTCATTCGCCTTATTTAACTTAAGACATTGAAACTATTTTATTTATAGTATGAACTTTTGAGATATTAATATTACTTGATATTTAAAATGATAGACTTGTTGTCTATATATTCAAGAGTAGCCAATTATGTACAAAGTTATATGAGCTAACTGTCGCGCTCTTTTATTCTCTAACTCTCATAGCCCGATAGGACGGCAACAAAAACGGAAAGTGATCAGGTGCATGACCTACGGCTTTTCGTGTGCTTTCCGAAGCACTACAAAATATCCCCACGCTTCTAAGTCTGAAGATGTTATAAATTCCTATATGTTTCCTGTATGTTCGGTTTGTACATATTTTTTTCATATACGTCGAAACTTCATGACTATTGACTTATCCCCAAGGATAACTCCTCTGAAGGTTGCTGAATAAAATATTAGACTTAGATATATATTGGTGTCACTTACCAGGGCATAAGCGGCAACAAAGCCCGAGGCTGCCGTCACGCTGCAGCAGAATATCCTGCTGATAGCTGGCTTCATCCGTAATTTTGGAGACGAGTCTGTGTCGCTCAGGTCATTGCTGACTGACATTGTGGTTATATTATCCACCTTCATATATGACAAATATACGAGCAACTAAAATCGATTTAAATTGGACGGCAACGCCAAATCCTATTCTTAATTTTAACACATTATTCTTCAAACGAAAGTTACAAGATTGTTCAACTTCATGATATGTTCAAAATGTTTGGACTAATATGACGTTTGATTGATGTTTTCATTGACTTTTTCGAAATTTGATTGATGCTTGTTCTGCAGCAATAATTCTAGAGGTAATCTTTAAAAGCAAGTAAAGATTGTACTTATTTGAAACTGACATCTATTCAATCATCATCGAAAAGGCAGTTTCTATTTTCGTTTTCCACGTATGATTCTTCATTATCCTGTGAAATAAAACAATTGTCTTGTAATCAAATGTTGTTCAATAATTTTGTATCTAGATGAGATTATAAAATTTCTTATTTAAGATTAAATTTGATTGATGGTTAATGTCCTCCTCAAGGATTTGAACAAGGATCAGACCCCGGGGCCTACGGCTTTACGTGATTCCCGAGGCACGGGAGTTTACATACTGTCAACTTCCAGACTCCAGGCTGTTACTGAGATTCTTCGACAGAAAACACTTCTAACAACTAAAAAGAGTATCTTTTTACTGGCCCGACCTGGGGTTGAACCCAGGACTTTGGGATCTCAAGGCAGTCGTTTATTTATAGGAAAATACTTAAATATTTTAACATCTAAATTGACATTAAAAGAATGATAATAACAAAGCAGGTACAATTCACGAGCGGCAAATGATAAGAATTCTTGTGAGTTGAGGAATTATTTAATTAAATTTATTCAGTGAAACATAGTAAGCGTAAAAACATATATTACGCCTCGTCTATAGTGTGATTCCTGATAACCGCTGAGAATATAATAACACCGTAGTATTATTTGTTTAATAATAATGAATTCAATAGTTTTTTCCGGGTTTTGTCGTAACATTGACTAGCTGGGAATCTTAAGGTCTTTGACGCTGAATAACTAACTATGTGAACCCGTTTTCAATGTATGGGAAACATAAAACGCTTTATCGTAATTAATAAAAAATTACGTAGTAAAACGTCTCAATTGAAAAATTTTTGTTCTTGTTTACAATTAATTAACATAAAACTGTTTTTTTATTTAAAATTTATGTGTGAAAATGTACTGTTGAAGACCATCGCGTAATTGCGATAACTGTTATTTCAAGGATAAATATACTATTTATTAAATAAACAAAAACTTTCTATTCGATCTTTTGTAACAAATATTGAAATCGCATGAATACTGTAATATATGAATTGATATATAAATTAGCTTTGCACCGATAAGTCTCGTTCTATAATTTTTATCGCCTTTCTAGGAATTATAACAATTTATTATTCAAGATATAATTAGGATAATTGCGATAGACCGGCGGCCGATTCTACTAACAAATTGTCACTTTCCGCAATCCAATCGAAGCATAATCGTTGCTGTTACTCCGTTTGGTGATTGATATTAATATTTGAGTAATCATTTAAATTAATTAATAAACTGAGATTTTGCAGTGGTTAGAACGCGTAAATCTTTACAGACGACTTCGGGTTGAAACTCGGGCAAGCACCAGTGTTTTTCAGATGCTTAATTTGTGTTTATAATTCCTCTTGTGCTCAGCGGTAAAGAAAAACCTCGTGGGAAACCTGCATGTTTCACTGAAATTCTACCACTAGTGTATTTACCAACTTGCATTGTTGCAGCGAGGTGGAAAAAGCTTCAAACATGCTTCTCGAAGTAAGAAGAGGCGTAAGCCTTGCAGTCCTTATAGTGCAAAATACTAGCAAAAATACCCATATGTACACAATAGCATCATGTTAATCATATTTTTTATATATAACTTGAATTATATAAATAAAATGGTAAGAAAAACCAGCGCTGTGTTATAAATAATATGGGTAATATAATATAAAATTACCAAGTTATAATTAATACAATAAGATTATTGTTGCAATACGCAAAACCAGGTGAACATAAGAATATAATTATAATTTATAATTATTTAAGGTATACTCATGACATAGTAATATTATACTGTAATACATGATATACAAATAATTATATGACAAAACACAGTATTAGTATTAAAGTCCATGCAACAATAATATGATTGATTTGACATTTGCCTTTATTTTTTATCTCAATTTTTTTTCTAAAAGTGAAAAGGGACGGAAAATACAAGTTAATATATACACTTTCTTTTTTACTCGATTACTTGTAACGAGAAAGCGCGCACTAAAAACACTGTCATTAGTTCCTAATTATTCTAAACCCGCTTTGTAAACTCGGAAAATACATTAAGATACAATTTACTTAAAAATATATAAAATAAAATAAATCTAAGCTAATTTCATTCTCGAATCAAGATAGTCGTGTATTATTACGTGGTTCGTATTTCATAATAATTATAAAAGACGATACTCAAGAAGAGAATGCGCCAATTTTTTTTTTAATTCTTATTATCAATTAATTTTTTTTCCAAATTTGTGCTAATAACATATTTAACTCATCAACGCCCGTTTTTATATACTGGAGGAATAAATCATTTTGGCACATATTCGAAATCACGGAATACTTAGTTAAATATGTAGCTACATATTTAAAAAAACATTATTGAAATAAAATATGATTAAATAAAGTCGATTTTGTTTTTCTTTTTTGTAGTTATTTATCGTTTTTTTTTTCTTGAATGAAGTTTAAAGCTGTTTTTGTTATTATTCTATAGTAACAAAAATAGTAAAGTATTTCTAAATAGAACCAGCCACTCTCGAACTTGTGATAATTGTCCTCAACAAAATATTTTGCCATTTAAAAAAATAAGCGTGTATATTCATTGTGGACGTTTTAAAGTTTCTTTACGTAGAAAAACATTACAGACAAATGATATCCTAAAAACATATCAGCTATTTTCAAAAGAGAATAACCACCCTAGACTTCCAAATATAAGTCGATTAAATTTGACCAGCAGTGATATCCTGTAAATACTCACTTCCTTACTCACACGTAAAATGTTGACAACTTTACGCGACTTATGGCGATATACTACTTTGATGCGTGTATTCTTGAAAAGTTATCGTTACTATGGTCAGGTCGCATATTCTCGTAACAGCCTGTAAATGTACCACTGCTGGGCTAAGGCCTCCTCTATCTTTTTGAGGAAAGGTTTGGAGCTTATTCCACCACGCTGCTCCAGTGCGGGTTGGTGGAATACACATGTGGCAGAATTTCAGTGAAATTAGACACATGTAGGTTTCCTCACGGTGTTTTCCTTCACCGTAAAGCACGAGATGAATTATTATCCATTACGCACATGAAAATTCAGTGGTGCTCGCCCGGGTTTGAATCGACGATCATCGGTTAAGATTCACGCGTTCTTACCACTGGGCCATCTCGGCTTATTCAATTTCTGATATTTCACGAAAGTTTTCTGTGTGTGTGTGAGTTTCGAGTTTGTTCTTACAGAATAGCCCTATATATTCGACCTTGAAATATTCACTCATCGAACATTAAATAAGTTTCAAAATGTATTGAATTTATTTCTTTTAAATAATCATTCATGTTTTATTAATCTAGGTTATGAATAATTTAACCTTAAAATGAAATATAAGCAGTATATGTTTGTACTGCATTAGTAGGTTGGTAGTAGGCAGTAGTTACTCATAAAATAATGCAAATTCGTTCGCGATCACGTTCTTACTCATCCATAGCGATTACAAGGATATCTTGTAGAAAATAACTAGACGTTACACACAAACAAATATAGACAAAGTTGCCGTTAAAGTTATACATTTGACGCCTGTGTGTAATAGAATTATGTTTAGACGGTCCCAGGAGTATTAAGCTATTAACACTTGTGAATACAATATCCTGTGATATAACTGTGAGTTGTGAACTGTCCCAGCGTCTGTCGACCACTTTCTACTAGCCTCAATAATCAGCCTAAATATGAAAACAACTGGGTCCATTTTACAAGAACATCAATTTTACAGTTAGACTACTTCCTTTCTTCAATAATATGGTAGGAGACGACGTGATACGAATGGCTGACGTGATTTGGATTCATTGTAATGTCTGACTAACTCTAGCCGTGATTAGAATTAAATAATCGATTCACTATCATCATTCTTACGGAACGATTTTTTTTACCCAGTTTTAAAAAGAAAAGTTTTTACGAACACGCTGTGTTAAAAACGACTTCATAGAATATATTTCTTAATGACTTGACGTTCAAAGTTTTTTTTTTTGAAACAGTGTTTTAAACATACCGTATAAACAAACACGTATGCTGCTAACGACGCGTGATCATTTCGCGCGTTAATGATTTCAAATTAATCTGAACATGTTTAACCTTAGTTTAAATTAAATAAACCAGATTTTCTTAAAAGAACTTCTTTGCCTGGACGACATTACTGGAAGCAATAATACTTCACATACTAATTTTATTATATAACAAGCAAAACCCGCGACTTCGCCAGCGTGGTATTCAGTTTGTGATGAAAAGACTTCAAAATCTGTCAAATTGCCTATTTGAATTGTACATTTAAATTAGAAGGTGGTAGTAGGCTTTGGTACCTCGCAAATGATGCGATTAGCACAGGACCGGGAGAATTGGTGCGCCTGTGAGGAGGCCTATGTCCAGCAGTGGATTAATGTGGGCTGAATATGTTGATGATGATGACCTCGCAAATAGCCATATAAACTTAAAAAATCATTTTGAATTAACAGACAGACACTTCAAGTCAATTTAATTTGTGTATCTATTATATATATAGACTGTCATAACATAATTAGTGATATAAAATAATAAATGGTATTCATATATGGTATGGTGTAAAAATTGCGGTTTTAATATCGGCAATTTTGCTATCGATTTTTTGCATTATAAATAAAGATGATGATTTGTACCGCATAATGTAGCAGAGCTTTCAGCAAATCCCATGGAATATGTCTAAATAAATCTAAAGTTTGTTTATTTTCATCCTCTATATTGGAATATGTTATGCATTCCGAAACGCTTGTAAATTTACATTTAATTTATCATGTAAAATGACAAAAATGTTGTATTCTCTTATAGGTATCTTAATGTACGACGAATGTGGTCATAAAATGATTAATAAAGATCCAAGTTTAGCGTCAATATTATCACCATTTACACTTGTAACGTACTCGTAGTATGACGAATGGCGTATTTGTCACACAGACCACAGTCATATTATAAATCTGTAGAGTTTGATTAACAACCAATACGATTTAAAAAAAAATCTCATCGCGTTAGATGACCAATTTCTTAAGAATTATTTATTACACATATAGACTATATAAAACCATGCTATGACATACAGGAGCGGAGCAGTAATATTTAAAACTGATAAAGTTTTAAACATTTACTTTTTCATACGCTAATTTATTTATTTAATAAAATAGTATCTGCAGATGATAAATGGTTACTTTCACTCATAGACACACACACTCAAACAAGTAAAAACGAAAATCAATGCGCCAACTTTGGGCACTAAGATATTATGCCCTTGCCTAATTGGCAATTACAATTGCATTGGCTGATAATGTATTTAAGTGTTTTACATCCTAAATATTAAGTAATATAAACCTGTTTGGTGGTAAATTAAATGTTTTATCTGTAGTATTTAATTGATTCAATTAATTCGTTTGTTATATTTTGATTTATTTATTACATTTATGTAATATAATATAATATATATATAGGATAACAGCAGTTATGGTCTGTTAATGATTTTTTTTTCTTAAATATCTTTAATATCCAGTAAAAGTACTACATGTATATCGTGCTTATACGTAACAACGTCTCAACTAAACGCAACATTCAATCAAAGTTATTTAACGCAATATTCTATCCTTCCGTATGTTACACTCGTATGATGAATTATGTTTTCCAATAGGTATTAAGAAAAATATATATGATTAAACATACTTAGGTACCTATATAGTAAGCCCACTAGGTACCTGGTTCTATCTGTTATATCGATACATATATTTTATAATTTCAATAAAAATATAATCCTATTTACAATTAATTTTTTTACGAAGTTATTTAAAAGGTGATGAGTCAGTGCAACTAATGGCATCAGGGACATAACATCTTAGTTCCCAAGGTCGGTGGCGCATTGGCGATGTAAGGAATGTTTAATATTTCATACATTTTCAATGTCTATGGGCGATGGTGACCACTTACCATCAGGTGGCCCATTTCCCCGTCCAGCTACATATAACATATATATATAAAAACATATAACATGCATTTCACCGCATTATATGTCCTTATAATAATAACGTTATTTCCATATAATATGCAGTTACTAAATTCAACCCACATGAAGCAGTCGCATCTGATAAGTGTTACTGTATGTCAACGAACTCATAAAAAATACACGTAAATTTTTTTGCGCGTACTCGTACATACTGATAATGAAATACTTAGGAAGGTATAGGTACCTAGTCTTTAAGCCTAAATATAGATGCGGATACAAAAATGTCGATTACTTTATTACTTCAGTTTAAGCTTAAAGTATTTTACTAAATCTGGCTGAAAATACGGATCATAACAAAGAACTGATTCTATAAAAGCCATAGACAAAATATAGGTTATATTCGCTTCGAACTATAAACAAAAAAAAACTGGAATTGTTAAATATCAAACACAGTATGCAAGGAACGCATATAGGAACATCGGTGAACTCAAGGTCGGCAGAGCAAAAGAAAATATGGGCTTGCCCAATGTTTGAAGTGAAGGCTGTGTAACAACGTGGACAAGATCGAAGAGAATAAATGAATGTCTACATTTGTAACTGAAATGTAGCTTTGGAAATATTTGCCTCTATAATTCTGATCAAAAATTTTATATATCTTGATTGAATTGTATCAAAACCATATTCTGAGGGGATAGTTTCTAAAAAGTGTATTTATGTCATTACAAAAATAAAATATTTGACATTACTATTTTAATGCAGTGATTTTACAGAAAAGTCCTCATATAAGTTTGGTAGAGACAAGAGATTGCTTAGGAGTATTTATTTAAAAACAACAACTTTTTAATCTTATTCTAATTTGAATAAGTACCGTAGTAAATAGTAGTAGGTAAATTGTTTTACGACAACAAGACATAAGTGATTCCGATATATTTTAAAAAGCTGTCTCTTGCTCTCTTAAAATAAATGAGCAAAACAGGCGAAACACACAAATCAAATAACTCACACAATATCACTTAAATCTAGGAACTATTTTTTAAACTAGATCACTATCTTAAAAATTTACTAACGACAGAATGTACTTTTCAAACAATAGATGCGAATGTCTATGTAATCGCGAGAGTTACAGTTTATTTTTTTCATCTATAAGAATATTTGAATTTGGAGTAGGTTACAGCAAAATTATAGGCATGTAATAAAATAAGATATGGGTAGAATTTTAGTTGCTGATCGGCCTTAAACTAAGCACAGATTTTATTAGAACAGCGAACAGTTACTTCTAAGCATTGTGATCGATTGACTCAGCTCAATTTGCATTACAAAACTGTTTTGTGACCACATTACCGTCGCTTGTGAATGAATATTTATAGAAACAACACATACAGGTACTGATTTAGAAGAAAACCGGCTATCCGGCTTTTTTATCTACCTTTGATTTCTTTTGTTTTTTTTTATAAGACAAGTTTTTGAAGTCAATTTTTATTACGAATCGAGCTCTGGTTTCCCCAAACGATACGTAGTTATTATTTATACGGATGATGGATGATGTATAGATCATTATAGTAGCAGCATCATATTTTTGACTTTGACAAAGGTTATGTACATAATATATGTCGGGGTTAAATGTACTGCCTGCACTGGCTAAATTAGGTATAATTATCAATCCTTCTTCTAAACAAATAGTAAACCAGTCACAGCCCTGTGAATGTCCCACTGCTGGGCTAAGGCCTCCTCTCCCTTTTTGAGGAGAAAGTTTTTGGAGCTTATTCCACTACGCTGCTCCAATGCAACCCGCATTTATATATAACAAAATATTATAAGGTTAAGATTCATGCGTTCTTACCACTGGGCCATATCGGCTCTTCTAAAAAAAATAGAACGAATTTGACCAACATTGACGGGATTCGCTCGGCATTCTTTTTCAAATCGTATTGTACAGTGTAAATACATAGATAGATAGCTGAGAATTTGACATAAATGAAATTTGATTGTTTGTATAAGAACTCTCTAATAAAATAAGCAAAATGAACTGTATAATAACAAGTATGTATTTATATACTAACATGTTCTCAAAATAATATCATGTATATGACTAGTAACTAAAGTATTGTAATAACTCGACCATGATATACTTTGATTTCATTTAATAAATAATAAGTCCAACATTATCATTTGGCTCGTAGATATATTTTTATAAGTACTTGCAGTTTTTTCAATTCTTGTAGTATAAGCTACTAACCATAAGCTATAAAATATTGTAATTTCATTTAAATGACTGCAGTTACAGTTAGACCCCTGCAGTTATATTATAATAATCAAAGAACCAGTGCACCGGAAACCGGAACATTTATAAAATTCGATTAAGTAGTAAAAGTGACAAATTACTTTTTTAACAATTTATCTTTAATAAAATATTTATTATTCTCTAATTAAATTTAAAATGTGATTTCTTATTCTATCTCTATTTCTCTTATCCGTTTGCTAGGCATCTTTGTAGTGTTTCTAGACGCATATAAAATCCGTTAGTATTTCAAATTGCTATTAATTATATTTTCTATGGCTCTAAGCAAAGGTTCTACACTTTGAGAAGTCTTTGAACGGTAACGAAGTTTAAATTAGTTTCATTTATAATTTAATCTGAATTAAATACTTATATTTCTCAACATGACGATTTATTAATCGACCTGACCTTAATAAAATGTATAAAGATTTATCATGTTTTATTCTTAGATCGAATATAATGTCGATGAATTTAAGAATGTGGAGCTGATGAAGTCGTCGTTCAAGTGGCATTACAATACACAATATTTAGTTCAGCTGTAGTTTTCTTCGAAAGCCTTGTACGTTCAAGGTCAACTAGAACATTAAGCCACATACTTCTGCAATAAATATCGTTACACCTGCTTTCATTTAATTTAATTTATAGATATTACAAGAATTAAATAAATACACATCCTAACTGTGTCTACGACTTTGTTCGTTTAGATTTAGAATTCTCACTTATGCTGAAAATTACATAGTTAAGAGTATTAACAACCGTTAATATTTTGGTTTTATTTTGATACGTCACACAAAGTGAGTTTCTTTAAAATTATACTGAAGGTTTTCCTTAACGTACATTGAATATAAAACCATCACTTTAAAGTTTGCAGCGCACTGGCGAAATATTAAATTAAGCTATAACTTAAAAATAGACACCTAGAAGGCCTGGAATACATGTTTTACAGCATTTTCATTTTTTACTGATAGCAGAGCTGGATACAACAAGGTATAGGTAGCATTCTACCTACCAATGTTAACACTTAAAATTATTTAATTGTAAGTTTTAGTAAGGTCATTGACCCTTTGTAGGTACAACTCACATGACCCCAAAATATATTCCATGGTTTGAAATGCGTTAGTAGTGTTAGGATTAGCTAATCATTCATACGGTACAAGTGCCTTTGAACTTGCTTTGCGTTTCTTCTTGTATTGGTATTTTCCAGCCATATATCCTGTAAAAGTCTGCTAGATCTAGGTCTTCTCCTAAATTATTCAATACAAAACGTCACTCGTTATTGTGTATCGTTATCGTTATTACGTTTAGATTTATACGTGATAAATCGAATAATAAACGAAATAGACAATCGCTTTGCATATGTCTAAACCTACAGTCCTTTGAACGAAATATTTTTTTTTATTTACTAACATTAAAAACAGTACCAATCCAGGTGGACATATTGTACGCAATAAGCGGTTGTTTTAAATTCAACAATTATGTGAGTCATAATTAAAATTATAATCAATACCATGAATCATCAAACCATCAGACAACAACAATGGAACTATTAAAGTCACGATATGATATTGTTGCCACTTGAATTAATATATATTTTTATATTATTTATACAAGATGGGTAATGATCTTAGTACGATTAATAAAAATACATGTTTTTTTTATTTTAAATGAATGAATAGAGTTCATTCGGCCAGACAATCGAAATAATCGAAGCTATCACAAGCAAAATAAAATACTATTCTATGTGCCACACGTTTTCGGATTTTTTATTTACATTTTAATCGTTTTTATATAAAAAATATTCATTTACTATTGCATTAATATCGCAAGATCAATATACACACATATATATATTTTTTCAGCCTTTTGACGTCCACTGCTGGACGAAAGCCTCCATGGAACGCCAACCATCTTGGGCAATCCGCATCCATCCCGTACCTGCCACCTTTTTTAAATCGTCGGTCCATCTTGTCACAGGGCGTCCTACACTACGTTTGCCTAAGCCTGGTCTCCACTCTAACACTCTAACACGTGTCGGCTCCATCGGCCATCAATGCGCCTGGAGGCATGACAAGCCCACTTACACTTCAGCGAGCTAATTCTATGCGCGATGTCGGTGGTGACTTTAGTTCTCTGGCGAATGTCCTCATTTCGGATTCTATCGCCCAGAGAAACCACAAGCATCGCGCGTTCCATTGCTCGCTGAGCGACCTTAAATTTGTGGACAGACCACGTTTCGGCACCGTAAGTCATTACAGATAGGACGCACTGATTAAAGACCAGGATCTTAATCCAGGAGCCTACAGTCGCTTAAGACCCTGGTCTTCTATCGACATGTGTGGGATATACATAATATATATATATATATATATATGAATATTTTTTAATATACATATATATTAACACATATATCGTTTAAATGGTATCACAAAAACTTTAGATAAAATTGGGTTTACTAAATTAGTTTGAATTTGTTTACGACATCTAATCTAAAACACGGATACTGTTTTTTAAAATTATAAAATATGTCATCCTAATAAAGCAACAACTTGCTTTATAATTACTTTACACGCAAATCTATTTTAAGCCGTGTTCGTTACTAACAGCTTAAAAAATCTCACATACCTCACTCGACCTCCTTTTCTTAGGCGCATTACCCTCATTTAAGTTTTACTCAATCACGTCAAATATTCTCAGGTCAAGTTAGATTCGAGACAAAGCTTCGGTTCTCAGACGTAAGTACTTACATAATAAAATCACAACACTATTTACAAATGTAAGTGTTGCTTAATCAAAATATTGTTTGATAACTTTGATATTTTTGTATAGCAGTAAACAATTTTGATATTTTATACTTATATAATACTTATTTACTTTAACGTAATGTTTGATTCAAAGTAATGTCATTGAAATGTAATGTAATGTTAGTTTATTGGAAGGAAATCGATTAATTTTATTGACCTTGGGGTCTGGGGACAACAATTATTTTTTTATTGCGTTTTCCGAAACTCGTTTAGGTTCGTTCTATTAGCCAGTGCCATTTATCAGTAGGTACATAGAAAACAAACAAATCATAATAAGTAGTAGTAGTAACAGTCTACAATTGTCCTACTGCTGGGCTAAGGCCTCTCCTTTTTGACGAGAAGGTTTTGGAGACACAGATGTGGCAGTATTTCAGTGAAATTTAGACACAACTAACTAAACTAACTAACCAATAGGCAGTTTTGAGCATTTGATAAATAGTGTAATGAAAATTTAATCAATAGTTTAGTAACTTAAAATTTCGTATATCAAGGAAATTTAATCAAATATGTTAGGCAATCACACTCATAAGACAATAAAAAATCTATCGTACTAGATATTCACTTTTAAAGTTAAGGTTAAGTTTTTCTAAAGTTAATTAGGAACATAATAGTCAATGAATAATAACGAAGATAATATTTTACAATGCTGTCATAATATTAGTTTGTTAGGAATAGGAGAGCAGGTACACCAGTGTTTGTTACACTCGTGCAGCATTATATCCCTGCACACCTTGCTAGTAATTTTAATTTTAGCAAAGTAGTACTTGGTTATGAACTCTAATAAAACTTTGCTTTAAATTGCGTAACAGCTGCGTGAAACCTAATGTATGGACACTATATATTTCGATGTATTCCTTAACAATTTTGTAAATATTTTCACGAAAAGCGAGACAAATGTCGCTCGCGAGAGTATAAGCTGTATTGCAGTTCTCTCTCTCACCTCCTATTGGTATTTTCAAGAAGCCTATAAATACAATTTGATTTAATAATTTTGAAACTATATCTGCGAGAACAACATTCCGTTATGGTTTCATTGTAATATTGTAAAGATGACATAACATGAGTTTTATTGCATTACGGGACTACAGCATCCGAGTCACGATCGCCTTCATCTCACACGAGATCTTATATATGTAGAAACGATTGTAGTCATGATATTAAATATTATGTTTAACAAGTTTTCATCCGAATGTAATAACTACTTTTAGTATTTTAAGCACTTAAACCGTTTCTTTTTAATTTTGAAGTTATAACTACGTAATACAAAATAACTATCTGTCTGTTTGTCGGAATGCGATGAACTCAAAAACTACTGTACGGATCTTCAAACGGTTTTCACCAAGGGATGGAGTGAGTAACGAGGAAAGTCTTGCCGACTTGAAACTTTACTGGCGTGCGCCGCATAAACCGATAATTATGTGATTTAAGATATAAATGTTTTACCCTTATACCCGTACCTTTACCATACCATTTATAGAATAATGGAAAGACGGGACGAATAGCCAATAGACGAAAATTATGACGTAACGACGATTACCGACGTTTTTTTATGAGCGCTGTGTTGACCGTTCTAGTTATATGTACACTTTTCAATTCAATGTCACCTATGATACACATTTATAATACGTAAACAATTAATTATTTGTCAATTATGAACGTTTTTTGCGTCGAAGATTTGTCTTAAGTCGGTGTAAAATTGATTTATTTGTATTATTTACTAACTCTCGGCAAATACCTTGATACCAGCAAAGCATTTTATTTCTGATTTAGCTTATGTCGAAGTACAAGTATATCATATGAAGGCTTTTTTATCGTATTAAATCGATATGATATATTAAATATTTTCATTACTTCCATTTCTACTAAATTTTCACTTAGTTGTTTAGTGAACCATTATTTTGCCAAAGTGATGTAGGATGCACTAGACTCGAAGGAGAGTGTTCAATGCAGTCGAGAATACAAACTCAATTATGAAGGCAAACTGTCAAGTTATTACTTATTGCTTGTACTATGAATATGACATTACAAATATATACACGATATATAATATAAATATATATGTATATATTTTTATAAACATACGAATGGTTGAAAGAATTTATTTAAACAATTAACAGCAACTAAAAATTAAAAGTAAATCTTTAACAAAATGATTGAATTTTAAAGCCAGACATCACTAAGCTGTCAAGTGCATGTGTGTTTATAATTCGGTAGTGGAAGGGAAAGTCGTGAGGAAACCTGCACGCATTGGATATATTATATCTCATATAATGTATTCACCAACACGTAGTTTGGTAAAATAAGTTACAAATCTGGGGCCGAATTCTACTAATTTATAACGAATACGTTCCCGATTCCGATCCAATTTTGAATCATCTGTATTTATTCGAATCGGAACCGAAACGATAATATGTTAACATATACCGTTATGTCAAAATCAAACGTAATTGTTAGCTTTTATACCAATAGTCGATAATTAAATTAAAGAATAGGAAAACGGAAAAACGGCAACGATCACGCTTCGATTCGATTGCGATTAAGTGACAATTTGTTAGTAGAATTGATCCCAGATTGTAAACTTAGTGTTGAGTATGCCCAATTTCGTCTATGAGATTATTTAGTATATATGATACGAAGATAAGCCAGATTACTTTATGTGAGAAGGGTCTGTTTCGGATTCCCCTAAAATTTTAACCATATACTATACTACTTTTTACTGATTTTACATTTTTCTAACAAATCCCAATGTCTGAGCGCGATGGGGACCACTTACCATCAGGTAGCACATTTTCCAGTCTGCTACCATTTAAAATAAAATTTAATGCTTATAACTTGGTTCCCTTGTACATTCGGACTGGGTCACTTGTCTTTTATATAATATTTTGCATTTATCTGTAGATTGAAAGCTATTAATCTTCCAGACTAATAAGTAATTTATAACAGAATGTCATTCGCCGATACTTCTCTATATTATGTCTGCGTGAATGATTAATTAATTATAAATTGTTATAGCATTGTGTACTGTATTCGATTATTAAGTTGCATAACTTCTAACATTAACGTAATGGTTAAGTACTTGCATATAATTGTTTTATGTGTAAAATGTTAACTAAATTTAGCCTTTGTTAATTTATATCAAATATATATTATTATAAAACTAATTGTATTATTTTATGATAAAAAGCGTAATCAATTTACGACAATATCAGATATTTTTGCCAAACAACATGTAAAATAAGAATTTAAATTCTTTTATTTATTCTTATATGCCTCGTGTTCTATATAGTTTCATAAAAAATAACATTAATTAAAAATATTATTTTTTTTAAATAATTTTTATTCTTAGGTCGTCCATAATTATGCCTTCGTATAAATATTAAAAAAAAATCATTAAATCTTATATAGGTACACTTTTTCGCTAGATCGTATGTTCAAATCAAATTTCGCAAAATTATGAGTTGATTTTCCTTTATTACCTCACAAAGAAACACAGACCTTCCGCACGAAACAAGATATCTACACACTAAAACACAAAACACAATAAAATGAAGATGAAATATAAATATCCCTTTCAAAACTTAAAAACAAGTAATATAGTCGTTTTCACATTTGATCACTAAACTTGAAAAAAAGAACGCGCGCGCTTACGTGAACTCTCAGCGCGATACTGGCCTCTGATTGGTAATATTAAAGCGCGGGAATGCACATGTCAATGTTTTCCGAACGGGTTTTTGTGGCCTGTATGCAAATATTTGGATTGTGCAATATTAGAGTATTAGCTTTTTTTATCAAATACTATTTGTTATTTAATATATTTTTTATTTACACATATAGAACAAATCCAACTGTTTTCAATATGAATAAAATGGAAATTGTAATATAACAATAATAAAACCAATGATATCGGTTAGTGTTACATCAATTTGAGCCAGAAGATTTCACATGAAACGTATTTAAATTATTGTTTAACTGAAACTAGGGCCCAACTACAAGTGGTATTGAAAGCATTACTACTTAACAGCCAGCAAAACAGTATTATGGTAAATTTATTTTTCGTTTACACCATACGGGTATTTACTAGGTTATAATAAGACGTATTTTAGCGTAAACAATTCGTACCATATAGTTACGTACTTTGTATTTTAAAGCAAATGAAACGCACGCGCAGGTCGTGAGTTGACACACTGGCTGGAATATTAAGCAGTTGTTCATACAACTTTTGTCTCTTTATTGTCTACACTTTTCTATTTGGACTTCATTTACTACATTTTAATAATAAAAAAAACTTGCTTTCAACTGTTTATATAAGTTACACAAATTAATTTTGACGAGCCGGTTGGCGTGATTGGTAGAGACTTGCTTTTCACGCCGAAGGTTGTTGGTTCGATTCCCACCCAGGACAGACATTTGTGTGCATGAACAAGTCTGTTTGTCCTGAGTCTGGCTGTAATTATCTAAGTATATAAATAAGTAATTACAAAATAAATGTAATCTGTGGAGTATATCAGTTGTCTGCTTTCCATAGTACAAGCTCTGCTTAGCTTGGGATCAGATGGCCGTGTGTGAACAATGTCCCAGGATATTATTATTATTTTTACAGATTATAAAAATTAGCTTAGTCTTTCTCATTTACATGCGTAACGTAATGGAGGTTATGCATCGGATATCATGACCTTTGGAAAACATGATGTAACCGTTTACACAAATATCCTTATTTAACTGTTTTTTTTTTTGTATAAAACATTAAGTCCTATGAAATTTGCTCATTTTCATGAATATAGCTTGTGCTAAGTGCCCATGTGGTAAATGCCAGTTCAGTGTTGTCAATATGGAAAGTAAAAAAAAATTAAAAGACTATTTATTTTTTGGAATAACTAAAACACATATAGTACAGTGAATTGTGAAGGAATAAAGTTGAGGCGACGCGTTTGGACGCGGATCATACTCTTTTTTTGCGGATACAGTTTCTTCTCTTATTTACCATATGATAAAAAAATGTTTAATTGCTTGATTTATTGTAACATGACATTTGACGTGTTTGCTATTTAAAATAAAATCTATGATTTTGATCGAGCCTGCCACTGATTGTATTATATATTTAAACTAGTATCTATATTTAAAAATAATTCCCTTCGATTTACACATTAGTAATTAGGGTTTTTAATGAGATAGGTAATTCTGTACAGTATTAGTATAAACTGAGAGAATTTATTAAAAGTAAATTCTAAATAATATGAATTACTTAAAATAAATTTTGATAACTACCTTTTATTACGATGGTCCTATTTTTATTTTATATTCTTATTTATTTTTCATTAAATTCATTCTAGACGCTGTTTATTACAAGTAACATACTATAAAGCTAGGCGTTAACTTAACTTTAAAAAAATGTTCAAAATTGTTTTTCGCTATTCATTCGCTGTTTAACTTCTCACTGCCTGACGATTCTCATCTTTTACGCATTTATCTGTGTCTCCATGTTTAGCGTGAAGGTTGGAATAACATTTTCCTTCGCCGCATCCACAACTATTAATGAATCATTAGTTTCTCACGAAACACAATGTCATTTTTCTACTCCCTCTACTGCGTTACGTCATATATTTAACTTATTTTACACCCTTATTCACCCAGTTTAAGACTCATTTTAGAATAAAAAAATGTAAGTGATCGTTAGAATAAGATAGCATAACACTAAGTGCGAAGGTATTACAATTGTATTGCCAAGAACGCCCCAACAGTACCTTGAGGTCAAAAATGGTAATGTTTTTAAGAAAACGTCAATCACTTCCTTTGTCTTAGTGCTTATTATGAGAACCGAATTTAAACGTACACTATTTTTGTTGTGTTTCAAGGATTTCTAGTTAGAATGGCGTACCAAAGGCAAGTACATCGAGCAAACTACTTATTTCCTGTTGCTGAAACAGGGGATAAGTTCAATTTACTTAAACTTCTATGATTATTGAAATATTTTAAACACCGGCTGACCTAAATTCAGCATTTGTCAATTAAGACCTCAATAGAACGAAATGTGGTATTTCTAATACCTATTCGCTGCCTATGCGACTTCTCAAATGTGCTTTTCAAAATAAGTAAGTACAGCCTGTGAATGTCCCACTGCTGGGCTAAGATCTCTTTTCCTCTTTTTGAGTTCAAGGTTTGGAGCTTATCCCACCACACTGCTCTAATGCGGGTTTGTGGAAAGCACGTGTGCCAGAATTTCAGTGAAATTAGAAACATGAAGGTTTCCTCATGATGTTTTTCCTTCGCCGTCAAGCACGAGATGAATTATAAACACAAATTAAGCACATGAAAATTCAGTGGTGCTTGCCTAGGTTTCAACCCGCGATTATCAGTTAAGATTCACGCGTTCTAACCACTAGACCATATCGACTAGTTAAAATAAAAAAATAGCTGATTATTTATTATCTATACTGAATTTACTGTTTCTGTTTGCTCACTTGGGTGGAAATTAAATATATTGTATGAGTAATATATAATTTGAATTTAATGATTTTACAACGTTTTTTATTGGTAGAGTATTTATCTGGACATATAATTATTTTGAAATTAACGACAATCTTGTCTCAAAAATAATGTAATTGCTTTATAACTGTAAATACTATTCTGCCTACGTCTCTATAACTATATTAGTTTTCTACTTGATAATACTGTTTCAACCTTAACCTCATGCTCGTCGTGGGCGCATATTTCCACGTACGTGATGGTACACCTGTCTTCTTCCTACGACTGTTGACTCATGATGAACGAGTGGGACTGTCAATTGTAAATTCATTAAATCATCACAGCGAGTTAGAAAGCCTTGTACATTTGATCTTGAAACTCGGTTGTTATTTATTATATGTGCCTTGTATATGATTTTTTTGTTTAAATATTTACTAAATTAAAGTTTAGTTCTGTTAAGAATATGTCAAACCATTAAAAAATACTAAATTGTCTATGGTTTCATCTTGAAATCTTTGTTTAGTAACAGCCCTAGGAATGTTTTATGTAGTTTGTGTGATTTATAAGTGAAAAATATGACTTAAAAGGGAAATTCCGGAAACTTGTTTTTGATTAGATAAGATATTAATTTCAGTCAAATGACTATGCTGTAACAGCCTTTGAATGTCCCACTGCTGGGCTAAAGGCCTCCTCTCCCTTTTGGAGGAGAAGGTTTGGAGCTTATTCCACCACACTGCTCCAATGCCGGTTGGTGGAATACACATGTGGCAGAATTTCAGTGAAATTAGACACATGTGGGTTTCCTCACGATGTTTTCCTTCACCGTTAAGCACGAGATGAATTATAATCACAAATTAAGCACATGAAAATTCAGTGGTGCTTGCCAGGTTTGAACCCAAGATCATCGATTAAGATTCACGCGTTCTTAACCGATGATCCATGATGACCACTGGGCCAAATGAATATCCTTTTTTTTATTTTATTGGTCCTGTTTAGTACCCAGTCTATCCTTAATATTGATCTTTTTAATAAATAGTTGCTTTATTCAGTGTTGCAAATATTTTACGTTCGCTCTCAAAACATAAGTAGTTTACATTTGAATGAAACAAAAACGCATTGATTTAAGGTCAAAAGGAAGTATTGTATGAACAAGTTAGCTATAAAAGCTGCCATATCGGTTGCCCACGTAATGAGCCCAGCTACGTGACGGGTAATGATTATATTGCACTCTGTACAGTTAAAGCTTCCGAATAACAAAATATTATAACAGTCCTAGTACGAACAAATCCTAGTACAGGCATCAAATCATTATTGCTTAGAACTTGTAATAAAATTCAAATGTTATCTATAAAATTGTTTCATTTTTTTGTAATAGTAGGAGAATCAAATGGGCCACCTGATTGTAAGTGGTCTGCACCGCCCATGGACATTGGCGATGTAAGAAATATTAATCATTCCTTACATTGCCAATGCGTTACCAATCTTGGGTACTATGATATGTGCCTTGAAGACTCAACTACTAGTTACACTGTGAGCCAGTACACCCGAACCGGAACGCAACAATTCTAATTATTGCTGTTTAGCGGTAGAATATCTGATAAAAGGGTGGTACACACCCAGGAATATAATTCATATTGTCATGCCTCTACTCTTAAAGTCTGGAGATACATTATGAACACAAATACGGTGGTTCAAACCTGAATTCGAACTGCAACCATCGGTGAAGAAAACATATAGAATATACTCAAAGATCTTCTGAAGAGAGATCTACCCTTCTCATCGCCATCCTCCTGCCAAACGTTTGCAAATCGAGCCAAATATTTCATGACGTATTCTAATTATTTCCAAATTTTTTTACCATCAATTTGTATCGATATAAGTACCTCCAGCCGTTAGACATAATGGTGTGGCAAACAGCCTTTCACGAGTAAGATTTACGATGTGCAATAAGTAAATAATAACTCTAAAACTTGAACGGAAATTTTATAGAAAATGGATATTGGCATATTTGGTAGAGATTAATATATGTATGGCTTCGACACTATTTGAATGATCACCATAAAAGTTGGTACATCGAGGTTTATATCTCCTGTTAAATCGCCATCGCTAGATGGCGTTGCAGAGCGTCATCTTCTACAGTTCAATGTCACAATCGGGTGTTGCTAGTCTATGTCACGGTTTATATACAATGTTTGTGTAGTATGAATTCAAATAATATTCATTTGATTCAATTCGATTGAATTACGACTATTATTATTGTACACAAGTCGTTAACAAATACATGACGTTTTCTTACAAAAACGTACTCTTTTCAATCAACGTACAATAGGTGGCGCGCCAGACTTCAGTTATTAATGGAAAATATACAATAAGCATTGCAATGCAAGTCAGGCATTAGCTGGTCGAAAATCGTCAATTCAATACATTTACAGTTGGAAGATATTGTAAACATAATATTCGCTTATAAGCATTTCTTCATGCAAATTTTTAAATTAATTTTTATTTCGCAATGTATTGTTGGTATTATATAGATTCAATATGGATATGTTTTCTATATGGGCTTTTCAAATTAAACATGCTAAACTGCCTAATTTTTCACCTTCACTTATTGGTTTTTGTGTATTCCTACTAATTATGAAAGATATCATCAATACGGTGAAAATGTCAAGTAACAAAATACTATACACGAAGAATAAGCCCAAGTAATAAGTTCCTTTTTAAAATAGGCCATATAAATTCCAACCATGGACACAAGGAGAGGTTCCTAATATGTTATGTTTTATAAATTAGGGTCTTATTTATTTTAAATTAGTTTAAAAATTAAAATTAAAAAAAATTAAAAATTGTTTATTAAATTAAAATTAAAAATTGTTTATTTCTGTAACTTATACCTAGATACAACAGATACAGCTAGGGAGCTCCTTTTAAGTAATGGAATTAACTTGTGTTAGGAGTCCCCGCTCTTCCACAAACGGAAACAAGTACATTAAGGTAAAAACAATGAAAAAGTAACATTATTACAAATTAAGAATCGTTTAAAAAGGTAACATATAACTTCAACGTAGTTTTATTCATATAACGCGCGTGTATGTTTGCGAGTGTGTGTGTGTGTGTGTGTGTGTGTGTGTGTGTCTGATAGTCAGTTGTACTGTTAGTTTTTAAATAATTATGTAATTATTTCCATTAATTTTTCAGTTTCATAGTAATCCAATTTTTTTAACCAGTCTTTTAACGTTTTTTTGCAATTATATGTGTTCATACCATAAATGTTCACTTTACGGTTTATTTTAGTGTATAGATAAGTAGCTTGTCTTCTATATTGTTTTCTAGTAAAACTACTTTTTGCAGGGGGAAAATAAAACTACTGTTTGCTACACATACGAATATATTTATAAGTGACATATATGAATTACAATAATATTATAGTATAGAAAAAATACATTGAATTTTAACGGTTCTGTCAAAGAAGGTAGAGAAGATAAGTACAGGCCTTAGTTAATATTCATTTAAACTGTAAAGATGCGTCTTTAACAGATTTCTTGAATTTCAAATGTTGATTTTATTGAATAATATATTTTTTTAAATAAAAGGCAAATGAGATTGAATAACTAGTGCTATAATTTTTCAACTAATTAATTTTTAATACCTTAACTAGTACAAATTAAAATGCATATGTATATGTAATGTTTAATATTAAATATAGCATTTAATAATAGATAAAAAAATATATAAATTATTGATAAAGTCAAAGTAAATCTTTAAACAGTGACAAAATATTCTATAAATTATAAGACTAAAATAGAAATATTCAAAAATTAAATCAATCCGGAAAGAAAATAGTTCAGCAAAACTAATGTATTAAAAATTAATGTTTTCAGTTAAAAAAATATAATAATGTATTGTAGTTACTAAAAGAAAATATGATAAAATAATTTTTCTTATTACAATAAATGTATCTACAGATAAAATTGTTAAAAGTTATATACTATTATTGAAATTACAAAACAAACTTATTGAAATAAAAACTATACGTAAATTATGTATTTAATATTTATTAGTATGTCGTGGGGCATAAAAGATTAGAAAGATTCATAAAATCTATTCAAATTCATTGAACGTGTGAACGTATGAATGAATATTTAATTTACAAAAAGATAACAAAATTTTAAATATTATTATATTAATTAATTTTATTTAATGTTTCCAATGTGGTTTATATATTCAATAACTTTCTTGTAACTAACTTAGATACATCTTAATACAATTTGAAAGTAACTATTGTTGCAACTGTTTATTCATTTGTAACACTAAAAACGGTATTCATGTTCGTTTTATAATTATAAGTGTACAAGAAACTGTTAAATGCGCATCACCGATCAGTAAATATATATAATCTGATAAAATTTTATATTAACAATAGAAACATACATTTTAATATATCTACTAACATACAAGCGGTCAAAGTGAGGCAAGTGAACATATGTATGCCGTTAAAAACTATGTCACTCACTATAATAATGCACAAACTACGATGCAAATACAGATAATGACAAAACACCAATCACATGAAACGTCGAATCGATAATGGAATCAAAACATTGACATAAAATGCGAATAGTCAATTCAATCATTTCGAAACGATGTATACAATAATTTTTAGATCTTAAAACATAAATAAACTCTCAAAAAATATTATACAAAATAGACTCACTCTCGTCAACGCTTCGTAATCTGTTACAATTAAACCATAGATTAAAAAAAAAAAATTGAAAGTGAGCCTCTTAACACACTCTGATAACAGCTTGTAACACTTGTTGTTCCTAATACTCCTCCACCATTCCCTTTATTATCACTAGAAGATGCATAAGTACAACAATTTTGATCTAATTCTAGGCAATTCGGTTAGCTATATCCATTAATACTCGCGCAGTGACAACGTTACACTTGTATGAATCCCTCGAAGAAATTTTTAATGAAAAAACTTAACTACAGAAACTTTTTGATAATTTTATTGTCATTTGTTAATACAATAAGATAATTTTAAAATGATACAACATGTAGTATAATTTCTGTTTCAAAATTTCTTCAAAGGTTTTTTCAGGTATTTTTCGTGAAATGTTGAAAAGAAAATCTGTAAATATATTTATTTGTAATATAGCAACATTGTCATGGCGATGCATAATGAATAGTACAACAAAGGGCATATGCTTATAATCATAAGCATTAAAGTTCGTCATTGAAATACAATAAAATTCATTACTAATTATTTTAGGTGGGTTAAAAAATTTTCATGCCCTTCGTCTATTGGAAAAATCAGTTAGCCAACTAACGTTTATTTAGCTGCAAATAAACGACTTCACCTATAAATGATGCTCAGTGGATGATCGGTCAAACATGCCTGCTATCTTCTTCTTTCAAATGTCAAATAAATGATGACGGAAAGAGAGCTGACTGTGTTTAACTAAAAACACAAAGGACGTTTATAAGTAAAACCAAAAATGTCAACACGATCAATTACTTTGCTATAGAAAACTTATTTATTTTAAACGAAAACGACCTCATAAATGTTATATTCTGTTAACTGATTTTTCCAAAAACTCTTCTTTCACAATGTTTAAAAAAAATTAGCCGAACCGAATCATGTTGTTTCACAGCCTTGTTTGAAGTCTTTGTTGTTAAGTCTCTGCCATATTTGGAATCGAGGTGAGTACGCAAAACTATCAC
The DNA here is from genome assembly GCA_905147175.2 of Nymphalis urticae. Lineage (NCBI taxonomy): Eukaryota > Metazoa > Arthropoda > Insecta > Lepidoptera > Nymphalidae > Nymphalis > Nymphalis urticae. Next base: position 3,156,672 of record LR990008.1, read on the forward strand.
ATCTTTGGTGTTTATCGATTAACATTAATAATAGAGATGCGTACCGTCTTCAAAACAATGACGATATAACAAAAAAAAAAAATTTTAAAGCTGACTTTTTGGCAGAGACGAAATTATTAAAACAAGAGGCGGGAATGATTTTCCTTTGTTAATGTTCTTAAAATACGGTTGTCGTTTGTATTTCTATCACATTTCATTATATATATGTCAGTTGTCAATTATGGTTGTCAAAACAAAAGTGGTACGGGTTTGATAAAGAAACAGAGAGACTTTTTTCCTATTTAAATTATGGCTATTTTAAATAGGTAAATATATGTATTTCTTTTATGTAAGGCTTTCATTTAACTCCTATTTTAATAATATAGTTTTGATATTTGATATTTTTTATATTACACAGAGTATAGTTATAAATATTTTTGTACGCTATCCACTTTTGCAATGACCACCATCGTTGTTCTTAATATTATTTTTGTAATACGTATTACGTTCTTATTTGATCTAAGCCTCTTCTATTTGTTCTCAGTCTCAGGGAATGTATGTTCGTAAGTCTCTTCGTTGCCTTACAATATATGTTCTTCGCATCGAACTCTTTATAAATGTCTTAAAAAATATTTGAAGAAACCATTGCTTTTTTTTTTTTTAATTCCAAGTAATTTAGTGAGTTTATTTATCTAAAGTACTTAGTACTATAACCTACTTGAAGCAATTTCTTTTAATACAATTAAATTGGCCTAGTAAAGTGATTTTCGATTACAAATAATTATTTAGCACAATTTAATATTACAAGAATCGAAGATAATGTACGAATATAATTTTTTTTTTTGTACATTATAGTAAAAGGCGTACTTTTGAATAATTGGGTTTATTCATAAGATCACAATGTTTGTGCGTGACTATGATTTATATATTTATTATCATTTTTTGCACTCCTTGTATTGTTATTGAGGAAAGCTAAAGCCGTTTCAATGTTTAGTCAGTGTATTTATAAACGCAAACGTGTAGCGCTGGGGACGGACTATATATGACTTCACTGAAATAAAACTATACCAACATCGGCTATTACATATGATTATACATAAACATATAATATACAAGGTAGTGAGTTTCGAATTTTAATCGTTCGTATGAAATAAAATGTAATTTTCATTTTGTTTTTTTCACTCTCGTGGTCGATAATGTATGTATGATAAATGCAATGTCTTTTTTTTAATTTGTTAAAAAAAAAAATCACATTGTTAACTACAAAATCGTGTTTTAGCTTAAAAGATAACACCCTATATAACATTCAAGTTCCTCGGAGAAAAAACTAGATTCATCGCAACAACAGAGTGGCACGTATGATAAAAATAACTGTATTTGATACAGTATTGAGATTATTATTCTCTTAAAGCTATAGAGATGATATAAATTATAATATGTATTTTTGTAATACTTCGTTACATTTTGTGCAAATCGATCTTTAATACCGCAGGTAAACGCGTTGTTTTATATAATATATGTACAAATGTCCCACGGTCTGACTAGATGTTGCGAATTTTTACTTTATCACCACGCCAAGTTACAAATTACAGTTTATATCATTTTAAAACCGATACGAGAGCCTTATTTATTCGGACTTGCGTCAATCAAATTAGTGAACATTAAAAAAAAAAAAAGATTCACCTACGAGTAATAAAAACTGGCGCGAACTATCTGTCAATGTTGATGTAATCGTAAGATTATGTTGAAACTTTTTTAATGATAAAAAAATGACAATGGCAAAGACTAATACGACAAGATGCTATGAAAAAGAGACCAAAACAAAAATTCCATTTGTAATGGTCATAAAAATAAAAACTACAAGACTGAATAATTTACTATTGAAATTTGTAGTTTAATGAGTCTAAGTCTATTTTTTAATCTCTGAATACAAAATACTGTTGGCTTTATTTTATTTACCAAATTAAGTCTATTATTTTTGCATCGTGTTATTTTATCGCATATATTTGCATTAAAGATAATGTCAGTTGAACCGTTTAATACAACCCTTGGCGTGGGAATACTAACTTTTTAATTTTTTATCATGACTTTCAACTACGATAAATTCGTATTTTTGAGAGATGCTGCCAGTAAACATATCATTCGGCGTTTCTCAATTAATTTTTTATACATATTAGAAATTACTAGGAAACTCTATTTTTTTCGAAGTTTTATTATTTAATCTGTATTCATAAGCCTGTATAACTAATTTCTTTGCTACCGTTGATATGATAAAAGGTTAAGATAGCTCTTTACATCGTTCATTAATGATAGAACTTTTTGGTCACAATAATAAATCTATTAATGTTCTACCATAGACAAATTTATGACCACAGATTAAATATATATTTATACATATACACTCTGTTAGTAATTTGGTGAAAATTGACTTTTACTATGACTTTTGAATGTCATTATTATTTAGATTTATGATACATATAGGATACAATTTTCACAGATTTTTTTTAACTTTTTTCTTCTAAGTTTGAAAAACTTAAAGCTATTTACAAGCGTAAAACATCTATGAAGGTATCGCGTTTTCACTAAGTGCACGTTTAATTAATATAAACTTCATTAGGTCACCAGTAAATTCTAGATAAAGGAACTTTTGCTAATTAAATATTTTAATAATAGTTATGAGGAAATGTAATTTAAAAAAAAATACAACGCGAATATTTGTGAAGAAGTCGTTTAGGCCTACAGATATCGTTTTTTTGTTTTTTTTATTATTACATACCTCAAAAGAATATTTTAAGAGAAATTATTTAGAAACGATAGGACAGAAGTAATCGACATATTTCTAACGATATAATTCTTATATCTAAATATTTTACTTAACAATGAATTTAGATTTGAGAACCCGAAACCAATTTTAGATTCAATCAACAATATCTTTTTAATATTGATGTTTTAAAATGGCATAATCAATACTGGTCGTTACGACAAGAAAACTGGTATAAATTTTTATATATAAAAAAAAAAAAACATTCGTATATCCGAGCTCAGTACAAAACAACATTATGTATCTTGGATCTTACACTCCGCAGCTGTAAAATAAATCTTAGTAAATCAATCTTTCTTTATCATGCAATTCTTTTAATACATGAATATCAAAAAGATACCTAAAATTACAAGTTGTAAACATTTGCGACAATTGTCGTTTAAAGAAAAGCCTTCGCGGCCTATAAATATGACACCAATTTCAAAAACATTCCAGTAAGTCTCACAGACCCGAGTGAATATTATATATTAAAGATCTTACTACAGTCCGTCGCTGGTAACCGTTGATGACCTGCATGACTCTTGAGACGACTCTTGAGATCATTATCGAAATTCATCCTAAAACCTGTGTAGAAAAAAAAATGAATAAGAATATAATTTGATTTATAAGGGGGCACATGTATTAGAAAATTTTCAAATTAATAATTGATCTATTAAGTGGAGATTTTCCAAACAAGTACCAATATAATAACAAGTACCGGTGCGCGGGGGGAGGGAGGGGACACTCACGTGCGCACGGCGGGGCGCAGGCTCTCCCGCAGCACGTAGTCGATGCGGTGCGCGGGGGAGGGAGGGGACACTCACGTGCGCACGGCGGGGCGCAGGCTCTCCCGCAGCACGTAGTCGATGCGGGGCGCGGGGGAGGGAGGGGACACTCACGTGCGCACGGCGGGGCGCAGGCTCTCCCGCAGCACGTAGTCGATGCGGTGCGCGGGGGAGGGAGGGGACACTCACGTGCGCACGGCGGGGCGCAGGCTCTCCCGCAGCACGTAGTCGATGCGGTGCGCGGGGGAGGGGGGACACTCACGTGCGCACGGCGGAGCGCAGGCTCTCCCGCAGCACGTAGTCGATGCGGTGCGCGGGGGAGGGAGGGGACACTCACGTGCGCACGGCGGGGCGCAGGCTCTCCCGCAGCACGTAGTCGATGCGGTGCGCGGGGGAGGGAGGGGACACTCACGTGCGCACGGCGGGGCGCAGGCTCTCCCGCAGCACGTAGTCGATGCGGTGCGCGGGGGAGGGAGGGGACACTCACGTGCGCACGGCGGGGCGCAGGCTCTCCCGCAGCACGTAGTCGATGCGGTGCGCGGGGGAGGGAGGGGACACTCACGTGCGCACGGCGGGGCGCAGGCTCTCCCGCAGCACGTAGTCGATGCGGTGCGCGGGGGAGGGAGGGGACACTCACGTGCGCACGGCGGGGCGCAGGCTCTCCCGCAGCACGTAGTCGATGCGGTGCGCGGGGGAGGGAGGGGACACTCACGTGCGCACGGCGGGGCGCAGGCTCTCCCGCAGCACGTAGTCGATGCGGTGCGCGGGGGAGGGAGGGGACACTCACGTGCGCACGGCGGGGCGCAGGCTCTCCCGCAGCACGTAGTCGATGCGGTGCGCGGGGGAGGGAGGGGACACTCACGTGCGCACGGCGGGGCGCAGGCTCTCCCGCAGCACGTAGTCGATGCGGTGCGCGGGGGAGGGAGGGGACACTCACGTGCGCACGGCGGGGCGCAGGCTCTCCCGCAGCACGTAGTCGATGCGGTGCGCGGGGGAGGGAGGGGACACTCACGTGCGCACGGCGGGGCGCAGGCTCTCCCGCAGCACGTAGTCGATGCGGTGCGCGACGGTGGCCCGCGGGCGCAGGGCGGGGTGGAGGCGCTCCCACAGCGCGGGCACCCACTCGAACTCCGTGTACGAGTTCACTTGCTGCGGGCGATTATTATAGTATATAGAGTACGACACCGACAGTAACATTCCGAGAACGTCTCTGGGGCCTTAAATAAAATACGCGACCTTCGCTTACGTTCCAAGTATTCTATCCGTTGTGCCATTTATTCTGCATATCGAGCAAGGTGTTACAATTACTTTATTGGCTCAGTGTGTTTTACTCACTTGTATATATTCAGGATCGAGGACCTTCTGCGTGTCGGTGGCCAGCACCCGTACCATGTGATCGCTGCGTGTGGCTGTAGTGAAGCGACTTTGTCTATCGTATATGGCAGATATTTCCAGATCCTGTAGCGACCTACGGAGGCGAACTATGCCTAGGAGATCGTATTGCCACACCCAGTAACCTGAAAATACATTTATGTGTCCAGTACTTAACAATACATAAAAATGTTTAATAATTGACAGGCCGCTTGGCGTGGTTGGTAGATACTTGCCCACCCAGGACAGACATTTGTGTGCATGTCTGTTTGTTCTGAGTCTGGGTGTAATTATTTATATAAGTATATATTTACAAAAGAAAAATAGTATATGCAGTATATCAGTTGTCTGGTTTCCATAGTACAAGCTCTGCTTAGTTTGGGACCAGATGGGCGTGTGTGAATAATGTCCCAAGATATTATTATTATTAATGTAAATTCGTTTCAATTTCGCTTTTTATATTCAAGCAAAAGTACACAATATTTGTTTAAGTAGTGAAAATATCAATAAAATGATTAATTGATAGTTTCCTGGTAAGTCTAATTTTACGATTTCTCATTAAAAACTTAGTGACTTCACTCACCGTGTATGACAAGTCTTTTTAACTGAGTGCACTGCCAGCATAATAATATAATCGGATTCACGTTAGACATCGTAAACTGAAATAAACAAAATACAGAAAATCATTTATTCCGTTATTACTTTCTTCAATGTTTATATCTAACTATGCTACTTCTACTACCATGTAAAACAGTGTTTAATGGCGTATATTACCACTCGCTAGCGATAGATGGCGTTAATTAAAGCTGTCACATTTTTGAATCGCGCTGTCTAGATTCGCTACTGAGTATATATAGTGTAGGAAGTGATTATCTTAAAATGATCAAACAAATTACAGTTGTGTGAACATTGGAAAGTTATTCCTTGGTTTCATTAACCGTTTGATCCCGCGAAATTAGTTTGGCGTAGACGCGTTTTTTGTTTTTAACGCAAACTAATATTTATCCGATTTCAGATTTACAAATCGTTTTCAAAATCCGATTTCGGTAGCGCCTATAGCCTCACCAAATCGCTTGCGCTCAGGCAAATATATATCTTTAAGTACTTAATAGTAAGGTCGATGATTGTGTAATAGATTTCCGTAGCAGAATCAACAAATCGAAATCCGAATCGCAAAATTCGCGCTATCCTTTTTATTCCGTTTTATTCCAATTGGTTAGAAGGGGAGAAAGCGAATTTCGTAGTAAGCAACGATCAGTTTGCATTTGGATACGAGACACAATTCGTTTGGTGATATCCAGTGATTTTATTTGTCGATTCGAAATCTTTTAGTGGTGTCGATCTATAGACCGTTGGCGTTTGGTTCGGCTAGGTCGATTTTTGAAATCGGATTTCAAGTTTGTGAAATCGATACGAACCGATTTGTGTTTGAAATCGGATTTTGAATTCGTTTGGATATATCGGACGCATGCCTAATTTGGCGTGAACAAACAGTAAAACATTTAATAAATGTACTAAAATTTTGTCATGAAAAACATTTTCCTGAATCGCACTATCGTTTGGTTCGCCTCAATATATATAATCTCTACTTTTAAAATATAGAAATGGCATTTTAGTAACTTATTGATTTTTCAATTATCAAGTACCAATTTCAGTACCGAGTCTTTTGTATCGTGAGTGTCCACACCATGTAGATATACTATATATAAATTAATTTAATATAATAAGCTTAATTTTTTTAGTGGGAATTTAAAAAGGCAACAATAAAAACTGATTCACATACACACTACTGTACTCATATTCACACAGTTGCCCTCACACATACACAAGTCCTAACACCATAAACATGATACCTCAGTGGGTTCCCGGTGATGTTTGATAATCCTGCCGCACACGTCGACAGTGTTACCCGGCGAATCGATCCAAACGAATTCGCGTATCGTCTCCTTGTACATAAGTACGACGCGTTGCAGGATACCCACGTGTAGCTGCCGAATAAAATTATATATAGAGACTGGGGGTCTTGCTAAATCCACTTCAAGTGATTATGATGATTAAAATACGGACCGAGGATATTGTATTTATTTGCGACGTAATGCTATGCTTTCCGGACAATTTGATCCTTTAGTAAATGCTGAAAACTCTAGTGCGAAGAAATCAGCCCCCATAAGGAGGCGTTTGAATCGCTTACTTAAAAAAATAGTCATAGCTCGATAATATTCCGGTTTTTAAGCCATCGTCGCTTTAACGCCATTTAATTTTGTCTCGGACACAAACCAGCCATGATTTACAGCGACCAAAAAAACACATTTTATAGTCATTACCGACGTTGATCACATTTTTATCAAGTATTCAGTTGTTACACATAAAGAACTAACAAACACTAATATCACTAATTCTCAAACAGAAGAAGAAAATGAGGGATTGGATATTATGTGAATAGTAAGATAATGAAATAAATAGTAGTAGTAAGTTAATTAAATAAGAATGTAAATTGTCAAATTACTTTGTTGATGTTGAAGATTTAACACTAACTCTGTAATATTGGTTGGCTTGATAAAATCCATCAAAGGAACTTACAGAATCCATTTCGATAGAACTTAGCCACTCACCGTTTCACAGAACAAAACCTTCAACGAGAACAATGGTAAGCCCTCGATGAATACTTCCTCGATCACCATGTTCATCATGCAGTGTGGGACTGTTATCTGTGAACGAACCATATATATATATAGCAACAGCACACAACGTGATTGACATCTTGGGACGTACTAGCCGGTTGTCGGACGTCAAGTTATAAAAATATAAGACGGCTGCCTGTTTTATTGTACAGCGGAATAATGGAAATATAAAATATAATGGTGTATCTTTCAGTAGCGCGTGTGATCGTTTGTCTAGCGACTCCCTTGGTCTCTTGGTCACTCGCTCTCAGGACAGCGCCAGCGCCGGACGTGCGCACTGACTGATTTCATAAAATCAACATATTGGACGACAATGGCGGCCATTAAAATGGCAATCCATTTGAATCAGCGAAATATATTGTATATAGACAGGTACACTATTTACTTGCTCATTATGTTATTAAAATCGAGAGGCGTTTGAAAATAAATTAGAAAGTTTGAAAAGATCTATTATTATTATTTTATTTAGATTTTGCTAATCGATATGTAACATATTATTTTATATCGCCGATTTGCGTGGTTGGTAGACACTTGCCTTTCACGCCGAAGGTTGTGAGTTCGGTTCCCACACAGGACAGACATTTGTGTGCATGAACATGTCTGTTTGTCCCGAGTCTGGGTGTAATTATCTATATTAGTATGTATTTACAAAATAAAAGTAGTATATGTAGTATGTCAGTTGTCTGGTTTCCATAGTACGAACTCTGCTTAATTTGGAATCAGATGGCCGTGTGTGAATAACGTCCCAGGATATTATCATTATAGATGGCTCTAGTGGCGCATTCTCTATGAAAAGTTAATATTTCTTACAGAGCCAATGTATAGGAGCTGTCGTGACCACTTCTCATCGTATTGGTCAATCGCCAGTCTGCCTACCTGTTTTAAATTAATTAATTAAAGTATACTTACAACGATCAAGGTCACACGCAAGTTACGGTTCGCGTAGTTCCAATCCACTAGTGGGAGATTGACGGGCCGCTTTTGTCCGATTGTCAACGTGAGGTCGGTTATATGACCCATAAGACTGAGAGTCTGCAGTGTTTGTGTACTCATCAGGTCAAAATCGAAGATTAGTTGCTGAAAAATTCAACATAAAACAAAATTAGATGTAAACCTTTGTTATCCAATAACTTTTTTTTTAAATACATGTTAACCATCGCTTCCATCGCCAATACGACACCAACTTTGGGAACTAAGATGTTATGTCCCTTGTGCTTTTAATTACACTGGCTCACTCACTCTTCAAACCGGAACACATAAATACCAAGTACTGCTGTTTTACAGTAGAATATCTGATGATTGGGTAGGACCTACCGAGACGAGCTTGCATATCCCTACCGCCTAAGTTTAGGTCCTAGTTAGTATCTGATATAAGCACATATGCAGATTATATGCATAATCGGTTCTCAATACCTGTGACAATCTTAAGGCGTGGATATTCATTTAGTTTTCACCACTATACAGAATGGTAACAAAATCTTACTGATCGTGTCGGATTGCTGTCCCATCGGATTATGAGAGTGAGAGGCAGACTTGAGCATCACAGACTATAACATATCCTGCACAGTTAGCTAATCTCTCTTAAGAATGACCGCCGCAGCAGAAATCAGTCTCCTGACATGATATAGTCGCAGGATACATATTCATACATTATTCTTCTAAAACGCTAGTTAAATGTAAATGAAAGGTTTTTATTGGCATTTTGATTTTCCTTTCAAAATATATATTAAGTTTTTAGAAAATAGGATATGCATATATACCTATATGATACAAGAACATGAAATTAACGCGTCAGTACAATTCCGTCAATTTAAAGCCAGCGAAACTGCGAATAACACCATATATATTACAAAAACCTTCTCCGAAGTGCGCGACATCCTTTAATACAATGTTATGTATTAGAGGATATCTGAGGATGGATTTAGAAGTTTTTTTCAGTTTTCAGGCATTCCAAAAAAAAACACCTAACTTACTAGTACAGATTATTTCATAAACAGAAAAAAATACTGTTGCTCTAAGTAGTGTTCTGTGATGCACAGTTGATTACAAAGTTACCGCATAACTCTACATAATTGCGCGATAGTCGGTTAAATACTCACTCGTAATGAGGAGAAGGCCATCAAACCAGCGTTGCAATGCGAAAAAACTGTATCGAAGGGTGAAACGGCGCTGAATGTAAGCGGTCTCGAATAATACTCCACATATTTATGCTGAAATAATATATTTGATTATATTTTCATAAATAATAATTATTAATAAAGTTACTTTGTTTTTTTTTTTATAGAATAGAAAGGTGGACGAGCATATGGGCCATCTGATGGTAAGTGGTCACCAAACGCCCTTAGACATTGGCACTGTACGAAATGTTAGCCATCGCTTACATCGCCAATGCGCCACCAACCTTGGGACCTAAGATTTTATGTCCCTTGTGCCTGTAACACTCCGATCTCTATCCTTACTACTACCTACCTTTATAAACGAGTATGAAAAGTTTCATGATGATCGGATCAGCAGTTAAGACGTAAAAACGAAATAAATAAATTAACAACGAAACTCACTCTGGCATTTGGCTATAATATTAATAAGGATTTTGTGAGTAACGACTCTTAGTCGTAGTTACAATAATAGAATGCTTTCTATAGATTGATACGCCCAAAGTTATTAGGTTAGATTAAATAAACATGTTTAACAAGCAATTTAGATTTTATTATTGATGATTTATTGCATAATTTTAAAATAAATGATTTGTACGAAGACAGCCAAATCAGTCATCTATTCCTGGCAACATCGGAACACAGAATATTGTCACATCAATAACGTTGCAACAATATAATTTAACTGATTTATATAAATAAATGATAACATATAATTGAAACAAAAAAAAATAACAACGTAATTAATTTAAAAACATCACAATTACATTAATAACAGTGTCTAATTTTAAGACAACAATAAGAGCCAAACCTTCTCCTCAAAAAGGGAGAGGAGGCCTTAGCCCAGCCCAACATTTTCAGGCTGTTACTGTAATTAATTTAATGATTCTTCTGGATAAATTCTACATTGCTTGCTAGCTACAATTTTATTTATATTATATTATATTATATATATTGTATATTATATTTGATAGAACTCACAGTGTATCTGTCGTTTTCATTCTTCACCGGTGCCATGGTACAACCCAATAAACTGAATCTCTGTAGACAGTGAGAATTCTTAAACATTAAACTCTCGGTGATGATTCTGAAAATAATAATTAATAATTAAATGATGGATTTAGAAAATAAAAATATTTTTTTTTCACACGGCCGTCTATTGCTAAGGTAGGCAATATATTCTAAATAAATGTATAAATACATAATACACCCAGACTTGGGGAATCTAACCCCGGAGCGGAAGGCAGGGTCATTGCCAACTGCGCCAAATGGCCAGCGATAAAATATTAATAATCTCACCGATTTAGTTTGGACGCTGATATAATGTTCTTCTGTTGAAGGTAAACGGGTCCTATAAATACTAATTCTTGCAAGTTCAGCGTGTCAAAGAATCTGAAAAGATATTGATTAATTGTAAGATTTTTTATAAATATTAGTAATAAGAATAATGGAGAGGAGATTCCATTTAAATATTGACGGGATTAGTTTTGTTTCAAAATCTGCGAATAAATAAAAAATAAATATTTATTCGTATAGATATTACGGCAGACTGACAAATGTCCCTACGACCCTGAGCTATTGAAAAAAAATATTAACTATCTCTTATGTCCATTATATCTGTAGTTACATTGTCTCACCCTTCAAACCGGAACACAACAAAACTAAGTATTGCTGTTTGGCGTTAAAATAAGTTATGAGTCGGTTACTACCCAGACGGGCTCGCACAACGTCCAAACCACTAAGTAAAAGTTTTTAACTTAAACGAAAGTTTTGAACGATGCATATTATAAATAATACTAATATTAAATAATCTATTTGAATGAAAGGATATCTGTCCAAACTAAACTCACAGACTGTGTGATAATATTATGCATACATATGCAAATTGAACAAATATGTCAATAATAATTAATTTAGTCATTTATATAAGACACAGTCAAGTACAATTACATCCAATTACAATTCGTACAAAGTGAAAACATTTAAATGTCGACATAACCTCGTTTTGTGTTTATAAATTTGTGTATTCATTTTCTAGTTGGATAAGTTACATATGCAAAATTAAAATGGATTCCGTAAGTTAATTTCTTTTTGCTCAAACATATTATCTATACTATAAAAATAGTAAATCTAATTAAATTAAGACACTTTAATACTAATATTAACCAATTTTTTATAATATTACACATAATTATAAAAATGAATAAAATCTCCTTGAGGTAAATAAATAAAAAAATATCAGGTATATTTTACTTTTCTACATAATCTCTTTCAATCAAAAAAGTTTCTTTACTGTCATAAAAGTCATCTACCGAGGCAATTCCCCGCGTCATCAACGTCAACTACAGTTCTACGAAAGCTCTTTTAACTACGGGAATTAGTGAAAATCACTAAAATCGCCGGAGAATATGGTGAGTGTTCAAAGATATCGAAGCAATGCGGATTGCGTAGAGCGCAACTTCCGATCAATATGCAGGAACGTTGAAGGAACAATGACGATTTTTCAGGGAATTTCCTTTAACCGCATCAAGTATTTTTGAATTAAATTTGCACAATAGTTTCCAATAATCGTCTGTTTATTGATTGATTTCATGCCAAAAGCACTGACTTCCCATAATATAATATTGGTATAGTGAGTCTTGAAGGCAGAACTTGAGCTTATAAACGTCGCCGTCTCGAGTCGCTACTCGTATAGCCTTGAATATACGGTTCTGCACTGAAGCTGTGGAGCCTTCTAATAAGGCCTTAGCTTTAATTACTTTAGACTAGGAAGACTCGAGCCTTTTAAGTTTTAACAACATTGTAATAATGCTTATATATATTTCTGATTCAACCTCGTATCAACTACTTGACGGTCAACTGAGAGAGGAGCCGAACAATTTCCTACGCGTGCCGTTATAGGATCGTTGTTTTCCGAAACATTTACAGTATACCTAACACAAGTTAAATCGGAATAGTTGAAAGCCTTAAGATAATCTTATATTTCAAAGTCCAATACCATTAAATAGATTTTATTCATAATTGTTTTGCCCTGTTTTCCCTATTTAAAATTATGTCGTGACATTTGGCCCCAAATAATTTGGGAAAACTTAATCAAATTACCTTCAAAATTTGTTGTAAAATGACAACTCAATTGGTTAATGGAATTACGATTAAAATATTCACATGAAAATTGTTGAATAAAATTATCATTACTTTAAACGCTTATTTAAATTTTATTTTAATTAAATTTTTATGTACGATAATAAAATAAACTATACATTTTACATAAGCGGTCGATACATTACAAAAGAAATACATGATTTGAATTGTTAAACGAATATCGTAAAAATTACGAAATTTTACTATAATCAACTTTCTATTGCGCAAGATAAGAATAGAAATTCCACTTAATGTAAATTTCCTTACATTACAAATATAGCAATTTATAAGTTCTATTAATAGTTTAGTTGTTTTAAAAGAACAATTTCATATCATTTGATAACGATTTTAAGGTAGGACGTATCATTATTAAGAAAAATATATAAACAGTGGTCACGTGGATCAAACACGTGACCAGGGCGTAAAGAAGTTCAGCGTTGAAGAAAGTTATAATGAAGAAACCCGAGTAATTACCAAATGACATTACGTCACACTTTACTACTACTACTCACACTGATGTATATACAATAGAGTATATACTCTGAGAATTTTAAATAACAATATAATGTTGCTAATAAATACTGACAGATAGAATTGTTTTTATATATTATGAATTTTTTATTTGAAATATTAGGTCCTTACATATTGGCGTTTTGTACGGCAGGAATATAAAGTCATTATTTTTTTTGTAAAATATATTTAATTAATCAAAGTATGCACCGTAGTTATCTATGCACTTTTGCTATCTCATAGGTAGTTCATTGATCCCTTTACTAAAAAAACCATGGGGGCGAGAAACAATTCACTTTTTGATGGCGGTTTGGACTGCCGCATCCGAGTTGAATTTTTTTCCTTGTAAGAAGGTGTCCAAATTCCGAAAAAATTGTAATCTGTTGGAGCAAGGTGCGGGGAGTACGGTGGATGTCGCAGACATTCCAATTGTAGCTCATCTAACTTAGTGGTTGTTTGTTGTGCAGTGTGTGGTCTTGCGTTGTCGTGAAGCAGCAGTGGCCTAGAGCGATTGACCGATTTCGGTTGTTTAGCAGCTAGTTCTTCCTTCATGGTTTGCAGTTGCTGACAATAGATATCTGCCGTAATCGTTTGGCCAGATTTTAGAAAGCTGTAGTGAACGACGTCGGCGCCAGTCCACCAAACACTCACAAGTAACTTTTTCTGAGTCAATTTTCGTTTAGGGCAAGATTTGGCTGGGTCTCCAGGTTTTCCCGCCATTGCGACTAGAGCTTCCGATTATCGTACAGTATCCACTTTTCATCACATGTGTTTCAATGAATCAATGATTCGATTTAAAATCCCTTCATTATTGTGTCGGTTGAGCAAAGTAAAACAGCAGTCGACGCGTGTTTGCAAGTTCGATTCACTCAATTCATGAGGTACCCCCTTCGTTGAAGTTTTTTTACTTTCGCGATTTGCTTCAAGTGGATTAATACAGTTTTGTCACTTACCCCGAAGCCTGCAGCTATCTCTGAAGTGCTTTGTGATGGATCCGCTTCCACAATAGCCTTCAATTCTTCAATTTCCACATTAGTCTCCGCTCTTTGGTCTCACGGGGTTGATTCTGAAGGTTGAAATTTCCAGAACGAAAACGTTGTAATCAAAACGTACCGTGCTTTCTTTTGCGACACCAGCGCCGTACACATCATCAATCCTTCGAGCTGTTTCTGCAGCACTGGTGCCACGGCAGAACTCGTGCTCGTAAATACACCGATATTTCATATTTTCCATCGACGCCAAAGAGAAAAATAATGAGGAAAAACCAAACGAATGACTGTTTTTAAAACTCAAATGTACCAGCTAGATGAATTTATAAATTTGAATTTGGAATTCTTAACCAGAGAAGATATTTTAGATCAAAGTGGTCAGTACGACAAAACGCTAATTTCATATGTAAGGACCTAATAATCACAATATTATTGTTGATAAATTTAATGTTTATTTATGTTGTTTTATATTTATTAATGCTTTCATTTTGTGATTCATGTAATTTATAATGTATTAATATAAATTAATTAGCGTAATTGGCATCGTCGTTCTAATAAAATATAAAAAAAACAAATAATTATGTCACAGTCAGCTAACTTTTCTGATTAAAAGTATTATAGACTAAATCAATTAAAAATACTTATTACACCTTAGATAAAATTCCTGAGTGTAACGTTTATTAAAGGTAGGTACAATAAGTAATAAGATTACAAAATAGCATCTCGATCGTACATAGGCTATCGTTATTACCGTAATTGTAGGTAATACGACAATAATACCAACAACTGTAGGGTTAAAGCATTGTACGCATCGTTGGTTACATAACAAATAATAACATAAACCGTCTCGCCGGTGTGATCGCTAGCTTATAAAGCCACATATTCAAGGTCAACGAAATGTTATTGAGTTGTTTCTGTAGCAGCTCGGAGTATGAAATTGGGAAATGTGTACACTCCCGTAACGCCTCGCTCCTGAACTCCGTCCCAATTTGTTTTTGAGAGAGAATAGGGAATACACATGTGTTAGCCGCACACACTTGTGCAATATGTTTAATAATACATATATATAAATGTATACTACACAACTAAAACATATTTTCCTTTCAAATAACCATTTCCTTGGATAATTCATCCACTCACAATTTTAAAAAAAACTTACAAATAAGAAACATTTTGTATGATGCTTTTTCACGTTTTTTATTTTCTAATTATTCAAGAAAACATGTTTGGGAGAGTGTTGTATGGGTCAATTTCCAATTATTACAGAAACACCCATACAATACATCCTGCGCAGTTGTAATCTACAATGAGAATAGCCGCCGTGGCTAAAGTCGTTCCTAGGTCATAATCAATATCACGAATCACATTCCGCGATAGTTACGTGTATCGTAAACTCCTGTTACAATTATTTTGTAACATTTAAGGCGAGTATATCCCTGATATAGTGATATAACTATATTATCGCGATGTGAAACGATATTAATTGCATTCGTTGTCGCCAGTAACTCACGGCCGTGTCATTGTTAAACTTTGTCCGTTATTGACTCATATTTCTTTTCGATTTTGTAAATATCTTCAAAAGTAATCGTTTTAAATAATAAAATACTAGGCAAATAAAGATTTTATCAAGATGCAATGAGAGATTGATACGTCACGAATAAAAACTAATTTAAATACAAATATATTTGGGGTTGCTAGAAGACTATTTATTAAAGATTAGGTATGTTTTTTTACGTGATAAATCCAATAAAATATCTTAACAATCGGCGTCTGCGCCACCTACCGTGTATAGCTAAGAACCATCCAGGTGATAGATCCAAAAAAAAACATTGCATCAAAATCGGTCAAGCCATTTAGAAAAAGAATTACGAGCAACACACGCCATAATAAACAAAGATCTATTACCCTTAGTATTATATATGGTATTATATACTATAAAAAAGCCGAGATGGCCTAGTGGTTAGAACATGTCAATGTCATAATTTGTAAATATAATTCATCTCGTGCTTGACGGTGAAGGAAAACATCGTAAGGAAATCTGTATGTGTCTAATTTCGTTGAAATTGTGCCACATGTGTATTCTACCAACCCGCATTGGAGCAGCATGGTGGTATAAGCTCCAAACCTTCTCCTCGAAAGGAAGAGGAGGCCTTAGCCCAGCAGTGGAACATTAACAGGCTATTACTGTTACTGTTATATTTGGTTGGCGACAAAAATAATAACACAATGTTATTTATATTATATATATGTTATATAGTATCTATAATTTCTATCACTAACGGACTGTATTGATTAAATTCGTCTTCAATTACGATATCGATTGCATTGCGTGATATGATTGTAACAAACGTTATTCATACATTATTGTTTTACCACGTCGTCGTCCAATACACGTTGGTCCAATGTGTTGGGCCAATCTACTAGTCGCAAATCACAATAAAAGCAAAAAGGTTGGCTTACAAATTCAGGTCCAATGTGTTGGGCCAATCTACTGGAACGCAAATCACAATAAAAGCAAATAGTACAGGTTGGCTTACTAATTCATTTGGCTGTTTGATACAGATGAATATTTTTATACGTATCACAGCCCCATGTATATCGACGCATGTTTCATTATTATGAAAATGTATCATCAAAGTAGAGTGACTAAAAATACGATAACTAGCACTGTGTTATTATGTATTCTAAATTTCATCCAAATAACGGCTAAGCTGAAAGATCATTACTACAGTAAAGGCGATTAGATTAGTCATACTGAAAATTTGAGCTGTTTGAGAGATTATACGTAATGATAATATGCTAATTACCAGTTTAAACAAGAATAAAGAGTATCAAATATTAAACGATTATTTTAATAGTTATTGTTTCTTTACACTTAGCTGAAGTGAAACTATCAATTCTAAAATAATTATTATTGGTCATGTCGTTTAGTTATGTTGGTCATGTCAATATTTAGGGTGTTATTTCGGTAAAATTCTACAACTTGTAAGATTTAATTTATAATCTATATCGCTGTAAACCAAAAACTTAAATATAATAATGCCCATTTATACAACTGCCTCTATTGAAGTATAATAAGAACCGAATATGACGCCAACCTTGTTGGCGAAGAGCGCCATAATCCAATGAAATGTTTAAGATAATATTAAACGACCAATGCATGCCACCAATGTCAAAAACAGACAAATCGGACCTGTACACATATTTACACGTTCGCCAATGCATTGGCTGCCCTCGTTGGCCCAACATGTACTGCAGACCTTACATATTTTATCAAAAGGTATAACGATTTAACGTTACGTATTTGTATTTAATTAGATTTATTCCGTACTACTGGGGGTTTATTTCCGTAAATTTCACTCGATTTGCACCTAATTGGGTTAATGTACATTACTAGACTGCCAAAATAACAAGAATATAACGGTCTTAGCGTTACGTACGTACACATCGAAATTCGTATAGAAAATTGTCGTACATTTTACAATACAGTAATGTTAATGTTCTGTTAATGTTCCACTGCTGAGCTAAGGCCTCCTCTCCCTTTTATTATATTGGAGCTTATTCCACCACGCTGCTCCAATGCGGGTTTGGTAGAATACACATGTGGCATAATTTCAATGTAATTAGACACTATATCATTGTTATATTTATATTAGTAATATTTATAATGGATCTATATATGTACATATTTTTATATATTATACTGTTAAATTCATCCATATACTACTAAAGATTTCCAGTCTCTTCCACGTGATGCAGACGACGTTATGCTCTTAATCAATGGACATAAGGACTGGAGAACATTAGCTTCCGCATTAATCGTAGTAAAATAGAATACATGAACTGAAAATATTGAAACTGTAGTATAAATACATCTACATCTGTGGTCAATCATAAACAGAATAGTGCCCATAACTTACACTGATATAAATTTAGAAGTCGAAGTGTTCACGTAGAATGGTTATTATAGAGAACAATGTCAGGTACTGGGAAGGTATCACCCACCCATTAGATATGATACCGCTAAACGATACTTATCGTTAGTATTGTGTTCCGGTTTGAAAGGTGAGTAAGACATAACATCTTCGTTCCCAATGTCAGTGGCGCATTGGCGATACAATAACATTTTTTTTATAGAATAGGAAGGCGGAAGGAAGGAATAAATTATATGGCAATACAATAACATTTTTTTTATAGAATAGGAAGGCGGACGAGCATATGGGCCACCTGATGGTAAGTGGTCACCAAACGCCCTTAGATATTGGCACTGTAAGAAATGTTACCCATCGCTTACATCGCCAATGCGCCACCAACCTTGGAAACTAAGATATTATGTCCCTTGTGCCTGTAATTACACTGGCTCACTCACTCTTCAAACCGGAACACAACAATACTAAGTACTGCTATTTTGCGGTAGAAGATCTGATGAGTGGGTGGTACTTACCCAGACGAGCTTGCACGAAGCCCTACCACCAGTAGATCTAAGAAATTGTTAATATTTATTTGGGAATACAATAACACTTATTTTAAGAGCAAACTGATATATAAGCGGTATACATATATTTAATAATGTAACGTTTGAAATACATAATACATTAGAGCGACTTTATTTTATTTTCAAATGCAAAACACCAGCTCTAGTCTGCTTATTGCAAATTGTAATGTGTGTAATCTTATTAGGCTAATTCATATTACATAACACGCGTCATTACATGAATGGCAATATTCATTTTAAGTAGATTTATCACTTTGTCGTCAACACCTCAGATATTCGTGGAACTTCGTTGAAACTATAATTATATTAAATGTTAAAATTCTATTGAAATTTTATAATCTATGATCGATTTTTATTCTGTCAAAATTCAACACAGATTAAATATTAAATTAATATCGAAGTAACAAAACAATCATGGAAATTCAAAAAATTACTATTTTTTTCATTCAAGTTCAGAACATTTATTTTTTACCGGCAACTTTAGCAACTATACTAATTCTTTTATTTACCGTTTTATACATAACGTAAATATTTTTGAAAATTTGAGAACCGTATAAGTCAAAAATTCACTACCTTTGCTCGAATATTAAGCAAAGTAAGTTGATATTTTGCATTTGCACCCGGTGTCCTATAATGTCAACAGTTTTGTTCTACAATTCTGTATACAGTTACATCAACAATATTGTTTACATAATACCGAATCCGAAATTATGTTTACATTTGAAGCAAATCAATTATGGAATTCATCAGATAAGCAATCATATTTTAAACGTATATTTTTTAAAATTTGAAATATTATTCTATAAGGAATATAATATGATTTTATAAATCCGTGATAGTCAAACAGAATTTGTAGACATCGTTAACGTTAATACTGAAATCTAGGAAATAATTCAATCGTTAATGAGTTTACCAAGTGACTGTATTAATAGTTCAAAATATTCCTAAAAAACATTACGTAGCGAGAAATATTCCGAAATATGCATATTATTCATTCGGCGTCCATTTTCAATGGAGACTGGCCAACGAGTGATATTATACTACAGCTGTGTGATTGTGTACGTAAATACAGACGCTCTATATATTTTTTTCGCCGGAAAAGGGACGCTCTCTTCCCTCCTATAGGGGCAGGATCAAAGGGTTTATCATACAAGTCGTAGAGACCTCATTATATGTAGCCGTATAATTTATCGTTAGAACAACGACAAAAGTATTACAGTCAAATAAGCTATATCAGTTTACCTACATATACAAAAGTGATCAGTGTAAAATTCGTAATATTGAGTTAAAAATAGAGAGAAAAAAGAATCAATATGACTCATATTATAATGTCGTACACTTTATTACATGTCTATGTTTTTTTTTTACAGTTAATAGGCAAGCGCTTGACCGTTGACTTGCCTGATCTTAAGCATAGTCACGGTCTAGGATGGAGCACGCCTGCCCAGAAGGAACCCGTTTACCCTGGATTTGAACACACCTACATTGTAACTAACAGGAAATATGGATGGATGGAGGATGTGTAAATCATGCGGATGTATTAAGCTGGAAGTTGAAACACCTTCAAGGTACCGACATTTCCTAGACATAAACATCTGAGGTTTCAAATTATAAGCAATGTGATATGAACTCCCATTGTTTTGGTTATTGTTTCAAGGTATAATAATTAAAAATGCTTTCAAGAAACTAATATTTGTTATGACAGCAGGCCTTTGCACAGTGTACCATGGGTCATGGGTACACACTCACCAGCTACTCCAATATGACTACCAAGTATTAGTATTCTAATTTGAATGGTAAGCCATTGTAATTATAGGTACAAGACACAAAAAGCCATCATAATGGAATCTTTATTTTACTTAATTTATTTATCCAATATCATAAATAATTTTTAATTTTATTTTTATCTTATCTTTCAAAAAAAAATTTATTTAACTTTAATATACCATTGCATAAAAATTGTTAGTAAAATAGTTTTTTGTTCAATATCGATTATAATAATACTTTCTGTTTACTGCCATGGTGAATTGAGGAAGTAATCCATGGCAATTCAACATTCATATCATGTCAAGAATGCAATAAATGAGGTTTTCAATAAATAGGTTTGAAGATGTCGTACCATATAAAAATAAATATATTTTCAAAATATCAGTAATATATTGTACAGATGTCACAAATATTAATTATTATTATTCAAATAAAAGAATACTCACTGCGGTAAGACAAAATTCATAAAGTTCTCCAAATCCTTGTTGTCGCTATCAATGATAACGTGGAGTCTTCTAGTGTACTTCTTGAACAGCCTCGTAACAAAGAGGTTTCTTTCAAGGGTTTTCACATTCAACTTGAGTAATTCTCTGTTATGGAATAAATAACAACATATAATAAATAATGTCATTTAAAAATAAAATTTTTATGTTTATTACAGATTAAAATGTTTGATTTTAAGTTTACATTACAACTGCCATTGATTGAACATAGAATCTAGGTTGTTTCCTAGTAATGCAATGTTGAAACCCCATAAGAATTAAGTTTGTACTTAAGGACTCATTCGATAGGACAATAAAATATGTTTATTGCACTTTGAAGATGTTTTCCGTTACTTTTCACCACAAAAATATTCACTTTGATTGAAAAAAGAAAATGACACAAGTTTAGGAAATTAATTGTGATAAGGGAGTTTCGATTGAATTTATATAATAAATAAAAATATGTTAATATGTACACGCTAAATAAAATGTGGTATGAAAGTCTTTAGGTAAATGGTACTACTAGTGACTAGAATAATGTCCATGAAAAGAATAAAAAAATACTAGAACTAAATTAAGATAAGTATCAGATCAATATCTATTTATAATGTAAATTATAAAGGTATGCAAATATACAGATAAAAATATGTGGAGTAATTATATTTGAACCACATTTTTTATAAAAAAAATAAAAACAAATTTAATTATGCTTTCTATACTTACTTCTGACCCTCATATAGTAAAATGGCACTACGCCAGTGACGGCAAGTGGACAATGCAGCGAGAGCATCCTCTGTACTCAAATGATCTAATACGCATCTCAGTGAGAGGAGAGGCAGGCTGCCCCATTCTGCAGCCATCTATTATCAAAATTAATTGTTAAAGCACAATGCCATAAATACTATCTACAAACAGATTGATTATTGTTCATGGCAATTTTAGATGAAATCATTACAATGAATAAATGTCGTTCTTTGATATTTTTCTCTGATCAATAAATTGATATAGATATATATAAATTTTACTTTAGTACTGATTAATAACAAACTTCGTTATATGTTTCCATATATTTATATATGTTTAAGATACATCAATTACTTAACGTACGTGAAATATAAATCAATATTTAATACGCATAGATAAAATGTTGACCTTCAGTTTGCAGTCAAGCTTAAAATAATTATTGAAAGCTGAAAACATGAAAAACAAAAAGAACCACTTAATCAGCTGTTTAGCATAAGGTGTGACGACGTAACAGCTGTTTTTGAGAAAGTAGGCTGTTTATAACAAACTGCGTAAATAATTATTACTTGTATAGAATTAAACCACACCTATATACAGAACACAATAAATCAGATTTGTTAAAACAAAAAAGTCGAAAACATGATGATTTATACTATTTCCATATTTATTTAAGGTAAAAACAAAGAAAGGTCATTTAATAAAGATACATACCTTCAGATATGTCGTATTTTCTGACGATACTATACTATATTAGTTAGTGTATTTTATTATGAATACTTTTAAAAAACAGGTCTCGTAAGGAAAAAGAGTACAATTTTATTTAAACGCCCATTGTCAATGGTATTATTGTAAAAACCGAAATCACTCGTTGCAAACACAGATTACTGGACACTTACTGAATGAGAAAACTACGTTTTACAAAAAGTGAAAACTAACTTCAAGTTGTTAACCATAGAGTATAAGTATAGGCAGTAGGGGAAACGTAGACAGAGAAACAAATAGACCAAGGGGCCGTGAAGCCGCGATTGAGACAGAGATAGTTTGTCAATGTGTGCGTATAATGTTGTCATAGTAACTGCATTCCCTGTTGTGGGAGATAAATAATTTTCAGGATTTAATTAAAACAAAATGAGGTTATCCAATTTTACTTTTTAATACTTATTATATATTTTTTTAATTAAAATATTTTTTTGTTTTCCAACTACACCGAAAAACCGTTGCGTTGTTTGTTTTTGTTTACGTTATCAATAGTTCTTCAGTATCTTTATATGGTACTGGATTAGCATTCTCCTCCGATGTTGAAATCTAAAACACTCAATTAAATTATTAATAAAGAATGGTTGCCACATATATTTCATTATTCAATGTTAACCTCTTGACTCGGAATCTAATAATATTATAAAGTCATGTTAAATAATGTTGTCGTTAGGAAATTATAAATAGGAGAACGATTAAATTAAAATAATATATATACATATAACGAAGCACTTTAGGTTATTATTGGACTCCGTAATTATTTATTTACATTTTCGACAAGTCGATATTTTTTATCGAAAATCGGGACACTTTTCTAGCTGACGCTGGCAGCACTTACATGATAAATAATTATAGGTTATGAATGATAAAACCTGGAAAATCCTATTATCTTCAGGATTTTAATGCAATATAAGGTTCCGTCATGCTATGGCATAAATAAACATCACTGAGAAACTATATTTAGAGACAAAATAGTCGTACTTACGCGTGAAAATACACGCCGCCAATTTTCTTCTTGCTATCACTTTAACATGAAATAATACGACAATGCACCATTGTATAACCTTCGATATGATATAAGGATTGTTTCTCGGCCTCTACACTGGATTTGAATCGTTATCTAACATAAAAATAAGCGAAAATTGAACAAACAACACAATTAATGCACCAACTGTTAAGTTTGTTTCGCAACTGACTAGCGAAACAAACACCAAAACAGGTTACGCGATAAGGGACAAAAGATTTGATAATTCTATCTCTGTCTAAACCATAGGTAACGTAATTTTCGTTCTCTTTCTTGTGTAAGTGAAAAGGCAAACGTCATTGCGTCTATTTGTTTCTCTGTCTACGAGGGGAAATGGGGAATGCAGAATCGAGAAGAGTTGCCAGAAACACAATGATTTACTATTTATAATGAAATATAATGTAAGAAATTAACTTTGTTCTTGTGATAGTTTATGGTTGTTTAGGGTTCCAGATAAGTTATTTTGTAAAATTGTATTATAGCAGCCAGAAAAAAAAACTAAGCAATATCAATACGATAAACACATTTCATAAGAATTTAGTATAGTGTGATACAATATAAGTGAATTCTTAAACAAATCGAAAAGAGACGTTCATAAAAGTAGAATAGCAAAAATATCTGAAGATTTATTATTATCGGACCTTCATGAAGTACGTTCTTTGATAAAGTACCTAAATTACATTATTTTATTGTTAGTTATGGCAACTTAGTGACTGTACTAAACGAGCAATGGCGGCCAAAAATCAATTTTGAATTCTGACAGATGATTGTTTGTCGCAGTAATATTTAATAAAAAAATATAAAATGCTACGTTACATTATAATATTTTATGCCTAAATTGTTATGAATAAGGTGGGGGTGATATTAGTTTGTGCACATTGTTATATTTTGTGAATAAGTCATCGCATACTAGTTATTGTAATCGATGATGTAAGATCATTGAAGGTCTCTGTGCGCGTTTCATTGTTCATTAGTTTTTTCGTGTATTCGTCATGGAAGGTAACAATTGTGGAATCGGCAATCATGAGAAGGAAGATAATGAAAGTAGTTCCCATTCTACACCCCAGGAACATAAATCTTTTGCTGAATTTGCGAAAGATAAATTGGATAGCGGTAAGTTAAAAAAAGTTTTCTGAAAATATTTTTTGTTGAAAAATTGAGTAATTATTTTGTTCATTATTCATTTGTAAATAATTTTTCGATTGTATATTATAAGGATTCAGATTTATGTAAGAAATGTAAAACTTTTAGGGTCTCTTTCGTACATATTATAAAACTAACAAATTTATAGTGAATACGTAAATAACAATAATAATAATATTTTTGAATGTTTGTCTTCTATTTTGTAATGTTTTCTGTAATTACTTTAGCAATATGTTATAAAGCAAAGTTTAGATCGTTAAACTAACTTTCTTGACCCTTATTATTATATGCCTTTGCTAAATGAATACATGATTCACAATTATGATAAAAAGTAATTAAAATTAAGACTAAGGATACACATTTTTTAAAATATGTTTATAAAGATATTTCTCTATAATTTAATGAAAAAGATGCTTTCGGACTTTTTATCTTTATATCTTGAGAACTGTTATTGGTACAACTAATAATCAGTGTGAACACCTGTTACTTATACTTTATTACCAGCTGGTAGAGAACTACGCAGACGTTTGCCGATGGCGGGGCAATTGGGTGCCCATTTAATGCATCCAAGACGATTATTGCTACATTCTACACCGACACAACAAACTGATGTTGTGCTCATTTTTCCTAAAGGTAAATGTTTTTATTAAATGTAATAATATATAATAATCATGTGTTTCATCATTTATAAAGAGAGAAAAAGAAAATATATATATGTAATATAATGTATATTATACTTATATGTATAGTAATGAATTTTTCAATTTATGAAGTCATAGGTCATTTATGTTGGTGATTGTTAACACAACATAACATTTAAATGATGATTATTGGATTAACAGGACAGTGAAAATAAAAAATAGTACAGTAACAGACATAAAAATCCTACTGCCCGGCTTAAGGCCTTCTCTCCTCTTGGGAGTTAGGAGCTTATTCTGTTATTAATTATACTCAATTTTATTTTTATCCAATTAAAAAGATGAGCTTATTTTTTTATGATCTCAAAAAAAATCATATTTAAAAAAAAAAAAATACTGTCAAAAGAATTTTTATGATATCTGCAAAAATGAATTTTTTACAATTTTTTAAAGTTACGAGTTCTTAAATTATTTTCTGGAGCGACCGATCGACGCGTGACAACATACAACATACAATTTCGCCTGTATTTTTGCGTTATTCTTGATTTTATTTATATTTCGATTAGTATAAAAAAAACTTTCATACATGTATTATACAATACCATAGCATACTAATTCAACAAATTGAACTCGGGAAAAATACTTTTTCTATATATATATTAACAACAAAAACAAAAACAAGTAGAAGTATTTTCATGATGAGCATTTTAATGTAAGTACCTTAGTAGTAAAATTTGTCGTATTTATAAGTTTTTAGTTTGACGATCATACAATTTAATTTAAATTTAATTTTTGCAGGCTAGTTTTATATATTTTTATATTCGTTTAATGTAAACATAACTCAGAATGTTCGTAATACGGCCTTGATACGTTGAATACCGATAGTGTTGTCATAAGAGTTTGTATCAATGAAAAATGCATTTCAACATTAATCTTAAGTTTTTTGTAATTTTTTGTAATCTTGAAGATAATTTGTGAATAACGCCGTATCGCCAATGGTATACGTTGAAAAAATCCTTAATGACTGTGACCCATTGAAATTGATTCTTACCGTATTGTTTCTTAGAAAATCAAATATATAGTCTAATATACGACGTATGATATAAATGAAATCAAATAATTCTTTATTCAAATAGGCTTATAAGGGCATTTTTGAATTACCATGTTACAGTATTGAATTAAATGTAGTTTAGTTCCTAGTTTACCTGACCTGAAGGTCGATCGATCGGCTGAAGCAGTTGACTCTAAGTGGCCGTCTCTTGGGCTCAACTACAACAAAATTAACAGTTAGTCTCGACATAGAAAAAGCCTTTGATTTGGCAATAAATTTTGCCGTCAAGGTCATTCTGGTGTTTCACAAGGCTTTGTATTATCATCTACTCTGCTTCTTCTGCATATTAATGCCATGTGCAATTTAGCAATATTCAACGTTGGCAGACGATAGCATTGTAGACGGCCTGACGACTGATACACCGGCCGCGCTAATATTTGTCGGGAACACGTCGATGATTATAAACTTGTGTCTGAAATCACAACTGCTTATTAACCAGGCAGTCTGAGATTGGGGCCAACCAAATTTGGTACAATTCAACCCCAATACGATACAAGTTTGCGCTGTGACTTCTAAAATGTCACCTTTTGTCTTTTGTCATTTTGAGAATACCAAAACGCTGCCAAATCCAGTATCGGGACGTCAGATTCCGAGGTCTATTGGAGGGTGAAGTCAAATTAGCCTCTAGAATCTTTGTTTGCTCAACAAGGTAAGACCGTACTTCATGTCAGCTCCTCGCCTAAAATTCTACAAGGCGAAAATTCAGCCCCACATGGAGGACTGCTCTCATCTCTGGGCGGGAGATATGGCACTTTGCATCTTCTATCGCCTCTTTTATACTCTGAGGAACTGTTTAGATTAATCCCAGAATTAAGCGCTGAATTTCACCACCGTCACCGCGTCTAAATTCTAAATTCTATCCATACCATCTCGATGTTAAGAAATCCGCTACTACAGCTCTATTTTTAAAGCATTTCCTGCCTCGCACAGTGAACCATATTTCCTGGCGACTTTTTGGAACCGTTATGTCATAGGAACCTTCAAGAAAAGAGCCTACTCATTCCTTAAAGGCTAGCAAAGCACCTGCAAGTACTTCGGTGTTGCAGGTGTCTGTAGACAGTGGTAATCACTTTCCATCAGGTGAGCTTCTTGCTTGTTATATATAATGATAATTGTATGTGAATATTAATAATATAATAATAACTTTTTTATTTTCACCGAATTGTGTATGTACAATTAAAATATAGGAAATGTATATTATATTCTATATCGATATTATCATCCATCGAAAGCGGAAAGCACTAGTATCTCTACATGAAAAGTACGGACTTATTGTCGATCACAGTTATGATCAATCTGCATTAACAAAAGATTAAAATAAACAATAACAATAAGCTCACTAATATATTTCGCATGATTTGTGAAAGAATCCGCAATCGTAAGATCGACGTTCGGTAGATTGTTCGTTAGTCTACGTGAAAATACTGCTCTTAATTTAGCATAAAAAAATATTAATAATCGTTCTAATATTATAATAAATGAAAGAACGTATTGGGGGCGTCAAATTACAAAGAGGGATAAAATAAATACGAAATTATCAACGCGCGTATCGCATAAGAGTCGCCCGCAGTAACGAACCGGCGATGTGACGTCACAGTCAAAACTCGGACGGAGCAGAAATTATATGACAAGACCTGCTTATATAAAAAAAAATACATGATATAATCATATTTTTTTCACACATGTTATTATAATCATTTATTTTAGTACAAAAAAAATAACATTTTTTTTAATTTACATCTTCCTAATTGACAAATTGTCGTATGTTTATTGAAACAATCAGTTCTATTATGCATATAAGTATATTTACATGTGTCAGTCTAAAAATTAAACAATTTGTTTTTTATTTGTCTAACAAACGTCGAAAAGATTATTAAGAAACAAAAGCCTAAGTTTAATAAATGCATATGTGATACATATGTATTAATCTTTTTTGCGAGACTGTAACTCTGAAAAGTGACGAGACGATCTTGT
Source organism: Nymphalis urticae (assembly GCA_905147175.2). Lineage (NCBI taxonomy): Eukaryota > Metazoa > Arthropoda > Insecta > Lepidoptera > Nymphalidae > Nymphalis > Nymphalis urticae. The sequence goes on from LR990008.1 coordinate 3,185,215, forward strand.
AATTCAACTTTGTATTACTACAACTAAGTATTTGATATTATAGATGATTCGCACCTTCGCCAGACCGCAGTAATGTGCGCATATATAATCACACACGCACACACACACATTCCTTACATCGCGCCACCAACCTTGAGAACTAAGATGTTATGTTCCTTTGTGCCTGTAGTTACGTTGGCTCACTTAATACACCAATACTAAGTATTGCTGTTTAGCGGTAGAATATATGACAAGTGGGTGAGACCCTGACCCTACTGACTTGCATCGACGCCGCGTGTAAACGACCAATTTACGCAAATAATATATGAAGCTATTCAAGCATTATCGATTATATTGCTTATATAACTGAAAACAAAACTTCTTAATAAAGAATGGCTTACGAAAAATGTTGACGAAATTGTCGAGAAAAGCTTTACTAAATCTTAAGACTTGTTTGAAGTATGGGTGACTTAGGAACTTTAAACTGTGTGTGTTGTTAAATCCGACTAAGGGTTTTTTTATTTTTATTAAGCTCATCAATTGAGCACTTACCAATAAGAGTATTCCCAAGAAACGTAGGCGTGAATTAATTAATGCGATAAGAGCGAGCTAATGGTGATGACTTGTCGGATAAACTATAAACAATGGTGCGAACAAAGTACCAACGATATAAGACGATAGCACATCCTGTTTTAATATCAACAAATATTGAAAATGTTAGTATACAATTTTATTGTAATGAAAATATATATATACTTATATATTCTAGCTAATCGTTCGAGCTTCGCAAAGGTAGATAAGAAGAAAAATTTATTATGGATAGCATTTGCGTAAAGTCCATTCTTAGGGAACATTTACGTCGGGGTAGGAGTAACTGTGACAAATTTCAAGTCAATCGGGTGGATAGTTTAGGAGATCTCGTGATGAGTGGTATTTCGCTTATATGTACATATTTATATAATTTATTGTTATACACAAATTCTGTATTTATTCGTAAACAACCGACCATCAGATATTCTACCGCAAAATAGCAGTACTTGATATTGTTGTGTTCCGGTTTGAAGGGTGAGTGAGCCAGTGTAATTACAGGCACAAGGGACATAATATCTTAGTTCCCAAGGTTGGTGACGCATTGGCGATGTAAGCAATGGGTAAAATTTCTTGCAGAGCCAATCTCTAAGAGCGTTTGGTGACCACTTACCATCACGTGGCCCATACGCTCGTCCGCCTTCCTATTCTAAAAAAAAAAAAGACCACCCTATGCATAAACCTTAATAATTCAAGCACCGAGTCTAAAATAAAAGTTACCTATATAAATCAGGCTGAGTAGACATTTGGCAAGGCTATTTGGCAAGTGAAGTACCTATTTAACTTTCCAGTTCTCACTACGAACGTCGATCTCATACAGAAATCGAATTGAGACGAACCATTTCTATTTTGTATTATATTTATTTCACCGTCTAATTCTAAACTAAAACTAGTATAATTTTAAGCTATGCTAATATACAATATTTAATGAATTATTGGAGTGATTGAATATCACAAAATGATGGTATTAATGATTTGTGTTGCGCCAAAGATCCAACATGGAAAATAAACACGTTCTCCTTGAACAAAATTTCGAAAAATAAATTTTAATCTATCTATAAAGTCTATCAATCAGTAATTTCGAACTGATTTATATATACTTACGTATATTATTAGATATACTTACGTATATTTGTAAATCGTCTTTCTCGGTTTGTGATAAGAGGTTAAAAACTTGTTGAAAAACCAAGGCTGTCCAATTAATTCTCCAAGTATCCAAGTCCAATTTACAAGATATTATTCTCATTACTATTTTGTACAACCTTCTTAAGGGTTTTTCCACTAGTGGTTTTGTAATCCCATTTTCAAATATATAACATATAAAGTGTATACAAATCCCAACGGTACTTAACTACATATCGATATGTTTTCTAGTTTGATTCTGAAAGATTACAAAAATATCAATCGCTTTTCGAAATGATGTATAATGGCTTAACAATTGAATTAAATACTACTTACACTATTACTAAAATTTCTATATTTAACATCGAAAATTTTAAAGACGAATTGATGATTTAAGTCGACTTAATTAAAAGGATCATCATATATCCTTAGTATAGTAATTGTATGATGTATCATATTCGGTATTGAGACTTAAATTGAAAGTCGTATCACTATTACTACATATTATAAAACAAAATTCCTCTCGCAGCGTCTGACTTTCTCTATGAAAGCGTTAAACTCAAAAACTACCGAAGGGATTTTCATACAACAACACGGTTTCCACCAATGGACGGATGGATGGAACGGAGTAATTCATGAGGAAGGTTTAGGTGTATAATTAATAATAATAATATCCTGGGTCATTATTCACACACGGCCATCTGATCCCAAACTAAGCAGAGCTTGTACTATGGAAACCAGAACTGATATATTACATATACTACTTTTTCTTTTGTAAATACATACTTATATAGATAATTACACCCAGACTCAGAACAAACAGATATGCACACAAATGTCTGTCCTGGGTGGGAATCGAAACCACAACCTTCGGCGTGAAAGGCAAGTGTCTACCAACCAAGCCAACAGGCTCGTCAAAATTAATGGAGCTATTGTGTATATACGACGATTATTGTTGAGGATTTAAAAAAAATGCTGTTTGGTGTTATGCCGTGTGGCACGTAAACCAATACAGTGATGTATTACGATATATCCCTAAATCTTATTTATTTCCCTAAATCTTGATCTGAAAGTGTGTACAACAATGCTATATTAATACGTTTTAGGTCTCCCAGACAGCATGCTACTGTGGTTGCTGCAAAAGTTGCGCGGGAGTCGACCACGATTGCGCGTATGCGTTCGTCAACATGCATCCTCACAGTGCTCTGCTTTTTATATTACTGCTGATGATGAAGTGTAAGACGACGATTAATTATACAACTATTTTATAGTCCATTTATTTATAATAATTGATACTTATAGCTGAGTTTTTTGTTACACATTATGATAAAACGGCATTTCACAAAATTAATATATTGAGTCATACGTTTCAATGATTTCCTTCTATATACTGATAGTTACTTTAAGGTTTTGTTTCATTTGTTCATTCGTTTAGACTTCTGCAAACAGCTGAAGAAGTTCATCTGCCAAAGTTGCTGAAACCGGAGTTTGGCGGGGGATACAAGGAATTCACTGTACGTGATATGCATTGTTTTCAAAAGGTAAGTGAACGATTTTTATTTGTTTTTGTATTTCTATTAAAATAATAGTAATAATTTATTTATTGAAGCTGTTGAATTACTATAAGAGCCGAGATGGCCTAGTGGTAAGAACGCGTGAATCTTAATCGATGATCGTGGGTTCACACCCGGGCAAGCACCACTGAATTTTCGAGTGCTTAATTTGTGATTATAATTCATATCGTGCTTTAAAAGGAAAGAAAACATCGTAAGGAAACCTGCATGTGTCTAAATTCACTGAAATTCTGCCACATGTGTATTCCACCAACCCGCATTGGAGCAGCGTGGTTGAATAAGCTCCAAAAGCCTTGTTCTCAAAAAGAGAGAGGAGGCCTTTGCCTAGCAGTGGGACATTCACAGGCGGTTACGGTTAAAATACTGCCACTAGTCAATAAACATATGGTGCGAGAACCTATGTATAATGTATAGTATGATGTAGTAGGCAATATTATTCTTAGAATTTGTTCCTTTACTGACATTAATAATTCGGAATAAAATTGTACATTTCAGTGAACAATACTCTTAGGGGCGTACGTGCCTTATCATTATCATTAAATCCGTCGTTCCTTTTATATTAAAATTTCATGAGACAACAGTTTTTCGAGCACTCGTTTAATTTTTATAAATATCATTTTTTTATTTTTTTATTTTAGGCATTAACCTAAAGTAAACTAAGTCTTTGATTGAATTGTTTTTCTTGTGACAATCATTAGTTCTTTAAATATTCATTTTGCCCAAAATATTTTGCGTAACAAATATAAGGTAAATCGATAGCGTTGTCAACGCTACTAATATGCGCTATTTGACGTCACACGTCGCTTCATTCCCAAAGACCTAGCCTAATAGCATTTGAACCGATGATATGATAACATACTATAATTAATCGAAAGAAATTTAAGTTTTTAAGAGTTACATCAAAGTTTTATGGGTAAATGAATACCAATATTAAACAGGGTACAACGGCCGCGGACTTGCTCAGCTCCCAGGAGCGCGGGGCGTTGGTGAAACACGTGCTGGAGTCGGCGCGCGCCGAGCCCGGCGACGAGCACGCGCTCGAGCCCGCGCTCACTCTGCGCCCCGGGCAGAGCATCGGTAACGAGCTCACACTCAACGATTGTACTTTGTATTGTTGCGTTCCGGTTTGGTAACTGTAGACACAGGGGGCATATCTTAGTTCCCAAGGTCAGTGGCGTATTGGCGATGAAAGGATTGGCTGTTATTTCTAACAACAGACTGCCTCGTTGGTCTAGTGGCTTGATGTAAGGCCGCAGACCCGGAGGTCCTGGGTTCAATTCCCATGTCGGGCCAATAAAACTGTATGTGTTCACTCCCTTGCCTCGGAAAGCACGTAAAACCGTTGGTACTGCACTGTACTGAACTCTTTCCGGTCGTGTCGGATTGCCGTCCCATCGGATTATGAGAGTTAAGGAATAGGGACCTTTGTTTGCGCACACACTTGTGCACTATAATATCTCCCACGCAGTTGGTTAATCTCTCTTGAGATTGGCCGCCGTGGCCAAGACCGATTACGATTCGGGAGGAGGTTACTTCTAACATCGCCAATGTAAAAAAAAAACTTCAGCATGAACTGACTTGAAGTATTCTACTTCAAATAAAAAAAAACTCTATTCTGAAGTTTATTTTTTCTTAGAATTTTTGATCATCTATGCTATGACTTTTTTTTATTAAATTAGCTAATGTTCTGTATTACAGTTCCAGCATGCGTAAGTCGCGGTGTGGTCGCTGGAATGTTCCCACTTCACGAGCGAACTGCTCTAGAAAATCTACGAAAGAAATGGGTTAAGACGTTATTCTCTCCTCAGCCGTTGGGTAAGTTTTTTACGTTATCAAAATACTCATATCTCTCAACAAGAAGATTGATTATGTGATATTTAAACTTAGCTATAATAAAAATAACTTAATCTCAAAAGTATATCTCTGATACCATAAATTACGATGTATTGTATTAAAGTACTTTTATGGTGGTGTCGTACTGCAATATTTTAACTTTACTAACCGATTTTGGAACAAAGTACCTGAACATATTAAGCTACCTCCAAATTCTCCTCTAAATTTACTTTCAAGACTCGTCTCCGTGAGTATATTTTTTCAGAAAGTTCTCAGTTCTTGTCATCTTATCAAATCTATAATACACCATTCATTCATATACATATTATAGCTCTGTATTTATTTCGTTGATGTTATATTTGTATGTATGTATATTTTTGATTACTAATTACCGCCTTCACGGATTTCCTCTTAGCCTAAAGGTTAGACTGGTAGAGACTGCCTTTAGGCATTAAGTCCGAGTTTTGTCCCACTGCACAATGTGGTGGTCAAAAAAGTTTTTTAAATGAAATAAAATATATAAGCTTGTCCCGTGATTCGCATATGACTTGTTGTTATTTGATCAACTATTGTATCTGCTGTTTGTAAAGTGTAAATTGTTAAAACATAATTGGTCAGATCGTAACAAAATCTTATTTATGTTTGTCAATATTAACTTTGGTTATATTAATCACTTGCCGCAACCTAAAGGTGAGCAGAGATGGTCCGAGAAGTGTAAGACTATTCCTGTGATGTTGATGGAAAACCCGTCAAATTCACTGCTTGTTATTAATACAATATACAATCTCTACAAAATCGCTGAATACCTCTGTCAGTACCTCCGCTGACTTCCTTATTACGCAACGCAGTTAATTACTGGTGGTAAGGCTTTGTGCAAGCTCGTTTGGTAGGTACCACCCGCTCATCAGATATTTTACCGCAAAACAGCAGTACTTGGTATTGTTGTGTTCCGTGTTGGTTGGTGTTGGTAGGTTGATGGCGCATTGGCTATGTAAGCGATGGTTGACATTTCTTACAATGTCAATGGGCGTTGGTGATCACTTACCACCAGGTGGCCCATATGCTCGTCCACCATCCTATTCTATAAATAAAAAAACATAATTTTAATAGGACATTTACCAACAGAAAGAGCATTAAACGAGAAAGGTATATGTATATAATGACATATATATTATTATATGCCATTACTGTACTGTATGGGCGAATGGATCGATTGGCGAATCTTTGTTATATTTTACCCACATGAAGTCGGAACCGGCAGCCAGTTTAAAATAAGTCGTTTGCCTTAGTAAGAAAAAAATATTAAATTGTGTTAAGTTTTGATTCTGGAAAAGGGACACATTGTATAAGATTATATTTTAAATTTCAGATGAAATAAGCGAATATTTCGGTGTGAAGATAGCAATGTACTTCGCTTGGCTGGGACATTACACGCAGTCGCTCACAGTTCCCGCTGTCGTTGGGTTCATATTTTGGGTAAGCTCAAATCAATTATAAAGTAATTTGTCTCCTTCGGTTATATATAAGAAAACATTTCTGAATAAAATTGAACGCACGTTTCTTGGTGGGGATAAGTATTTTTTTTAATTTTTGAAAACTGAGAAAAGCTTTACTACTTGTGTTGAAAAGTGGAAAAAACACCTGCGAGTATATTATAGGGGTAAAGATAAACATAATCCATGTACTTTGTTATATTATGCACTACAAACAGTTCTTGGGTAATATATCGAAAAATATTAAATATCATATTATATATAATATTTAAAAATATTATATACTTATATTTTACTGGTGGTAGAGCTTTGTGCAAGCTCGTCTGGGTAGGTACCACCCATTTATCAGACATTCTGCCGCAAAATAGCAGTACTTGGTATTGTTGTGTTCCGGTTTGAAGGGTGAGTGAGCCAGTGTAATTACAGGCACAAGGGACATAAGATCGTAGTTCCCAAGGTTGGTGGCGCATTGGCGATTTAAGCGACGGGCAACATTTCTTACAATGCCAATGTCTAAGGGCGTTGGTGACCACTTATTATCAGGTGGCCCATATGCTCGTCCACCTTCCTTTTCAATAAAAAAAAAAATCTTATTTTTGTAAAAAAGATGACCGTATCTACTTTGCTGCCATCGATATAAAAATATGTGTTTATTTATAACACAGCACCATTTCGATTAACTTATTATATCCACTTTAATTTTTCTTCCAAGATTTCTAAAATAACTTTAGCGACTATCAAAGCGCCATTTCTTCATGTCCCCATACTAAATTCTATAGTATAGATGCCTACTCCACTAAGCCAACTAGGCACCTGTCAACTGTGACGTCACCCGCACATGTCTCGAGTACGAATAGCAAAAAACAACTAATAAAATGGGTAGTCCACAATTCGTTATTATTTAGAATTGTTAGAATAAATAAAATATCTATATCAATGAAAACCTGTTTATTTAATATTTAATTATAGAAATAAGGATTTTATTTTTCGAAAATTACATGCGTTTGGGGATGCCTCATTCCACCCCAGAGCCGAGGCTTGGTGGAACTGTATTTATTTAAGATCTCGACCTGTAATGTCACGTAATGTGACTGGTAGGGCTTTGTGCAAGCTCGTCTGGGTAGGTACCACCCACTTATCAGATATTCTACCGCAAAACAGCAGTTCTTGGTATTTTTGTGTTCCGGTTTCAAGGGTGAGTGAGCCAGTGTAATTACAGGCACAAGGGACAGAACATCTTAATTCCCAATGTTGAAGGCGCATTGGCGATGGTTAACGTTTCTTACAATGCCAATGTGTATGGGCGTTGGTGACCACTTACCATCAACTCATAATATGCTCGTCAGCCTTCCTATACAATAAAAAAAAAAACAATTCAGCATCAAAGTTATTATTTTATTTTTACTACTTCTACTTTATCATAACTATCCACCCCCGGGTGTGGAGTCACCCCTATAAATTTCTTTATATTCATTTTACAATATAGTATTGTTGTTACTATATGTCTTTAGTCTTTATTTATCTATACACTTCGATCACTTATAAAAACTAGATACACAATCGGCTTCAAAAAACGTCCTCACCGAATGAGCACCCATTTGAACATTTGGGTGCTCTTTTAACTTAGTACCGTTCGGACGCGCCGACAGTAAACACGCCTCAGTGCTCGTTCAAAATTGCAAAAATCATTCGTCTAGGACGCTGAAAAAGGATGGAGTGTCATATTTTCGGTAAGTATTAATATTACCATTATATAATTGTTATTACTGTATTGTAAAAACTGGTATTTCTTTAGGAAAACATTTTTAAAAACTAAATCGTAATAAACACCACGTGATATAAAGCATGACAATTATAAAGACTCTTGATAAACGTGTTATTCATACTATCGCGTACCCACTTAAATTGTTCGGGTTACATGGGTTGTGTCAACAACAATGGAACATAGTTGGTGGAGACGCTGGTGTTAGTTTTTGTTTTTTTGTTTTTATGAAAAATATGATTATGCATTCTATTGTTAAATTAACTTCTTTACTGTGTCTATAACTATAGTATTAAAATATTATTGATTTCAATTTTAACTGACTAAGTAGAAGAAGGTTCTCAATTTGAATCGATTTTTATTTTATGTATGTATACCGATTATTCCGTGATTAATGGACAGTTTTGAATCATTCAAATTTATTTTTGAAAGATTATAATATGCTCTGAAATTAGACTTATATGAACTAAACCGACTATAGCCAAGATCTTGTTTATACTAGACCATCTAAAGGCTTGGCATCGACTCCAAAGCGAGAATTAAAGATTTATTGCAACATTTTTGCTTAGTCAGTTTTGTTAAAAAAATATTTCGTTGCACGTAAAAGCGTTTCGATATGTTTATATTTGATATAAACTTAATACTAGTAATTTAATTTAAAATAATATATAAATGTATTATATAGAAATAAAAATAAATAATCATTCCAAGCTTCCGTCTTAATAAAGTTAATCAATCGTTTTTATTAATGTCCTTCCCTATACAAAAACATATTACCTACATTCAAGTAATTATTTTCACCTTTGACTTAATTACAAAAAAAAAATCCATTTCAAATTTAAGTATGAAAATAAATATATTGTACAGTTCGTCTCCATTCATGCCTTGTGCTAGCGGCGAGCCTACCTCGTAAAATTTTATTACTATTATTATATTGCTTTTGTTATCGTTTTTAAATTCTACTTTAAGTTAACAACGTAAGGTTGAATTTGTAATGTATGTGTAGACCAGCTATTGTCGATCTAAATATGTGTGTGTGTAAATATGAGTATGAGTTGTGAATACAACTTTAAACGATTATCTTAAGATTGAATTTGCATTAATGTGGTTTTGTTTCAACTACAACTACATAAACACATTAAGGGACAGTTTTTAAATGATTTTTGTACGGGAGTGTGTATCTAGTTCTTATAAGTGATCGAAGTCTATACACTATTGTTAATTGTCAACGAGCTAACTGATGAGAACTTACTCACACTAACCAATGATAATATTATGAGATTATAGACAATTTAGTACTTTTTAATTATTTGAAATATTCTTAAAGAGTATCAATATGTATAACATATTGTAAATAATTTAATAATTTTTTTATAGGTTTGGTTGGGAACAGCGAATGATTACTGGAAGGATATAGCCTACGTATTATTTTCATTGTTCAACGTACTTTGGGCCTGCGTTTATTTGGAGACTTGGAAAAGGTTTGCAAATGTAATTCATAGAGCTGCCTTTTAATTTTTTTGATGTTATTCATATACATATGTATATATATTGGGTATTACATATCTAGTCATATAATAGTCATTTTTAACCGACTTCAAAAAAAAGGGGGAGGTCCTCAATTCGGTTGTATTTTTTTTATGTTTGTTATGTCACATCCTGATTTATGAAATTATTTGTGATAATTTTTTTTGTAATTCCTGTTTAATCCCATTTAAATTTGTAGTAAAAGTTTGAAGTCGGTTTCGCTTATTAATTATTTATTTATGTGCACAAGTGTTTTATGCAGTAATAACATTTTAATTCCAATATTTCAATGCTGAAAGGTAAGGAAATGATGTAAAGTATTGTCAGTGTTTTAAAAAAAAAATTCTTATGTATTAGTAATTAGTATCAAAATTGAAAATTCATTCTAGCGCGAGATGAAACCTTTTAATACTTTAAAATATAAAAGCACGTCTAAATCGTCAAAAGGCTACCGCACCTTTTCTTAATTACCTTGAAAATATTTCATATGTATAAATGTTATCTTGTTGCAGATATTCAAATGTCTTGGCATATAGATGGGGGACTCTGGACCAAAGGGATGAATGGCTCGTTGAACCGCGACCATTATTTCAAGTAAGAAACATTTAACGTATACGACATCCAATAAGACGTTAATTTGTAAATGTTTCATGTTAATATTTTAAATTAAATATTATTTTATATGTACACGCTCTTCTAAACGTGTTGGTCAAATGAGATAACGCGTTTACAGGAATTTAGATTTCCACTCTTAGTAATGTAATGTTTATTTTAAAATTATATGCCATTGACAACTGTCTACCCAAGGAAAAAATAAGTAAGGTCACTTTCTTTTTGCAGTCGGTTAAATGTGATACTCAAAGTAAAGATTTCAATCATTGTAGTCCAGCAGTCGTGTATTGAACGAAAAAAAAAGAAAGAAAGTCGATTTAGTTGAGTGGCGTTCGGTACCAGGGCGAGATGGGCACGAGCGAGGTGACGGGGCGGCCCGAGCCGCAGTACGCGGCGTGGCGGCGGCGCGTGTGGCGCCACGCCGTGTCGCTGCCGCTCATGCTGCTGTGCCTCGCCGTCGCCGGCCTCGCCACCTTCGCGCTGCTCAGGACGCAGGTCGGTGCCACCGCGGGCTCTGCTCGACACCTTCTTGTATCGCTGGAGTCATGCAATAACGCGTTTCCCCCACCTAAACTATGCGGGACTCACCCGCGCTAATTACGCACTAAATATAGAATACCCACTAAAAACCAGCGGTACCATCTCCGTCTGTTCGGGGGGTGCACAGGATGCACAGGCTCGCGCACGCTACCGTGATGGCCCAACATCTTACAACCTAAACTAGGTTAGTAGCTTAAGCTTAGCTAGCTAATTGTAAAGGTATTAATGTACATAGTCAGGACTAAGGCTGCCAATTAAATAAAAGTTTTTAATACTGGATTTAGGAAGTTGCTAAAACCTCCCGCGCAGAGTACGTAAAGCTGTTGGGCCTTCACTTCTCACCAGACGTGTTAGATATCCGTTCTTATGGCCTATGTGATATGATATATGAGTGAGGGAATAGATGTGCATCTGTGTACGCACACACATATTATATCTTTTGCGTGAATTTTTAGTCTTCAATATTGAGCACCGGTCAAAACATGACTTTTTTACATTTTGTTGGAAATGTTTTAAATTTAACTCAAATCTATTCACAGGATTGGTGGGAAGATACGATATTTTATTTCAGTTGGATACCGCGCGCTTTTTTGGCGATACTAATTGCTGTTGAAGAAGAAGTTTATGCACGAATCGCGAAATGGCTCAATGATAAAGGTAAGTCCCCGTGTATTTAACGTCTTTTTTTTTATTTAAAAGTGATTATATTTAATATCGAATTCTATTATAATTTTCATGAAAATATTTTCAAAAATCTCGGAAGATATTGTTTATGTCTTTGTTCCTCTTTGAGTTAAATAAGTACCAATGAATATTTATACTCAATGTTGTATTAGATTATACTTATTAATGAATAGGTATATAGAGGTCACCATTAGATAGTCGAATTAAAAATTCTCAGTACGTTTTATTACAACAATAATAATAACGTATTTATTTTACTTGATTTAAAATACTGTACCCTTTCTCATTTTAGTTCAACAACCACTGGTTATAAATAGTATCCTTCCGTTGCCACTAGTAAAAAGATAAACAAAATAAACCCAAGATCAATTAAAAGTTCTTGGACGCAACCTCTCTGGTAGGAATCCCTTAGGAATTATTTATTTTTATATCAATAAAACTCCTAGCTTTTTAAATTTTTTAGAATGTCCAAATTTAATTTCATAATAGTATGTAGTACGATAAGTGAGAACTTTATATGTTATTATTATTAATACTGTGTGCGTCGTGTGGATTTTTCATATTCGTACTAGCAACATTCACAGACACTAACAAAATATCGACATTTGAATTTTTTGTGCATGTGTTGTGTCAATTCTGCGAGATTCTTCTAGATTTTTTTATAGATTTAAAATTAGAATATTTTATTGTTAAAATATAAATTAAATAGTTAAACTTATAAAATTATATAACTATTGAATCTAGTTATAGTTTTAGTTAAACGTAGCAAAAATATTTAAAGTCTGTAGTGTTATAAGATAATATAGCGCATATTGTTTTCTCTTTACCGCTTACCAAACGGGACTGGATGGAAAAATATCAACAATTAAATAAAATGGTAACACCGACACCGTCCAATTTTTATAAAAAAAACAGAAAATTATCGACTCGAGACAAAGTATGAAAATCATCTGATTCTGAAAATTGCATTGGTTTGTATTAAGCTATGAAAAAGTAATGCAATACTAAAATGACAATCATGCTTATGCTACACTAATAGCTGGCCTGCCACTAGTTGTTATAACATTCGCGTTGCATACCATCTCTTATATATATATATAACTTTCCAAGTTACCAACCCTTAATGACAAACGAAATTGGTGCAAGTCCCCTATTTTTATGTGTATACATTTATAAAACACTAATAACGTCACAGTGACATGGTGTAACTAGTACTACTAAATACAGATCTAAAGAGTTTTAGAGAGGACAACAAAAATTTAAAAGTCTATATTGGGAGTCTATTAAATTTTGTAAAAAGTAATATGGTCCTGTGAGGTTATTAGTGTTTTACAAATAACCATGTATATGTTTATTTTCATAATAAAAAAGACAAGTACTCATTAGACATTCTACCGCATAATAGCAATACTTAGCATTGTTGCGTTCCGGTTTGAAGGGTGAGTGAGTCAGTGTAACTAAAGGCACGAGTGACATAATATCTTAATTGCTGAGGTTGGTGGCGATGTAAGGAATATGAATCGTTAGTATCACTTACAGTGCCAATGTCTATGGGCGGTGGTGACCATCAGATAATAAAATATAACAGAAGAGGAAGTATTTCCCAACAAAAGAATTTTACTGTAATAATCATGTTTATACTCATTTCTATTTTTACATTAAGCGTCTTCGGTTGTAGTAGCAGCCTGCGTGTGATGTACGCTAAGCACGCGCGCTCTTTGCGGGCCTGACTAAAATATAACATTTTAAAAATTCGTTAAAGCACGCCATTGTCATCGATTGACGAAACCTCTTGCACGTTTTGTTCTTGCACAAAATTGTATTAATATCGCTTTTTCTATTCAATATAATTTCATTTTGAATTAATATTGTAAAATATAAGTAGTAGTTTAAATTAACGTTACATATATGAAGCTTTGAATTAAATTTTTGTTGCATAATGATACACAAATTATAACTTTAGTAGTATTGTTTCACTATCACCACATCAATATTACACTTCACTATTATTCGATTTTTATAATGTGATATATAAAATGTAAGTACATAATTATGAAGCATTACAAACATTTAGAAAAGATATTTCAAGACTAGTCTATGATTTTTTTAAATTTTTCAATACTTTGTACTTCAATTTGAATTAATTTACTTTTGAATTTATACTAAAAGAAGAAATGTTTTTATCTTTACCAATATATTCAAAAAGGCAATAATTTCAAAAGTTCTGTTCTCTGTTTCAGTTTCAATTTGTGAATTCATTCATGAGTTTGTTCTACATTGCGTTCTACCTTCAGGATATGGATAAATTGAAAGAGGTGAGATGTTTTCTTATGGAAAAAAACTTGTATTTCATTTTATTGTTATTAGATTATTGCTTTTGGGTTTAGTGCATAATTAATTATACTTTCACTGTAATGTTTTGTATACTATGCCACGTATATAGATTTTAATGCTTTCACGGTTATATTTGGAGAAATATAATTAAAGTACGGCCAATTACACACACAATAAAGCGCATGAGAGGCTTGACTTATTTTCATGGCACTCGAGTGAGTGCAAAGGTAGTATTATATTTACTATGTTATTATAATTCGTGAATTGTATTTATATGTCATTTGTTAAAATATCATAGATCTAACTACGTATAAGGCAACTCTGCCGCTTTGGGTTACCTGTAATGATAGATGTGAGATTTCAATAAATAAATAAAATATTCGCTGAAAGAATACGTTACTAACAGAGATTAGAGCTCTAAAAGTGGCGATGATTCTATACTAATATCCGAAAGTAACTCTGTCCGTTTGTTATGCTTTCACGTTTAAGCCACTAAACCGATTTTGATAAAATGTGGTATGGAGCAAACTTGAAACCCAAGATAAGACATGAGCTACTGTTTCACACAACCTCCTAACACGCGAATGAGGATAGTTTACTATTAAAATAATATTATCGTTTATTTACTCTACTAACGAATATTATTAACAACTATTATTTGGCCAATTTACAATGAATATTGTAATTATTCTTAATTTTATATTAAAATTTTTTTCGTTTTAAATAAATACAGCGCTGATACAAGTTTATGTCAACCGTTTATTTTCAAAGTATATTACTGGTCATGACCAATGTCAGATGTCAGGAACGCAGTCTCTCAGTACATCAGCCATACTTTAATTATATATGTTTCGAAATACAAAATCAAAATACTTGATATAGAGGATATAATACGTTTTAGTGACGTATGACACCAGTAAAAATATTAACAATTAAGGAGTTTGTTTATGCTTACCATATAGTTTGTTTACAGATATAGCTCACGAACAATTTTCGTAACATTGTTACAAGCAAGTTAATGAAATAATATTACAATTATGCTTATGTTTTTCAGCAACTAGCTGTATTGCTCATAACGCGACAGATAATTGGAAACTTGAAAGAGTCCGCCTTACCGTATCTCATCGAGAACCTCAGGCTGGCGAAGATTTGTTTCGACGTATTCGGAGCTCTGAGTCCCAGCAAGAGTAAGTTTGGTTTTGAAATTTTCACAAATACTATATCATGTCTTGTAATGTAGAAATTGTGCACGCGTTTCAGTACCGACGTCCGCTCAACTGAACGAGTTATTCGAAAAGAAAACGTCATCGTCCGGCGAACCGCCGGAAATGTTGATAAACGGCGGCGCCGACAAGGAAAAGAATGACAGGCGAGACTCGGAGCCGCTCGTGGGGCAGAAGATCATCCATCAAGCGGAACTCGAGTCACAGTTGTTTAAGGTAAGTTACTCTGACGGGATCTCTTACAGGTCTTCCTCATTCTGTCATTGGCTCGTCATTCCTGTCATTAGAGTAGTCGTCTGTGTTATAAAGTGCGTAGTAAAGACGTTGACGTACGGCTGGTTTCCCCGGCGCAGTACGAGGGCACGTTCGCGGAGTACCTGGAGATGCTGACGCAGCTGGGCCACGTGGTGCTGTTCTCGGCCGCCTTCCCGCTGGCGGCGCTGTGCGCGCTGCTCAACAACGCGTGCGAGGTGCGCGCCGACGCCTTCAAGCTGTGCCACGTGGCGCAGCGGCCCTTCGGCGAGCGCGTCAGCAGCATCGGCAGCTGGCAGGTAGCCGCCACCGCACTTTTAGAGCATTCTATTATTTCCGATACTTCTTATTGCTTTTTTAATTTACTAACGTTATGTAAAAAAATATATATTTTTGTTTAATTTTTTGTTACATGAATTGTGTATAGCAATAATATAATAATGAGCTAATAAAAGTAACGTCCGGCGGCGCGGCAGCACGCGATGGAGGCGATGGTGGCGGTGGCGGTGCTGGTGAACTGCGCGCTCATCGGGCTGTCGGGCCCCGTGCACCGCCTGCTGCCCGACGCGTCGCCCGCGCAGACCGTGCTCGTCGTCGTGGCGCTCGAGGTCCGCTTCCTATGTATTCTTTATTTTACTCGGCGGTAAGGCTTTGTGTAAGACCATCTTGGTATGTTCCACCCACGCCCCACTTATTCTGCGGCTTAACAGCAGTACAGTACAGTAACAGCCTCGCCCTTTTGAGGAGAAGGTTTGGAGCTTATTCCACCGCGCTGCTCCAATGCGGGTTGGTAGAATATACATGTGGCAGAATTTCAATGAAATTAGACACTTTACCTTCAAGCACGAGATGAATTATAATCACAATTTCGCACATGAATATTCAGTGGTACTTGCTCGGGTTTGAACCCACACACATACAGGCTCATTATCCAGACATCATGATTTAGTTTAGGTGATGATATGTGGCCAGTGTACTAATAGATATTATTATAAGATATTAATTAAATAGATAAGAATTATTTCTACCATTCCTTGATACCGTCTCAATAAGTCAAAAATATTTATTCAATGCAGAAGCGTTACACTTACTTATTGATTGTCATAAATCTACCACCGGTTCGGATATAAACACCTCAGACCTGAGAAGAACCGGCGAAAGTAACTCAGCGGGTTATTTTATTTTCATATCCACATATATTACAATTATAGTTAATATATAATAACAGAATTATGTTTTTTTTATTTGAAATGGCCTGGAGGCGATCGTTTCATTTCCAATGTGTGCAATCATCTAAAAAGTTATTGATATTGTAATATCCTTTAGGAGCAGTCTTTAATACTTTATACATTCAAAGTTTAATTATACTGTATAGTGCTGTGAAATTTAGCAACTCGGAAATAGAACGAGCGAGACGAATCTGTATTTAACTTTATTTTATTACATTTTCATTTCGAACCACAAGGCCATCTCGGCTTTCTTTGCTTAACTTAACAGCAATATTTAATATTGTTGTGTTACGGTTTGGTCAACATACCAATGTTACTACAAGCTCAAGGGACATAACATCTTAATACCCAAGGTTGGTGACGCATTGGCGATTTAAGGAATAGTTAATATTTCTTATATCGCCAATGTCTTTGGGCAGCATGTTGGTGACATTAGCCAGTCCACGTGATGTAATAAATATTATTCTCATTTATCGTTACAATAACGTAAATAATATTTCAGCACGTAGTGTTAGTGATAGTGTTGTGTCTGCGGATCGCCATCCCGGAGATACCGGGCTGGTTGGCTACTGAAATGGCTAAAACGGAATTCCAACGGAGGGAAGCGATTAAAAACGCACACGCTCCATTATTGGTAAGCTTCTTTATTTCGGATATAATAATAGGATTTTTATTTTTTATTTATAGTCCGAAAATATACTATACATGCAACCCAAAACGAAAAAAGAATAGAATTATTTATATATATGTTCAATATAGCATTTAATTTTACCAGTAGCGAATGTATGAGTAAAATTTCAGCTCAATCGATTAGGTGGAACTGGTTTAACATTTCAATCGCAGAATTTGAACTTTACTATAAATAGATGCGCATACTTATAAAATGAAGTTAAACAAATGTAACCTTTTTAATACTTATAGTATAATTTAAAGGTAAAAAAAACCAAAATATCACAGAGAGAAATGTTTTGTTTATAAACTATACAATGTATTTGACAACAGCTTCTGATATGTTTCTATTAAAAGTAATAGCTTATGAGTTGTTTGAATAACGCGCAGTCGGAGGGCCCGAGCCAGGACGACGTGCGGCCGTCGAGCCGCCCCACGCCGCACGCCACGCCCACCACGCCCAAGCCGGCCGACAGACCCGCCGACAGACCCGCCGACAGGCCGGCCGACAGGAAACGCATCAACATCGGCAAGATCCCCGAGATCCCGCCCTTCAGGTGAGGCAACCCCCAACACATTCATTGTTATTACTAAATCTGTCCTTTGGCGAGGAGTTGCTGGGGGAGCACTTGAACATGTATTACGTAAGCAAATCCTTTAAGAAAATGACTAAATCGTTAACAACCCACATCTCAAATAATAAGATGATTTTATATAAGCAATAAAATTCGGCATAAATTATTATCGGAACAAGATTATAATAACGTTTATTGTTTTTAAAATGTTTCAAATTTAGTTATCTTAGTTTGACTGTCCGCTTTCTTTGTCTTTAAAGTAAGAAAACTATAAATATGCTTACGTTATACTTGAACGCCTCTTTGAATGGCTTTTTGGAGTAGTTCGTAATTCTCTAAAGATCGCTACCGCTACTGATGGTGCCGTAATTGTTTTATGTCGAATCGTTGTCAATTGATTTTCTACCTTAATGTCACGAGTTATTTAGATTGGTATTCGAATAGGTCCATAAGTTTTGACATGTATAATGACCTAAGTAAGACATTCTAATATTGGTTTATGTATGAATATCTATGGAAATGTGGCTATAGCTTTCATGGAAATGTTTTGAGGTACTGTTGATAAAAATATACTAGTAATGGTTCATTTTTAGTAAATCAGCAACGGCTACAACGAAGTCATTATTTTATATTTCATTTAACTCTAAAATATTACGTATGTTAGATTTGGAGAATGTTCGAAAATGCATGAATGTACGAGAGGTGGTTCAAAAGTGGGCGTAATGAAGAGGAAGGGTTGGGGGTAGGAAAATTTACAGGGTTCCATCCTTATTGGGGACTCATTAAAAATATTCCATGACGTCTACACCCCCATGACGTCATCAACAATTATAATATGTCTGTGTGACAGCCTAAAAAGAATAGCTATCTGCATTTGTATCAGAATCTGAGGGAAAAATTAAAACTAGAGTTTCATGAGTCTGTTTTAATATTATTGCGTATAAAGAAAAGGCAATTAAAGAAAATTATGTCTAGATTAACAAAAAATATGTTATTGGAAGAATATTTTCAAAAGTTAATAACGCCAAAGATGCTTTTTCGAAACAATTCCATTAAAAACTTTATAAAAGCGTTATCAAAATTATTTTCTGCTAAATGTATTGCAGTTGAGTATAATCCTATCCAATAGTTTTGTTAACTTCCATTTTGGGGACTTTTCGACCTACTCTCGTAGTTCATTTCAAGTTCATTAAAACGTATCAATAGAGATTTAGTAGTAACATTTCCCATTGGAAAGAATCATTCTAGACGATGTAAGCATTGTTTACGATTCATTAATCATATTTACTATAATTATATATTAAATAATATATGCATATGAAGTTATTTTCGTGAATTATATATTATCATACGTATAATAGTTTGGTGTCTATTGCTTAAAATATTTTTAAAGGAAAGCAAATCCTAAATTTTATCTAAAATGTACATATTAAATGTTTTCAGTGCGGTGCATGCACTGTGCCTATTGTGATATTTTTTTTGCTATGTTAATAATCAAAATATTAATGATTCTAATTTATAAAATTAATTCAAAGTTATAGCCCTATAATAATTTAATTATATGGATTTAAATGCTCCCAAGTTCCAACATTCAAGCGGTGTTCGTGTATTGTTTTAGGATAAAATTATTCGAATTTGCCATTTAAATTTGAAAAAATCGAGCAAATAAAGCTTTAGTAAAAATCAATCAAATTAAAAATACAATTCTCACCAAATTTTTAGAGCAAAATATTCACTATTTAAATTTGTCGGGTAATGATTTTGTTTGTAACACTAGAGTCTCTTGTTAGGTATTTTTAACGTACAATCATGTAGACGATCATGTATTTTAAATTTGTTTTTTTCATTTTGTTTTCAGTTAATTTGACAAGTAATATGCCTGGATGGGTGTGTAGTTACAGAGTATATATACCATCGTAATTCCATTGAGTCAGTATTTATTATCTTTATGCTTATCATAATTATTGTGTTGTTGTTCATTTTTGATTTGCAATAAAATTTATCTTTCGAATATTGTAGTTTTTTTGGCTCTCTAAAAACTTTAGAAAAGTTTAAAAAAAACACTCCTTTACAGATAATTTAAAATATATATTAACTGTGACTTATAATTCTTCAAGTATGAGTATCAGCAGAATGCCTATTTAGAACAAAATTAAATGAGGTAAAATAAGTTTAAATAGTTCTAAATTCGCCTTGCTTTTCGCTGATATTGCCCTAATATCGTTATTTGTATACTCTATTTTTAAAACTACTTCTTTTTTATTATATATTAAAATTGTATCTAACAAAACTTTCCCTTAATTCTAAACCACCTGAGTTTGTATATAAACCGTCCAAATAAAATGTATTGTTAATCAAAAATCACCTAACCACTATTTTTCATTCATCGCACATTTTTTACGCCGTAATCTTCTACGCTTTTCTATCTATCAATATTCTGCTTGCCTCCAAAAGAAATTGTACGCTATACAGCGTGTTCAAGTAACGAATACTTTCAGACCTAAGGCAGCGTCTGTTACTGAGCCGGCGGTCACGACGGGGTCCTTACAGATGCTGCAAGATGTTAGTCCGACGAAACCAATACGACGTAAGGTCAGTACTCAGAACATCAACAGAGTAGAAATCGTTTACATCGGATAAGTAACCTGAAATTCCAATAAGTGTCAATTTTAAATCATTTGTATTATTTTCTTTTAAAAAAGAATATATAAAGAGAAAATATTTGAGGTCTCAAACGCATTAAAAATAACTCTGCATAAAGGTCCCTATGCAGGGTCTCCCAATCCACTGCCAGAAATAAATCGTTCCTAAATACGACAGTGAGTTTGTTTGTTACGTTCTCACGTTATAACTGGGCAACCAATCATCTTTTTCATACACGTCATCAGGGGTACAGTAAATAACTTAGGATACTATACACTTACCGATCCTCCTCACACTGCGTTGAAGGGTGAGTTAGCCAGTGTAATTACAGCTTCAAGGAATTTTAAATCCCAAAGTTAAACGTGATTAAGATCTACTTCTCATCAGGTGGCCAGTCTAATTGTATGCTTTCATAAATAAAATGGAAAAAAATATATAACGATAATTAATAAACATAATTACAGGAAGGTACGCCGGGCGCCCCGCTTTCCCTTCTCGGAGTACGCGGCTTGAGGGACGAACCTCTCCACCGATCAGCGCACTGCATTCCGCATCCCACTCAGCACAGGCCGCTAGTCAACCCAACGCTACAGGCAAGACACCAAAAACCTAAACCGTTTATGTTCAATTCATACTATATTTATTTTAAATGATTGCCTATTGATAGTAACTTTCTTAAGGCTTTATATCGATATGTTAATTGGAATAATCGACAAAAATCAACAAGAGAATGCTTCTCATTGCTATAATGTTTTCAGGAACTATCCGGCAGTGTAAGCGCAGGGGGGTCGGAGCCCGATTTGAACGCCGTACCATGTGCGGCGCCATCTATGGACACCAGCGCGACCTCCAGCGAAGACGATAAACCTAAGGATAAGAGCAGTGAGTACAATGAATAGTTTCCATTTTAGTAATTTAAAATGTGCGCATAAGAGTATCTATATGAGTATACATATTTGCGGATCGGCAAACGCAGCGTAGGGCGCCCTCCAGCCAGGTGGACCGATGACCTTGAGAAGGTGGCGGGCACCGACTGGATGCGGAAGGCGGAGGACAGGGAGCTTGGGCGCACCTTGGGAGAGGCCTATATTCAGCAGTGGACAATGATTGGCTGTTGATTGATTATTTTGATTGATTGCAAAGGGTGGGTGTTGCAGGTCTCATATCATTTGACGCTTAGAATAGTACCGAAATGGCCAGGAATCGACGGAGCGCAGTCTCCATCACATAACCGCGTGTTAATCCGTCGGTACGCTGCCCGCAGGTCGCTCGCGCGCGCGGGCCGCGCTGGTGAAGCGCGTCCGCTCGGTGGCCGTGTTCTCGCTGGGCCTCCGCAAGGCGCGCGAGGCCGCCGCCGCCGCCGACAAGCACTCGCCGCACACGCCCGAGCGCCCGCACACCACGCCCGTACGTCTCCCTCTGTCTCACTCCCCCGCGCCCGACGTGACACTGTCTGTCTTACTCACTCCCCCGCGCCCCTCTCCCTCGCGCCCGCGGTGTTCCCTCCGCAGGGCACACGACACTGTCTATCCTACTCACTCCCCCGCGCCCCTCTCCCTCGAGCCCGCGGTGTTCCCTCCGCCGGGCACACGACACTGTCTATCCTACTCACTCCCCCGCGCCCCTCTCCCTCGCGTCCGCGGTGTTCCCTCCGCCGGGCACACGACACTGTCTATCCTACTTACTCCCCCGCGCCCGTCTCCCTTGCACCTGCAGTGTTCTCTCCTACGAGCGCCGGATACTTTAGAGAGATTTTTATTTAAATAATGTTCTTTTAACTGTGTAGGGTCCTCCGGCTCCGATGCTGGGAGGCGAATTATCACTTATACCAATCGAGCAACTCATACAAGTGGAAGATGTCAAGCCTCGCCCTTCGATTCAAGTGGACGAAGTCAAGACTCGGCCGCTAACATAAGTATTAATTTTAATATAATTTTAATATGTCGTACAGTATTTAGTTATGTTTAAAATACATCTGTAAACGCACAACAGTTTTGCGTTAATTAATTGCAAATATGTATCAATTTAAAACCTGTAAGAAAAAAATAGGTATCATTTAATTTTAACTAATTCTTTGAATTGTAACCACAGGTAAGGTGACGTTTTAAGAGTGTTTATAATTACCCTTATTACCAAGTAAATTCTTGACATTTGGGGCGTAAAATTATGGCAACAAGAATTTGAATTCAAGGCTAGTAAAAATACGAAACATCATTATCAATTACAGTAAGTGTTTTATCCTTATTCAAAAACAGCCCCATATAGGCGGCATGATGATAAAAACGATTCAAAGATTTCTTAAATATCAAGGAGTTAAAGTATTGAAGCTATTCAAGAAAATACATATGTATTGATAAACAATATTATTTTATATGATAACAAGTTCAGCTTCCATATAAAATGTTATGCATTTAGTACAAAATATTTGTATAGTTGAAAAATTCCTTTCGAAGTTTTTCATATTGAAATCGTTTGAGAGTAACATTAAAGGCGCATTTTATATATAAGGCGGGTAATATCGGTGATCAATATCACCGAAAATCGTTGAACAAATGGATAAATATGGTGTTGTGTATCGTATGAAATTTTGGACATTTTTAAACATTTTGTAAGAATTTTTCGATGTTTTTGATGACTTCGTTTCAAATGCAATTGTTGTAACGCAATTTGTTTCTCGAAGCTTCCAATTTCAATAAGCAATCGTCTGACAATAAGTTGAAAATTGTGTATGTTCATCGTTTCTCTTGATCCGACCAGAGGAAATAATTGATCGAGTAAGAATATTTTATAATATTTTGGTCTTGTGAGATATTGACGAACAACGAATTATTCATTTGTTTTCATATTATAATATTATTTGAATATATATATATATATAGCAAAATAAAATTCTAGGTTCGAAATAACTATAGGCTATCATGAGTACAGTACAGTATTATATGTCAAGATTAAATATATGGTCATTTTGACTTGACCACAGTTTATCGTCAGAGGTACATTTTGTCTGGTCGGAAGTTTATCTTATCTATCTGTGTAATACCGCTAGATTCACTTCACTCGTGTCGTTGTCTTTAGGATAGTTATATTATAAGAGAAAGTCTGTTAAATGTTTTTAGAAAAAAGTACCTAACGAATTTTATCTGTTTCATTTCGGTTTCTAGGCTTTGTTTTGTATGAACTTTTGGGGAGTGTGTACATTACAATTTTATTTTTTATCATTTAATAATTACTTGCAGATAAAAAAGTACAATTTCAAATTTTGCTTAATTTTTTTAACGAAAGTAATAAAACGTGACTATGACCTTATATAATTTTCGTTTAAAAGTTTCGTTTATGATTGCTCAACAAAAATTATACAAATACTGTCAATTAATAAAAGAGGTGTTTTCCCGAGTTATTTTTCGAAGTCAAATACAAACTTTTTTAAATCTAGAATTCTCTATAGTTTCAAAAATATATTTAGTTGTCAATGGACGTTGATTAGTAGTACGTTACTAAAGTGTATTAACTTTAATTGTTTAGGTTTAGTTTAGAATTGTTATAAATGTATTTAACACTAACATTACAAAATAAAACTGCAGTGCCTATGTCTTGCGTACATTTTTTTAGAAGAGCAATTATTAATTAAAAATTCAGTCCAAATGTGACATTTTTTTGTTTGTATCAATTTTAGTTAGACAATCTATTGGAGATTTTTTTAAATTGGATTGGTACATTGTATGGTCTGATCCTTTAAATACAAATATTTAATTTTTTGTATCATTAAAACATTATTTATTATTACAGTCGTGTAACACTGATTTAATTTATATAGCAATACTTAATTCAATGTAACCATAGACATTGCAGTGATATTATATAAACTAATATTGAGAGAAATAGTATAGAATTTGGTTTATTGTCGATTAGTTTGAGCTTTCATGCCTTATAGATATTATTTTGGCATTAGAATTGTATTGAAATATCTAAAAAATATATATATAATTCGCTATAAATAAAATATATATAATATTTGCGTCCATCTTCGGTTTTAAATTAAAATGTGCTCCTGTAAACAGCCCTTTAAAAGTAATCATTAAGAAATCCAAATATTTTCATTGTTTATATGAGCACCGAAAATATTTATCCGCGTTTCGAATTCTATTTAAAAATCTTTTTCTTTTGTAATATGTAAGGTGGAGTAATATTATTGTATTATTTATTGTGTGGTTCGAAAATCTATCTTATATGTTTGAAAATACACTACGTATTACTCGATCAGTGTAACAGTGATGTAAAATGCTTTATTATTAGCATTGCGAAGTAGCTAATTAAATATTTGTTGTTATGTAATTATTTTTTATACGAAATATTGATAAACGTTGCATTTTTGAGTAGAATATAAATTTTATGTTTGCCTAACGGTAATGCTGTTTTATTTTGTTTCATTCTAACATCTATATAGTTATCTAATCGTAATTGTTAATCATTAATCTGATTACATTTTGAACAAGATAACCAGTTATTGCTAGTTAAAGATTGCCTAATCGCTGATCTACTAAAAATACAGAACCTCAACTGAGTATATTCTTTGCATGGACTACTTCGTCTCCAATAATATCTAATAAATTAAAATGAATGTTTGTTCCGTGTGTTCCTAAACTGTTTATCCGAATGTGAAAAAAAAACCTGATTAGTTGATCTGCATACGCCTGCGAAAGTTTCTGGCCCAAAAATAAACAAGATTTTTTTAATTTCTATGTTTGCATTTCAATACAATCGTTTCATGTACTTTCATACTACCCGTGTAAACATGAAACGGGTAGCCAGATTCGATTTGAAAAAAATATATATTTCAGATAAATATTATTATAATAAAAAACAACATTATTTATAAAAGAAATAAAAACTACTAAATGTGTTGTAACATTTTTATTTTAAGACATCGATTACACAGTGAATGACTAGAATGGATTATTTCATATTCAATAAAACTTCTGATTCATAAAAGTTATGATTTCTTCATTGCCGTACTTGATGACTTTGTCAGAGATGTTGCCCAGCTCGCAGTACCTGGAATAGCGTGAACCTAAAAGAGTCAACGACAGTATAAATGTCTCCGGTGCTTGATTGTTACTTAACAGGTCACATATACACATAACCAAAACATCTCTTGTTAAATCCGTGTTATACGTGATCGTGTCGATTACATTTGAAATAACATCAGAAATTTTAGCATTCAAGCTAGAATAATAAATATTTTTCTCCTTAAGACAATTTATGAATGAGATGAGCGCGTCACTGAAACCAGCAGCTATTTCGTTTGTGTTCAAGTGTTCATAAGTTTGTTCGCCATTTACGTCGAACTTCATAGGACCCACAACTTTCTTAGAAATTATCATTACGTTGTAATTCCAATATAACAAATATATTTCATTCATTGGCATCGATTGAAGAATTAGATTCATGATGTTCTCCAAAATGGGGACCGTCTGTGTTTTATTTGGGATATTACAGGAATATTTTAATATTTTTTGCAAAATCTCCATTAGAAATCGATGCGTTGTGAATTTAATATCGTAGTCGCCCTTCAGTTCAATGCATTTCTTTATAATAACTGATGCCAAGTCCCAGCTTCTATCCATTTCTTTTTCATTATTAAAGTTAACAATATATTTAACGGCAAGGATCCATTTCTCGTATATAAGTGTATTGCGTCCCCAAGTGTTGTCATACATTTCTACATTTTGTTTAAATGTAGTGGGCTCAACCATCTTATCTAATATGTTAATGCGACAAAACTCCTTGTTTACGCAATGTATATGCTCCCCTATTTCTCTTACGACCATAATTTTTCTATCAATGTTCTTCGATTTTTGTTCTGAAAACTTTTCAATCGCCGTCCAAGCCGTTTCTAGATAATCGCCTTTCAAAGACTCTGGCAGATAACAACTCACAAGGCTAAAGACGTCGTCGTCATCATCTTCGTTTAAATCTACAGTACAGGATTTGAATACTTCATAGAGATTGAGTTGCAAATCCTCATCCAATGTATTTATATAGTCGAATAGAGATTTGTAAAGGATTTTTCGCAACGACACATTTTTTGTCTTCCTCCATACATCCATAATCAAGTTCTTCAAATCTTCAGAGGTGAAGCAGCGGAAGGCAAGTCTTAAGCCATGCTTTTGTACCGACACAGGTGCATCAAGAATGGCAGAAATAAATTCTATAGAGGACTGTTTCGGTAGGTGTGCCACGTAAGAGTTGAACATCGGCAAGCAATAGCTCAAGTAATCTCCCTTAATAAATTGCAATATAGCTGGTAAAGGTACCGGTGGCCTCGAGTAATACGCAAACCGACAGATACCTTCTTGAATCAACAAAACTTTGCGGTTAATCGTGTCGTGTGCTACTTTTGAATCGATCGGTTTATACTTAGTCATAAACTTGACTTTGTAATCATTGTCCGCGATATGAAATATACCATTAATAACAGTAAAAGTAAGGTTACGATTGTTCGATATATCTTTCCGTGATAAATATGCTTCAAAGATACTTATACAGTTTTTTGCGATATCATTTGAAAAATATATTCGCAGTTTCTTCATTAATTGGTTCAAATTACTGCAGATCCAGCCAGTAGAAAGTTTATCTATTGCTACTGGTAGAATATTTAGAAACTCTGTAGTATCTTGTTTTAATAATCGAAATAATGATACAGGTGTTATGCAAGGTGTGTCCTCGGAGGGTTCTTTAAACAAATCTCTATCCTTGTAATTATCCCATTCCAGTTGTACATATTTAAAAATAGCATCAGGACAGTCATCCTTTGTCAAATTAAAAAATGATAAAAGATCTAAAAACGAACCGACAATGTTATTTATTTGATCTCTAGTGTCATTCTTATACTCTCTCCCCTCCAATCTTTTAATTTTCTCACAGAACAATTCTTTGAAAAAGTCAATAACAAGTTTGGATTGTTCCTCGTTTAAAAACCTGAAGTGCGGTTTGAAATATTGTTCTATTTCATATAAATGGATGCCATCAACTTGAAAGTTTGAAGGTATTTCTTTGTTATGTATTACATAATAAATTATAGCGAGTGCTTTGTTTGAACTCATATAATCTCCTGTAAAACTATTCATACTGTGGAAAATTTTATTAATATAATTCCAACACGCCTCATTGACATTAAATATATTGTGCAATTCAATTATTTTATTCAAGAAATCTTGTTTATTGAAATCTATCTCATTCACATGTCTTTCATAGTAATATTGAGTCAGTTTCTTCAAGTCTCGCTGATTCCTCACTGAAGATACTAATACTTTGACAATTTCAGCTCTTTTTGTTCTATCAACAGTTTTGTTTACATATTTTTTTATACCATTATATGCCAGATCATAACTGATAAACTGATACCAAAGGTAATCTTCACCTGAACCCAACAGTTCCTTCTCTTCCTCTAAATGTTTCAATGCCCATAATTCCCTTTCATCGACTGTTAACAATTTATAATACTTCCTTTCATAGAAGTTTTTACTCATTTCAAAATCCTTGTCAGGATATTTTTCCATGAAAATTTGTCTTAAGAAGCTGTAAATTTCATTGAACGGTAATAAGTTCAGTATGCTCTTATATGTTTCATAATAATCCATATACCAGAAATATTTCACATCATCTGGTAACAATGCAACGGCATACAGTTTCGCATCTTCAACAGAACTATATTTCACTATAGTTTTCATGTGCAGGTTTTTTACATACAGAGATGGATTTCTTAGAACTCTTTCTTTATGCTTTGTCATTATTTGCTTAGAAAGGCGCTGTCCTAACTTTGGTTCATTGTAACGGTCTTGGTGACCGTACTCTTCGAATAAATTTAAATATTTTTCATTTGAAACAGAATACAAGTAACGAAAATAAATAATTTCATCTTTTGTGAACATTTGTTGACTTCTTAATTGTTTTAAATATTTCTCAATGAGATTAAATGAATTGCCAAAAAATGCTTGCATGTCCAACTTTGAGTCAATTTTAATTTTGTTTTCTATGTAGTCATATTTGTGTGTTTCAGACGTAAAAATAAGGAATTTTAATGCATAATCTTCTAGTTTAACACTCATACAATATTTGTAGAAATCAAGCATTCTTTCTTCATTCCTGACATGAGATGATATAGCAGATAGCATCTTCTTTTTCATCTTAAATGACATTGATGGAAAAACATTATGATGTAAATAATCTGGATTAATTATCCCAGAGTAATTATCTCCATACAGCCATTCGCACTTCAAAGCCCTTGAAATGTATAATGAGTCCCCACATTTAATCGTTTCTATAATGTAATCAATATTTTTGTATTTCGAAGCAACATCAATTTTAAACAATCTATCAACATCAGATTTTTCTTCGGTGGATCGAATTATTTCAAAATCAACTTCTTTGGATATTGCTTCATTAACATGTTTATTCAATTTTCGTTGACGTTCTGGCAAATTGGTTCCGATTATATCCAACATATTGATGATTTTGTTCTGAAACAAATTTTTTCCTAAATCAGATACAAGCAAAATATACTTATACATTAGGTAAAAGTTTTTTTATTATATTAAAAGTGATTTAAATTTATGTCTTACTTATTATGGTTGTTTTGTATACAAGATTTTATATTGACAAATTTAATTTATATTGACAATTTTTGAAGCCATTTAGCTTTAAATGGTTCTAAATTTTGATCACAGTAAGAGATTTGAATTATTTTTTATGTGACCCGCAAGTCGCTGTCTCGAAGTCTGAACACAGACTACAATTTATAAAAGCTGGACCCATTGCGGCCATTGCAAAAATGATAATATCGATTTTATCGAAAATAACAAGGCGAAAATATTTGATGTTTATAAATAAAAACTAAATCCTGTAGAACCTTTTCCGATACATTCATTAAATTTTACTCCTGAACGCAAGAATGATATATATATTTCTTAAAACTAATAACAAATACCTGTTTCACAGAATCCCAGCTTCTCCCTCTTTAAGGGTCCAACGGGCGGGGCATTGAAATTGGCAAAGAAAGTTTACAATAACACTCAATAGATGACGTTGTACCAGATTTATGTTGAGTCTAGAGATAAGTAGAAGTATTTCATATTCAACTCATAATAAAAACAAAAACCCTTCATCCCAAACCAATGACTGCCAGATATAACGACAGGGTATAAATTGACAGTTATGCGTTTATCAATAGGAATTTATAAATAAAGTTATCAAAATAAATTAAAATTAGCGTGAAAGCGGATGTCTAAATAATTTATGTCTAATTCCGATTTACTCTGCCAAAGTGCCGAGTATCAAGCCGTTTCATTAAATTCCACATCCGAGCTCTAGCAGCGCCATCTCCTGTATGTAATTATGTATGTATATATTTTTCAGGGACACTTTTTATACATTAAGATACTTCTATTTTTATATATTATACTTTTAACTCTATAACACAATAATTATATATATTTTCATGTAATTGATATTTATATCAATATTATCATTTTGCATCGTATTTATATTACATAGAAACGTAGGTACGTCATTATATTGTTACGTCATTACATATAAAATATTAACAGAAAAATATATTTATTCAGAATGTAATTTTATGTGTCTTATAACAAAATATTTTTCGAGCTATTATATAATGTAATTTTTTAAATTATTATTTTCGTTATTACAACTAATATAACGTCTCTTTCTATTCTACTCTTTTTTCGCACCTTGAAAGTTCTTTTGCAACATGATGATTGCCATATTCACCACAAAAATTTCCTTTTGCGTCACTTCAATGGAACGTAACGTTACTGAAAAATACAGTCACGCTTTAGGTTTTTTATTGGTGCATGGAAGGCAATATTAAATTAATGAATAAATATTCTCGATGGGTTAAATAATTTACAAAAGATTTAGTATGGATTTTGCCATTATTCACATATTCACGATGATATTCAACAAAAGATATCCCACCGTTAAACAAGTAAAAATTAATTTCATTACATAATTATTTTAGGTAAGGTATTTTCAATTTAGTACTTACTTTCTAATTCGGACTTGTGCTTTTAAGCCATGTAATATTCCTTCTTCTTGATTGGTTTGATTGGAACGTGTAGTTCATTCTGTAAGTACTTCATGACACTTGAATTGTTGACAACCGATTTATGGTAATATACTATTTGGATGCGTATATTCTTCAAAAGTTA
Source organism: Nymphalis urticae (assembly GCA_905147175.2). NCBI lineage: Eukaryota > Metazoa > Arthropoda > Insecta > Lepidoptera > Nymphalidae > Nymphalis > Nymphalis urticae. The sequence goes on from LR990008.1 coordinate 3,216,083, forward strand.
TGATTATCATGGTCAATGTCGTGTATCACTTGCTGACATTTGACGACCGTATTCTGCGGTGAGTTTCGAGTTTGTTCTTATTGAATAGCCCTGCTGACCGAATAGCAATTTGGGATCCTGTGATTATAAAACTCGAGAACAGTGTATTTCTGTGCCCATCATTATGTACCTATATTAAGACCGTTAAAGACCGTTATTAAAATATAAGCCATACAAAATACTTACCGGTATATACACAATTCAAAGCAAAATGTGTCAGATATTTTCAGTGTAATCAGCGATAGCGTTTTATAGACTTATATAGGTATTTAATAGAATATTTTCTTTCTTTAATAACATAACATTCATTATATTAAATAGTCTTGTTTTTACTTACGATTAATAAAAATCATTAAAATAAAATACATTATCAGGATGACAAAGCCATGGCTGGGTAGTATTTGAATTACTTGTAGTTAAAATACAAATTATACATATATATAAATAGTTATTCATACTTACAACTTACAAATACATGATATAAAAATATAAAATAATATATAAACTGTTAGTATTTCATATACAATGTATGGTTTAGTTTTCTTATAAATATATTAAGCAATATTATTTTTGATTTATAATATATAGGATTTGGTGTCAGAATTTTAGGCGTCGCGCCTGCCTGCCTTTTCTTGGGAAAGCTGTGTTTGTTGATGGAAAGAAATATATACTTAAATAATTAAAAGTAATAATATTTGATTTTATATTACATGATACTTATATTTTTAAATATTTTATTATAGGCTTAACAAAGTGACCTATCTGAATTTATACCACTGTCGTCTGTCCGTCTCGAATATTGTATACTTTTAAGACCACAATTTTAGTGATGTTTTGTCGTTTTAGCGACTATTAAAAGGATATTTAGCTAGACATTTTTTTTATTTCAGCGGATAAAGAAATTCTTAATTTATATGAATTATTATTAATTGTACTCCTATCATAAACTTGTATATAAAAGCTTAAGCAACGTATAGTCCTCATTATAAGAAAAATATTTTTTTTTTCTTAAGCAATCATAGACATGATAACTTGAGATCCATTCTTTACTTAGTCTGTGCGGCTTTGTCGGTTTGACAGAAGCATAGCATAGATAGACATTGCACTCTATATCTATAGAAAATGGCGGTTGTTGAATTAGGAAATACATTTTATTAATAATGTTTCTGAATTTAAATGTACGCAAATAGAGTTGTATAAAGCTCTGAGTATGTAATGTCTAATATTACGATAACATGTATCATGTAATTAGTATAAATTTCTTTTGAAAATAGCCAAATATAACAGCACTATAAAACGCGGTTTTTCTGAGTACATATTTTAAAATATATGTGTAAATAAATTGTTTATTTATAAATAGTTTTTCGTTAAAATTGCTTAGTGAACGTATTGTACTGACCAGATTTATGCTTAAATTACCTTAATTTATTATCACGTGTGAGTTATATTGAAAGTGATGTGTTGATTGTTATTCTCCATCACAACAATGGGAGAGACCGAAGAATTCAATACTTTAGCATTCGAAAAGAAGCTAACCCAGCTTAAAGATACTCAGGAGAGTATTCAATCATTATCTGGATGGTGCCTAAAGCAAAGACTTCATCATAAAAAGATTGTTTCTAGTTGGTTAAACGTTTTAAAAAGAGTGAAGGTGGAACAGCGGCTCGTCTTATTTTATTTAGCGAATGATGTTATACAGTACAGTAAGAGGAAGAACTACGAGTTTGTTGAGAGTTGGGGTCTTAATTTACAAAAAGCGACACCTTTAGTCAGGTAAGCTTAAATTATCACAACATAAACAAAAAATATGATTGGTGTTGTTACAAATCATATTTGTATTTGTGTTTCAAAGATTTAGTGACTTTGTTTCGTGTAAATTAGAATGAAAATATGAAACTAAAAATGACTACATTTTTTTTAGAGATGAAAAAGTGAGATCGAAGATTTTACGAATATTTAAAATCTGGGAGCAAAGATCGGTATATGATGATGAGTTTCTCTCAGACCTTACTGGTTTACTCAGTGCTGGAGCGATTAAAAAGACTGATGATGATCCATTGGATTTTCAAGTAAGTTGAATTCATGAACCTAGTGTGGTTGTAGTTGAATTTGCTTATATTTGTAGTGCTAGAAATATATATTTGTAAATTTTAATACATTTGGTATAAAATACTTTTAGTGAAACTGTCTTGAACATGACATGTCTAGACATGTATTATGTATTAACTGAAAATGTATGGTTAATAACCAAAAATGTTTATACTAGTGGTATAAACAGGCATATAAATCAAATAAATATTTTAAATTAGTCTTATATGAATATATAATCATATGTGTAAATTTGTTATTTGATTTAAACAAATTTTAATTGATTACTTCCTGAAAAATCACTAATTCTAATATGATTCTAGTCATATGTTTATATCTCTAGTATAAACATTTTTGGTTAATAACCATATGTTTTCAGTTAGATTCAAATATTTAATCAATTAATATTAAAATATCAGATTATAGATTAGTCTTATATGAATTTATAATCATATGTGTAAATTGTTTCCAATAAACTTTAGAGATGGTGAATTTAGCTTAGATTAATTTAAAATTGTTGTGAAATGGTGATCAAAAATCTTTGTTTTCAAACACTCTCGTGACTTCTAAAGTCATAAACTTATTTTCACTACTTAATATCCCATTTATATATATCATTAAATTCTTTAAAATAATAAAATAACATTGTAAGAACCTTGGAAATATATTTAAGATGACTTAAAAATGTATTTTATTCGTTTCAGCCACAGCAGCTTGTGAATAAAATAAAACAGTGTACTGTTCTAGAAGCAGATACAAAAGTTAAATTAAAATACATACATGAAAATCATTTAGAATTGTCAGATGCAGATGCGCTGTGTGCAAGTTTAAAAGGTGAGAATATTTCTGTACTTATAATTAACAGGTAACAATATAATATGGTAGTTTAGGTAACTAATGTATTTTGTATGGTAATGTGTTTAAGATTTATGAGATTTTTAAGTTATATATAAGAAATTGTATATACTGTCTCTGAACATGATTTGAAATGTATATTCTTATTAATTAAAAATATTGTTTAAATAGGATCTTAAAAAATTAATTTATAAAATATGATATATAATACAACCATAATAAGGGTGGGACTTGCAGGGAGGATTGTAGGATATAATATTTGCATTAAAGTGTAAGCAATTGCACTAGAGATATTATAGGGCAAAGATATAGTAGCTTAGCGTGAATGTAATTAAAATCTGCATTTTATCTGTATGTGACCAAATACAGATCGACTGCAGATCGAAATGCAGATTATCTTTGCAGTCACTCTCACAACACATAGGTTACTTGATAGTATCTGTTTACATCCATAGTGGAACTTCCTATAATAATAATATATTCATTCCTCAAACCTTGTTATTGCACTGAAACCCTTGAGATTTAAGATGTTTTAAAAATTCAATTGATTATATAATTGTGACTTCACCAATTATTCTCCTTCATGTCTTCTTCATCATACATGACATTGGTGAAATAATCTGTTTGCACAACAAATTGTCATAAATAGATATGGTTAGAATTGATACTCAGTGGTTGAATAAGCAATGAGTTGGTAGTACTTCGATAGCCATGCCCAATAAGCAATCGGGGATATAAGAAATTCTTAATTTGTTCCACAGAAAGGAGTCATAAGGACGATGTAGAAAAAGAGTTAAATGAAGGTATATCTTGTGTTGAGCGTTATACACAGGCACTACAGAGAGAGATTGTCGCCCGTGAAGCATTGTTAGCTTTACTCACTTCAGCAAATCAATATTATTCAACCCAGAGAGGTGAAGTTAAAGTTGTCGCATATGTAAGTCTCCTTTTATATACTTTGCATTATAATTAGTTAAATTTAAATGAAAGCAAATATTAATGTGACTTAGACATTTAGTTTTCCTAATGTTTAAAATTAGATAATTATAAATATTTCTAATATGATTTGATACACTTATTCGTTAATCATAATTGTGTCATTAATAATTAACAATTTTTGCTTCAATTTAAATTTATTTACAGTGTTGTTGTAACATGCTATTATTCATTCACGTCACGTTACGATATAATTTTACCTTAAAATATACTTATGCAATCTCATTCTCATTTGTTTGGGCATATTAAAGATTCATAATTGTAATATTAGTATAGTTAACATACCTGCCTTGTTGGTCTAGTGGCTTGATGTAAGGCCGCAGATCCGGAGGTCCTGGGTTCAATTCCCAGGTCGGGCCAGTAAAAAGTTATTGGGTTTTTCTGTCAGGAAATTCTCAGTAGCAGCCATCGGAATTTGAGAGTTAGGGAATAAAGAGTGCACTTGTGTTTGCACACACACTTGTGCACTATAGTATCTCCTGCGTAGTTGACGACATTATTATAATTAACATTGTCATCTCTCGATATATGGTTATTCGTTTAAAAATATTTTATTAATACAAATCTATTTGTTTTGCTATTCTCTCAATTCCACCAACCCGCATTGGAGCAGCGTGGTGGAATAAGCTCCAAACCTTCTCCTCAAAAAGAGGAGAGGAGGCCTTTAGCCCAGCAGTGGGACATTCACAGGCTGTTTCGATTCTCTCAAGTGGTGATTTTGGCTTTAAAAAAAAAAACAAACAAAAATATATACAAATAAAACATAATGCATTTTCTACCAGGCTTACAAAAACTTTGGAGCCAGAGTGAGAGCATTAAAACGGAAACTTGACGAGTTAGTACCAACATTACCCAGTGCAGCGCCTTCACCCCCACAGCATGATGAGGATGTTCCTTCCCCGGGTCCTGATGAAGACCTGGATTTACCGGGTCCAGTCGAGACTGGAGAGGATGATGGTATATATTTAACTATATTTTTTCTTGTCTGTGTGACAACTGAATTCTATTTTACTTTTACTTTTTAATTTCCATATGTATTACTATTTTCTATAACAAAAAAAAATAATATAAATATTTACTTTGTATAAGTAATATAATAATGCATTTAGCCTCGTCAAGCCTACCTAGCTATGAAATAGTCGCAGGTTCGATCCTGATTCCTTTGCGCTATTGTCGTCCCTAATCCTAACAAAAGCTTTAAGCTTAAATGTAGCGGTAAACAAGAATACTAGTAATTCCTTAAAAAAAGGCATTGCTATTGTAAAAAAAAAAGCATTAAATACATGTTACTATTTTTTTTTTTCATTTTCTTTTCTATAAATTTAAATGCCTCTTAGCAATAATGCATTTTCTTGTACTCTTGCATCATCCTTGTATTTAATAAAAATTATTTATTTCAGTATCATATAATATAGACCGGACATTCAGCACATCATTGTCAGCTGACGGTTCGTTGTACAACCTCGGTCTATCATCTTTCCTCACATCAGACAATCCTATGGCAATATTCAATGATACAGCCGAATTGGATATTAGTGGTGAGTTTTATATTTTAATCAATTAATTGTTTTAATTTCTTTAGTTGCAACAATGTAATGTGTAAAGCTGCGTTTAGGTGGGGTATCGTTCGGAGATAACATTTAAACATCTGTTTAAGTTATTAAAATCTCAGTGATTGGATATTTATAAGGCTAAATTCTGGTAATGATATACATTCTTTGAGTTTAAAATATGGGTATGACTTTTGTTCATGTATTCATCATGTATTATATTGTATTTTCATACTGCGGTTCCTTTCTATTAACATTCATAATAAATGACGTTAACTATCGGTTCTATGTTAAGGTATCTATTAAAAAAAATATAGTTTAGTTGCTAATTATTTAGTTTTGAGATGATAATTTAAATGTAGAATGGTTATCACTTTTTTTTTTTACGTGCGTACTGTATTCTCCAAAAGAGTGTTAACAATTTACAGCCAAAAAAATAGAGGTAATCAACTCCCGGTCGTCTGAGAAACAAGATTTCAATTTAGGAGAAATATTGAAGAACTTTGAAACCCCCGATAATAATTCAACCTCATCCGAAAATAATTCAGGTACGGACGCGAATAGAAACGATAGCTTCGATAGCCTTATAGAATGTTTGAAATATTTCTCATACAAATTTGTAAAAGTATTATTCCGGAACAGCCTATGAATGTCCCACTGCTGGGCTAAAGGCCTTATCTCCCGTTTGAGGAGAAGGTTTGGAGTTTATTCCACCCAGTGCTCTAATGTGGGTTGGTGGAATAGACATGTGGTAGAATTTCAGTGTAATTAGACACATGCAGGTTTCCTCACGATGTTTTGCTTCACCGTAAAGCACGAGATGAATTATAATCACAAAATAAGCACATGAAAATTCATTGGTGCTTGCCCGGGTTTGAACCCACGATCATCGGTTAAGATTCACGCGTTCTTACCACTGGGTCATCTCGGCTTTTAGTATTATTCACAGATATTAATAAAAATAAAACAAAATACGTCTGTCAGTATTCCTCTTGTAGTTATAGTAATGTTCACCATAGAATTGTTGTTTTTGCTTGTATTGATTTTTTAACCTATTTTTTTTATTTTGCTAATTTTATTTATAACTAGGACAGCATTAGCCTTAAAAGTAGGTTTTCAAATTATTTAACTAACACAAAAAACAAAAATATGTAAAAATATATAAGTCAGCGCGCTATGAGAATGGAACAGAACGTTGTCAAAGTATATTTGTTCCCGAGCGAAGTAGCGTTAGCAAAAAAATTCTAAAAAATATTTATACAATCCTGGCAAACCCAAAAAATTATTAAGGTTTTAGATTTAGAGATTTATCTAGATGTTGTGCGTATGTATTATGTGTGTATGCAAGAATTATTTCGTGTGTTCGACTTTTCAAAATGTTATTACCAAACCTATCAGAACGCAACGTAGAACTTATTTTGTATGTAAATATATAATAGCTCCAGCAGTATCGGATAGACAAAATGGTTGGGACGCATTCAGCGGACTGTATGCGTTGCTCGCCCAACACCCTCCTACTTGTTATTCTAATCTTATTATAATTTTAATCACTTATATATAACAATATATCTCTAAGCAGTAGCAAATCACGAGCAAATATCCACACTAAGAAACAAGTGACGACGTCTCGCGAATCATCGAGACGACATTGTTAACCGTGCGTGTCTCACTATTAAAAGGTCGCATCGCATTCTGATTATGCGCGGATTATAAGCGCCATTTTAATAATACCGAAAATCTATATAATTTATCTGTACTCCATTTAAGTGTTTTATATTTGTGCGTGCGTGCGTGCGTGCGTGTGTGCGTGCGTGCGTGCGTGCGTGCGTGCGTGCGTGCGTGCGTGCGTGCGTGCGTGTGTGTGTGTGTGTTTGTTTGTTTGTTTGTTAAAGTGCATATAAGTAGTATAGTGTTCTATTTTAAATAAAGATAATATATCTTCAAGAAGTTTTTATAGTTTGTAATAAATTAATCATGTAGTGTGTTTAATACATCATTGTTTTTTTTTCTCATTATTTTTACCAGGTATTTTAGTAGTTAAGAAATATATGGTCACAAAATAGGATTTAGCCAATGTTTATTGAAAGGGTAACACAATAGTGTTACCATCGTATTGTTAAATGAAAATATTTTAATTCAAATAGACGTATAATTATTGTTTTGGAAGAAATGATCACTAATGTGTGACTAACGTTTTTAGCATTTAACTGTTGTAGTTATCATCTTATCTCTCATTCATTGTAATATTTCTAACATTTACAGTTAGTTTAGATTTTATTGTCTCTAGATTTAAAAATTAGCAGTTCGATTATATAAGCATTGTAGATAATATTTTTTCTTATTTTCCGTTAATGTTATAAGAATCTATAATCGGTTTTAGTGTGTCGTATGCTGGGTTAGAGCCACGTTTAGAGTTATGATATACCAACGGTCAGGACGCGCATTAGCTATAGCCTTCCGGAAACATCACCTAGCATAATTACCAGTATTGCTTTAAGCAAACCCATCTAGGTAGATAAGTCCCACTTACCGTCAAGCAGCAATACTATATATTGCTGTGTTCCAGTTTCAACGTTTCCATTCTCAATTCTTCCAGTTTCCAGTTTCAACAGTGAGCGAGTTATAGTCCATTCGCGTTAAGACAATAGTGAGTCATCATACCAAGTGAGTCCCCTGACCAATCAGGTCGCATATAATTATAAAGTCAAGTTCACAATTACCAGTTGAAGGCAGACTTGCGTACGAAACGATTGTGTTCTTTGTGCGTTACCTACAATAAATTAAAAAAAAAAAAACTTACCTATTCGTAAGATTAAAAGTTGATCGATTTAATTAATAACGAAGAAAGGCGAGTAATTTACATTTTTTTTAAATTAAAATAAGTGCGTACGGTGTGTCCGTAAATACAGTTTATAAAATGATTAGGAAAAAAAAACCAAACTGACACACTATAATAGTTCTTGACAAAAAGAACTCGGCTATGCGCTCGCAGAACAAAATTCTTTTATAATAAATATAACGAAGATACTAGTGATACTGATTGTATATATTATTAATGAATTTATTTTTCGATTGGAGATAGTTAAGTTGATTTTTATTCATTAAACTTTTCGCTGGTAACTTGCAGTTGCACTTGGTGACTCACTATTTTCTTAAAGCGAGAGGATGATAGTGGAATTTCTAGTGGTACAATTTGTGTCACCATCTTTGGTGTGTAATTTAAAGCGTCTAGAGAGTATAAGAAGACGGTTGCTTATATTTCTTAGCGCTAATGTATATGAGCAAAAGTTATGTACCATCAGGTTCTCCTCTGGCTTTATAAAATAATTTCAATGCTTCAATTGTTTTTTTTTCTTTCAAATACTTACGCTTCGTATAAGCAACACGCCCGATGTACACGCCTTATGGTCTAAGGCATGTTACATACTAGGTTATATACATTTTGTTCACAGTGTATACTAAACGCTTGTTATACCAATGACATTCAGCACGATATTTTGATATTCATCTCAACATGTGAATAGTTTAGTTTTTTTTTAGAATAGAAATGCGGACGCTTATGGGCAACCTGGTAGTAAGTGGTCACCAACGCTCTTAGACATTGGCATTGTAAGAAATGTTAAACATCACTTACATCGCCAATGCGCCCCCAACCTTGGGAACTAAGATGATATGTCCCTTGTGCCTGTAATTACACTGGCTCACTCACCCTTCAAACCGGAACACAACAATAACAAGTGCTGTTTTGCGGTAGAATATCTGATGAGTGCGTGGTACCTACCCAGATGAGCTTGCTCAAAGCCCTACCACCAGTAAAGATTATCTCTAGTGCGCCATAAAAGTAGATTTACATTCTGATTAGTTCAAACTAGCTTATAAATACACTTTTAAATATAAAGCACAATAGATATTTAGCGTATCGGTTTTGTTTCAGCTGCCAGTGCAAATATTTCTCAGAAGTCGCAAGATGCCTTGCCCGGTCTTGATCTCCTGACTCCGGACAGTACTGGCAATCCCGCACCTCCGACATCGTTTTACGGAACCATGGAGACCATCACTAGTAAGTATCCTTTATTATCCTCGAAATTTATTGGTGGTGGCTGATCTAAATAGATAGATACCACTAACTTACCAGTTATTTTATCGTGAAACAGAAATTTTGTGTTGCTATAAAAACATTTAAAATATTTCATGATAATGATTTTACTAGTATTTTTGTACCGGCAGTAATAAAATCCTCATTTTTCTTTATTATAACAGGTTAAACCAAACCAAAAAAGAAGTCATTATTAATATTCGTTAATTTTATTTATCTATATCAGAATGCTTTTGGCATAAATATATATGATTGGGAAATCTGCCTTGGGAAAATCTTGGGTAGGATTCCATCTACCGCTAACAATTAAATTTATTTTTGCAAATGCCAGTCACTATTGTACGAGTTTTGTGGCGCAAAACTACTGTCACTGTTGATTGGTCAAACGACATTCCAGTAGTAATAAGGGAGGAAGACAAATATATTTTTTTTAAAGTTGGAAAGAGTTTGTAATTAGTGTTGCAAGTATTATAAATTAAACAATATAGATCAAAAGTAAAAGTATAGTGACATCATGTAAATATTCCATTTTTGGGCTAAGCTTTCAACTCCTTTTAAGTATAAGGCTTAGAGCAAATTCAAACACGAGATGAGAGAACACAAATTTGGCACTTGTAAGTTCAGTCGTTCTTGTCCGAACTTGTAGAACTTTTATGGTTAAAATTCCTGTTCTAACCATTGACCAATCTCGGTTCTAAATATTGCAAGATATATTTATATTGATTCAGTATAAATAAATAATCATTCAATGCTTTTACGAGATTACCGTTTTATTTAAAATTATAAATAATGTCATGCCTACATTGTCTTGTAGTGTAAATTTTCCACTGTTTTGCTAGGTCATCTCCTCCTTTTTAGGAGAAGGAGAGTAAACTTATCCCACCATGCTGCTCCAATGAGGGTCGGTGGTTGGTATTAAATGAGCAACTCTTGTATTCATATATATTTTGTGTATTTCGAAAACAGCTTCAGGGAGTGACTCAATATTTGTATTTACAGAAGGAATCAAGCAGAGCTCAGTCGTCCATACCACACAACTATAATATGTGTTTACATTATGTAATGTCGGAATTATTAATTAGTTGCAGATGAACCGGAGCAGCCGTACTTACCAGAGGCTCTGACGAATACCCAGTGGAATAACCCGACCTGGACCGTTCCCGCGGTCAGTATTTAATACAAACGTCAAAAAATATTTTTACGAAAGTTATATTACTCGAAGCTACTTAGGGATGATAAAACAGCAATAGACGTAATTAATCACAATAAGTCTACTAATAGAGTTGTATTAGTACAGTAGTAGTATAGTAGATGTGAACTATAGTTGTTTCTGTAGATTCATTATGTGTTGTTTTTGCTCAGCACTACACTTCTGTACCGATGCCAGTTTGTTCCAAACAGTTTAAAATATATAGAACACTGGCCTTTCGTCTTCGCCTAAGGGGACGAGGACGATACTGGGTATGTCTTTCTCAGTACCGCTGAGAATGTGTATGCGAAATTTAATGGTGATCGATTTAGTATTTAAGACGTGAAACCGTAACAAACTTAAGTGTAAACAGGAACGTCTTCCAAAATCCTGTTAAGCTGATTTTTTTTTTCACAGAAACTTTTTATTCACCCGATCGACCTTGCAATCGGTGGTCTTTTGAGCAAACTGCTAGATTAAATCGACGTCACAGTTAATCCATATTAATGTTAATGTAATTTGACAGGACATACCGCCAGCCGACGTCGACCACCGCGGTATATTGCCGCCACCGCCGCCGCCGCCGATACTGCCGTTGTTGGGACGTGAGTAAAACTATATCAAATACTTTTTATAACTATTTTTTTCCTTTTCCTCGGGTTTAAAGCTTGATTCGCACTAAATTTTATTCGCACAAAATCGGTTCATTGGCTTAACTGTGAAAGCGTAATAGACAGTGAGACAAACATACAGTAAGAGTTACTTTCGTATTAATAATATATATAGATAAATAAAATATATATTTTAACACCTAAGTATTAATCTTATATTTTGTAAATGTTTTCAAAAGCCTGTACACAGAAGGACTTGATAATCTTGGGTATGTATGTCAATTTTTGTAACTTATTCGATAGCGTTGACGTTAACTGCGATCTGTGCGGAATTCTGATTGTTCTCACTAGATGGCGCTGTTTTCCTTAACGCCAACGGTATCGAATACTCAACGATAGGTCAGTCTCATTGTCCCTTTTACATTTTTATAACGTTAATAATTTATTGCTATTCATTGTATTGATTATATATCTATAGCAATAATAAAAAAAATTATCAGTGCACATATATGTAAATGTATGCATACATTGGTAGACATAGACGACGTAGACCACCGCCTGCTGCCCGGCCTGCCGCCGCCACCCGTGCCCGCCGCCCACCACGCCGCCCACGCCGCCCACGCCGCCCACGCCGCCCACCACGGTACGCAAACACACACACTAAGGCGCCCAGCGTGACGGGCCCAAGCGAATTAGCGCGCGTAATTTATAAATGTTCCTATCGCGCGATACGGTCGCACTGCGGGGCCCGAACAACGTGCGACATAATGCGCGTGTGACGGTATTATCGCTCGTTGTGAGCTGCTAAGTGCGAGTGCGAGTCTGCTAACAATTTAGCGCTACAACAGCTCGCTCGTTACTGTGACCCCCCCCCCCCCGTGCCCTTTATAGTCCCTCGTCATCGCGAATTCACTGTGGACGCACACTACGAACTTGTCAATCGAGATACGATGTAAGGGTAAATTAATGATCCAATTGTCAAAAATATAGTCCAGGCGATAGTGACAGAAAGTTACAAGTCATTAGTTTTAAATATGGACTCAGGTAATATGGACTCAGGTGTCGAATGACGTAATTATTCATACATACGAATAACTTTTTGTAGTTAAACAAATAATTACTCTAACACAAATATCTAGAAATCAAAATAATCCGATAGAATTGGATGTTTATTGTTCAGAAATTCTTTGCTAACGCTCCTTCGCTCGACTCGAGGACTGTCATTTTCGATATACTTTTATCAAAGTTCCATCCCATTTACATACCGCGCGGACTATTGAGTACATGATTTATTTATACTGAATTGACTTGTGTATATTCAGAACTCGTCTACCATATAGGTAATCGGTTCTGTGGTACATGTGGCCGGCACACTGCCACTTCAGCTTGCTAATTCCATGGGTAGAAAGTTCAAATTCCAAACGACACCCATACTGCATACGACACGATACGATATTGTCGATACTGTATGGGAATAGTTTGTTCCATACAGTATCGACAATGTGGTATGGATTGCATGCTACGTGAAAAATATTTATAGGACACAGTATCATGTTGTATCTTTTTTTTTCCACCTTGCAGTGAAATCCTTCAGATACGTACCTAGCGCCCATGGGGGGGGGGAGGACTGGGTTATGTTGTTAAGTTGAAAAAAAATAAGAAAATGTGCTACAAAATGAATAATTTAACTATTTTCTAATTAAATTTCGTAATATGAAATTGGTAATAAAATATTATTACCAATTATCACAGTAGTAGTTGATAATAATCAACTACTACTGTGATGATGTAGTTTAATACATTATGTTGATTCTATATAATTTTCTAAATAAAGTTATTATTTTTCAGATGTCGATCACAGAAATTTAATATCGTTAACGCACCAGTCTGCAACGCCTCAGCCTGTTACTAGACCGCAAATCGTTGACCAAGTAAGTTCAGAAAGAGAGATATAGTGACAGAGAAAGATATATATATGGAGTCTGTAAAGAAAAGAGAGAGATATCTCATGATTTATAAAATATATTAAGGACGCAGACAATATAATATATAAGGAATATAAGTATAGCTAAACTTTTGGATTTATTTATGTAAATAAATAATTTTAATAGAAAAAATACTATTTTATATTTGCCAGTTTTGAAATGATGAATTCATAAAAAAAAACCTTTTTATCTTATATTGTTTCGAGAAAGCGTATTCTAAATTGATTTTAAACTTTTTTAAAATTATGGATGTATCGACCTTGTCATGTGTAAATTACTTATGTATATATTTATTATACAACTGAAAAAACATATAATTTTCTGATGCCACCAAGATTGGCTTGCCTTCAATTATAAAAAAAATCTTATTAGAAAAGCCTACTCTGTTACTGAATATATGTCCGACAAAAATGCGTGCATTGAATGATTGCTGGATCTCGTGTAAAAACTAAGTGTATGTAATTTATATAAAGTTGTATTTTTGTAAAACAAAAGAGTAACTACTAAGTTTGTTGCCGGTTCTTCTCGGTAGAATCTACATTCCTAACCGGTGATAGCGCTTGACAGTTCATCAGTTCAAGTACTTGTAAAAGTCGATTTTATTTTGATTTTGATATCATCGCTCTTAAGTGATTCGTCTGTGCGTAAAGCACTTATCTATAGTATTTTGTTTTATTTAATTCCGTAACTCGTATTTAGAATGATTTTGTGTAGTTTTGAATTGCGATTATTATTATTATTATTCTTGATAACTGTTTCTTTGATGAACTTTTACAAAAGGGGTGATCATTTTTAATGGTCTGTAGTATGTATATCAATAGCTATGTACTGCATTTCACTGCGTTACTGCACGAGTTTAGGGCTCTAGTAGTGAGGCGGTGATATGCAAGGCAGGACAGATATTGGAGGGCAGCTGGAGTTCTAGTTGAGTGTCGTGCCCTGGGAGAGGTATATGTCCAGCAGTTGACGAATATGGGGTGATGATGATGATGATGACGACTGCATGCGTTTACTGCTCCGAACTCGTGTTGTAGCGAGATGGTTGATATTATCTATAAAATTTCTTAATAATAGGGCTATCTAATGTTTTGTATCTAAACACTTAACGCACGCATTAATGCACTAAACTTAGGAGATTTGCGCCATCAAATAAACGGAACTGGTCAGATTTATAATATCAATATAGATAGTTGGAAACTAACTATATAAATGTGAATAATAATAATTTTTATTTTAACAATTCGGTAACATGTGTAGCGCCGGCTTTAATTTAATTTATATTTAACCATTTGTTTTTGTTTACCATAGAATCTTTTTCGGTAAAAAGACGTTGTATGCAATCACGATGTTTTAACTGCAGGGTGAAAATAAATAGGCCTATGTATTAAATAATATTAATATATTAAGCTAATATTATAAGATTATAATTAATTTAATTATATGTTAAAAATAAGATATATATTGGCTACTATAGAAGAAAAAGAAGGTTCAAGTGTATAGTAGGACATTCCACTTATGAAATGTTAACTAGTACACAAAAGTACCGCCAGTTTGGTATTGTCACTTGTTACTTTTTTTTTTTAAATAATTTGTGGTTGTCAATTTCTTTTTAGGATTATAGAGTTCCACCGATGGTGCCACCAACGGACATTGTCGAGAGTGTTGACATGGATCTCTCCGAAGACGAGGAGCAACGTAAGCCATATCGTTATATTTTATTATTTACTACCCCGTTGACTGGAATACGCTTTGGGTTGTATGTTATCTCTTGTAAATAATTTGTTTATAATTGAACAAAATTGTGATTAAAATTGTTTTATAATTACTTATTTATCCAAAATTACCAAAAAAACTTTTTTTCATTCTTTCAATCTAGATGACCTAATGTATGATGTATGATGATGTTAATTTGTATGCTATCTTAAATACCTGTAGGAATTTGTAAAGTTTTTATCAAAATAGACGCGAGGAACCATAAAAACCTCAGGTTCGTTTAATATTCAACGATAAATCCACAATTATAATTAACAAACTAAATCTGTAGAATGAAGATAGTTATCTAAATTATATTTTATCTGGAAACTATATAATAGGCAATGTTATTCATCCATCCTTAATGCATTGGCAATAAAAATAATTTAGGAAATTTCATTTAAATTTCAGAAGGCATGTACCCGACACAGCAAATCCAGAACGAGAATCGGCGCAACAGCTTCAACAACAATAAAGTTTTAGTCGGAGGCGACATCGAGAAAGCGAGCCACGTAGACAATAATCACATAAACCTCGTACAAATGAACACTAACACAATAAACGCTAGGAATAACGATGGTCCTCATAGCGCCCCCATAGTCACTCCGCTATCAAATCCATTCGATAACATGCCATCCGGCCTCAAGTTCAATATACCACCAACCTTCCAGAATATAACGCCGAATTACAAAAAGCCGGCGAGTTTCGATGATATTAGAGAGGACGTTTCTAAAGATAGTGTATACGAAGACGATATGAGGAACAGAAATTTGGAAATACCAGTCGACCGAAGGAATTCTTCGCCGCCGGAATACGAAGATTTTACTAAAGACAGCGAATGGCAAGCGGGACCTAGGCCGTTCATGAATCAAAGGTTTCCTAGGAATTGGGGACCCCGGACTAACTTTAGACCCCAGAACTACAGTCCCCAGTTTTGGCCTAGAAACGGTCCCAGGCCAGCCAATAGATGGATGGGACCTAGACCGCAAAGATTTTGGTGATCACGTGTTAGTGGTAGTGTAAAAGAGTTCTTATTTATAGTGACAGAAGCCTCTATTTTGACTGTAAGATTAGTATAGGGACTTAAATCATTTATGTATATTACCAGCTAAGTTTCATTTGGTCGAGTTGTAGAGGAAAAAATTTTGGCTTGTTTTTATTTCAGAGTTATTATGCACATTATTAAAATTAAAATATAAGTATGCCGTATTTTGTTTTTATTACAAGCGGTTTGTGAATTTGTCTTATCGATGATTATAATTCGTTTATTTTTTTTTATTTAAGTACCCTCAAAGAAATTAGTGTCTTTGAAAATAAATTTTGTTAAAGTTGTCGACTTGTTGGACATATCGTTAATATATACAGGTTTGTGTTTAATTTACCAAATGTCGATTTAGGTGTGGCTTCCGGTATTTACCAAAAAATGCGCGACCTGATCCAAAAACGGTGCCCTTTTATGTCGTTTTAAAATTGATTGTCTTAAATTACAAGATGGAACGAACATTTAAATAAATTGTAAAAATATCTTATTAAATTTATGCTCAACTTTATACATTTTTGTTATAAAATAGATTCAATACCAATCTCCAGGATTCATATCAATATTATTAGGCCTTTACGGCTGAGCGTACGTAGGCCTTCGTGTCTCTTGATTGTTTATATAATTCGAGAGTTTTATAAAATTATATTATCTGTGGTTTAGTCTTAATAAATAAAATTTAATATTTAGCTACAATACGCCGTAACGTTTAATACTTGGCTCGTTAACAGGAATAATATAAATATATATGATATACGAAATTATATTTTTTTCCTTTGACACTTTAAATGCCGAGGCTCGTACGTGACGTAATAAATTTTATTACTGTTTATGCATATATTTTTTTATATATACTCTTAAATTGTCTATGATCCATAGAATAAAACGGTTTTTTATTAATTTTAAGCATTAAGCACAATTAGTATAGGAAACAACGGACACTATTAAATTGTTATTTAGTTTTATCAGAGATTTTGAAATAAATTAGATTGTTTATACGTCGCTGCCCTTATATCTATTCGTCAGTACATAAGGGTGTATAACCAATATATATCCAATATAAATAATTAAATAAAGTGTTAAATTATATTTTAAAGTTATCTATATTTATATCTATTCTCTACTATATCTTTAACGGTCCTTTTGTTAAATAATAGTAACCGTGATCTAGACATATGTCTAGGAATAGTTATTTCAGACAGTAGACTTCGTAAAATATTCGAATAACGCTTTTTTTATGTATTTTGGTAGGCGGAGGGGCAAATGGGCCACCTGATGTAAAGTGGTCATCACCGCCCATAGACATTGGCGATGTAAGAAATATAAAAAATTCCTTACATCGCCAATGCGCCACCAATCTTAGGAACGAAGATGTTATGTCCCTTGTGCCTTAGTTACTGGCTTACTCGTCCTTCAAACCGGAACGCAACAATACTAAGTATTGCTGTTTAGCGGTAGAATATTTGAGGAGTGGGTGGTACCCACCCAGACGGGCTTGTACAAAGCCAGCTAGCTGTACTACTTAGTCACTGTTAAGATTTTCTTATCATGCAAAATTGATAGGTATAAGTAATTCCAATGGTAGGAGAAAAGATAAATAAACAAGTTTGACCTTGAGTTGAAATGACGTCATAGGTCAAAAACTTCATATATTCAATGATTCGTGAAAAAATTACGATTTGAATTTCGGCGAAGATATATGTTCGGTTAGTATAAGTAATAAAGTGTTGTTAAGTAAATAATAATACATATTAATCAAGAACTGTTTTTGGTATGTAATATAGAAGAGATATTAGTTAATCGCATAAAAATATGTAACTATGGTTTGTTTAAACTTTACTCCTGCTATTGAAATATAGTGTAGGCTGCGTTCCATAAACATTTAGTCAATAATTTCCATAATCACAAACGGTATGAGAGCTCGAGAAAGTACAGTGGATGTTACTCGAACACCGCGACCAAATCTGAACAATTAATAAGCTAATACATGCTTATAATTGATTTCGTTACGTGACAGAAAACATTAGAATAAATCTGGTTGCATCGTATTAAACCCACCAACCCTCAGTAGAGCAGCATGATAGAATAAGCTAACCTTTCTTTATAACAAAAGAACTTTACCCAGCTTTGTGTCGACAGCGACCACAAACAATTTGAACTTGTATTTAGAATGTATAACAATCTTAGGTTGTTATATAATATTATATACTTTAATCAGAGTCTTATGGTCCTTATTTTAAGTCTCTGAAACGCTATTAATAATTATGAAGAATATCAATTGACAATCAGACGTCCGTATTTGACATTGGGTATAAAAATAAAACATCTCTAAACTCCCATTTCTGCGATGATTTGTGCTTGCTAGAACTTACACAGTTTAGTATCTATAAAAAAAACCTTGAGTCAATTTTTGTATTAAAAAAAACTAGTTAATTATGTTTTTGTGATCCAAGGATTCAAATTTCAATGGATTCTTGTTTTAAAACTTTATTTTAAGCGTTAATATTTTATTATAAAAAAAAAACAATTCAAAAGAATATGACTAAATTCGAAATAATTTCGAACCGTATAGTATGATTATTTCTTCGAAATTTATAAAATATATGGTCTGACTTTTCTGTGAATGAGAAAGATCACATTTAAAAATAGATTTTCTCTGTCAGTTACTCTTTACTTAGATGAATAGATTTGAAGGCTTCGTTGGAAAATGAGATATGTTCATACAAAATTAAACCAAAGTGAACATTATTTATATCTAGAGCGCTCCTAAAGCCAGCCATATTTCAGATTTAATTCGCGCCCCCCTAACTCGGTTGTTGCGGTGCGCGAATTCATTTATATACTTTTTATATCTACAACAGTATTGTATTTTTTTCTGTTTGCCCCTATTTTACAAACTATTTTAAAGAATGTTGTGTAATCCTTCTAACTAAAATATTATAATTAATAAAAAACGCCGGCACTTTTTTTCGTAATTCTCTCGCCTTAACAGCGCCGTAGCAACAAGAAATATATTTTCAAGTACAGTTGACATGCGACAGATGTAGTTTTACGCGAAAAGAAAATGTAATAACCGCCTAAGTTTTTTATAGTTATAAAAATAGAATGAAGTGATTTTACAAAAAAATCCTTACATCAGTTCTAGATTATGTGTAAATATAATTAATTATTCAGTACTTGTCTCAATAACTAATATGTAAAAAGGACATTTCGAGAAATTTTTAATATCGAGGTTTTTTTTTGATTTTACATCGAACTGAACCCTGGAAGGTATAATGTATTTTACATAAAGTTACATAGTACATATGTTTAACTTTTAACTCATAGCCGAATGCAATACAAAATCAATTAAACAATTACTAATTTTGCTTCATATCTGATCTTAAAGCCAATATATTATTCCCTGCATACACAATCCACGTATTAGATGGTCTTTTTCGAACCAGCAAGATCAGTCAACACGAGTTTTTGGAATACCCATTTATTGCATTTATATAAATAAATACTTACACAAGCCATTACAATGAATTATATTATAATCATATCTTATAGGAGTTTTTATTACTTAATACTGAGACAACGCTGAACTTTTTATTTAAACTTACCTTTCTACTTGTATCTTTGATGAGATTAAAAGATTATATTAGCTATACGCATTGAGCCTGTCTTGAGTGCTCTAGTACCCATATCGAAATACATATTGGTAAGGCAGCCGAGCCACTGATTTGGGATATGAGCCAGTTTCGTATATATATATTAAAATCGTAGTGCAATTCGTATAGTTAGAAGTGTGCGGGTTAATATTCGTAGGTATACATATACATATACATTATGGCCGGCAGTGATGTAATTTAATATGAGCGTAGGAGCGATAGTCTAGGACAGCATGACATTCATTTATTCTATTTTGAGTTGCTCTCAAATTTGAGAAAATTGTTTATAAGATGACGTTTCAAATAGTTGAACTGGATTTAACTGACTTTTCAGTATTCGGCCATAATAGTTTTTATTTAAATACGTTATATACCTTTTTAATTTATACACACATGTGATACTTGGTTTCGAGCTCACCAGTATTATATGACAGCTTATTTTTTTTTCTTCATATACTTGCGATAACTGCCAAGACCAAGGCGCATTGCTCCAGTGATCTGGTCCGTTTAATTTGATAAAGAAAGCTTGCGCTGATATGGGGTTGCTTTCTAATTTTTCTAACACGGTCTGGTTCCCTTCGATCCAGATAAATTAATTTAAGAGTAGTTAACGGACGTTTCCAAATAATCGAATCAACTAAACATATAACAAGTATTTTTCTTAATATATTAAACAAATATTATATACAAGAAATGCATTATTGTTTTAAGTAAATCAAATAAAAAGCCGAGATGGCCCAGTGGTAAGACCACGTGCTAGAATATGATTTGATGCAGCTTTTCTAGAATATGAATTTGGCGGCAATTTTTTTAAGAGGAATCATTTCCCGCGTAAATCAATGTTTTTATTAGTTGAATACGTAGACTATAGACGTTTTTGTTCCGTTTTCATGTGATACCAATAATCATTTCCATAACTCGTACTCCTGTTTTTATTTTTTTATTTCGTGTCAATTAAAATATAATCGATTTGTTTTAACTGCAAGGCGTTGTATTTGTATATATTCAGCTAATATTAGTTTAACATAAATATTCCCGCAGCATACATATATATTAATTATAATTATGTCACATTGTTATATTAATGAGTGGATCTGAGATTTAAGCAAGTCAAAAATTTTTCTAGACGCTGAATAACTGTTATCTAATAGGTCTCAATTATTATAGGATTATGAAAATAGGACCCTATGACATATGATAAATGAATATAGTCGATATTAAATTAAGTTTCTTTAAGTGTAAATATATCGGTTTGCAGACGAAATGTTCCTGTATTGATGAGAAAGTCCGATTTTTAAATAAATATATCGTGTTTAGCTTCTGTTTGAAATTATTTTCAGATGATCTCAGAATAATACTAGAAATCAATATACGTATAATGAAAACAAATGAAAACTGTGTTTTTGATATGTTGTAAGTATTATAAGAAGGTAGTCTATCTCTTAAGAAACTTAGAGTAATATCGTCTATATTCAGTGATTTTATATAAAAATTATGTAAAATATTTTATATACTATTGATTCAATAATTTTGAGAAATTTAGACTGAATATATATTATTATTATAAATATTTTTCGTTTTAGATATAATGTTTATACGTATTTTTTGGTTTAAGTTTTTAAAATAACTAAATTGCAATATTCTGTCTCATTTGCAATATTTTTCTAGTCTTAAGAATTCGAATTTGCAGGGTTGTTTGATATACATAAAGAATGTTTTATGGTGAGTATTATAAATGTGGGTATTACTTTGCAAAAATCCGCAAATGACAAATAAAATATTAATTGCAGATATCTCGTCATTTTTTTATTTAATTTTATCATAATTAATTAGTTCATGATTTACCTGGTTATTAAACAAGAAACAAAAATTATATAAGTGTTAAAATAAAAATATAACGTTTTAATTGATCGCTCGGAATATAGCTACAAAACTCGTTGCAGTTTTTTTAAATCACCATAGTACTTATGCTTCCAGTAAATGCTTAAATAGAGGCTTCCTTACGCAGACAATTGATTTTTTTATAACCCAGCATTTATTATTAGCAATGTATTAGCAATTTATTATCAATTGTTTTTCTACTGCAAAATTTGCAATATGAATGCGAAGAGAGTGCTACAAAGTAATTAACATCAAAGAGTCTACAATTATACGTTTACTTTACTATACGTTTTAGTTAATATTCCTAATATGTCAAAGTTGACACGTATTGTACAAATGTATTTTTTTTTGTTTCGTAATGATTTAAAATTGGCAAATATCTTACACACACTTATACTATATACACTTGACAAGTAATTTATTAATGATACAATTAATTTGGGATGTAAGGGGAGTCGACAACAACCTAGGCTCCCTACTGTCATCCTCACCTGCTCGTGGTACATCCTGATAATCAACAAACGAGGCTCTGGCGACCGAAATCGTGGCGGTATAAACACACAAATGCTGGAATCCGAAAATACAAATCCTGATAGCGGGCAGCAGCGCTATTAGTGAAATATTCCAGTCACTCCGGTCACCAGCCCGCATGCCAAGTGTGGTGACTAAGGCAAATACCCCCCTATGAGCGACGACACAAATTCACGGCCCCCAATTCCCGGTTATCGCACTATTCCTGGCCACGGTACAGGCCATTGTAACGGTGCGATGGGGGGTGCTAAGAATCCCCGGGCTACGGCAGGGTACCACAAATGGCGACTGTTTGTTGCCACGTATAATGGACGTTGTCTGCGGCTGGACGAACATCTGACAATAATTGGAATTAGAGTTAAGTCGTATTCACTGGGATATAGTAGGTCTTTCAGAAATCCGAAGACAGTGCGAGGATATGATGACACTAGATACCGGTCACTTACTCTACTTTCGAGAAGGACACCAACCATCCCAAGGTGGCGTCGGCTTTTTGATCCACAAGTCACTCAGAAGCAATGTCGTGGAGGTTAGCAGTGTGTCGGCGAGGGTAGCCTACTTTGTCTTAAAGATAACCGAGAGGTATGCCTTGAAGGTTATACAAGTGTATGCCCTAACGTCTACATACACTGACGAAAAGGTCGAAGCCAAGTATGAAGACATAGTGTCTCGTACAAGTACCTTCTTCAAAATTGTTATGGGTGACTTCAATGCCGAAGTGGGAGTACAAGAAGATAGTTTATCGAGGTTAGGAAAATTCGGCTATGGGTGCAGGAATCATCGGGGACAAATGCTGGTAAACTTCCTCGAGGCTCAGGGATTATTTCTGATGAATTCATTTTTCCAGAAGAAGTCCCAAAGGAAGTGAACTTGGCGAAGCCCCGATAACACAGCGATGAATGAGATCGACTTTATTTTAACCAATAAGCGTCAAACATTCAGGGATGTCTCCGTGATCAACAGGGTAAAAACTGGAAGTGATCACCGCCTGGTAAGAGGCACCCAGAATATCAACACTAAAATCGAACGATCGCGGTTAATGAAGTCGACTCTTAGACCAACTCTGCCCCAGGTAGAAGCTGGTTGCGAAAGGTTCCAGTAGGAACTAAAGAATCGATTTGCCATGTTGGAAACCAAACAGGACATTGACGATGCCACCAACAGTCTGGTGCGTGTCATCCGCAAGGTAGGCCAAAATTACTTTCGATAAAAGACGACAATGGCCGTAAGACGTAAGCTCTCCGGCGAGACTCTGAACAAGATGACGAGGAGACGAGAACAGCAGAATATGACGCCATCTGAGTATCAGGCACTTAACAGGAACGTTAAAAAACTAATAAGGGGTGACACAAGACGAGCGAATACCCGGAATATTGAAGATGCCATAGCACTCAATAGGGGCTCAAAGGTTCTTGCAAAGTCACATACCGTCGTCACGTCAAATCAATGTCACATAAGTCGGTATGTCCAGGTGTTGAAGTGTTTGTACGAAGCCGCAACCATGACCGTCCAACTACAGAGTACAGATCAGAGCACAAGACCAATCCAATTGCATCGCGGGGTAAAACAGGGAGATGTAATCTTACTGAAACATTTTACCAATGCATTTGAGGACGTCTTCATTACGCTCGTTTGGAACGGACCCGGCATTAATATAAATCGCCAACACATTACACATCTGCGATTGGCCGACGATATTGTCATCATGGCGGAGACTTCACTAACATTCATGGACTCCACGCTAACCTCAACGCTGTCCACCACCATCTCGAGACAGCACGGCCAGCAATGTTGTTTCTCACGGAGACACAAATACTCCGTCCTGCCGATACCAGCAACCTTAATTATCCCGGCTACATGCTTGCAGAATCCTTGAAAGCGTAAGCCGGAGTATGCTTGTTCGTCAGGACGGATGTTTGCTGTCACCGACTGCGCTGCTTGGAGGACCCCTCTTTCTCCATGTTGGTGGTCCGTGTGGATCTGGTTCGTCAGATTTGGGTCTACGTGTGCCTCTACAGATCCCACAATGGTGACTTGGAGACAAGCCGATTATTTGACCATCTTAGTCGGGTGGCAGATGTTGCGCAAGAGCAGTTTCCTAAAGCGGAATTGGTGTTTTTGGGGGATTTTAATGCTCACCATGAATCATGGTTGAAATCCCTCAAAACTGACCATGCTGGAAGAACTGCTCATACTTTTGCTCTCACACATGACTTGACCCAACTGGTTGATCAACCCACCAGGATCCCAGACATTGATGGGCAAGCGCCTTCTCTACTGGACCTTCTGCTGACTTCTCACCCGGTGGAATATCAGGTTGTGGTACAAGCTCCACTTGGTTCTTCGGATCACAGCCTCATATCTATCAAAGTGCCACAGGCCAAGCTGCCGCCACCAGCGGTATGCAAACGTCGCGTTTGGCACTACAAGTCGGCAGATTGGGACGGTATGCGCGATTACTATGCGTCAGTCCCTTGGAAGGAACGTTGCTTCAGTGGGAATGACCCGACAGCTAGTGCCGCTGCTGTTGCTGACGAGATCATGTTGGGAATGAAATACTACATTCCTAGCTCAGATCTCGACAGTAGGGGTGCGCGTAACCGTTGGTTCACTCGCGAATGTGCCGACGCTGTATCATCTAAGCAGGCGGCATATTGCGAGTAGATCAATGGCTGCATTAGCGGGGCATCTAACATTGACTCACTGAAAGCAATCTACAATAAAAACTCCAAGTCCTGTAGGAAGGCTTACACGAGAGCGGACGCACAGCGCATTGTACAGATTGGTCATGACCTTGTTTCGCATCCTAGGGGCTCACGTAGCTTCTGGCGTCTGATAAAGTCTGTGCAAAACAATTTCTGCCAACCTTCGCTGCCACCGCGCAGAAATCCGGACGGATCGCTAGCTCACAGTCCGCAAGAGAAAGCTGATCTTCTGGCTAAACTCTTTGCCGATAACTCCGTCATCGATGATTGTAGTGCGCTGCCACCAACAATACCTTCATGTGGCCACACGATGCCTGACATCAAAATCAGGCAACGTGGTGTGCGTGCGGAGCTGAAATCACCTGATGTACGGAAAGCTAGCGGTCCCGATGGAATACCAGCCATAGTGCTGAAGAAGTGCGCGGCGGAGCTGTCTCCTGTGTTAACGCGCCTGTTCCAACTTTCTCTTTCTTCGGGATGTGTGCCGGAGGCTTGAAGAAGAGCTAATGTGCAAGCGGTTCCCAAAAAAGGGAATCGGTCTGACCCGGCAAATTATATATAGCTATCACCTCAGTACTTTGTAAGGTGATGGAACGGATTCTAAACAACCAACTGATCCATTACCTAGAAGATCACTGTCTAATTAATGAGCGTCAGTACGGGTTTCAACCAAAACGGTCTACAGGTGATCTTCTAGCGTACGTAACACATCTCTGGGGTGAAGCTATCGACAAGCATGGCGAATCTTCGGCTGTCAGCCTCGATATCTCCAAGGCTTTCGACAGGGTCTGGCACAGAAGTCTTCTCTCCAAGCTGCCGGCATATGGTCTGCCTGCTCAGCTTTGCACCTAGATTGCCAGCTTCCTGCACAAACGCAGCCTTCGTGTTTTAGTTGATGGTTGCGCTTTACAATTCTATGTAGTGAATGCTGGGGTCCCCCAGGGATCTGTGCTATCGCCCACTCTCTTTCTTTTGCATATCAATGATATGCTCTCTCTCGGGAACATTCATTGCTATGCAGACGATAGTACAGTGCATGGTGGATACCACGGACGCGCAGTGGCTAGGCGAGCGGAAATTGAGGAGAGGCGGGAGGATCATTGAACTCGATAGGATGTTAGAACTTATCGCCAAATGGGGCTCTGATAATCTTGTTGAGTTTAATGCCAAGAAAACACAGGTATGCACTCTCACAGCGAAAAAGTCACCATTTTCCCTTCTTCCTTCCTTCTGTGGCACTCCGCTGGTGATACAAAGCAAAATCGCCATGCTGGGGATGGACGTTCGCTGCGACCTTAGTCCAAGGGCTGTTTCATCGAGGCTGTTATAAATACAGCTTCACGGAAACTCGGAGTTCTGAACAAGGTGCGGCGTTTTTTCACGCCACAACAACTGTGCCTGTTGTACAAAACACAGGTACGGTCTTGCGTTGAATATTGCTCGCACCTTTGGGATGGCTCCGGTAAGTACCTACTTGAGGCCTTGGATCGGTTGCAGCGACGCGCGGTCCGCATTATTGGTACGACCGTAAAGGTCACAAACACCCTCGAGCCTTTACAATTGCGTCGAGAGATAGCAGCGCTGAGCGCTTTCTATCGACTGTATCACGGCGAGTGCTCCGAGGAATTATTCTCCCTAATTCCTGCTTACCCCTTCCTTCACAAGTCTACGCGTAATGGCTCTCGATGTCACCGCCTAACTGTGACATCAATTCCATCGCGCACAAAGAAATTTGGCAACTCCTGTCTTTGTCGCACTTCCAAAAAATGGAATTCCTTACCAGCTTACGTGTTCCCCTCCTCTTACAACCCGGGCTCCTTCAAACGAGGCGTGAAGAGGCATCTTGCGGGCCGGCAAGGCGAAGGCGGCTAGTGCAGAACCTTCTTCCCGTCTGTACTGGCCGTCGTCGCGTTTGGACTCTACTACCACTTAACATCAGGTGGAATAGAGTCATTTGCCCTCCCGGCAAATATATTAAATAAAAATAAAAAGACTGCAGGATAAGGAAGAGATGCTAAACAACCTGAGCGATTCTTCAAGACGAGTAGGTCTCGGGATGAACATCGAAGAGACCAAAATTATGGCAAACCAACATGTATCCCCGGGACCAGTGGTCGTAAATGGCTCTCCACTTGAAGTTGTGAAGGAATATATCTACCTGGGCCAAACTATGTAACTTGGCCGACACAACTTTGAGAAGGAGGCTAAAAGAAGCATACGTTTGGGCTGGGTGGCATTCGGGAGGTTACGTCATATTTTTGAATCGTCGATCCCACAGTCGCTTAAGACCAGGGTCTTTAATCAGCGCTGTAATGACTTACGGTTACAAAACGTGGACACTCACCACACACAGGACTGGTCCACAAATTGAAGGTCATTCAGAGAGCAATGGAACGCGCGATGCTTGGGGTTTCTCTGGAAGATATAATCCAAAATGAGGACATTCGCCAGAGAACTAAAGTCACCGACATCGCGCGTAGAATTAGCTCACTGAAGTGGAAGTGGGCTGGTCATGTCTCCAGGCGCATTGATGGCCGATGGAGCCGACACGTGTTAGAGTGGAGACCACGCTTAGGCAAACGTAGTGTAGGACGCCCTGTAACAAAATTGACCGACGATTTAAAAAAGGTACGCAGGTACGGGATGGATGCG
Source organism: Nymphalis urticae (assembly GCA_905147175.2). NCBI lineage: Eukaryota > Metazoa > Arthropoda > Insecta > Lepidoptera > Nymphalidae > Nymphalis > Nymphalis urticae. The sequence goes on from LR990008.1 coordinate 3,243,705, forward strand.
GACTGCCCAAGATCGGGATGGTTGGCGTTCTATAGGGGAGGCTTTCGTCCAGCAGTGTACGGTAAAAGGCTGAAAAAAAAGAATTAATTTAGTAATAATAGAAGCCAAATGTCAAGGTTATGAAATTATGGAATTATGTTATAATGTTTTTTTTAAACCCTATTTAATTTAAATATTTTATAAAGTACCTACATAATTATAGTAAATTATTAATTATAATACCTACTGTAGTGAAAACGCACGGTACGTATTTAAGTCAATTAAATTTAAGGAAAACTTTGCTTCCTTTAATTATATAGGTTATATTGATGTGACTTTAAAGTCATTCTGTTTAATGTTTGTCTGCGTGCATTCCTGTATATACAAAGCTGTTCGTTCGGGTACGTGCTTTGGGATGACAACGGTCGTTTTCGAACGTGGTTTGTGCAGAGTAGACTAGCCAAAGAATGGACAGTATAGTTTGCAAAGTTTGACTTCAACGTAGAGACGGTCGATGAAGCCAAACTTGGACTAAAGGCGACTTGCTACAGGTGAGGGAATATTATAATGTTTCAGTGAATCCCATTACAATGATCTGCTACAGTTTCGCTTGTTTGTCTGTTGTTTGTTTGCTTTTCAACAGTAAAAATAATGTGACCTTGAAAATTTTTTTTTAATCTATTGACGACATTGCCGGCACACAGCTCAAAATATAATGAGATTTGCAAATTAAACATTAACGTGTTCCAATTGGTGCGCGATTAGTCCCACCATATAAGTATGCTATTTCGTTAACGCCAAAAAAACGTACAATAAATCGTTATGAATAAGTAATTAATTGTTACCTCCATGACCAGCCCTGACTATCATTTTTGTTTCATTCATGACGTAATTCGATACTAGAAAAGGAATACTTGTAACAAATGACCGGGAATTTTGTGCGACTATCTCCCGGTCTACGATTTCGTGTTACGGTACGTTTTACGGTGTTATTTTTACTGCGGCATCAAGAAAAAGAAAAATATAAGAATGATTGATTATAATATTTGTATGTCCCAGAATCGTAATGCTGTTGTTTTGTTACACTGTCAGGATATGAGAATGAAACAAAATTGAAAATATATTATAAATTAAGTGATTGTATATTGAAGCACTGTATGTAATATGCAATGCCCTAATAACATGTCTGATAAAGACACAGGATAGTCACAAACTTGCAATTTAGATGCTAACTTTGATACTAGAACTTAGAATATTCGAAAACTTAATTTTGGATTACACATAGCGCGCTAGGTTCCATCGAGTGTCATAGTTTGTTGATCAAAATTTACATGCTAACCGGTACCTATCATGTGTAATTCAGTTTAACATATATTTATAACTAGCTGACCCATGCCCACTTCGTTGGGCGGTAAACATTTTTAATATAACAATAATATAATAATAAAATCATTTATTTCTACCAAACAGGGATCATAAATTCAAGACAATAACTAGTAAAAGTAAGTAAGTAAGTAAAAAAACAAAAATTACAATAATAATATTTTACAAATTTACATATTATAAATTAGATTAAATTAATTCGAATTAAATTATAATACCAAATTAAACGAAAATTATTTAAATCAAATCCAAATTAATTAAATCAAAATAAAATTTGAATTAAATCAAATCAATTCAAATTCGCACTAATCAAAAGAAATCAATCACATTAAATTATATTAAATCAGATTAAATCACATTAAATTAAATTAAATTACATTAAATTAAATTCCATTAAATTAAATCAAAAATAAATTTAAATTAAACAATATCATGAATGTAATTATTGTCAATTTACACATTTATATTCATTATTAGTCAGTACATTAATCATATTGCAATGATTCAAGTACTAACAGTCAAATCTGCATGCGAACATTTTTAGGATGGTGTTGGAGCTGTCCCGACCTGCGCATAAGAGATGTACATCGCTTACGCATGGTTGCATAAAAACAATCGATTCGCGAATCTGCGAACATCCCTGATGCACTACAGTACCGCGGCAGCCCCATCAGCACCCTAAGCGCATTATTTTACTGGACACTGCGTATATGTTACCCACAGGCTGCACGTGTAGAAGTTTGTACAAAAAAAAATTTAAGTTTACTTATTTTGATAAGAATTCATAATTGTTGATAATATGGCCAATAAACATGACCTAACGATTTAAATTATTTTTTAATATAAACAAACTACTTTTTGTGACTTAAATATAAAAGATAGGCATGCTGTCGCTGACTTTTTTGTAAGCATTATCAAGCTCTACAACTTTTACTTAGAACTAAATCAAATATCTCTCATCGTTAAGGCAACGTTCGTAAGAAACGTTTTTGTTCGACCATTTTTTCTCCGACTCACTTTGCAAATCCAACTACCACGAAAAAACCATATAATTTTTCAAGTTAATATATAGCCTATGACACTCACAATTGATGTAGCTTTCTATTGGTAAAATAATTTTTAAAATCAGTTCAGTAGATCCAGAGATTACCCCGTACAACCTCATAAAATTTACCTCTTTATAATATTAGTATAGATTGATTGTAGAATGTCATGTTGATTTAATAGCTAGCTCATAATACATTGAGGGTCCCATGTCGATGAGAATCATCATACTCGTCATCAACATAATAATAATATATCTAAGACTACTGGCTCATATTGCAAGGTGCATTTTTTATTTAAAGTACATTTATACGTTTTGCATTTTTTTTTATCATAACAACGATTCTCACGGTTCGTTTACTAAGTTGTATTAAATATATCATTAATGTTTTCCACACTTTGTCGATATATAAATCAGCAACATTAGCTTTTTGTCAAAAGATTTTTACTACATTTTATTGAATATTACGTTGAAATTACATAAGCTATTCTACTATTATGCAAAATATTATAAATTATTAAGGCCAGCATCGTTGAAAAATCTTTATTATCCTCATCTGATGAGCAGTTTTTTCCGTGAATCCGGAAAAAACAAACAATAAACTTACTTCCTTATAATATTAGTATAAAAACTAATAAAGCTTAACTAAAGTTGTTTATATAACTACACGTTTCGAGAATTATGTAGCCGATGAGCAGAAAGCATGTCGCCGACTATATATACATATTAGGTCCTAACATATGAAATTAGCGTTTTGTCGTACTGACCACTTTGATCTGAAATATCTGCTCTTTGGTTAAGAATTCCAAATTCAAATTTAAAAATTCATTTAGCTGGTACATTTGAGTTTTAAAAACAGTCATTCATTTGTTGTTTGGCGTCGCTTATTGCCGCACAATGGAAAACATGAAATATCGGTATATTTACGAGAACGAGTTCTACCGTGGCACCAAAGCTGCAGAAACAGCTCGAAGGATTAATAATGTGTATGGCGCTGGTGTCATAAAAGAAAGCACGGAACGTTTTTGGTTTCAACGTTATCGTTCTGAAAATTTCGACCTTCAAAACCAACCCCGTGGACGGCCGGAGACCAAAGTGGAAAATGAAGAATTAAAGGCTATTGTGGAAGCGGATCTATCACAAAGCACTTCAGAGATAGCTGCAGGCTTCGTGGTAAGTGATAAAACTGTATTATTCCACTTGAAGCAAATCGGGAAAGTAAAAAAACTTGAACGCCGTCTGCTGTGTTACTTTGCTCAACCAACACAATAATGAAGGGATTTTAAATCGAATCAATACTTGTGATGAAAAGTGGATACTGTACGATAATCGGAAGCGCTCGTCGCAATGACTGAACCCTGGAGACTCAGCCAAATCCTGCCCTAAACGAACATTGACTCAGAAAAAGTTACTTGTGATTGGTGGACTAGCGTCGGTGTCATTCACTACAGCTTTCTAAAATCTGGCCAAACGATTACGGCAGTTATCTATTGTCAGCAACTGCAAACCATGACGGAAGAACTAGCTGCTAAACAACTGAGATTGGTCAATCGCTCTAGGCCACTGCTGCTTCATGACAACGCAAGACTACACACTGCACAATAGGCAACCACTAAGTTAGATGAGATATAATTGGAATGTCTGCGACATCTACCGTACTCCCCGGACCTTGCTCCAACAGATTACTATTTTTTCCGGAATTTGGACAACTTCTTACAAGGAAAAAATTCAACTCCAATGCGGCAGTCCAATCCGCCTTTAAAGAGTTTATTGATTTTCGCCTCCATGGTAATTTTAGTAAAGGGATCAATGAACCTATGAGATGGCAAAAGTGCATAGATAACAACGGTGCATAATTTAATAATAATAATAATAATAATAATATATTTATTTATTTTCTTCACAAAAAGTTTACAAAGTAAAATGTAACATTTACATAACAGCTAATTAATGTGAAGACTGGTACTTGCAATAGATAAACTGTTCTACAAGACACCAGGCCTCCACTCCCGTTTATATGAACAAAAAATAAAAATAAATGTATAAGGTGGGATGTAAGAAATAGTACAAAATATAAAATAAAGTAAATAAGACGTCCATGCTTATGTTAGCGTTGGTACTTGTGTGTGCACGTGTGTGTGTGTGTATGTGTGTGTGTGTGTGTGTGTGTGTGTGTGTGTGTGTGTGTGTGTGTGTGTGTGTGTGTGTGTGTGTGTTTGTGTGTGTGTGTATGTGTAATTTGATTAATTAAATATATTTTACAAAAAAAAATTGCCTATATTCCTCCCGTACAAAACGCCAATTTCATATACAGGTGACTGGTGAATTAGTATCAATATTTTAGGAGCATAATCGGTACATGATTCTCATTCGAATTATGTAAAAAAAATAGTTACTTAATTTTTGACCAAATTTACAAAAATTTTACTTTAAATAAATAAAGTGTGGACATATTTCCGCGGCGAGGAATATTTTTTTTTGGTCATATATGGTCGTCAAATATCACGTCCTTAAGTATTGATACTAATTCACCAGTCACCCTGTATAACCCAATATTAAAAAGAATAAAAGCAGTACCTTTTTTTTTAAGGAATTACTCATATGCTTTTACCCCTACAATTATGCATGTATCTTGGCTAGGAGTGAGGACGATAATAACCCAAGATCAGGATTGCACATTATGACTTTTTAAATTTAAAAATAAAAAAGGAACTGTTTTGGTATATAAAATAAGTGACGAGCCAAGATGACTCAGAGGATAGAAGACGATAGCCAAGGAATTAAGCAAATCTGGACAAACAACGCTTACAGCTAGTTTTCATGTGATTAATTTGTGACTATACGTTGTCCTTCAATAAAAACGAATACTTTGATTGAATACTTTCTTTGATATATATTCAGAAAACCGTACTAGAATACCTAACAAAGGAAAAAGCTCCAATTTTTCTTTAAAAGGAGGTAATGCCTTGAGCATGAGCTGGACATTTACGAGCTGTAATAATATTTTATTGGCCCGACCTGGGATTAGAACTCAGGACTTCTGGGTCTGCGGCCTTACATCTAGCCAATAGACCAACGAGGCAACTATTCACAGTTCTTCCTTTTATACAACGTAACATGAACCATATTAAATTATCATTCTTAATTTAATTTAGCTACAATAAGTCGAGTTCGCTTATGATAAAGTTTTGATAATTACGACGTTACAAACGCGCCCTCATGGAAATTTCTCGAAACTGTGGCTTCTTAGTGAAATTAATAGCGAATGGAACTATTGCATGCATTCTAGACTAACAGCCTGTGACGTAACGCAAGTTAAATAACTGCAACCAGTGATATGTAGGAACTGGGAAGTGCGGCCATGAAACAAATATTATTTTAATAATGTTTGTTAATGCTGGTGTAATGCCGCTGTTTTCAGCCTCTGGTTAGATACTATCAAGGCCATTTCTCAGAGGCTTTACAAAAAAAACTTATAGGGAAAATACAAACAAAGGAACTTAAATTGATAAGCGTAGTATTTAGATATTAATTAAATAGATGCGGTACATTAAAGAAATACATAAATATATGTGTGAGTACAATTTGTTTTTTTGCCTGCCTATATGTTTAAGTATATGGTATTTTATTTTGCATTTGTGTATTCGATTTTTATTTATAGCTTTATTTTTCGTTTATTAACTTATTTTTACTGATATAATATTTTATAAATAAAACAGATAAAAACAGATAAACTCCAGTTACCTATAAAATTTATGGTATGATTTGCAATTTCAATATTCATTATTTTAATTTAGTTATGTAGTTGCGTATTTAGTTTTTTATTTAAATTTAAGTATATGAATAAAAATAATTATAGCCAATGATCAAAAACTCAATACAACAACAATAGCTTGCAAATAGAAAGGAATCATGATTTCGGATCCCATTTTCCCACTGATTTAATGGCCTTAAAATAATTACACTTGAAAATATCATACGTGACAGAAAATCTCTAATTTTGAGTCGGAATCGCAGGTTTAACGCGAGTGTTAGGATTGTTCCGACTTTGATATACGAGCTCGAGAGTTTAAGTACACTAGTTACAGAGTTTCAAGGGAAAGGAAGTTCAGTAAGAAACTGTTTATTAAGATTAGAATACGTGCGTGTTACTTAAGTATATGCTTAGTAAAACACGCAAGTGCGTGCCACTGGTGGTTCGGAAATAAAACCACAAAAACCTTTGAATGGTTATTGTAAAATATATAATAAAATAACGATTCAAAATGTGTTAATATCAGCTTATCGCCGTTTACTGCTGGACGAAAGACTGCCATAGAACGCCAACCATCCCGATCTTGATCAAAATGTGATGAGATTAAATTTAACGTCAAGTAACCACCGGCTTGGAATGTAGATACTATGGAAAAGTAATGGAGAAACTTAATTGATGGTTAGGTGATTGTGTGTATGGATAGGTGAAATCGCATTATTATTGCTAATAATAATGCGAGTTTATTAAAAACTGCCACGCCACTGCGTTCGTGATGTGCAAAAGTTGGACGTTTGGAACCCAAATCTGTATTAACATTGAGCGACTGTGTCTTTATTAATAAAATTTATAATTATAATTGTACATTTTTATTAACAATAATTTTTAAAGTGTAATGATTACATTAAAATTGGCCATTTAATATTTAGGAGATGACCTTACAACAAAACATTATTAAATTGTTCAAAAAGTGTTTAAACCCAATTCATTTTCGCCCCATAAATTTTAAAATAACGCGCAAAGCGACAAATAATGGAGCGAAAAGTTCCTTTTGCCCGGACATTTTATCCGACATAATCTGTACGTAGGCCGTTAGTCGGTAATTAGTGGTGCTGAAAAACACTTAAACGGCGTCGGTTAATGCGAAAAAAAGCACTAACGACTTGGAGAATACCATGTAGGTATGTGGACTTAGGTTTGTTTAGTATAATATTGGTCTTTTAATGGCAACACTTAATAGAAAAAAGTATTTTCTTTAGTCGAGTAAGAATTTGAATTAAGTACATTTAAACATATAATAGAATTTTTGAATCGTTAAAAATATAAGCGTTGACTTTGAGTGGTTAACGTTATTATTAAATAATTGACTTTAAAGATTACATAAAGAATCGTTTCTGGTTTACTTCATATAATACACGATTGCATGCTGAGGATAGGATGTTTCAAATATTACAACATATATAAATACCAACGTAATAGGACAAAGAAGTAGGAAGGCAGATGGACAAGTGGGCTACGTGTTTCCAATTAGTCTCAACCGCGCATGAACATGAGCACTAAAAAAACATATTCCTTACACGGTATTAAGACGGCAAATTGACGAAATTTCCATTTCAATAATAGGATCATAGAAGATCCCTTGTCCCTAAATCATAGCAATTATATCCGTGCACACACCTTTACACCAGACACATGAATACAAAGCATTGATGCTCGAGGCAACAGGGAAGGTAGCGAAACAAAGATATACTACATAAGAAGTTAAAAAATAGCAAAATCTAGACAATAATAATAATCCTAGTAAACTGTTTTTTCAAATATAAGAGAAATATATGTTACAGAATATTATTATATATGACAATGTGATGTGAAAATGTAAAATTAATAATGTAGTGTTCCAATACTTTTAATTTTATCAAATACAACGCAATAATTCTGTAAAGCAAAGATACAAATGCAACTAAAGGCATACGTACTATAATACGTACGTGGAGAATAAAATTAATAAAAAAGTATTCGCTTGTAAAACCACTAGCAATATAAAAGCTTTATTAAAATTTTCCAAACAGACAACGCATTTGAAATGTTATCATAACATATCTTCGAGTTTATAAGACTTCATAAAGTGAATCGAAAGAAAAAGTACATTTCCACGACCTAAATCCGTCTCTCACAAAGGCAGAAATCCGAGCCAGTGTAATATCTGGCGTATAAAGGATAGCGAACTCGGCACTAATTTCATGGGCATAAAGTAAACTAGGTCCTTTTTATTGCTTTGTAAGCATAAAATATTAGAGTGGTAGTATTTAATCATTCGTAGTTGTTTTATAAAGTTATCTACTGTGTGAGTTAATGAAAAAAACTAAATTTTGGTACTGTTTATTGCATTTAGGTTAAAGTGGCAGTTAGTAAATTTCCCACAGCTGGATTTCTTGAGGAGATTTAGAGCTCACTTCTCGACGCTACTCCGGTGAGGGTTGGTAAACACGTGTCGCAGAATTTGAATTTTTTTTATTTATATTTGTAATAGGTAGATAGACTGACAACGTTAGGTCGTAGTTTTGTTAAATTCGTTATGGTATGGTATCGAATTTCCATATCCTTAATGAAATTCAATACTTTGAGTCTCGAATACGTATAAATAACTCTGCAAATTTACCTTAACTTATAAGAGCATTATATACTATAGCATTATATACTATATTTTATATAACTTATAAGGTGTCAAGAATAAAAAATATATACTCATATTTTGTTGTTATAAATAAATAAATTCGCATAGATCTTACCCAAATTATACAGCTCTCTTACATATTGTCAAATGGTCCATAAAGGTCCCTAATAATGTATGTTATATAAATACTAAGATACACTCATAGACAATTACTACGTTGGTCTAATTGGGCATATCACTAACAAAATAGAACCACGCATGATTTGGACAGTTCTATCTATCCTATGAATGATGAAAACTATTCTAACTAATATAATAAATGTGGAAATTAGTTTGTTAGTTTGTTACGCTGTCACAGCTTAACAAGTCAGCTATCATCATAAAGTGGTACGTACACATGAGGGGCACAGGTATAAAGGCTAGATGACTTATCACGCGGGTGTAGCCGCAGCCGGTTACTAGTATTGTATACATATACAAATAATCCAATACAGAAATCATAAAAGAAAACAAGTGCTACTTTGTACCTACACTTATCAGAAGTGAACCATATTTGCGTCAGAATCGTTGCATATAAAACGCTGCACTTAAATTCGACCTTGAAATACCACTTTAGTCGCGACCATTGAAGTTTTACTTCGAAATAAAAAATACAATCAGTACAACGTCAAGCTCAAGCGATCTCTCAACCCGTGGCAAGGTGCCAGCTTGCATAGCTTACCCGGCGCTATGTTTTTTTTTTAAATATGCTTTTACAAAAATATTACAACATACCTCCAAAACTTTTTAAAATGAGAACGAATTCTAGTTGCGAAAGAAAATTATGATTATTATAATACGAATTCCTTGAGAGGGAGGGGTTGGTATTCTCTATCCATTTACCTCTGGCAACGTGTATGCAAAATTCATGCAATTTCATGAGTAGTTAAGTAGTGAAAGAGTAACAAACAAACTCATTTTTGCATTTATAGTATTAGTGAGGATACTGTGATTTGTATTGTTCGTAATACATTTTTTTTTATTATAGGCAAGCGGACGAGCGAATGGGACACCTGATGGTCACCGCCAACTATAGACATTGGCGACGTAAGAAATAATAACCATTCCTCACATCGCCAATGCGCCACCAACCTTAGGACTGAGATGTTATGTCCTGCGTATGCGTGTAGTTACACTGGCTCACTTACCCTTCACACCGGAACACAACAATGCTAAGTATTGCTGCTTAGCGGCAGAATATCCGATGAGTAGGTGGTACTCATCCAGACGGCCTGCACAAAGCCCTATCACCAGAAATTACTTTGTGCAGTCTTGTAAATCAAGTAAGTATTACAAATAAATGTTAGCTTTTTTTTCAAAGCTTTTGTTTATAGTATTAATGGTTTAAATCTTGTGACTGTATTTTAAACCAATATTTTTTTTAACCTGCTTGTTAGTTAACTAGTACTTAGTATTGTAATTTATTTAAAATGGCCGCGGTTCTAAGATGGCGGATTATATATATGAAAACGGTATTTTATTCGTTTCAGCTTATAGTTGATATTTAAAACTTTAATGTAGATTGATCATTGGTGGTTTATCTATAAAATATGAGAAAAAGAAGTGTTTTATTGTCCGTACTAGTAAATAACACTAGTACATATGTACATATATGTATAAACTTGTATATATTTATTCATACATGTTGAAATATAGTTGGGATTATGAGACATGGATTAGCTAATCATTTTTTTGTTAATAATTAAACTGACTGCCTCGTTGGTCTAGTGGCTTGATGTAAGGCCGCAGACCCGGATGTACTGGGTTCAATTCCCAGGTCGGGCCAATAAAAAATTATTGGGATTTTTCTGTCAGAAAATTCTCATTAGCAGCCCGGAGTCCGGAAGTTGGAAGTGCGTATACTCCCGTACCTCGTAAAGCCGTTGGTCCTGCGTTTGAACTCTTTCCGGTCGTGTCGGATTGCCATCCCATCGGATTATGAGAGTTAGGGAATAGAGAGCACCTGTGTTTGCGCACACACTTGTGCACTATAATATCTCGTGCGTAGTTGGCTAATCTCTCTTGAGATTGGCCGACCTGGCCGAAATCGATCTGGAGGACATTACTTATTAATAATTGAAATAACTATTTCGTTAAATTGTTTATTTTAATGCTAATTGAAATAACTATTTCGTTAAATTGTTTATTTTAATGCTAATGACTTTTGTACAATTCTATCTAATATTTAAATTTATAGTCCGTTGAAGAAAACATTCAGCATTAAAACGAAATTTGAGCTTCATTCTTTTGAATCGAGTTTTTCTCCGAAAGGTAAAGTTTTGTGTGGAATTGTGTTAATTATCCCTAGGGACCCTTTGTATTGGAACCGGGAACGGAAACAGCAAAATAAGAGTAATGGAAGATGTAATAATCGTTACAGCTAAGCGGAAAGCCTTTGATATATTTTTAACTTTCCGCTTGCAAGTTATTCTGCAATTTTATAAAATCAAAATTGTATTGTCTCTTTTATCTTTTGAAGTCCCTAAAGATGGATTATGTGTGTTAGAGGACGTGTTTATGTTCATGTACCTATATATACATATATAATCCGTATATAGTAGTAGTAGTATTTTATATATATATAAATGTATGATTATTTAAAACACACAGTGACATAACAAAGGAAAAGATTTTAACTTACAACAGCAGTACGGAATATGTAATAGAATAGAATAGATAGAGCTTGTTATTTGAAAAGTAAATAAGTAATGTCTGAAAATGTTATATATTTCAATTTATTTAAACTCTAGTTACATAAGGGCTAGTGACCACGCTTAGGGATATGTTTTCAAGGGTCGTTTTTGAGGCTGGGTTTGATGTAGCGTTCGGTAGTAAACACTATAATGCCCTAATTGCTTCGCTGTCCAAAGCATTATACGATTATACCCTATTATGGCTTACTAGCTACCCATCTTGAATTCGCACGGGTTTTATTACGGGTTCGCCCTAAAGCTATACCGAGGTGGACATAGATATAAATATTATAATATAAACATAATCGCGACAAGCAATCTGTACCCTCGTATACTACAGCCCATGGCTTATTTATCTTGACGCAAGTATCTTTTGGTGCGTTTTTAATGCAATATGTAATATTTATTTCTCTGTCCTTTTTTACTAACATTGCTGTAAATTGTTTGCTATATATATATATATATATATATATATATATATATATATATATATATATATATATTGTACTCAAATTTAATACAATATAACACGGAATATATAACAGGATAAAAGCATTCCAAGTCGGCCTATCGCTACAGCGATCTCCTCTGACATTTACCAATAAACGGGGTATAAATAAATATCGATAGTCTTGTTACATTTTGGCGTACTATAGTCGATATCTACTGTCGTGCTATTGAAAGGATTTGTATCTGTCTATTTTATCTTCCGTCGGGTTACGTATCTTTTAATTAGTTAATTAGTTTAACGTGGGACAAATATGGAAATTTAAAATTAGAACGTCAAATACCTATAACGGAAATCCCTGTTTGAAGCTTACGGTATTACTACTATGTACGGTTTGACAATCAATCGATTCAGGTTCGATATATGTGACCTTGATAACTATTTACACGTGAAACAAACACGCGAATTATAATTTAAAATTCGAACGTCAAAGACTAACCTATAACGTCCTATAATGAAAATATTATATTGAAGCTTACTGAAAGGTTTGGCAATTAACTGATTCTGATTATATACGTGAACTTGATAATTATTTACACGTGACAAAAAATTTAGTTTAAAATTCGAACGACAAAGACTATCAGAGGAATTCTCCAATTTACGCTCCTGTACGGTTTGACTATCAAGTGACGTACGCAATCGTACCAGCCATAATGGTTCACAGATCAGTACATGCAATGCATCTCTATAAAAGATGCATCTGCCCCACTGGCAGTGCATCAGGCGATTTATCCTTATTTATTGCTTTGTTTTGCTGCGGATTTGTGGAAATAGGCCGTATTTTATTTATGTTGGTCCGTTCGTAATTTATGCGTATCACGTTATTTCATTAAGTGGTTTAAAAATGATGACCAGGTTATTGCCTGTTGTAATTTATTTGTACACGGATTCAATTTTCGTTTTCATTATATCGCATAGATTCTCCATGCAAAAAAGTTATAGTTTTACCTCAATTTTTTAAAACATTGATCAAACTCTGATTTATTAATAACCGTCGTCGTCATCGGTATGATCATTAATATTAAAGCCAATTTATTTCAACTGACTTTGATCAACGTTTCAGAAACTGGAGGTCAGATACCTTCTTTGTTACATTCAAGAAATCTCACTAACTCAAATTCTACGTCTTATCATTTTAATAACCTATAAGATAATTGGATTACATAAAATTACACTATAAATCAAATCCCTCGATCTCAGCGAGTTATTAATTGCTTTATCTAATCACTATAATAGCTTATCATTCATTCAATAATACTCCTTATACCATATTATAGTACGGTGTATAATGGATTATATGATAACAGGACATGTCAGCGCGATTAGTACCCTTAGAAAGATTGGTGTCGTAAAATGTCGCCATCAGGGTAGCCATCTTGGTATCAAACGTCAGCTTACTGCAAATGTGGGGGCTATGAGTTTAGCGGGTAGAAGCAGCAGTAGTCTCTCCCCCAAAACAGTAAATGTTCTGTCTGAAGGCGAAGGCAATAGGGTTATTCATGTGTTAGGTTTTTTCTCATGATATTATGATATTTAGATGTTATGATATTTTCTTATTCCACTGAGCAAGAGATGAAAATAAAAAAACTAGGTACGGAACTTCGCTTTGAAAAGCGAAGCAAACTTTTGCTGTTTGCAACGAATATTCTGTAGTATTATAACAGTTTATAAGTTTGAAAAGTACTGAATAAGATATACGCTGATTTCGTGGCTTCGAGTTGTAAACTTGCCCATAAACTTCGGTCGGCTTCATAATGTTGATCCCATGGAGTCACTTCGTGAAAACATCAGTTTTTCTAGAAGCTTCTTCAAGCGTATCAAAGAGATATAGGGCATCCTCACAAGGAACTTCAACCTCCATTTCAAAAAAGTTAAATTTATGTACCTTCAAATATCGTTTTAAGAATAAATTTTCATCGGTATCCATTCTACCTTTTACCGTAGACTATAAGACCATAAGAAATTGCTATAAAGATTATTAATAAATTATAAATGCTTACATTTATATCGCGTAGTCGAAAGTGAAACCTTTCAGAAAAATGTGTTATAAATTCGGCTTCGAACGGAAAGTAGGAGGTTCCGTGACTTTATTATAATTTTTATTGTACAAAAATAAGATGTAAAAGAATATTATGATACAATTAGTAATGAGCCAAGCGCCTGACGACCAGTCGTTCCATAAGTACCATCTACTGAATGCTCGAAAGGAGTGATTTCTTTTCATGGGTTTATTTATGGTTATATCTCGCACCTATATCGACAGGATCCACCGTGGTTATCAACTGAAGATTAATGTTTTAAATATGAGGAAATATTATTATATGACAAATTGTTAATTTCAACGCCGATTTAGGCCACAGTAGTAATTCTCAAGGTAGATGAATTAGCTGCTCAGGACATACATGCCAACTTTCGGGCGTCTGCTGTAAAATTCTCTTAACTTAAAAACTTCTTAATGATCCGGCTAGGGGTTTGAATCCAGGACTTCAGATATGCGGCCCTATAAGTTAGCGACTAGACCAACGAGGCAGTCGTGAAGAACTAAATAAGCAAGTGAAAATTAGGTCCATATTTGGCCATAAATATATAACAATATTATATAGGTAGCTAGCCGACCGACGTGAATAGCACCGTTGACCTTGCAGTCCCATTATCAAAAGAAAAAGAGAATCGTCCTCTTAACTTTTACGACGTCTGATGATAATAATTCAAGACGGGACACCAAAATTTCTACGAACAATGAAGGCACAATATAGTAATAAACGGTCTACCTACCCTCGCTTCCCTTTCACCGAAGTCACGTATTTCATTTCGTATTCAAATTGCTCCGATATGAGCCTAAAGTTGAAAATCAAATTCCTTCCTTCGAAGTGTGAAATATTATAATTGAGAATTGATGGTTTTTGTTAGCTAGATTTTCTTTTCCAATAATTTCTTTCCTTTCGTATTAAGCGATCATGGATGATTGTGCACGATTTTGTTATAATTTTTTTATATTTAAATCTATCATGATAATTTTTTCTTGAAGTTATTAACTCGAAAGACAATTAAAACATCTCAGCGTTCGTGAACAATAAATATTTTATTAGAAAGACGATTTGCTTAAGATCTTATAATAAATAATACAAAGAATAAAAGATCTCAAAATAAAAATTTGCAAGATTTCTATTAAGAAAAGTCGAAGGCCTAATTGTTCATTTTTCTTTAAAACTTAGATATTTCCTTACCTAATTTTAAATTGATAATTTGATAATATACACTTTTGCTTGTATGTTCTTTGATATCTTTGATTTTTTATATTTGATGGATTATTTCCCGAATTTGGTTTTAATTTATCTTTATTAAATATAATTTTTTAATGATTCTTATTTTAGTGAACAAATACTGGTCCCTTTAAATCAATTTCAAGTCTTGTTTATAACTCCATATTTTCGCTGCTTGTAAAGTTTCTAATTAATCTATTTCCATAAATAGATTATACTTTCTACACTAATGGTTATAGTTAGTGCTATGTAAAAAGAAGAAATACATTCCAACCCCATTCATCCATAAATTCCATGTTGTTTTAAATGACACTGTTTCAATTGAGCAGAACCTAAAATGTACATTCACACATCTAATGTATATAAAAACAATTACACTTAAGTAATTAGACTAAAAGTAAAAAAAAAAATGTCTACATTGGTCCATAATGTTTGTTAATTTTACTTATTTTAATATTATCTTAGGGGTAGAATTAATTATGAATTCATATTAAATTTTGTAACCCAGCGAGGAGTCTCTTGAGTATCTTATCGAACGTGCTTTGACCTTAAGCTAAAGCTTTTAATTGGTACTAAGAAAGTAATCTTCTCTAATGTTTTTCTAATGAAAATTTTGTATTGGGGGTCCAAATAAAAGCACTATACAAACCCAAAAAATATATATTTAAGATAAATTTTTAATAATAAAATTTTAATAAAAATAAAAAATATAATAAAAATATAAAATTGTTAATAAAAATATAATTGTGATTGAGTGGACAGAAAACGTTGACTTGTTATCTGAAACGAGATAAAATCCTGACAAACGCTAGTTTTTATCATATTTCATTTCTTGCTCAGCCTTAAAAGAAAACATCAAAGAAAACCGATCACACCATGCATATATCCACCAAAACGTAGTGGAGTTTATTTCACATAAGTGACACCCCATACCTCTTATGGGGAGGTATGGGGAGGCATTTACCACAATAGTATATAAAAATCTATATAACACAACTACTTTACCTATCCATTGAAAGTTTGCTATTAAAAGTTATTTTTTTACTATTGTTTTGTCGTTTTGTCTTTTTCATACTTAAGTGTATATTTAGATTATACAATTCAGGCAGATAGACAGACGCGGTGGGCACATTGTCCGGTTTAGTGGCTAGTTATAGCATGCCAGACCAGAGACGTTCTAGGTTCCGACCCCGGGTCGGGACAAGCATTTTGTTTTTCTGTCAAGAAATATTCAGTAGCAAATCACTAATATGTATTTGTATTTAAAATTTTGGCAGATACACCTGAAACTTTTATAAAACGGTTAAACAATAAAAGAAACATTTGAAAGCAAGTTGTAATAACATTTAGGAGTGTCATTAGAAACGCCTGCTTTTAGATTTCTCAACTCATAAACGCTAAGCTTTGCTAGTATTAGTCTCGATAGTATACCTGAACTAAACAATATTCAGGCGAAATTATTGTATAGTGTCATTGTATTGTGAACTTTATTTCATAAGCAATATGGCACAAATAATAATGCAATTTTTCCTTCATACAGTGCAAGTAAACAATGTAAGTTGAATATTCTGTTTATTTACGTTTGCGCTATCGTTATTAGGGTAGCAATTCTCTCTGAAAATAGCATGTTTTCGGATTGGATTCTTCAGATCAATTTACATTTTTTTGTTTACATGTTAGTGAATTATTTCTAGCTTTTTGGCAAATTATATCTGTGTTGAAGAATACGAAATTAAATTGGTATCTGTGCAATTATTTCTACTACACACCACACACGAACGAAACAATAAAACATATTTATCTGACATTAAATATAATTAATATTTGCTATTGTAGCACATCGCATGTCGCAACAATATGTATGTATGTATATATTACACTTTAAGCAATCGACTCTCAGTCTTGCGAGTCATTTCTCTTCCCGGTTCAAGTTAAAAAACATGTGTATTTGACCATCTTCCGTGCAAATAAATTCGGTTCACATTTTAATATTTTATTGTTTATGACTTCCAACCCTATATACATTGAACACGCATATAATAAGGCCTAACCTTACATTGGTCATTTATTTATTTTATTATTTGTTCAATTAAGAAATAGCAGACGTTAAATAACCCAAGAATTCCACACCCAAGCCCATTTCATTCATTAGACTATTGCAAGATAAGTATATCCGATATCGACTTGCGGTTTCTCTGAAGATTCTAATGAAAATGCTTTTATAAATTGATGCTTTTATATAAAGTCCAAAGTTCTCATGATAAATATGTGTATGAGTAAAACTATTGTGAACTATACAATATTGAATATTTGATCATCATCATCATCATCATCACCCTTTTCTCGTCCACTGCTGGACATAGGTCTCTCCAATGGCACGCCACTGAGCTCGATACTCAGCTCTCAATCTCCAACTGCTACCAGCCACCTTGCGTATATCGTCACTCCACCTAGCTGGAGGGCGTCCTAAATTGAATTTTTGATACCTAATTGTTTATTTATTCCACAATCATTCCAAAAAATTATAGCGAGCGATTCCAAAAAATTAAACTGTTACGATTAGTATATAACAATTCACAGAAGTACTTTATTTAATCAAAAAACGTTTCACGGTATAGATTCGTTTGTATTACATGATCAACGCAACTTAACCGCTTGTGTGATGGCGGGAGAATAACCCGCCATCACACAAACAAAAGTATTCTGAAAGCGCGTCGGGAGATATCAGTCCAATCTATGAATTATTTTCAGTCTGTGTAAGCTTAATACACGTAAAGAGCCAAGCGAATGATGACGATGATGATGACGGCATTTCATTAATTAGTTCCAAAACCTCTTCTTAACTTAATTTTTTTTTATATATGTTTTTTAAATGTTACTTTGTTACGCCGCTACGCAATTATTGTAATTATATTATGTTCTCATGTAAGTGAATATTATTCTTAATGAGAAATAAAGTTTCTTTAACCCGAAAAAGATGATGTTTTTACAAGCTGTTACTCTAAACTATGACCTTTTAATGATGATGATATTTTCTCGACCGATTTCCTCCATGGGGCCCATCTGAAGGGAGACTAGCCATCTTCCTATTGCAGTTCACAGGTGTGTGCGCAAATACAAGTATTGCTTAATTCTCATAATCCGATGGCAAATCCGACATGACTAAGAGGCTAAGAGTTCGTAGTATCAACGACTTCGCGCTTTCAGGTGCAACTAAGAATTTTTTAATGGAAAAACTCAAAGAGCCCAAGAGGCCCTCACCTCTTGTACTGCTTTACGAACCATCGTTGTTTCATAATAATATCATAAGCTTAAGAAAGTAACTCATTGACTATTTTTAGCATTTTCTTAATTGATATGAATCGAAATATGAAACCATCCATTCGAAAGCGTACATAAAGTGGCTGGCGTCTTGTAAGATAAGACTTATAAGTTTGCGTAAAGTTTGATAATTAGTCAGTGTGTACTCGTGCTGATTCTGGTAATGTTTTCTCATTTCTACGCCTTCGAAGCAGTCGAAACTACGTACGAGTTCTGATAGTATTCGAAATTTATACTCTCGTTTGCAAAATGAACGCGGTGTTCATTGCGAACTTGATATATTTCCAAAAATATATTTGAAAATGTGCGGCGAAAACCAATAAATACTGATATCCTGATATATGATATGAAAATAAAACTAAAAATGTTGTATATATTGAAATATTATAAGTCTGATCTTAATGATTTATTTCAGTTATACGCAGGTGAAACCGCGGGAACAGCTAGTTATAATATATAATACAGTAAGTACAGTACAGTAACAGCCTGTTAATGTCCCACTGCTGGGCTAAGGCCTCCTCTCCGTTTCGAGGAGAAGGTTTGGAGCTTATTCCACCACGCTGCTCCAATGCGGGTTGGTGGAATACACATGTGGCGCAATTTCAATAAAATTAGACACATGCAGGTTTCCTCACGATGTTTTCCTTCACCGTCAAGCACGAGATGAATTATAAGCACATGAATATTAAGTGGTGCTGGCCCGGGTTGAACCCACGATAATCGGTTAAGATTCATGCGTTCTAACCACTAGGCCATCTCGGCTCTTTTAAAGTAATAAATTCATTTAAAGTATTCTATTTCCAATGCTAATGTTAAGTTATGTAAAGTTGCTAAATTTGCTTTGTTAAGTTGCCAAAAGAGGCTATGAAGCTGTTTGTACATCTGTCGTATTACTTATTTTACTATACAGTATATATTTTAAGCACTTAAGATAAAGTGCTTATAAAGGGGCTGGGGGGGATGGCTCCGGATCCCGGGAACCCCCCTAAAAATGGAGGCCCGACTGTCAATGCATCACGGTACCTCCCTGCTTCACGTGGGGGAAACGCGTAATGCGTTTTTCCAGGGATAAAAAGGTACCATTCATTTCATTAAGATCCATTGGGTCTTTCAAAAGTTACAAAAAATTAACTTCTGCTATATAATAATTTAAATATTGTATATCTATCATTCAAACAAGCATTATGTACTTTAGAACGAGATTTACTAGTTTTATAAATAAAATTGATTGTGATTGATTGATTGATGAAATTCTGTTTTCGTATTAAACCATTATGTAAAGCTGAAGGTAAATTTACTCGATAATCTATATTTGCAGCGAAATTCACTTGAAATTAATAATTTCTTGTCAAACACCAATCGCATCCACGAGATTACAAGTCGCTAATCAGCAACATACACCCGATAACACTAAACGTAACATTTTGTGTTTGGCGTAGCATTGTTAGGTACAGTTCATAATAAAGAAATTTCACTGCGACATTTTGTCTGAGTGCAAATATTGTGAAACTTCAAGATGTTTTAAATACTTTTATTGCAACGCTATGCATAAGACATAAATAAGTGTACGATATAAATAAGTGTACGACATAAATAAGTGTTCGACATAAATAAGTGTTTGACATAAATAAGTGTTCGACATAAATAAGTGTACGACATAAATAAGTGTACGACATAAATAAGAGTTCGACATAAATAAGTGTACGACATAAATAAGTGTTCGACATAAATAAGTGTTCGACATAAATAAGCGTACGACATAAAAAAGCGTACGATATAAATAAGTGTTCGACATAAATAAGTGTACGATATAAATAAGTGTACGATATAAATAAGTGTACAATATAAATAAGTGTACGACATATATAAGAGTACGACATAAATAAGCGTCAAAATAAGTGTACCTAAGTTGCACATACTTAATTTTTTTCATTAAGATTCATTTATGTGTTTAGATAGTGACCATTCGTGGTAGCGTTTTTATACTACCGCCAAAATTAAGTACTACTTATGTAAAGGTTCTGGTTAAGAGGAAAAGCGAGACTGAATAATTACAGTTAGATACCTTAGTTCTTATTATTGGTAATGTATAGAATTGTGCCGATGTCTATGGACGGTAGAGACCACTTATCGTCAGCTTAACCATTTACACGTCTGCCTTGTAAGGCAAATTGTTGTTATTCGCATAATAATATCAAATCGCATTAAAACCTGTCCAGTCATTCGAGTGTGATAATGAAACGAAGATAAACCACAAGTAATATTTTGCTATTATAAGAAAATAATGTCATGTAACAGCCTGTGAAAGTCCCACTGCTGGGCTATAGGCCTCCTCTCCTCTTTTTGAGGAGAAGGTTTGGAGCTTATTCCGCCACGCTGCTCCAATGCGGGTTGGTGGAATTCACATGTGGCAGAATTTCAGTGAAATTAGACACATGCAGGTTTCCTCACGATGTTTTCCTTCACCGTAAAGCACGAGATGAATTATAATCACAAATTAAGCACATGAAAATTTAGTGGTGCTTGCCCGGGTTTGAACCCACGATCATCGGTTAAGATTCACGCGTTCTTACCACTGGGCCATCTCGGCTTATAAGAAAATAATAGAAAATAATATAAATATATATTTTAAAAATACAAAATGTTCTTGTAATTTTCAAATTATAAATAAATTATGTGATAAAAGTTATGAAAAGTAAATGCTCCGTCAATGTCGAACTATAAATGTTAATATTGTAAACACACCTTTAGGGCATCGAAAGTTCATGTACACTTGCATTTTACTGACAATCGCATAACACTTTGTTCAAATGTCCATAGCTTTTGATGCGCCGCCAAACCCAAATCGATGGTAAAATCACTATTGAATGGTGTTTGTATTTGAACTATCGCACGTAATATTAGCTATTAAATATTTAGGAGCTAAGGTACATTTGCTTGCAATTTTGTTATACAAAAACTTCTATGTGCAATATATGGATTTGTGTTTATTTAAATATATATTTATATATGAAAATACGTTCGAGTGTATTTTTATATATAGCATATTATAATTGTTTTTAGCATATTTTACTAGGGCGTTGCTAGCCTGTCTAGATATTTAATACTCATCGCTTAATATACCGCTGAACAGAACTATTTACTATTGTTGTATTCCAGTTTGATTGGTGAGTGAGCCAGTGTAATTACAGGTATAAGGGCCATGATATCTTAGTTAAACCACTTACCATCATCAGTTGGCCTAATTGCCAGTCAGTACCAAATACAATAAATAAATAAAAAATACTTTACGAAAGCCGAGATGGCCCAAATGATAAGAGCGCGTGAATCTTAACCTATGATCGCGGGTTCCGTAATTTGTGATTATAATTCATCTCGAGCTCGACGGTGAAGGAAAACATCGTGAGGACACCTGCATGTGTCTAATTTCAAATTCAGCCAGAAATTCAGCCACATGTGTATTCGACCAACCCGCATTGGAGCAGCGTGGAGAAGACCTTAGCCCGGCAGTGGGACATTCACAGGCTGTTACTGAAGATTTTACGAATCGATTATAAGATAAGTTATACTTGATGCCGACTTGACCAAATGGTTAGAAGAGGTGCACCCTAATCGTATATTGCCGGTTCAAATCCAATTTCTACTTACTCCGGCCTTACTACTTAACCAGAAGAGCTTACTACAGGATTTTCAAGACATTTCATGTTTTTACAATTCATTTCGTACTAGCGTATTTACTGGTGGTAGAGCTTTGTGCAAGCTCGTCTGGGTAGGTATCACCCACTCATCAGATATTCTACCGCAAAACAGCAGTACTTGGTATTTTTGTATTTCGGTTTGAAGGGTGAGTGAGCCAGTGTAATTACAGGCACAAGGGACATAACGTCTTAGTTCCTAAGGTTGGTGGCGCATTGGTGATGTAAGCGATGGTTAACATTTCTTACAATGCCAATGTCTATGAGCGTTGATGACCACTTACCATCAGGTGGCCCATATGCTCGTCCGCCTTCCTATTCTATAAAAAAAACAGTTTAAGGAAACACGCCGCAGTTAAATACACAACATGGGAGCCTTACTTAGCAATTTGACGTTTATTTATAAACCACATTTAAAACAGAAACTCAAAGCACTTGGATATGAACGGACCATTTTAAAGATCCACTTTTTTATTAACTGAACCATCGCAGCTCGCATGTATTTAATTAAGTTATGTTATATTTTGTGATATTACTATGTACTCGTTTCTATCAACAAACGTAAACCGCACGCTACTTTAGAATAGAAGTCAGTATTTACTGGATTTTACTATAAGCCTACTCTGTGAACACGCAGTCCGCATTCGCAATGAAACTTTTCAGCGTATTGCGTTGAATTATTCGAAACATTCGTTTTTGTATTCCATTTGCGATCTGTCTGAAATCTTTAATTTAAACATTAAAAATAAATGTTTTAGGAAATGAAATGGTTAGAATTTTGTTGTTGCCAAATTAAAATTATTCAAGTGCTTTTGCTACCTCTGTGCTTATTAGTGGAAACTGTGATACCTTCTACGTTTATTTGTATGTTAATAAGCAATTCATTTTTTGGATGTTATTGATAAAAATTCAAACATATTTTATTTTTATTAAAGGCTAAAACATCTTTTATTTGTAATAAGCCGAGATGGCCCAGTGGTAAGAACGCGTGAATCTTAACCGATGATCGTGGGTTCAAACCCGGGCAAGCACTACTGAAGTTTTTCATGTGCTTAATTTGTGATTATAATTCATCTCGTGCTTTTCGGTGAAGGAAAACATCGCGAGGAAACTTGAATGTGTCTAATTTCACTGTAATTCTGCCACATGTGTATTCCACCAATCCGCATTGGTGCAGCGTGGTGGAATAAGCTCCAAAGCCTTCTCCTCAAAAAGGGAGAAGAGGCCTTAGCCCAGTAGTGGGACATTTACAGGCTGTTACCGTTATTTTTATTTGAATTGTATCACATTTAAATGTTAATTATATATTATTTAAATAAATATCATGAAATAAAACATGAATTTTAACGTCCTACTTATAAGTCGGAATATATTGTATTACAGATTATTCCTATAATTTATTTTAAAAATATAATATTGCATTGTCGCAGTTTTCTTGCAAGGCTTGATTTAAAGAAAACTATGATACGATCGTTTGATTTGACTACCCCATTGGTCTAGTGGCTATAAGACAGACCCCGAAGTCCTGGGTTCAAACCCGAAATCAGGCCAATAAAAAGTTATTAGGTTTTTCTGTCGACAATTCTTAGCAGTAACTCGGACTCTGAAATGGAAGTATGTACGATCCCGTGCCTGTGAAATCTCGTAAAGTTTTTAACTAATCGCCCGCTAAACAACGTCTAAGGCCGTAAACAAATAGTTAAATCGCTTACTAATTTTCATGTTACATCTGAAATAATCTCTATAATAACTCGTGTCAGTCGCAATATGTATGTAAAAAAATAAACTTGTATTAATACATTATAAGAATTATAATGGAAAATAAATTGATTGCAAAGGATAAGTGATCTTACGTTGCTGCTAGATCGCTTGCCAGCTATGTTGGTGTTCTGCCAAAACCTATAAGTACGCCGTAACAGTATGTAAATTCGTGCTATTCGACTCAAATGTAGGCGTAAACTATGTTAAAATAAACATTCTATAACGCACACAACCTAGCCAGCATTGTAATATATAAACACACACACATGCACCAAAGCTACACGCATACATAGAAACTAATTAAAAAGAGATTTATTTTCATTTGTTTTTTTTTTTATTAATTTTAATTACCTAATATGGTTAACTTGTTTAAATTGCTGAAATTCCTTTATATTAAATTAACTAGTTAAGATATACATTTCCACCATACATTATATTCGTATAACTCTTACGGTTTAAGCGCACGCCAGAATGGCTTGCAGATGGGAAATATTTTTTCCGAATTACGTGACACTCATTGTTATATTTTGGCCAATTTAATCAATAGCTGTATAAATTATTGCATGTATGTTATTCTTATGTATGCGCTATATTATTGTCAAGTTTCATTAAAATCCATTCATTGGTTTTTCCGTGAAAGATTAATAAACATTCATAAAAACTTTCGCGTTTTAACTAAGTTTTTTAAGCTGTGATTTTATATTAATTTTCCACATACGAAGTCAGGTCGGGTAGCCGGTTTATGATCTGTCACATCTGACCTGTAATTATATACAGTTTCATTTAATCTAAGTAAAGAATGAATTAAACAAGAACAATTAAAAAAATGTAGGCTCATGTTGTCTAATTGCTGTGGTTATTACGTGACTTGGGCCACGTAATTATTCGTGTTTTGCTTTAAAACAAAAGCGACTGTTCGCAATATACATATTTTTATTTTCACATTTTAACCCAGCCTTGTTAAGGATATATGTGGAGGTTTTACATTATAACGTTCATTAATAAATACTTTTTTGTTTTACAATTAAAATTTCTACGTTTTTACGTTTGGCGTGTTAACAAAGTGGAGTTTGTAGTTTAAATATTTTTGAAATATATTTCATTATACAATGTTTAGTGTATATATATTTATATATATATATTAGTGTATATTTATATAAATAATATTTTTTAGTGGGTTTTCCGATGTTCGGGGCGCACTCGGC
This sequence comes from Nymphalis urticae, assembly GCA_905147175.2. Taxonomy (NCBI): domain Eukaryota; kingdom Metazoa; phylum Arthropoda; class Insecta; order Lepidoptera; family Nymphalidae; genus Nymphalis; species Nymphalis urticae. The sequence continues at coordinate 3,269,022 of LR990008.1, forward strand.
GCCATGGACACCGGCGAGGCCCATATACCGCACCACTGTCCCCGTGGGGGAAACGCGTAATGCGTTTTTCCAGAGTGAAAAAAAAGAAAAATACGTGGTCCCTTTGTAAATCACACTGTCAGCAGTCAAGTTTGCTTGACGTCTGTGTCAATTGATAGATGAGTTTAAGAAAAATACCCTAATCGGATCTCAAGACACCTACGGGTTGAGATTCAACTGATATTTTCTATTCAAGAGGTGAGATGGCCCGATGATTGGAACACGAGAATCTTAACCGGAGCAGTTTCTAACTTAGGCAAGCACCACTAAGTTTTGATGAGCTTAATTTGTGTTTATAATTAATGTCGTGCTCAACGTGAGGGAAAACATCGGATGTTTTTTTTAAATATGTAATTCACTTACGTATAAACGAGCTAAACCTTCTTCTCAAAATTCGAGGAAGCCTTTGTTTAGCAGTATATTTACAGGCCGATACTTTTTATATATACTATTATTATACAAAAGAGGTTTTTTGTCGGTTTCCTTGCAAAGAGCATTCACTGCAATTGACAAAAAATAACAACTGTAAATTACCAAGTTTTTAACTTAGATAACGTCGAAAGACTCTAGTCAACAATTGTATGTCTCCTCTGTGATAGAATTATTCGTCAAGCGAGACCACATATCGACGATGGTTTATTGGGAAAGTGGGCTAGCTCTTTTGAGGGACGCCACATGCATTGATTCAATTGAAGTTCGGGCAGACGGCACAAATAATTCTTATTTCAATTTGTATATTGCATTGTTGGTAGTTACCACCCGGATTTTAGAGAAATAGCAGAGAGAAATTTTTTAAAAGATTTAATCCACTATTTGCTTGCATCAACTAGTCACAAAAGGCTTCGTTTTTTTCAACAGAATTCTGTACAAACGAGGAAATGCTGTTAGAATTTATGGCACAATTTTTCGTTTTCATGATCTGTAAAGCAATCATTCTTAAGATTAAACATTATATGAAGCATTTTGTTAAGCCTTTTATGATATTGAAAAATGTACATTATCCTTAGACTATGCCATAAATGAAACTGTTATAAGATCACTAGCTTGTCCTTATCATATTTGTTTGAGGTCGTTACGGTGTTGTGATGACTATATAATACAGATGGTTTGTGCAGACTTCTGTAACTGCCGACTTGCTGACAGGCAAGTAGGCTGTTAACTAGTAAGATGGTTTGCAATTTTATCATAAAGGTTTTTAAGGCCAGACTAACTTTTCACTATAAAAATTGAATAACTTTTTATTGGAATCTTTTAATTGAGATCTTCGGCCTTATATCTAGCCACTAAACCAACGAGGCCTGTCAGCCATGTGTGATACTATATACATATACTAAGAGCTACTTTATACACTGAAAACTTTCAACTTTAAGTTTAGAGTTTTGTCTATGTGAAAACAAGAACATTATGCTGTATTTATTAAATCGCTATCGCTTATGACTTGAAGCTGCTAATTTGTAGTTTAGAGTCTTATCCGCTTGTGTCCTCTAGCAATCCGAGTGGAGGCAAACTAATCCTGTAGTAATTTCGTCTCAGCTTCTCGGCGGAATTGAATCGAAAGGCCTACGCTCGGTTATATAAACGGTACGTTAAGTTCGAAATGAACGGAGAGTGAGATAGTTCGCACCAGATGTGGTGATGAAACTTGTTACGTAGACACATTCCATACGAATTGCTTTCTTACTAGTGTACGTTTATCTGATAGAAGACGGAAAAATGCTTTTTTAAAATGTTTATTTAGATTTTGATAGCAAAGGTATCTACTTAAACGTAAGAATGAAAATATATGTGTGATTTTTTTTGCATTAGACACGTTATACTCAAACCTTAATAAACGTTGAAAACATATTGACCTTGAAAGGTTTTTCTTATCGCGCCAAAATAAAAATGAAGATTATCAATATTTATTTAAGATTGCAATTAATGTAAAGATAATAATTATGGCAGAACTTTTACTTATTTTAGGCGAGGTATTCGGGACATGGTGGTTGGTTCTCTTCGAAGATCGCAGTTTCAAATAGATTACATTAAAATTATTTATTTATTTAGGTTTATCTTTGATTGATTTTATAATTAATATACAAAATATGTTGTACAATATGTCTAGATAACCATCCTTGCTTAAAATTGCGAATGTGAATTTGTTTGTTACACTTTCACATCTTAACTACTGAACCGATCATCATGGAATTTTCTATGGCATACACTTCACGAGTACGGAAAAGGACATGGGGTAAGGACGTAAGTAATATTTTGTAATAACTCTTGGAAATACATTAAAATAAAAATAAATACGATTGAGTGATAATGGCCACACGTGTGTTCCAAACGAATTAAAGGAGGCCTTTGCTTAATACGGAAATAACTTAAGCTTATAACTATTTTCGTATCTCTTACTCTATCCAACAGAGTGCACTTTATTTATTTCTCGTCTGGCCGACACTCATTTCAGATAATGTCACTCACGCGTCTGACACATGTACCGGTTACACGTCGGCTCACGAGAATAACGTATTGAGAAGAAAACTGAATTAAGGATGACATTACGTCAACGTAAATGAAAATGTTGCAATATATAAATATATTTCTGATTAATTGTAATGGTTTGATTCTGTTACATTTTTTTTTTCTATAGAATAGGAAGGCGGACGAGCATATGGGCCACCTGATGGTAAGTGGTCACCAAACGCCCTTAGACATTGGCACTGTACATGTTAACCATCGCTTACATCGCCAATGCGCCACCAACCTTGGGACCTAAGATTTTATGTCCTTTGTGCCTGTAATTACACTGGCTCACAGACCCTTCAAACCGGAACACAACAATACCAAGTACTGCTGTTTTGCGGTAGAATATCTGATGAGTGGGTGGTACCTACCCAGACGAGCTTGCACAAAGCCCTACCACCAGTAAATTCTTGTTTCATAATGATTTCTTAACAAATTATCTTTTTTGTATTGATATTATTATAAGCTGTCATTGTTGTATTCCCGGCTTTTATGTTGGAACATATAGGATTGGTGTAACGGCTTTTAGACTGCTATCAAGAGCAAGCGCAGCTGAGCCATAGTAGCCGGGTATTCCCTGAAACAAACATAGTGAAAAAGATAGTCATATATTTGTGACGTCACACTTCTTTGCAAATAAAATGTGTTTTAATTGGTTGTTTTATTAGTTACTTGCTCATGTTTTATATTGTTTGATATTTATTTAGTGATTTATTAAATTCACTTATATATACAAAAGGGAAACATATAAAGGCATAGACGTTAAAGACTGTGGAGAAAGAAATATGTATATATGTAATATATATAAATAGTATGAGTGCCAAGGTACTTACGAGAATTGATGTGTGAACATGTGAGCACATGTACTGACCTCACGCACACATTAACGCACTTAGAATAACAAATCTTACGCTGACGTCACCTGACGCTCGAATTTAGCCCCTATCGTGTACTGAGCACTAAGATGTGTACAGATAAAAAAAGAATGTTAAGTGAATTAAACATAAGAAAACATTTACTACTCTTTAAAGTAGACTAGTTTTTAAACGAATAAAGTTATAGCAACATTATGTTAATTTTGAGTAACGTACAGTAACAATAATTGCATTATTATTAATGAAATTAAAAAGTGCAGTTGAATATATTTAAAAATTAAAATTAAGAGTTTTTTTCGCCTTATTAGTGGCCTCGCCTTTATGCAGAGTAGAATTTATTTTGAACATCTTAAGCGTCGAGAGCTTATTTAAAAGCTCGTGGACTAACGCGATAATGTGTTCAGGTTTAAATTTTATAGAATTTGTGAAAATTTTATCCTAAAATTGTTAAATCAATTGTGTTTATTCGTTAACGTATTTTTATTTTTCACTTATTGGTATGGATTTTTGGAAATCCATCTAGGTATAATATATTACTAAGTATTATTGTGTTCCAGTTTGAAGGTTGAGTGAGCCAGTGTAACTACAGGCACAAGGATCATAACATCACAGTCCCCACGGTTGGTGGGATATTGCCGATGTAAGAGACAATATTATATATACTATAATAAAAATAAATACAATATTTTTGTATTGTTATATTTCGTAAGTTACAAATTAACGTGGAGCAGAGACGGTACATAAATATTGATTGTAAAAATATAAACTACTCAAACTGTCAATGGTGGTTGATAGTCTCTCTTAATTAAATTATTCCAAGCGTTTACGTAAACACATTAGTTAAGTTAATCCTTAGAACATAGAACGATGGAAGTTCCATTAGATTGTACAGCAAATCAGAATCAAAATATACAATATTCAAGAAGGCTTTACAAGGCTTTTGAATTGTCCTTTTAAAATATATTGACGTGAATCATACATATGCAGTGACAGTCAATGACATAAGGCTCCCTTATCTGTACTAATAGTATAAATGCGAAAGTAAATCTGTGTGTCACGCTTTCACGGCTAAACCTCTGAACCAATTTTGATGAAATTTGGTATGAAGCTAGTTTGAACGACAAGAAAGGGCATTGGCTACTTTTTATTCTTAATATCGGCACCGTCCGAGCCCCCTCACACGCAACCGAAACTGCGGGCGAAAAGTAGTTACTTATAATTTTTCCTGATACGTTTATTAGTATCAGTATAGATTAATATATAGCCCAGACGGTGCTGTGGTTAGAACGCGTGAATCCTAACCGAAGTTTGCGGCTTCAAACTCGGGCATCTCTGAATTATCATGAGTTTATTTTGTGTTTATAATTCAGTTCGTCCTTGACAACATCATTAAGAAAGTAAGTGTCAGATGAAAATCTTCCACATCCAAAACATCCATCAACCCGCATTGGATCAGCGTCTAATATGCTCTAAACGTTTTCAACAAGACAGAAGCCTTACATATATAGATTAATATTAATAATATTATTTTGCTCAATGTCATTTCTATTTCGTCGTTTATGATCATTTGTGTTTTAGTACGCTTTGATTTTAACTTCAGATGTGTCTGGTAAACCGCAACTATGTCTTTACTTAGTGTAATGACTCGATTTGTTTCAAATAGAAGATTTTAAGGAATTCCAGATAGTTTAAAACTAGTTCTCCATTCGAATTTCGATCTCGAGATAAATCTGGTTTTGTTTTATATTAAAAATAAAAAGATATCCTACAAAATGATAAAATAAAATAAAGTGTGTGTTTTTTTTAACCTCATGTTTAATTTTTTTACGAAATACAATATTGTTTTATTAATTGTTATTTACAAAAAGCTTCCATCGCAAAATTTTAGATTTAGCAGTTGTTAAAAAAATAGTTCAAAATAATGAAAATTGGTTGAATGTGTTCAATTGAGTTATTTGGATTTTTAATAACTGAGTGAGCAATTTATGAAAGTTTTCTTTAAAGAATATGTTTTAGAATATTGTGAAACGTAGTTTTTATATGTAAAATATATTACCGTTTTGGAGGTAATTTGGGGTGGCTATGGCTTTACGTTATCTTATGCCGTCATGTCTCCGTCGCCGCTTCTTTGCAATATACCTACTATTATATTAAAAACATTTATTTTAGTAACGAAACTATTTATTGGTTTTCATAATAACATACATACATACGTTCATACATCATCGACCCTTCGTCGTCCACTTCTAAACATTGGCTTCTCCAATGGCACGCCACTGAGCTCGATCCTCAGCTCTCAATCTCCATCTTCTGCCAGCCACTTTGTGAATATCGTCACTCCACCTAGCCGGAGGGCTTCGTACGTTACGTTTGTCAAGACATGGTCTCCACTTCAGAACACGTCTACTCTAACAGTTATCGGTTCTGCAACATATGTGTCCAATCCATTGCCACTTCATCTTACTAATCCTTTAATAACTAATATTATAATTTTGGCCACATTGGCCATGTTTTATTATTAGTTTCGATTTAAAAGACAGATCTTTTCAACTGAAAGTCGACAACAAAACGGCAAATTTCTTATAGATAAAACAATTTCCAACATCTTCATCTTCTTTGCCGTTTATGACAAATATCTCTAGATTTAATTTCATAATAATCTCCATAGTTTCTAAGTCTCATTCACGCTTCTTGAGTCGACTTCATTGCGATCATTCATTTGGCCTGCTATGCGACGCGCTTATTTTATATTAAATTCTCTTCGTCTTATTGTTCTCAATCTGCGTTGATGTGCAATTGTGTGTGTTAGTACGCACTTGTATTAGTATTGCGCGAGTCTATGTGAATTATTAATATGTAGTGTGCGTCCTCTATTATACTATCATAACAATATAATCTACGCCGCCGTATTACTTCCTCATATCTAATAAAGGTCTTCTAATCTCTGAATAGCCACAGACCTCTATTAATTTCAGATAATATTAACAGTAGAATATATGATTAAGGCTATATATTTGACAAATATATATATATATATATATATACACAGGCTTACTTAATTTATTACTATTTAGTTTGTCTTGATTTTTTTTGTATGTAATTATCCAAAACCGCACATGCGCCACCTATTGGCAATGGTACTAAGAAAAAAACCTTTATGCAAGTCGACAACAATTAAATTTATCTGTACTGTTTCAATCAAATTAAATAAATGGTGGTACGCATACGGTACGGAAAACGGTACGGCACTGAAAGTTTTTTTTTGTATATTACTATTAATTATATAGATTATAAAATATAAGTTTTAAATTGTTATCTTCAAAAATCAAATAAATTAAGTTTGTGTTTTCCTGCAATAAGCCATTCATGCAGCTTGTTTATTAAAGTCTAGGTTTCGTTCGCGATTTGGTCCTCGTGTTTAGGGTTAGGTAAAAAAAATGTATGTTCTTCCTTGGGATTAAAGCTTGCTTCTTACTAAATTTTACGAATATCGGTCCTGAAAAAAAATCTAAATAATTTCTTATCATAATAGAGGAAACCGAAAAGAAACGTTCCTATTGGTTAGACACGCGACTACAGCGCCACTAGCGTTGAACTATTCAGTTCTCATCGATATCCGAACTGACCGGTCGATATTTTACGCGTTTTCATAAAAAAATTGTAATCTGTGTTCTCAGTGAGTTATATCATCATACATATGTGTGGACGACAATCCTTGGTTCCTTTAGCAACTTGTAGAAGACGTATAAATGGGACTGAAGACACTAGGCCCAGACTAGTCTACGTGAGCTAGTTGGTGCTGCTTAAGGTAGGTGCTTAGGCTCAATTCCCTATTGTACGTTACACTTATAATACGTGTTCACTAAAATAGATGAAGATGAGATGAGAGAGAAAGTTCTCCCCAGTTGGGCAAAGGCAGTGTGACATTTAACGAGCCGGTTGGCGTGGTTGGTGGATGCTTGCCTTTGCACGCCGAAGGTTGTGGGTTCGATTTCCACCCAGGACAGATATTTGTGTGCATGAACATGTCTGTTTGTCCTGAGTCTATTCTATATACGTTGTTCCATCATATATGAGGATCTAATTATCTATATAACTATATATTTACAAAAGAAAAATAGTATATGTAGTATATCAGTTGTTTGGTTTCCATAGTACAAGCTCTGTACAAGCTTAATTTGGGATCAGATGGCCGTGCGTGAAAAAGGTCCCAAGATATTTTTATTATTTATATTTATTTATATATATATATATATATATTTATAGAACAGGAAGGCGGACGAGCATATGGGCCACTTGATGGTAAGTGGTCACCAAACGCCCTTAGACATTGGCACTGTACATGTTAACCATCGCTTACATCGCCAATGCGCCACCAACCTTGGGACCTAAGATTTTATGTCCCTTGTGGCTGCAATTACACTGGCTCACTATCCTTCAAACCGGAACACAATAATACCAAGTACTGCTGTTTTGAGGTAGAATATCTGATGAGTGGGTGGTACTTACCCAGACGAGCTTGCACAAAGCTCTACCACCATACAATTTTCAGTGTCATCTTTGAGTACTTTAAATGACGCATCAGTATTGTTAGCCCGAAGTTAAGTTGATATACGATATATTATGTTAATGATTCGTTAAAGCCTAATGGATGAAGAATTACGAGTTGACGAAAGTTATAATGGAGTTTAATTAATTTGTTTCAACACGGGATAACTCCTCTAATATTGTAATTGTTAAATTCTGTTTGTTTGTACGTGTTATATGCAGGAATGAATTGATGAGACTTTTTGGTAAGGATTTGAAGATAATTTTTTCAACTGATATTTGCGCGAGATAGAGGCCGCGGGTAGAAACTATTATAGTATGATGATAGTTATATCCGCCTGACCTATGTCAGTCATGATGGCCATTTTCAATGGAGACCACCCAACTGCGCCTGGCAACAGGGCATCGTGAATTGTACAGAGTTAGTTCGTGCGCAAACAACAATCACAACGCACAAATCGGCTTCGACTCTTCATCAACGCTTTATTTTGAGTCGCATTTAAATCATACGCCATTCGTATATATAAGATCTATAATTGGTTGATCGGACAGCCGACTAAATTAGATGGTTGTCAGTTTAGAGTGTCTACATGTAATTCGAGGAATATTTTAAATTGAAGCATAGCTGATATAAAACGTGTTTCGTAAGACGAAATTATTATATATTAAATGGTAATAAGTAGATTGTAAATTATGTTGTACTTAAAGTTGTAACTTAGCCTACTGTGTTCTACGAAGGTTGAACACTATGGATTCAAGTCCTAATTGCTCCTTGTGCGGGGATCGTATTCAAGGTACTTTGTTAATTACGCTTTGCTTGTAAGTACTTGTCGTAATTTAACTCTTGATATGGTTTTCTTAAGCAATTTCACTATTAAGTAGTTTTATTTTGTGGTACTTTTCATGAAAGTAATATAAAACAATATCGGATAGCCAGAAGATAACAATAATTAATATTAAAAAAATGTATCGCTATTTTAGAAACGTGCATGTATTCTATAAACAGAAAAAAACGGACCTTTAACTTTTCTTTTCGGAATTCCTGAAAACTTGGTGATATTTAATACGAAGGAATTATGATCAAGAGCTATGTAAACGGCATAATTCTGTATGTATTGTCTGAGAAATATTTAGAATGATTATTTTTTTATAATTTAGCCGAATGATGTTGGATATATTTTTGTTGTTTATTGCTCTATTTTTTTACCACCTGATGGTAAATGACCATAGACATTAGCACTAAAGGGATATTAACCATTCCTATCATCGTCAAAGCGCCACTAAATTTGAGAACGGGCGGGAAAAATATTATTTCTTAAGATCTTTATCAAATCAAATAACTTGCAAATCATAAAAGAAAATACGATAAAAAACAATTAAATACGGACAAAACCGCGAGTAATATCTAGTATACACGTGCTACGAAAGGCGAAAACAAAATTCATTTAATTTTAATCCATAACAAGTGACTTGACTGTGTCACATTCAAACAATTATTATCGAAGTTTTGATTGCTTTAGGTCTAGAAAATCGGATTATGATGTTATATTCTGATCTAGTTAAATATTACCATTAGTTTAGTTTGCCTTTATAATTACATTTACTTGGTCATTTTGTGCCCTATTTAATCCCACAAATTATTGCTGTGAACGTTACTAAATATATCTCGTTGAAGCAACTTGTTGGAATTTAACGAATAAATTTTATTTCTTTTTTGTGTTATAATAATAATGTCCTCCGGACTGATTTCGGCCACGGCGGCCAATCTCAAGAGATATTTGCTAACTGCGCAGGATATTATAGTGCACAAGTTTGTGCGTACAGGTGCACTCTCTTTTTCCTAACTCATATTCTGATGGGACGGCAATTTGATACGACCGGAAAGAGTCCAGGCGCAGGACCAACGGCTTTACGTCCTTTCCGAGGCATGGGAGTGTACACACTTCCAACTTTCAGACTCAGGGCTGCTATTGGTGATTTTCGACAGAAAAACTTAATACATTTTTTATTGGCCTGGTATTTGAACTCAGGTAATCCGGGTCTATGACCTTACATCTAGCCACTAGACTACCGAACCAGTAAAATAAGTTAGTGTTATATAGTGTATTGTGATCTCTTTCTTTAATATGACAAACTTACTTATTTTTACTCGTTATGCTATAGATGATTCAGACCAAAACTGGGTGATTTTTTTTTTTACAAATTTTTTGGGCTGACGTAATTTTTTTTATAACGATAAAAATCGTTTGGCGCTTATTATGTTTTCATTCAGCTAAAAACCATATCTTCTGTGACATGTCACCTATATTTCGTACGAATATTTGTTTCTTAAATCGGTCGGTACGGCACTCTTGAGATGACTACGGACTTTTTTTAACAGCTCAGCTCTTTGATTATCACATTACAGAATAATTACTAAAGTATATGTAATACGAAAAAAAAAACAATAGTGTGGATGGTGGTAGATAGAATAAGCATAGAGATAAGATCGCGCACTGAGGGGCGACTATAAGTATGCGCGGGTGAAATCTGAAATTTAGCTGGTTTTAGCAGCATTCTTAACAAATATATTTATACTGTATAATTTAAATAAATTCATATATAATAAAGTACATAACATTTGAATAATAATACTCTCCCGGCCGATTTCGGCCACGGCGACCGCTTCAACTCCTTGCTTGATGTCGATCATGTGCTCGCATGTGGCTTATGTAGCCAATCTTACTGATGATCTTCGCGCATAGCGGACATGTGAGCACTCCATTGATATAATTGTAGTTGATTGCCGCGGGTGGTCGGGCTTTCAACTGGTCGCGTCTGGCATCAAGCTCAGCAAGGCGACTCACTTCAAATTCTTGGATCCTCGCTTTAATGCTGGATCTCCATTGTACCCTGTTGGCGGCCTGCTGCTCCCACTGCGCGCTGTTTATATTGCACTTTTTCATGTGCCGCTTAAGCACATCTTTGTATCTAAGGAGTTGTCCGCCATGCTTACGCTTGCCTTCCTCAAATTCACCATAAAAGATGCGCTTAGCGACACGCTGATCCGCCATCCTTGACACGTGACCACACCAACGAAGCTGTCGCCGCATAAGGTAAGCTTCAATGCCACCCACATTAGCTCTTCGCAGCACTTCTGAATTCCGCACACGATCAGACCACTGGATATTCAGGATTTGGCGTAGGCATTTAAGGTGGAAGCGGTCTAATGTGCGAATATGATGTCGGTACACGGTCCAGGTTTCGGCAGAGTAAAGAATGTTAGGTAGCACGACCGCCATATATATGGAAATTTTGGTAGCCAGTTTTAGGTCATGTGAGCGGAAGACTTTGGTATTCAGCTTGCCGAATGCCGCGGCTGCAGCACCGATCCTGCTGTTGATTTCGGCATCCAATTCGCACTTGGATGTAACAGTGCTCCCCAAGTAACGAAACTGATCGACCTGCTTTAGTACGTCATCTCCAAGTTTGATGACCAGTGTTTCACTGCCGTGGATATCCAAAGACATCACTTCTGTCTTTTTGACACTGATCTTTAGGCCGAACTTGCGGCAGGACACATGGAACTCGGACATGAGCTTTTGCAGACCGTCTGCGGATTCTGTCACAAAACATAAGTCATCCGCATAAGTGATCTCAGTAATCATTGCGTGAGACACTTTTGTTCGGGCCTTTAACCTGGCTAAATTGAAAAGGCTGCCATCAGTGCGGAAACGGACGCGAACTCCCTCGGGAGTCGTCTGTAGGAAATCGCGGACTACTACTGCAAAGTACATGGCAAACAGTGTGGGCGCCAGCACGCACCCTTGCTTTACCCCACAGGTAACGGGGAAAAAGTCCGACTGTTCACCGTCAATAGTGACGCAGCTCCTCATTCCGTCATGCAGTAGTCTCACTAGTCGCACAAACTTCTCCGTGCAGCCCAATTTTCCTAGCACAGCCCAAAGAGCTTCACGAGGCACGCTGTCAAATGCCTTCTCAAGGTCGACAAAGCAAAGATACATGTTACGACCCTGCTCTCTGCTTTTCTCCTGCAGTTGACGCACTGAGAAGATAGCCTCACAAGTACCCCGGTCATGTCGAAAGCCAAACTGGGTTTCAGGCAGAATCTTTTCTGAAAGTTCTGTAAGGCGGTTTAAAAGAATTCTGGCGAGGACTTTTCCGGGGACCGGTAATAGTGAAATACCGCGGAAGGAGTTGCAGTCAGAACGGTCGCCCTTTCCCTTATACAGTGTCCTGATGATAGATACTTTGAACGTATCAGGGACTTGTTCTTTTTCCCACATATGGGTAAAAAGTTCCCATAGAGCCGAATGCAACTCCTCACCCCCGTATTTGAGTAGCTCTCCTGGTATAAAGTCTACACCAACCGCGCGCTTATTCTGCTGTTGTTTGATGGCAGAAACAACCTCATCACGTGACAGTGGCTCATCCAGCTTGATAAAAGTAGGGAGTTGTGGTAAGGAATAAATGTAATCCAGGTTGAATTCTCGGTCTACATTGAGCAGGAAGTTAAAATGTTCTGCCCAACGCCTGAGTACTTCCTCCTTGCTTTTAATAAGGCCATCGCCAGTTACTGGACGTAGTGGCACTTTTCTTAAGCGGGATGTACCGAGCAACCTTCGAACCTCACTGTAGAACTCTCCTAACTGGTTAGTATCAGCAAGCCACTGCACTTGACGCGCTTTGTCCCGCCAACACTTATCCTTAATCTCTCGAGATAACTTACGCAGCTCCACGTCACCTTGCTTGATCCCCATTACGCGTTGGCCTGGCTGTGTTCTGCTGCGCACTTGTAAAAGACGCCGATGCTTGTCAATTGCCTCAGTAACGACTCCGTCATTCTCATCATACCAGTCTTCGTTCCTGCGGACTTTTAGACCTATAGTAGCAGTGGCAGTGTCTAATATTTGAGAAGACAGAGAACCCCAATCAGCTTCAACATCACCGGTTCTTTCATGTGACATAAGTGCGCTGGTCAAGGCTTCAGCATATTTCTTCCTAGTCTCGAAATCTTTCAGCCTCTCGTCATCTAAAGATGCAGGTTTCGCTCTTTCGGATCTTCGGGAACGAAGAAGACGGAGATGTAGCTTAGTGACTACAAGCCGGTGGTCGGTCCAACAGTGGGCACCGCGCATGACGCGGGTGATTTGGACTTCGGAGATATCTTTTTGGCGCACGATAGCATAATCAATCAAGTGCCAGTGTTTGGATCTTGGGTGCATCCATGTAGTTTTGTGCTTGGCTGGAAGTCTGAACATTGTGTTCGTGATCGCTAGGTCTAATTGTGCACATAAGCTGAGCAGCAGCTGACCGTTGCTGTTCATATTGCCAACTCCATGTCTCCCCAAGACTTTAGGCCAGGCGTTGTAATCCCGTCCAACTCTAGCATTGAAATCCCCCAAGACCAGTATCTTCTCTTTGGGGCGTATGCTTTCGATGCACCGGCTCAAATCGTCGTAAAACTTACCCTTTATGATATCAGATTTATCCAGCGTTGGAGCATAGACACTGATGACATTCAGGTAGTTGTCATATTCAAGGTGAAGGCGCAGTGTGGTGATGCGGTCCGAGATGTGCACCGGACACTCTTGTAATTGATTAATGAGCTGGTTCTTAATCGCAAATCCTACGCCTGACCACCGCGGTTCCGAGGTAGCAAGTCCCTTCCAAAAGAAAGTATACCCGCCACCATGTTCTACCAGCTCCCCTTCTTCGGCTAGATGTGTTTCGCTGAGTGCAGCCACATCCACATTATAGCGTCGAAGTTCTCGAGCTAAGACGGCAGTTTTCCGTTCCAGGCAGGCATTGTCATCACGGTCAAGAAGTGTTCGCACGTTCCACGCGCCGAATGTTATTGCAGGTGTTTTTATTTTTTTTATTCTGTAACGCCGACCACGAAATTGAAGGATGCGAAGGCAGCCGTGGTTACTACCCTCAAAAATAAAATGGTTGGGAAGAGCTTTTGTTTAGGGCACCTTTTCTAGCCCCCTCCCCGGCTGAGCGGGGAAAGCAGTGCCTCCCTAAATAGGGCTGCTTTGTCACTCCAGATGCTGCCGGGTTTACTCTGTCTCCCCTATGCAGAGCAAAAGCGACCACGGTGTTACACACCCCCAGAGCCGCCCATGTGCAGGCCTCAGACAAAGCCCGGATTGCATCAAACCGGACCTCTCTACCTTGACCCATCGCCACAGGACTTTATTGGTATCGGAGTCCATATACGGAAGCAGTCAGTTACGCAGGAGATATTTCAGTGCACAAGCGTACGCGCAAAACGCAGGTGCACACCCTCGTCTTCCCCTTCCTTGATCCAGTGGAACGGAAAACCGCTACGACTGGAGGAAGGATCCGATGATGTGTCTGGCCGACAGTAACTGTGCGCCTTCTACTGTCGCCCTAGGCCGTCCACCTTGCCTAGCTACCTCGCCAGTTCCGTCAAGCCCGAGTGCATATCTGCGTTGCGTTGCCTTCCCCGCCGAGGCAGACTTTATGCATTAAGCGGGAAGGATCCGCTTGTAGGTCCACTATTCTGGCAAACCCCCCTCAACCAGGTTTAGCCCGCGAGCCAACGCGGTTACCAGGGTGTGACCGCTGCATGCACTACAGCTTCTTGGAGCCACTGGTGAGAGATTGCAGAAAGCCTGTGATTAGCGAAGCCACACCGCCCATTTTGGGCTGGCTGGTGAAGCCCCGAAAGTATTCACACTAAGCTCCCCACTACACCCCCATTTGAATAATATCCAATATCTGTATGTATAATTTTTTTTAAGTAAATATATAGACGGTTATTTCAGAAAAATATGTTATTTTTTGTGGTATTCAGATATTTATTTAGCTTGAAAATAGAATTTTATAAAAATCCGCAAGAAACGACTGCACTAAATGTGGTCTCCAATAGATAACAACTCTTTTAAAATTGTGAAATATACATAATACATAAGGTGAAACTTTTGAATCCGTACTGACTTTTATAAGAATTCAGCAAGCCAAAGGCTAAGTTACAACTTCTCCGTTCCATTCCTGGCTATTTATACTTAGTACTTTAAGAAACAAAAGCCGAGAGTTTTCTATTTGAAAAATATTACGGAAATTTAATTCCCTTTCTCATATAAGACTGGCTGGTATATTAATACACTCTCCTCGAGCTGTCAAGGAATTTCCAACCTTGTTTTTTAACTTTAAAGTCAATTTTAGAATGGCATATTTAGAACTGGCTGTATAACATGCAACTTGGAAACAATAGGAAACTAAAAGTTAGGATGTGTGACTTGTCATTAGGGAGTTTGCTTTTATTGATGCGGTTTGTTCGATCTTGTAGTTTGCCCTCTGCGGATTACAGTAGCTTGTAGTTCGAATAACTTGGAAATACGTACACGCTTCTACACGTCCTTCCATAAAATGAGAACTTAATTAATTTTCAAAGAATGAATATCACTGCTCTGCAATCTGCTGTTAGAAAGTTATATTTGTTCCGTTTATTTTATATTCATAGTCATCATCGTCATCATCATCAGCAACCCTTCGTCCACTGTTGGATATAGGTCTCTCCAATGGCACGCCACAGAGCTCGATCTTCAGCTCTCAGTCCAGAGCGCCTAAACCCATAAATACTTTTAATTAGCAAAACTTTAAAGTATTAAAAACTTTTTTAGCAATGAACGTGTTGTTTAATAGAAGCTAAGGCTTTGTGCAATCCCGTCTAGATATGTACCACCCACTCGTCGCATATTCTACCGCTAAAGAGTGAGTAAGCCAATGTAACTGCAGGCAGAAGGGACATAACATCTTAGTTCCCAAGGTTGGTGGCGTATTGGCGATGTATGTAATGGTTAATATTTTTTACGGCGCTAATTTAAATGCGTGTTAGTGACCACTTATCTTCCATCTACCCGTCCAACTTCCTGTTTGATTAAAAAAGCCAAATATTAAAACTTGTTGTATTTTCAATTTTCCAATTGATTGATTGTTTTGTTAACATTTTTTGTAACTCGTTGATAACAATTTACTTGTAATAAAAGAAATTTTCTTATTAAGCCTGAGAGCCTTTCGTGTTAAGCTGTCTTTTGTATATTAAATAATGTTCTTGCTATAATAAGAACTTGCCACAGAAGCGTTCCCAAGTTGCACCATGGCAGGCATTTGGATACTAAACTTAATAATTATACCGTTTTGCTGTTTCTTTGTACTATTACAATTTATTCTACCTATGGCCATTGACCAGCTCGAATCGGTAGGCATAAATTTAGATTAATTTAATTTCTACAAAACTATTAGAGCCAATATAAATGATTTTCGTTTCGATCTTTTAATGACTGCCTTCAATGGTAGATGAAGATCATGGGCCCAAATCCCGGGTTGGGCTGCTTGTCGTTCCATCGGATTTATTTATTTAGGACAACCAACAGTAGATACATTAGATAGAAAGTTAGCAGAGGTTGAAAAGTTATTCGTTAAATGTTCTACTAATTATAATCTATAATTAGTAGAACATTTACATCACGTCGTTCATAAAAAACATCATATTATAAATAGTCATTAAAAAAAATCTCATCAGCTACTAGTTTTGAAATGCTATTGTATAAATCTTATTATAAATATATAAATTACTAATCTAATGGGTAGGGTAATAATGGAATAGATTTTGTGTTTGCGGAGCGCATTCAAGCACTAAATATGTGTAGTTGTTCAATGTTTTTTTGAATGTCACGAGATAAAACTAAAAAAGCCGAGGTTCAAACCCGGGCAAGCACCACTGAATTTTCATGCACTTAATTTGTGTTTATAATTCAACTCGTGCTTGACGGTGAAGGAAAACATCGTGAGGAAACCTGCATGTGTCTAATTTCATTGAAATTCTGCCACATGTGTATTCTACCAACCCGCATCGGAGCAGCGTGCTGGAATAAGCTCCAAACCTTCTCCTCAAAAAGGGAGAGAAGCCCTTAGCCCAGCAGTGGGACATTAACTGTAGATAAAACTAAAATTTATAATTAATATTAAAATATTAGTATGATTTGGATTAAATAAATGTCCCTCCCATTGCTAGTCATGGTCATGAGTATTTGACGTTTAGTTCACCACGATGTAATTTATTGGTAGGTGTTCTTTCCGAGAGTATATTAACTTGATAAGAAATATAAAAACAATAAAGAATAAACAGGGAACAAATATTACTAATAAAAGGCATTCTTTCAACAAATAAAAAGTAAATTGACAATCGTATTAAACTTATCTATCTCAATTCAAACTTTTACACTCGGAGCGGAAAAGTTGTGTCGCCTCAAATAAAAACAATTCTATCTGAATTCCACCTGAAATTCAATCAGTTATATTTATATATTTATACATTAAATTGCTATTTTCATCGGTAGAGTAATTTCTCATGACTGCCTCGTTGGACTAGTGGCTTGTTATAAGGCCGCAGATTCAGAGGTACTGAGGTCAGACCCCAGATCAGGACAATAAAAAAAATATTGGGTTTATTGTCGAAGATTCTCAAAAGCAGGCTGGAGTCTTGAAGTCGGAAATAGTTACACTCCCGTGCCTCGGAAAGCCCGTAAAGTCGTTGCTTCTGAACTCTTTCTGGTCGTGTCGGATTGCCGTCCCATCGGATTATGTGAGTGAGGAAATAGAGAGTGTATCTGTGTTTGTGCACACACTTGTGCACTATAATATGTTGGGCACAGTTGTCTAGTCTCTCTTGAGATTGTTCGTGTCCGAAATCGGTAAAGAGGAAAACATTTTCATCGATTCAGACTTTTTATTTAAAACTTTTAGATTTGAAGTAATATTATTTCATTTAAAATAATTAAAGAAAAGTTATTATTAATAACTGAAAAAAGGAAGGAAAAGTAACATCTCTCTGTCTTGAGGAGAAACCTTTTTAATTATCTCGCTTTCTAATTATATCTTTTTGTTTCTTCATCTGATCGATATAAACTTAGCATCGATTTTAATTAGGTTGCCGATGATCTTTTAATATATGTGAAACTATATAACTTATGTTACGTATGAAATTAAATATAAGTAAGTAAATCGAATATAATAAAATAATTTATCATAAACACAGGATTTATGGAATTATATTTGTCGTAATATCGTTCTAAATTTAATTGTGTGATCATTAACGATACACGTCCACACATATCTAAATGTAAAACGCATGTAATATATTATGTTCGAAACTCATTACAGCTCAGTTATGCGAGCTGACTATATCAGAGTTTGCGGTGGAGTAATGCTATGTGCATAAAATTCGGAATGGATAATTTCTCATGGGTATAAATGTTAGAATCGTTTTGGTATTAAGCTGATAGTGCAATTTTAAATTTATTCAAAACAAGCGTATGTGCTAAAAGGTGATTTAAACATTAAGTTTTTTTTTTAAATTAAATTATTCCTGTTATGAAATTAAAAAAAAACGTCAATCATGTTCGGACGCTGCACTCAAACGATACTCTTACTTCGTAGCGTATTCGTAGCGTCCTGTAGACATCAAAAAGGTTCCATTGAACTTTTAGCTAACACTAACAGTAAATTTATACAAATTGTATTCGTATATATTCAGTGTTATCATACTTATTGCCATATTAGGACGGGTCGGTGAGCGTGGTTGGTAAATACTTGCCTTTCACGCCGAAGGTTGTGGGCTCGATTCCTTCCTAGAACAGACAGCTTTGTAAATGAACATGTCTGTTTGTCCTGAGTCTGAGTGTAGCTATCTATATAAGTATTTACAAAAGAAAAGTAGTATATGTAGTATATCCGTTGTCTGATTTCCATAGTACATGCTTTGCTTAGTTTGGGAGCAGATGGCCGTGTGTGAATAATGTCCCAGGATATCATTATATTTCTCGTAGTATTTAAATATCATTTTTAATTGTAGTACCGCTTTAATGTTTTCTCCTAGCTAGCTCCTATTAGCCTAAAGGTTGACTGGCAGAAAATTTCCTCCGATTGAACCAGTGTAATTACAGGCACAAGTGACATAACATCTTAGTTTCCAAGATTGGTGGCGCATTGGCGATATAAGAGGTGGTTAGTATTTCTTACGGGCCCAATGGACGGACTTTAACTTCATGTAACCCATTTACAGGCTGCCTCTCTATAATATAAAGAAAGGTGTGAGTAAATCTGTTAGTTCTACTTTCCGTGTCCATTTGTAACTTTCTCCTCTAACCTCTTAACTAACACTCGTGAATATGCACATGGCGGGTTGTATGCTTAAAGAAAATAAAATTAGGAAAAAATTTAATTGTGTGTTAAATGTTATTTAATTGTGGGCAAGATGATAGTTACATACAAGATTATTACGAATAAATATTGAACCAAATACCATAAATGTCTGGCAGGTTATGGATATCTGCTACTAGAATATTTACAATGTACGAGCCCAGCGTCCCTCCTGCCCCGGAAATACGTAACGTTGCATAAATTTAAATAACATTAAAATATAACCGCTTCTATTATTTCTCCACGCTGTTGTAATGCTTCGAGATAATTTTCATAAATATTTTACTTTGGACGAAGATAAATTATCCTAGGAATACACTCCGCTTATAATGAATAATATTATTTATATTATAAACAAACGAATCGCTTAACAGGTATATTATGTTTTTTTAATTTATGTAATAAAGATTATGGTCTTGGGGCACGGAAGCGATACGTGTCGAGGATCGTAGAGTTTTTAGTGTTAGTAATACCAGGGTTAGTAATACCATACCAACCCGTTTCCTAACCAGGATTGGGATATCGTCGATGTTCGTTGCTTAAAAAAATAGTCTGGTCAAGCTTATATGGTGATTGATGATGTATGATTTCAGCATATTTCCAAATTATTAATAGACTAACTTATTCCTGACTTTATTATTTAAAGTGTTGTAGTTTAAGCGTGCCAAAGAGTTTAACAATTATCCTTTAAAAAGTACATTAGGTGTAATATTTCAGACGAGACTCAGGTGCGAAAGGTAACAGACACGGTGTAAAAAATCTTTTTATAATTTTACGAATTAAATTATCAGAATCCCTTAAAATGCCTCGGTAACATTAAATTGAATCATGTCCAAGAATCTACGTGACCTAAATAACGTGGCAAAGTGTAATAAATGTAAAACATGAGGGAAGAATAACATGTAGATACGCAGTATTCACTTACATAAATAAATCTTCAAAGTAATAAATCTCATACTATTTTAGATAACTGATAATGCTCATCATTTATCTTATATACTTTATATTGTTGGTTTCCGGACACAGGAAAGTCTAGTAATAATTTACAGAATAGATCTAATGTCTTTTATCAAATGTTTCTTTAATAAAATCCTAAAAACGAGATCAATTAAAGCCATATTAAGCATATGAAAACTTAAAGGTGCCCAGGTTTGAAGCTGTAATCTTCGTTTATAATTCTCATATTCTTTTTAGCTCATCTCATGATATAATTTCTGATGATGATTAATTCCTATTTTCTTCTTCAGTCAAGCGTATAGCTTGATAGTAGGGCGACAATATGGGGAACACAATAAGTTAAAAGTTGTGACTTTCACATCGTTAGATGCCCTTTATATCGATGAGATATTGACCCTTAGCAGCGCATTGACAATATAAGGACAAGTATATCTTTATTGTTATGTTTTTAGTCTAATGGTTTACCCGTAGTTTATATACCCTTTGTTCTAGAATGTTCAAAAAAACTTGGTATAATGGTCTAAAATTATCTAAAATTATTGATGTGTTCAGGTTTGAAATGTAAGTACGTTATATTAACGCAAGGCACATACCATTTTAGATTCCATATTTGGCAGCACATTTACTGGGTAAGAAATGGTTTACACTTGCAAATATATAGGAGGATCATTGGATGGCTGCTTTTCTGCAAAAAATACAAGGGACCTTTGTAATGTTGTATGAAAAAAGACAATAAATGTACCATTGCTGTGCAAAAGCTACCTTCATTATTAAAGAAAAACATCCGTAACACACACTACTCTCTCGCGGGCTTGATATACATAAGTTAAGTGTATTCTACACATGCAATTCTTCTCACGACATTTACTTTACTCTTGACTATGAGATGAATTGAAAATCAATTTGTAACTTGGAAAACGAATTACCATTTGTCCAATTTCTGTTGAACTGTGAAACATTTTATATCGACTGTGACATTTAGACTTAATTCATGCATTGGTCTTCTAATTAAGGGGGATCTACAAACGAAATCAGAATTGAAAGTAAATTAATTAGTCACGATAGACCGATTTCGGCTATAGTGGCCATTCTCATTGGAGACTAGTCTCCGGCGCATGATAGTGCATAGTATAATAAGTGTACGTGTAAGTGTGTGGGCAAACACAATCATTCTCTTCGTTTTTCTTCTATTTCCTTACTCTCATAATCCGATGGGACGGAAATTTGACACGAGAAGAGTTAAGACGCAGGGCCAACAGCTTAAATGTCTTTGCGTGCTCGTGCTGAGGAACGGGGATGTGAATACTACCATGTTCTAGTTTTCAAACTTCGGGTAGCTACTAAGAATTCCTGAATATAGAAACCACCTGACTCGGGATTTTACCGCAGGACCTGTAATCTTATAAGCCAGCCACTAAGCTAACGCATTTGTTAATCAAGGTCAAATATAGGATGATAGATTTTTGCAAAAATCATTTAATATATATAGATGTTAAAAAGCCGAGATGCCGAAGTGGTAAGAACGCGTGAATCTTAACCTATGATCGTGAGTTCAAACCCGGGCAAGCACTACAGAATTTTTATGTGCTTAATTTGTGATTATAATTCATCTTGTGCTTTATAGTGACGGAAAACATCGTGAGGAAACCTGCATGTATCTAATTTCACTGAAATTCTGTCACATGTGTATTCCACCAACCCGCATTGGAGCAGCGTGGTGGAATATGCCCCAAACCTTCTTCTAAAAAAGGGAGGGGAGGCCTTTAGCCCAGCAGTGGGACAGGCTGTTGCGGTAGATGTTAAGAGTATTCATAAAAAGTAATAAAGTATGGACGTAACACTAATCAAATACTCATACCATATGTTCATTTGCTGAATAAAAGAGGGATTTGAAAAATGGGACAAGTTGGTCTTTGTCTTCAGCTATGTTCCTATTTACTCGGCAAATATCAGACTACATTTCTTTCAGAGCCATTGTTTAGAGAAAAAGATAAATCTTTAATATGAATGTAGAAATTAATTAACGCATGAATGCAATTCACATAACGCAGATGCGGCCTCGGAATAGACTTTGAAATGTAATAAGCATTAAAGATCGAAGTTTAAACGAATTAAATATAGTTGCTGGATGGTTGACTTTTCCATATTTCTGCTCAGTTAGACCATATAATAATATAAAATAATATTTTATACTAATCGTTCCAAACTTAAACGACCTTGTTTGTTATGGTAATATCAGCTCTTCGAAAAATGTTTTTTTCAGCCTTTTGCCGTCCACTGCTGGACGAAAGCCTCCCCCATAGAACGCCAACTAGCCCGATCTTGGGCAGTCCGCATCCATCCCGTACCTGTGGCAGGTACAGGATGGATGACTTTTTTAAGTCGTCGGTCCACCTTGCCACAGGGCGTCCTACACTACGTTTGCTTAAAAAACGTTGCCATTTAGTAAAAATTAATATTATATTTTATTAATGAAACTTGGGCTGACTCTGGTTCCCTGGGAACGAAAATTCTATTGTGAGACAATATTTGTTGATACAATTGCCACTATTTATGTCTGGGATATAATGTTCAAGGCCGCAGTGGGAAATGCTGAAGCGAAGTAACAATGCAAATATTACTCGCTAATTTTAAATGATATCTCTGTACCGTATGCGATATACCTAGATTTCGAAGTAATAATTTAAACAACATTTCTAAAACATATATCATCCAGTTCTATCAAATTCTCTAGTAACAAGAGAGCTGGTTCATATTTTCGTCCAGGGAATCGGAATTGCTATTCAACGGGGAATGCTGCTTGCATTCTTGCCACCATTCCAAGAGTACATGATTTGTGTATAGCTATTATTAATTTACATAACATAACATTGTGAATAATTAATAACAATTAAAATAACAGAGTTTGAACATAATAATTACAACTTCAAACAGATCGGTGAATTACTGTATTACTCGCTAGGTTATAAAATAATCTGTATTACGGCGTAACAGACCTTTTTTGTATGTAACAAAATATTTATGTACAATGTGTTTCCTTTATGGCTTTTTATAAAAAAATTAAATTATATTGTGAACAATAAAAAAATTAATAATATATTTATTAACTTTGTTTTCGGTAATGTAACATCATCAATTCAAAGAGCTCGTTATTTTCTTTTTAATACTTTTTCGCGTTCATTCCAGTTTATTTGAAACTGCCAATCCCTTCAAATTGATTCTGTGTCGATTCGTCCTCTCATCCGAACTAAGCCAACGCACACGAATCACTTTCTCACATCAAAGGTTTGGCGATCAGTTCGGAGTTTAGAATGTCGTGAGGATCTAGCTTAAGCCCCATTTAATTTATAAGGGTGTTACGGGGTTACTACATTCGTAAACGTATTATTTTTGCTTAACATTTATATATAAATATTTCTCTTTAAAAAACCTAAATATTTCTCTTTACAGAGGTTGCCCGGAAGAGATCACTGTAAGTGATAAGGCCGCCTTTGCATACTAAATGTACTTGTTATTATATGTTTGTAAATTGTGTGCAATAAAGAATTCATAAAATAATATAGACTATCATCTCTAAATTCGAAAATGATTAAATATCTTGTATCAATATAAATAACATTTCATTAATGTTTTTGTGTAAATTATTCTTAGCAATTGCTAGTTTTAAGTGGATTGGTTTATGTACAATTTAATTAATATTTTATTGCATGTATTATATTTTGTCCGTTTCTATAACAAAACACAAAAAAATGTTGGAAACTTTTCAAAACAAACGAATCATTAATTGTCCAAAACAATACAAGTAAGAGTCGGGCTTCGTGGCTGTTGACGAGTTTGATATCCAGGTATAAAGCTCGAAGTTCCTTCTGATCGGCTTGAATGTTCCGAATATATTCTTATCCAAATTACAAAGCACAAAAATAAATACGTTCAAAGTACTGATGAGTTACATTCCATGAAACTAATATAAATTTGCACTAATTATTTATTATTATTATAAAAGCGAAAGTAACTCCGTCTGTTATAGTGTCCGTCTGTTATGCTTTTCACGGCTAAATATCACAAATCATACATTTCTATAACTTAAACCGCTTTAATTAATGGCTAAGGAAATAACGCGTTCTTTACTGATTCCGCTTATTTTATTTACTCGGGAATAAACCTTTTAATAGTAAACTTGAACTGAATACAGTAAAGTTCTTATTTCTTAGACATAAGACCGATATTGCAATAAAAAATAGTTTTGACCTATCCTGCTATGTAAAACAATAGCATCCATTAGCCTGAATTCTTGGCAAAAGATAGGAACAATAGTTCTACTAGACAGCACGCAGATTAGTAATTCGATAGTGCTCTAGCATTTTTCTCTTTTTTGCCGTTTAAAATGACTATTCTATGATCGATATCATTAAAGAATTCCACTGCTGGACAAAGTATTAATCCCCTTTTAATGAAAAAAACAAATTAAGCACATGAACACTCAATGTTGCTTGCTTGGGTTTACTCGTAATCTTTTGCTAAAACTTACGTGTTTTAGCCACTGAGGCAGTCCAGGTCAATTTATTCCTTTAAATTATCCCTGGGTGCTGTCAAGGTTTTATATTATAAAAAAGTTCATAGCATTAATTCAAGCAAGCATCGCTGAATTTCAAGCGCTAAAATGATTAAAACGTGTCTGATCATTATTGTGAAGAAAAAAGACCTAGATTGAAAGAATTTTAGTGTCATATATGTTTAATTCGTACTGAAGCAGCGTCCGGAGTAACAGGACGCCTTTGTCCAGCAAATGAACGGTTAGAGACTGTTATTTGCTTTTACTTCAGGTTTAACGTGTTAGAAGCAATGGACTAGTTATTCGTGTGTAAAACTTTATTGCATTGGATATAATTCCGTTACATTAGTACCATGGTTATATTTCATCTATTTATATATTTGGGACAAAAACAAATGTTAAGCAATTATACGCACGTGAAGCGATAATAGCGCAATGGTTCAACTTTTATTTATGAAAAAAAAAAGTGTTCGAATATGTCGATAATTAAAAGGTGGCTTATTCACTATTATATTTTACCATAGCTCCGCTAGTGTCGAATTCAGTTTGTGATGAAAATACTTCCAAATCTGTCATTTTAAAGTACATTGTACGTTTATTTGAATTATATATATGAAATATTTAAATTAGGTATCAGCGGTAGTCTGAAAAAAAGAGGTTGTTTGGTTTTGATAACTCGCAAATAGCCAGATTAATTAAAAAAGCCAGTTATTAATAAAACGAAGATAGATGCTTCAATTTTATTTATTTGTAAAGATATGATAGAATAGTGGACAACAAAAATAGATGTGTAAACTTTTTTTTTAAAGTTGGTAGAACTTCTTGTAGACTTAACCGATTTTGATAAAATAAAGACTAAATCTTTCAAATACTCCTTATATTAACACAGCATTATTATTTGCATTTGTAATTTCTAGCCGTTTTAGTGATTATGCTGGACAAACAGACAAATAGATAGACAAAGGTAAAAAATGATTGTTTTAATTTTAGTAACGGCATATTAACGACATGTAAGTTATTATGAAGTTACAGACATACCGTACCGTAACAGCCCGTGAATGTCCCACTGCTGGGCTAAAGGCCTCCTCTCCCTTTTTGAGGAGATGGTTTGGAGCTTATTCCACTACGCTGTTCCAATGCGGGTTGGTGGAATACACATGTGGCAGAATTTCAGTGAAATTAGACACATGAAGGTTTCCTCACGATGTTTTCCTTCACCGTAAAGCACGAGATGAATTATAATCACAAATTAAGCACATGAAAATTCAGTGGTGCTGGCCCGGGTTTGAACCTACGATCATCGGTTAAGATTCACACGTTCTTACCACTGAGCCATCTTGGCTCTCGGCTCTACAGATAGACATTTTTATTATATCAATTTGTACGAACGTGATCTGAGAAGAAATCCATTTAGGTTAATAGATATATATAATGTATACAATAGAAGATTAAAATTTCTATGGATTCGAAGCAGCTAATCAATTTTGAATTGACGATTTCTTTATGCCACATCTGCCAAGATTCTTGCCAGTTCTTCTTTTATTTCTATTGAATCAACATTCCGTTGTGGATGATGATGGTAGGTTGTGCAAGCCCGTCTGGGTAGATGCCACCCTTATTCTACTACAGTCTAACTACAGGAGCAATGGATATCAAATATTAGGTCCAAAAGTTGGTGGTGTATTGACGATGTTTCTTAAAGTATTTATCTATTGGATGACCACTTACCATACACATTTGTCTTGTCAGTCTCTTTATATAATTAATTTAAAAAAAAAAAACATATAAATTCTATTTGACTTTTCATTATTAATACGTCGGTATACACCAGTTTTATACAAAGCCTTTAAAACTCGTTATCCTGGGATTTTCCGACAATGGATTATAAATTTATAAAAAGGTAGTCTTTACGTGACCGTTGGACTGACAGACGTATTTATAAAGAGAATAAATGAGGACACACGTGACAGTATCATAATTATTTTAAACAATTATATTAATTATGACATTTAATTATTATACGAGTTGTATTTGTGGATACAAATCACTACTTTATATTATCTTATATTAGAGTAAGAGTAGAGTGAACAGGTTTCTTTTGGATGGGTGTGTACCACCTTCGTCTTTATCTACACTTTCCATCAGCTGAGATGGAAGACAAACGCCTATTCCATTACAATTATATATATATAAAAAAAGTAAAGTATATTAAAGTTAAGTGTTTGCGTATCAATAACATTGATCCGATTGGTTTTAGGTGCGGGAACCGCGTTATGTAAAATTCTTAACCACTAAAATCACTGCGATATCAACCCCCAAACCCCTTTCTAGTGCATATGGTACCGCGAAGATATTCCAGCTGTTGTCTTTCTCAGAGCCTTCTAAACGAGGACACGCGAGGCCCCTCACGCATCCACGTCGCAGGGTTACGCCCTTTTAAGACCAGGACGTCGGGGATGCCTGACGTCACCTCTGCCGAGTCAACACACCGTTATGCTGATTTTTGCTGTTTGTTTTCCTTCAAAATAAATAATAATTAATAAAAAGTACCGCTACATGACTTCATTGATCGCAGTAATCAAAATGTAAGCATTTGAAAAACACGCTTGCTTAATTGGCCAGGAGACACCCGAGACCTCTGTTCAAGGTCAGATTGTTCGATTAAATGAGCCATCTTGGTTATTTCCTTTGGTATATTTAATTTATATTCTTATCATTATAATACGGCAAGCAAATAAAGGATAGAAGTTATTAAAGATCTTATCTTGCTCGGATTATAAAGGCGGTCCTCTGGAGATATAAATTTCTATAGTAGAATTATTTTGACGTGGGTGTTCTACTGTCAAGTTTATATAACGATTTTGTCAAACATTTAATGTGGGTAATACTTTATCTTTGAAGATATTATTTGCAAATGTTTTTTTGATTTTATTTCTCGTATAATTTTGGTAATTGAATTTAGGCAAATACATAAATGTGCTCAGGGCTATAACGGGGTATGTCATTAACGAATTGTGCTCTCAAAATTATAAGCGTTAACCTTAAATATATAACTACGTATCTTTTGATTTACCCCAGAGGACTCATTAGCATCGGAGAACATAATTATATAGAATATAATAGAGACGTTATGTTCATTCGTTTTTATTTTCTATCAGAAAATAATCTAATCTGATTCATATTAAATTCTGCTATTATTTGGTATGTGTAATTTTATATTATGAGATGTGGTTTGGAAAGCATGCTTAATATTTTTGTACGCAATTATCAAGGAGCGCTATTATGGCCCAATATTTAGAGCACGTGAATTTTACCGAATATTTTAGGTCTAAATCCAGGCAAGTACCACGAGAGTATGAACACTCCAACTTTACTGGTGGTATACCCTACCACTTTGCAAGACCGTTGGTATATATATTGGTAATAAGGTAAATATTGTCTTTATCCGTCAGTTTGCGCAAACGTGGGATCGATTGGATGTAATGAACTTCTATTAAATCGATTCCACGGAAACTATATCGTACCATCATCGATAAACTTCAAATTCTTCTATTCAAAAGGAGACTACAACATTAATGAGTAATAAATTTGATCTGAACCTCTCCAATTCCATTTTCAATTTTACTTCTGGAAATAAAATGATATATTTAATAATACAAACCACAAAAACTTTATTCGAGTAGGAATTGAGAAATGTATACTTGTAAAGTTAATATTTGATGTCAAGTTGCCACTGGTTGGAAATGTAGATTCTACTGAGAAGAACCGTCAAGAAACTCAGAAGTTACAAATAATATACATTTTAATACGTCTCCTGTATGGAATTATGAGTATTAACTCCAAGCTCTTATATTATCCATATAGTTTTGCAAGATTTAATATATCATTATTTATTAAAAGTATTTATTAATAGTATATAAAAATTAAAATCCATCTTTACAAATCATCATACGTGGAATGTTAGCAAGAATGCGAGCAGTATTTCCCATTTGTATATATATTTATTTTATTTAAATTAATATTAATACGATACAATTTTATGAAAATACCCCAAAATGTACTTACCTCCACTAGAGCCAGAGATTATGCGGCATTCCGCAATACCCCACAATTGCAAATGGAAAAACGATGGCGTAGCAATCTCTTTCAGCTTATTGCTTGTCCGCGCCATTTCCCTCACGCATTTTATTAAGTATTCACTCCTTTCTGTATTTTCCAGCGACTCGTTGACTTAATTGTGTTTGAACGACACTGTTTATTTCGAATATAAAAATGTTTGTATAAATACCAACTCATATTGCTCTTATTGATTTGACAGTTCAGTATATCGTACATAACTAGCTAAAGGATAGCAAGTTATCAATAGCAGTTATTTGTATGTATTTATATTAATCGTTAGATCTTAAGTAATCTTAATAATAAATTTGTAAATGTTGTTTTTGTTTTATTAGAATAGATTTCATCAGTTTTTTTTTTAGTTTAAATTGTATGTTAATAAATTTTTTTTGGCAAGTAACTAGACAGCTTTAGCACGTCTTAGTTACTTTGTTAGTGTTTTGCATATCTGTAATTTGTACATATATTAGATAGATATTACTAGAAGCTGCTACTAGATTCAAGTGTCTAATATATATAATACTAAGAACACGATTCAGGTTCTCTTATTAGTCTTCAATATATTTTTTATTACGTAAGAGCTCTTATATAAAAAAAAAATCAAACATCAGAATGTACAGTATGTTTAAAATCATTTTTTTTAGTGACCTATACAGTGACAGTGTAATGACACTGTCGTCGACACGTTTAATATTTGATATTAATGAATATCAAATATTAAACGTGAGGAGTAGTTAACTCACCATTTAATAAATATTTAATTAAATTTAATGTAAAAAATAAATTAAAACTATAATTATTATTGTGTTTATATATTAAAAATATTTCGTTTTCAATTAATTATTATATCCAATCATAATATTGTTTTAGATATCTACTGTAGTACATAGTTTCTATTCATTATCATAAAATGCTTTAAAATTTGAAACCGAATAATCATATAATATGTGTCGTCTCTTTTATTCGTGACATTGGTAGAATATTTTGCACTCAAATAGAGTCAGATACACCAGAAAAGAAAAAAAAACATGGAGAATATTTTTTAACTATTAATTATTGCGCTATGATGATGATATGAATATAATACGAAATTTAATTGTAATTTATAATATAATTGGTTTACCGTTATGAATGTACAGGTAAACCAACACTTACAACTGGATTAATATTGAGGTTGATATTTGTAATGATATTTTGTGTTTAAGTGTTAAATTTGTGGAGTTGTTAATGCTTTAAATGTATTTCATTTAATTAACGTACATAATATTTATAACAATGTTAATAATATTATATATTTTATTTATTAATGTAAAGATTAATCAAAAAGGCACTAGAAAAACTACTTTGAATGACATTTAAAAACTAACATTAATACTTATAGAAAAAAGTCGTTCACATCTTATAAATATTTTATTATCATCCTTATAAATATTTTATTTAGATAGTTAATGTTTTTTTTGTTAAATGGTCTCCGTCACTTATATACATAGACAATGTAAGAAATATTGACAATTCCTTACACTGCCAATGCGCCATAGCTACACTGGCTCACTTGTCCTTGAAACCGGAACACAACAATACTAAATATAGCTCTTTGGCGGTAGAATATCCGATGAACCTACCCAGATGGGTTTGCGCAAAGCCCTACCACAAGAAATACAGTAATGAAGTATAAGATAATTATTAATACATTGATTCCGTGAAAGTAGTTTTTAGTCATCAGGCATCAAAGTTTAATTTACAATTATGTAAAGAATATTTCGTATATTTAAACTATGAATGTGAAGTCTTATATATGTTACGCGTATTTTAATTAAATTTTAATAATAAATGTTCTTTATATACAATTTTAAAGAATTCATAAAGTTTCTTTCGTAGATTTTATCTCGACAAACCTCAAAGAAACTATGTCTTCGTTTTGTCGCCTCCATCTGTTCAGTTTGACTTACTTCCAGTTTTTTGTTTATCTTCAAAACTTTCCATCTCGAGTTCCTACAGACGGATTTATTGGTTCTGTTTTATTCGAAGTAACCGATTTTCCATTATTCTTGCAGGATTTACTTTACCCTCGGTTTCTATATTTAATGAATAGCTTGACTATCCCGTTGGTGTATTGTTAGTGGTATGGTGGTGTTATACTTTAAGGTCATGGGTCAAAGATCCTCAGATTGTGTTACTAAAACTACTAGTTGTTTTCAGTCAAGATATTTTTGGTAACTGAAAAACTCATAAAGACTTTCTATTTCTTCATTTGTGTCTCTGAAAATTGTTTAGGAGACTCAACCACTAGACTCGATGAACGAGGCAGTAAAAAAAACATATATAACGGGTTCGGAAAGAAAAATCTCAGACAGATGAAATGAAAGGAAATCATTGTTTAATTTACAATATTAGACGGCGAACTGATAAATAACTCACCAACCTTAGGAATTAAAAAGTTATGTCCTTTGTGTAACTAGTGGCTTACTCCTGACCTGTTTCTAACTGTGCTTGCGACACGTCCGTTCACTGTGACCGCTGTCAACGAAATGCCGAGAGTGGGCGTATTGCATGACAACTATATCACACTCACACCCACCCTTTTAACCGAAACACAGCAATAATAAGAAGTGCTGTTTATTAATAGAATACATGATGAGTTGGTGGTATAATAATATAATAACAATAATATCCTGGGACATTATTCACACACGGCCATCTGATTCTAAACTAAGCAGAGCTCGTACTATGGAAACCAGACAACTGATATACTACATATACTACTTTTCTTTTGTAAACATATACTTATATAGATAATTACACCCAGACTCAGAACAAACAGACATGTTCATGCACACAAATATCTATCCTGGGTGGGAATCGAACCCACAACCTTCGGCGTGAAAGGCAAGTATCTACCAAACACGCCAACCGGCCCTGTATCTACTAAGGCAGGCTTGAACAAAGACTTACCCAACTCGTACGGGTAGAAAATATTTTTATTTATTTTTGTCAAAAAAAAAAACCTTTCAGTTCAATGACATTCACACGTTTAGAAGAATTAGACGTGATAGGCATAATTACAAATTATTTTTTTATTTAGATTTTACAAACATCAATGTATGTTTTAGCTTCATTCGTTCAAAGCCTTACTAAGTACAGAGTAATGAATTAAAAATTTAAGCTGTTGCGAAAAAAATTGTTTGAATTACCTTAGTGCAATATTCGTTATAATTTTAGTTGAAAATTATAACTTCTTTGTGAACTTTGAGAAGTTTGAGAAGTTTGTGCGACTAGTGAGACTACTGCATGACGGAATGAGGAGCTGCGTCACTATTGACGGTGAACTGTCGGACTTCTTCCCCGTTACCTGTGGGGTAAAGCAAGGGTGCGTGCTGGCGCCCACACTGTTTGCCATGTACTTTGCAGTAGTAGTCCGCGATGTCCTACAGACGACTCCCGAGGGAGTTCGCGTCCGTTTCCGCACTGATGGCAGCCTTTTCAATTTAGCCAGGTTAAAGGCCCGAACAAAAGTGTCTCACGCAATGATTACTGAGATCACTTATGCGGATGACTTATGTTTTGTGGCAGAATCCGCAGACGGTCTGCAAAAGCTCATGTCCGAGTTCCATGTGTCCTGCCGCAAGTTCGGCCTAAAGATCAGTGTCAAAAAGACAGAAGTGATGTCTTTGGATATCCACGGCAGTGAAACACTGGTCATCAAACTTGGAGATGATGTACTAAAGCAGGTTGATCAGTTTCGTTACTTGGGGAGCACTGTTACATCCAAGTGCGAATTGGATGCCGAAATCCACAGCAGGATCGGTGCTGCAGCCGCGGCATTCGGCAAGCTGAATACCAAAGTCTTCCGCTCACATGACCTAAAACTGGCTACCAAAATTTCCATATATATGGCGGTCGTGCTACCTAATATTCTTTACTCTGCCGAAACCTGGACCGTGTACCGACATCATATTCGCACATTAGACCGCTTCCACCTTAAATGCCTACGCCAAATCCTGAATATCCAGTGGTCTGATCGTGTGCGGAATTCAGAAGTGCTGCGAAGAGCTAATGTGGGTGGCATTGAAGCTTACCTTATGCGGCGACAGCTTCGTTGGTGTGGTCACGTGTCAAGGATGGCGGATCAGCGTGTCGCTAAGCGCATCTTTTATGGTGAATTTGAGGAAGGCAAGCGTAAGCATGGCGGACAACTCCTTAGATACAAAGATGTGCTTAAGCGGCACATGAAAAAGTGCAATATAAAAAGCGCGCAGTGGGAGCAGCAGGCCGCCAACAGGGTACAATGGAGATCCAGCATTAAAGCGAGGATCCAAGAATTTGAAGTGAGTCGCCTTGCTGAGCTTGATGCTAGACGCGACCAGTTGAAAGCCCGACCACCCGCGGTAATCAACTACAATTATATCAATGGAGTGCTCACATGCCCGCTATGCGCGAGGATCATCAGTAAGAAGATTGGCTACATAAGCCACATGCGAGCACACGATCGACATCAGGCAAGGAGTTGAAGCGGTCGCCGTGGCCGAAATCGGCCGGGAGAGTATTATTATTATAAAATTATAACTCAGATTATATTTGAATGAACTTTAATAAAACTGCATGTGTGTTGTTAGCCTATGTTTAACGATGAGACCTTGTTTAATAAATAATAATTTTAATACTTGCAACATTTTTTTTTGGCGCGTATACTATCTATACATACATTATTATTATTATTAAAATAATACATAAACTATCCCACTTTATAAATCAAAATAAATAAATAAAAAACAACAATAACATGAATTACTTAATTAAAAACCAACCAAAACGTCAAATATCCCTCGACAACGTAATTGCTTGTCCGAAGTACCCAAAATTCGCGCCAAAAAGTGATATTCAGCTCCTGTGACAGGTGATAGCGCACTTTTCTTTTTTTTTATAAATTATGCCTCAAGGAATTGATACATACATTCGGTATAAGTTTGTTAAGAATATATTAATTCGTTGCTAAATATTATAATAATTATGAGGAAAATATATTTATTTTACAAAATAACAATATTTTTATTTATATTACTCCATATTTATTTATCGATTTTCGTTAAATCACCGGCCTCATTTTTTTAACGAAGCAAGTAAATGCACTTCTTGCTTTGAGAGGTAACGAGTTCTGCAAACGAATAGCTTGAACAGTAAATAAATAATCATAGTATATATTATGTATATTTCATATATTTAAATTATGTGTTGACTTTCAAAAGTTTATATAAAAAATGAATAAAATAGCTCACTATAATTATGTTTATTATATAAATAAAGTCATTATCTCTTCTTAATTAAATAAATTATATATGAATTGTACACACATAACAAATGAGGTTATATTTGGGAAACAGCGATAGGGGCGGTAGCTACCGCAGTAAATGACGAACGAAAACAACACTGCAAATATTTGTCGGGAGTCGGGAGAATCATAGATCGTATGACAGAGTTGTTAAAAGAAAGACGCGCGCTAATTTCAAAACCGCCATTTTATTGATATACAAAAATGTAAAGTAATTAATTCATTATTGACGTGGGGTGTGATTTCTTGTACGATTTTAATTGAGTTCTTTGAACTTTAAGAGTATTTTAGTAGGTCATTTACAGCAATTGTTATTATTTGGTTCTATTTTTATAAATACCAATTCGAGGTTTTTTATAAAATCTGTTTTACTTCTGAATGGTAAATATATACATAAAACCTATTCCAATAGGAGAAAAATAAAGATATATTAGATTTAAATATTCCATGCGTTTAGGTTATAGCTGTTAAAACTTTTAATTAATATATCTATTTTTATTTAGAACTTGCAAAACCCGCGGCTTCGACTGGAATTCTGTTAGTGACAAAAATCCTTCAAAATTAGCTATTTTAACGTACATAATGTATTTTTAAATTAAATGTAATATTTAAATTATTAAGTATTAACAGCGGTACTCTAATATAAAAATAAAATGGTTGTTTTGGTTATGGTATCGCTCGTAGCTATGGTGGCTCGCAAGTAGCCGTAACAGCCCGTGAATGACCCACTGCTGGGCTAAAGGCCTCCCTATTTGAGGAGAAGGTTTGGAGCTTATTTCATCACGCTGCTCCAGTGCGGGTCGGTGGAATACACATGTGGTAGAATTTCAGTGAAATTAGACTCATTTAGGTTTCCTCACGATGTTTTCCTTCACCGTAAAGCACGAGATGAATTATTATCGCAAATTAAGCACATGAAAATTCAGTGGCGCTTGCCCGGGTTTAAACCCACGATCATCGGTTAAGATTCAGGCGTTCTTACCACTGGGCCATCTCGGCTTCTCGCATGTAGCCATATTAATGTAATACAATGCAGTTATTTTTGAAATCAAAGGTATTTGATTCCACATTATTTTTATTTGTTTGTAAACATACAACTATTCACTTAAATGAATATGTAAATATATTCAGTTTCACTTTACTTTCAAAGTTCCGATAGTAACTTCGATCCATGAATACCATTGATGATTGATTGTTCAAGATCTCGACCAATTATAATGCGTCAATTCAACGACAAAGTTGTTTATTTGTCTAAGTAAATGTAACCACGTAGAAATACATTGACATATTTTCTTTTGATTACTTAAAGTGAGGCTAAGCATAGGTGACGAAAACTTTGATAAATTATTAAAGGCAATTTACTTTTCACTAAAGAATGCAAATAAATCGTGAAAATCTGTTTAGGAAGAGGCAAACCATTAAATTCTTCTGTAAGTGATAAGATTTAAATAGCAATTATGTAGGCTTTTATGAGGCAATATATTTATCCCTTTAAGGGCAAAAGGATTACCGACAGACAAGACAGGCGACACAATGAATTGCTTTTATTGGCATTATGGGAGTATGTTCACATTTCCAAGGAAATGCAATATTTTAAACGACCATACAATGGAGTCAGGGACACAAATGTGATTATTTTTCATCTAGAATATTGTAAAAGGATTGAGGAGTAATTGGAAAAATATCCAAAATACTATGTGTGAATAATATGTGTGAAATTGGTTGTATTTTTTATATAATGCAATATAAATAGTATTTACATCAAATATCAGATTTTATTTTTGTAATTTTGATTATTTTTACTTGATATGACGTGACGTCACTTGACGTGCATTTATGCCTTGTAGCTTTTTATATAAGGAACCAGTGAAGCTGTTCTTAGAGAATAAATTCAAGTGTCTGCTAAATACGATCGTGAAAATCTAGAAAGTGTTGTGTTATTAACTTTCATAATTACTATTTTTCGCACTTCTTTGCCCGCGTGTGAGGAGAATAGAGGTATTCTTTGTCCTTTTCTATGCCGCTCACAATTTGTATGCAAATTTTCAGGATTATCGACTGAGTACTTAGAAAAGATAGTGTGACAAATGAATATATATGACATAGGAACACAAGAAATATTATATGTGTGTTTCTTCGCGCCAAAAAAGCGTATCAACAAAAATTCCAGTGCACGACTTGGACACAAAGTGAGTTCGTACAGCTTACTTTTGTAGTTTCACATAGAACTATGCTAGATATGTTCAAAGGTTTCATAAAGGCTACCTCTCCTCTTGCTATTTTTACATACATTATGTATTTCCTTTCCTCTTGAGGGGGTAAATACATTGGACACAAGCAAGTTTCCTCAGGGTTGAATAAATTATAAACACATATGAAGCACATTAAACTTATTTACTTGGAGGTAAGGCTTTGTGCAAGCCCTTTTTGGTAGGTACTACCCATTCATCATATAATTTACCGGCAAACAGCAATTTAGGCGAAGTGAGCCAGTGTAAATACAAACACAAGGGAAATAACGTTTTAGTTTCCAAGGTTAGTGATGTTTTGGCTATGTTAGGAATGATTAATATTTCTTACAGCACTAATGTCTTTATGCAGTGGTGACCACTCACCAATGAGCGGCCTACTTGCCAGTCTGTCTACTTAATACAATAAAAAAAATGAGCCTGTAATCTTCGGTTAAGACCTGTACTAGCCACGAGGCCAACTAAATTCTCAATATAAACTCAAATACTATCGAATAATATCGAAACTAATACCATTCAGTTCATACATCTGAGGCCTCCACATTACTTCGGAAACGAGGGTAAAAACTAATAACGGAATACCCGATAAGTGTGTTAAGTCCTTTAGTTAGATCTCGAACGGTCGTACGTGATCAGAATGCCAATGGAACGATGTCTTATCAAAACAGATAGCTTCCTAAAATTTGATTGTGTGAACCGGTCTTTTGTCTCTTTAAGGATTTGGAAGTTGCGAGCTAATAGATTGAAACTAGTTGAATAAATTTGTGCGACTTAAATTAGTATGATTGCGACAAAGTTCCGACATTGTTTGATGAATTATGAAGATAATCCCTTATTCCTGTGGACTTTGTATAGAGATAGTTCAGAAGCTTAATGTTTTTTTTTTAAATTATTTGTATCTTGTAATCCTATCTAATTATCTTTGTATATGTTTTATTTAATATTTTTATATATATACTATATATTTTTTTTAACAACAAATAAATAGAAAATGTTTTTCAACGAATAACAATATTCTTGTTAACAAGACATTAATTTAAATTAATTTAAATAAATGGATTAGCATTATTGATCATTATTTTTCAGAGGGTTATGTAAAGTTTTTGAACTTAGTAAGTTGATAAAATTCATAGAGAAAGTAAATATTTCGTCTACTCAATAACATCTAATAAAATAACTCGGATTCCCTTATTATTAAGATTTGACCAATCAATTTCTACTCAATGCCAAATTTCATAATAAATTGTCTGAGAATATGCAAGTGTCAGGCAAAAGGGTCTTCAAAAAAATTTAATAAAGAACATTTCCCGAAGAGCGAGAAATATGGAATCAAATTAGAAATAAGATTTTCACAATATTAAAAGATAATAATAATCTTTCTGTGTCGAGAATGATAAACCATTAATTTGGATCTGTATAAATTAAGTTGGAGGCGCTTTTTAAGAATATCCCAAGTCTCAGAGGGAACAAAGTGATAAAATATTTCTCTTTTAAACACGAGACAAGCTCGGGAACAATCTCGAAGCTTTTATTGTTCTTATTATCTCGTGAAGTTTGTTTATTGCCGCCCTTTGCAGTGTTGAAAAAGTTGAGAAAATTTTTGGGGTGTCTACTTTTGAACGTTTAAGGTCTTGGCGTTATAAACAATTTTAGTTCCATTGTCTATACAATTGCTTTTTGGGACTAATTGTTATGGAAATTATTTGAAAACCTTCGTATTTTGTTATTAAGAATTGATAATATGGTAAATATAATTTAGAATTTTACGATGTATCCCTTTTGACGATTTCAGCCAAGGAGGCCATATTTGAGGGAGACTTGCCACTTATGCAGGAAAAATATAGTGCGTATTAAGTGGACCCTCATAATTCAAACTGACGGCAAATCCAATACAATCGGAAAGAGTTCAGTTCTCTGAACCATCTGCTCCAACTATTGTTTTAAACGTATAATTTTATAGTACGCATCTTAAGTATTTTATTAATGCACAAGCTTAGTGTAACAATCTATTAAGGGTAAGTGCCAAACAATAATTTACATAATATTTGTGTTTCGAATTTTATAATTCAATAGCAAATAGTAGTAAATACAGTCTCGCTAAAGTGCACCCTAACTGCATTAACAACTAGTTTTAACTTAAATTCCTATATTTTATGTGACGAAAGATAATCGTTTCTTATGTCCTTTTTATACCAATATAAAACAAACGTAGTTAAAATTAAAATCAAGTAAGATTTTCGGGAACTATATATTTTAGCGTTTTAATGAGAATCATTTTGGAAAAATTATATAGGAAAAAATGGATGGTTTTTAAAGAAAATCCGCGCAGTGATAGCTTCCAAGCTCTGATTTTTTTTTGAGGCATTTCAAAGGGAATTCAGAGGATGGTCAAAATCTGTATCTGCATATTCAACGGCCAAACAAACGAAGTTGTGGACGCTACGGCTTCGGTTAGCATAATCTCGGTTTCATCTGTTATATAAAAGAAATAGGTGAGATATAAGAAAAAAGATCTCCTGACACACATGAATAATATTTGCCAAACAAATCAACCTTTTGCAACGACACTCTGTTGTACAGACAACATATTTAATTATTTTTCTTCTTTTATTAAACAATTATTTAGGCTCAGTTGGCTTAGTTTATATTAGTTTTCTTTTTTTTTCTTTTCATTTAATTGTGATGTGTATTTGTATTTTATCTTATTGTATTATCTCAGTGTGTTGTTTGTAAAAAGCTTTTTTTTATATAGAATAGGTAGGCGGACGAGCCTATGGGCTACCTGATGGTAAGTGATCACCAACGCCCATTGACATTGGCATTGTAAGAAATATAAATGATCACTTACATCGCCAATGCGCCACCAACCTTGGGAACTAAGATGTCTTGGTCCTTGTGCCTGTAGTTACACTAGTTCACTCCCCCTTCTTGTTGTGTTTCACTCGGAACACAACAATACCAAGTCATGCTGTTTGGCGGTAGAATATGTAATGAGTAAAAAACTTTGCTATCAAATGATAGATGACTATTGCCTCAAGTCTTTTCCGATCAGATCGTATGTATTTTAGACGTTATATAACAGAATGAGTCAATTATTGAAATTTCCTTATCTTTATCAAATAAACCCAAGGCGGTATATGAAAAGGTTAAGAAAATAGTTTCGGTTCCATTTAAAGTATAAATTGTCGCTGGTGTACTTACCTCGGCCTAGTTTCTATTCAAGGTATGAAATAGAAATAGGAAATCGTGGCTCGAACATTCCCCTCAAACAAAATAGGTGTTTTCTTATAAAATGGTAATGAGCTCGGTTCCTGTTCTCGCTATGATGGAAACACAATTGTTCTTATAATGATCTTTTAAAAGGACACTCTAGTATCTCATTTCCAATTTCAGCTAAATTAGTTTGAAGTTTATACTCTGGTCTTATGAATTTTAACAAATTATGGACGTTCTTGTTTATTTGTTGTTATCATCATTTATTTTTCTGCGAAAATACATAAAACAACAGTTCATAAACCAAAGATCTCTTTCCTTCTAATGGAGTAAGTTTGGGTTTATTTTAGCACGCTGGTCAAATGAGGGTTGGTTCACATTTGATAAAAAAATTTAGGGCACATAGAGGCTTACTTACGTTTCCTTTATAGCCGGGCACGAAATGAATTATAAACACAAATTACACTAAAAGCAGATAAGTTCATTGTATTTTATCCGGTCGGCTCACTAGATTTTGTAGTTGACTGTGCCTGATTTTAGAGTTAAATTTTTTTTAAAGTATTTTATTAATACATATACATCTAACAGATAAATAATGGCCTTTGGACCGATTTTTGCCACGGCGGTCAATCTCAAGATAGATTAGCCAACTGCGAAGGACATATTATAGTGCACAAGTGTTGTGCACAAACACAGGTGCACTCTCTATTCCCTAACTTTCATAATCGATGGGATGGTAATCCGTCACGACCGGAAAGTGTTCAGGTGCAGGACCAATGGTTTTACGTGCTTTCCAAGGCACGAGAGTGTACACACTTCCAACTTCCAGACTCTGGGCTGCTACTGAGAATTTTCAACAGAAAAACCCAATAACATATTATTGGCCGACCAGTGGCTCGACACCAGGATCTCATAGATTTAAAACAATGAGGTGAGACATACATTGAGTGTCAGCTTTATTTTTATCCATTGCATTTATTGTAAGCAACAATATACTTCCAATACACGACGTACCTATAAAATATTTATTTATTCATTGATTCACCTGTCACTTCTATTCCCCGCTGCATAGGCCGGGCAGTATAGACCAATATAGATGTAGCCTAATTAATTCTTGCAACGCTGGAAATGGCTCTTCATTTGCATATATAAAGAGTTTATTCAAAGATTGCACCAATTTAGTAAGAAAATCGTGGGCCATCCCGTTTTTTCTCACTGGAAAAACGCATTTATGCGTTTCCCCCTTGAAGTGACGTGGAACTCACTAGTACCGAGTGCATCGTAATACTAAATATCTCACTAGTCATCTCAATAGTTTAAATTCAAAGCGAATATGCGATGCACAGCTTATATTATATACTCAAAACTTCTCCGAAACCCACTGCACTATTAGTTATTTTGTATATGTATTGGTCTTTATATACGAAAAATTTCTTATGTTTTTTTATTGGCTTAGCAGTTTTTCTACACCGTCCAACGAGCTAATTGACTTTGATAAATGACAGTTTCATTCGTGTCCATAAAACAGCCTTACTATTCTAAATGACGTCAATTAAAACGACAAAGACCGGAAAATGTGAATGAAAAGAGATAAAAGATTTGAAAAATGAGACTAAGTCGTGCAACAGTGACAAAAAATACTTCGTTAGTCAAATAGACCTTAACAAAATGGATTTCCCTCTTGCTATCATTATAACCGAACATTAATGATTTCCTATCGAGTAATTTTTTTTTTTTTGTAGATAAAATCGGAAACCTCTGAATCGATTTCAATAATTCTTTCTACTTAATAAGATTTCACCCTGAAATAATGTTTTTTTAAAACATGCCAGAAGGAAAAGATCTTCCTAGCTATTTTGTCACAAATTGAAATCCACTCTGCGGTCACAGATAGTATATAATAAAGTAAATGTGTAAACAAAATATTAATAATTGAATAAAATAAAGTTGGAACAAAATTAGACGGCATTAATTTGCTTATGAAAATATTCAATGTGCGATTCATGTTATAACGGTTAAATCAATTAAGGGTGAAGAAAATTGAACTGCTTAATCTTGTTACACAGATATGATTAGTATTTAATTTCCATTGAATGGATTCGAGGCAGCAATAAATTAAATTAGAGACGACGAGATTTCGTAATACATAAATTGGAATATTATTGGGTGATCCTGTTTTATTTCTATGTAATGGTTTACAAAATTATTCAATTTTGTTAAAATAGAAAAGTAATTTTTTATACAATATAGGTAGACGATTGGACAGTGGGCCACCTGATGCTATGTAGTCACAAATGACCATAGACATTGGCGCTGTAAGAAATATTAAACGTTCTTCACATCGCCAATGCGCGACGAATAATGGAAACCAAGACATGTTCCTTGTGCCTGTAATTACTCCGGCTAACTCAGCCTTCAAACACAATACTAAGTATTGCTTCTACTACTACTACTTACTAAGATAGCGGGCGATATGTGATGACTCGGTGGGACCAACCCAGCACGTTTGCATAAAACCCTATCACCAAGTTAAGTTAATATTTTTATGAGTTTCATAAATAGACTAATTGTTCAAGTAACAAATTAAATACTTAATGGATTTAGAGTTTTTTTTGTCAAATGGAACACTGACTTCTTCATGATATTTGATTATTATTATTGATTTTTTTTTTGTTTTATGTATTCTTAAGAATAACCTATTAGATAAGAAGATGCTGGTTCAAACTCGAGCAGGCACCACTGGTTTTTCATATGATTTGTGTTTATTATTTATCTTGTTCTCGGTCGTGAGATAGATACATCGTGAAAAACCTAACAACCCGAATAGGAGCAGCCTGGTGAATATAAGAGGCCTAAGCCGAGCGTGGGACAACTACAGACTATTATTTTCTTTAGTATTTCACCACTATCAATTGAATACAGTGTTTCATTAGTTTATTTGTCGAATTGTCATGAATACGATACGTTCATTGACAACGAAACACAAGCGGGAAATTGACGTGTTTCGACAGAGTCTGGCATGTTTGTTCAAGTCGATAAATGGGAGATGTCATGACGTCACCAATTCAATTACATTAACACAC
Source organism: Nymphalis urticae (assembly GCA_905147175.2). Lineage (NCBI taxonomy): Eukaryota > Metazoa > Arthropoda > Insecta > Lepidoptera > Nymphalidae > Nymphalis > Nymphalis urticae. The sequence goes on from LR990008.1 coordinate 3,311,717, forward strand.
ACACTGTGCGAACACGAGTACACTCAGTTAGTTGACGGTAGATTCAAGTAAGTGTATCGATTGCATATAAGATACGAGAACATTAAATTCGCGCTCGTGACGTCAATAGTCAATATAAAGGGGAGTTTCTATGAATCACAGCTATGTACATATATAATAATATATAATAAAACCTTCTTTGAAACGCCTTAATTCTTCTGGGATATGATTTATGTATATTGTTTTAATTGATTCTTAGTTAGGCATTACATAATGAAACGTCTACTTATTTATTAGCATAGATTATATATTGATCTACTGTCTCACACAATTTTATGTGCACTTGGTATATAGTAATGTAAAAGTAAGTATTGGCCTGTTTTATAAATGTTGCTTAACGGCTGATGTGGCATTTGAAAAAAGAAGACACACGATTGTTTAACTAATCACTCGCTAAGTAAAGTTTTTAATTAAGCCGTAAGCCATTGCGAGACTTACGTCTAAAATACAGACTCGACCCAGTTTCAACGCTTGTGTTTGTCATATAATAAAAAAATACTATTTGAACCAACATTGTTTGGATTACATTTAATGTCATATTTCTGAATAGTTGAAGTATATTTTATTGTTATTCATTATTTTACCGGAGAACGTTATATTGTATTTTCGTTCAAAGATATAAGCTATAACAATGTAAGATGCCCAGTGATGAACAATAAGATTCGCATTATAGTTGGCCTAATCTTTCGATATATTAATTTATATATTCGTATATATATTCGTATATAGAAAATGTTAAAAATATAAATTAGTTTTAAACTGTGAATTTTATTTAGAATAGATTAGAGGCCTAGTGCTTTGAACATGTGAATATTAACCGAGGATTGCAGGTTTAACGTGAATTTTCAAGTGCTTAATTTGTGTCTTTAATTAATTTCTTCAGTGTCTTCAATAAGTCGAGATAGCTCAGTGATCAGAACGTAATCCTGGGGCCGTGGATATGTGAGGTGGTCACTTGTCCTATTTCAGACGGCCCTGAGGTGGACGGCAGCTGGCATAACTCAGTTCCCACCCTCCAAGGGAGCCGTGTAACTTTCTGAAGGTTTCCATTGCATGAAAAAAAAACTAAGTAAAAAAAAACTAACTAACCGAAATGAATGTGGGTCCAAAACCAGAAAAAAATTAATTTTAAAATATCGTAATGAAACCCACATGTGTCTTTTTTGAAATTCTGCCACATGTGTAACCAGCAAACCACATTGGAGCAGCGCGTGAGAAAGAGCTCAAAGCCTTTTCTTGAAAAGGGGGAAAAAGCCTTAGCCCAGCAGTGGGGCATTTACAGGCTGTTATTTTAGTATTTTTAAGTCGTAAAGTTAATCCTTCTATATATTTTATTTATTCTATTTAAACGATTGGCTATATCTCATCGACTTCCATTATAATAAAAACGGTAAATATATCTTGAAAACATTAAAATCTCGACGAAAATTGTTTAATATTCCCAGATATTCTTGTAAAGTTGAATGATTTTTTTTATCTATTATAAATCGTCTGGTCGATTTATTTGTCTAGACGCATAAATAAAACCGCCATTACATTTTATTATTCGAAGACAATTAGGGACATTTCTTATTTCTCTTAGAAACTTTCTCTCTAGAAATGCGAATATTTAACTGGTGTCGAATTTCTTAAGATTTTTCAATGGGATCGCCAAGTGAATGGAATACGTGCGTTTCAACTAATGATTACGGGTTCAAATCCTGGAAAGTGCAAATTAAATTAATTAATGGTTAATTTGTGTTGACGCCATTTCGTACTCGATGGTAAGAACATTGTGAGAAAATCCGTCACGGCATCGGAGCAAAACCTTCTTATGTAGGTACATTTTTCCTAGTGATGGAGGCATTTGCCAGTTACTTTACTTTATACCTAGTAAATATGAGCTTGGTACAAGCCCGTCTGGGAAGGTACCTCCCACTCATCAGATAGTCTACCGCTAAACATCAATACTTAATATTGTTGCGTTCCGGTTTGAAGGAAATATGAGCCAGTGTAACTACGATGAATGGTTAAAACTTTTTACATCTCCAATGTATATGGACAGTAGTGACCTCATAACATCAGGTGGTATTTGTCCGTCTACCTACAAAATAAAAAAAAAATACCAAAAAGTATTGATAATGCTTTAACATTTCTCATGAACTTATTGCCTTTAAACTGAAGTATATAAGAACAGATATGTGGCTTCCCCGACTTGCTTACTTAGGTTCAAGCGATAATGTCACTGAAGATTAGAGGTTAGATTTAGTGCTTAGTGCTTGGACACTATTTATGTCTAGCAAAAGGGAGAGATAATTTTTTGTTGTTTGTTACTGCGGTGTGGAACGAAATGAACTTCTATATGGCTTTAACCTTCGTTCAGAATTGATAAGCCTTGGTCTCTCTTAAATATAATCTATACTTATCTATTATTTATATTGATATTATTAAGTAAATAAGCCTGTAACACTTTATGATTAACTCGAATCAAATCAAATTATACTTTTACAAGATCTTTTGAATTATCATTTAACAGAACTATATTAAATTTAAAGCTACCAACGTTTCTGAATGTAGATTCTACCGAGAACGACCGGCAAGAAACTCAGTAGTTACTCTTTTCCAACATTTCAAATACAAGGTTATTGATATATATACAGCCTGAAAGTCAAGTACTAACTCCATGCTTTTTTATCATCTATATAATCTGGAGTAAAAATGTTGAGTCATATACCTTATTATGTATTTATGTTTGGAAAATAAATTAGTGAGTGGATAAGTGCCCCACTATACATTGATGCGACCATCTGTAGTTCTTATTCTTTAAGAATTCCCTTCGTATCTTGTGAAATTTTGAAAACCGACTCACATGATACGCTTTTCCGATTCGTGTGTCGCTTAAAAGTTTTATGTGAATATCGTATATCATTTTCCGACTGTACGATCGTGCTCGCGGTGTGTTTCGAGTTTGTTCTTACAGAATGGTTGTTATCGTATATTTTGCAGTATTGTAACAGTAATTTATATAATATTAATATATAATTTCATAATCTTTTTTTAGATATAGATAACATTTTAGTTTAATTATAACAAAAACTAAAATATAAAAAATATTTTGAATTAACATTCAAAATATACATAATTTTAACTGTTTTTTTTTTTCTAGTCTTGTACTGATTTTTTATAAGTTATAGATTGTAAAAGAGATAACGGAAAGTGTATTGACGCTCAACCGTGAAATTGAGAGTCGACTTAAAGACACAAATCTTACGTTCGTCCTAAGGTTGCCTTTGAGCCAGATTTCTACTTAGTATTTCGTAGACAAAAAATTATATTATACTTTTATAAAAATCTGAGAAGAAAATGACGATGGAGCAAGTTGATTAAATTAAAATGTAAGCTGAGATGGCTCTGTGGGTAAAACAAGTGAATATTAACAGTAGATCGCGGGTTGGAATCCGAAAAAGCACTATTGAGATTTTCATATCGCTAGGCAACCTGCATGCAGAAGTAGAATACAAACGGATTATGTATGTCATTTACATTAATAATAACGTAATTACGTTGATTTGATTTAAGAAACGATGACAATTATTAACGCAGTTTCGTAATAAATAACAATACAAACGTTACACTAAATTTCACAATCATAAAATATTTTAAGTTTCGTTAAAACATTGAAAATTCCATTTTATCTTCTAAAGTTGGAGGAGCTGATTAAAATTCATAAAGTAATTTTTCCATGACACCGGAAAAAATACAGGCGAATAAATTTATAAAGCCTTTTTGAATTTTTTAAAGTGCACTTCGCGGAAGTGTTACTATATGAATACAGACTAGGAAGGTGTCCGATTATTGTTGGTTGCTTTAAAGTATATTGAATTAAAGATTAGTTAAAATCATATTCTGTGATTATAATTCATCTCGTGCTCTACGGTGAAGGAAAACATCGTGAGGAAACCTGCATGTGTCTAATTTAACTGAAATTCTGCCACATGTGTATTCCACCAACGCGCATTGGAGCAGCGTGGTGGAATAAGCTCCAAACCTTCTCCTCAAAAAGAGGAGAGGAGGCCTTTAGCCCAGCAGTGGGACGTTCACAGGCCGTTACGGATTACGGATGAAATCATATTTTCATCAATTTAATAATACATGTTGCTCGTGTCTTTGGTTTATCTTATCTTTTATTTTGTTTTACGTCATTCTGGTGTGCCTACATATTGTCATTTCTGCCTGGACAGAATAACAATCAGGATTGATGACTATGCCAATTTCTTTTGGACTCTACTACGACGATATCTTACATACATTAACTGGAAACATTGCGTGCCATTTGTCTAGTTTGATATTTGAAATCAGTGTATTTTCATTTTAGCATTTAATTAAATATCAGACGAAGACTTTTCATTTCATCTGTTAATGGTTGAAGCTTCCTTCCTATTACCCAAGACTAAAATTTGTAGACTCCTAGACAATTGTCTTTGAATCTCATGTTATCCTTCAAAGCTAGCGAAATTATTAAGGATACCAAAATTATTATATATATGTTGTCTCATAGTGAAATATTGAACTTATAAATTCAGTCAGGAATATTTTTTTTTTAATTAAGCAGAGGTGGCCCAATATTTAGAATGTGGGTTCTAAACCGGGCAAGCACCACTGAATTTTCATATGCTTAATTTGTGTTAATAATTCATCTCGTGCTTTTCGGTGAAGGAAAACATCGTGAGGAAATCTGCATGTGTTGAATCTCACTGAAATTCTGTCACATGTGTATTCCACAAACCCGCATTGGAGCAGCGTGGTGGAATAAGCTCCAAACCTTCTCCTCAAAAAGGGAGAGGAGGCCTTAGCAAAGCAGTGGGACAGTCACAGGCTGTTACTGTACTATAATATTTTTATGTGTAGCTAAACTTCATACAAATTAAATAGCGTTTGACACACTGGGAGTTCGCTTAAGCAAACACTAGGTCGCCCACCATTCAAAATACAACTGTGGTATAATAAATAAGTAGTACTTAGATTATCAAAAGTAATATCATTAGTAATAAAAGGAATATTGTGGCGTATGCAGGTGTTTGTTTGATTCTGCAGCAATAGGACTCATATTACTATTTCCTCTGTCATTGTAAGCTGGTTAATAATAATGATTTTTAAAATTGTAGTATGCGAATATGATTTTTTTCTATGTGGTATTGTTCATATATTTGCAATCTTTATGAAGTTAACAATGTTTTTTTTTCCTGTGTTGTTTTCGTGTATCTACGCTAATTAAGTGCAAAATATTGTGCCGATGAAATGCCAACGTATAAATGAAATGACACATGTGATATGAGATATGAGATCGGTTTCAAATTTTGAAGCATTTAATGATGATGAGTAGAAACTCTGTAATACTATGGTAGATAGATATCCACTATAGTATTACAGAGTTTCTACTTAGCATTCATCGACAATATTATAATTAATTGAACACGACATGTAAATAATATAAAAACATAAAAATAATTATAATTTTAATTTAATTGAATATTTAGTAAATGGCGAGTTCACTAATGTCAATTTTTTTTATGTTTACAGGACAATGGAAACTATGTTTAAACTCTTTAATATTTATGAATAATACTGACAGAAGTCAGCATGACAGCTAATTCTCAGAATACTGATAAGACTGAATTCGATTTTATTTTGACTTAGTGTACATATTTTTCGAATACAAAGCTGTTTTAGATAAGTTTTTATAGAAATGCTTATGTAAAATAGTACTATATGAATAATTTAACAGATATAAACGTAGTAGAGAAAATTCCAAGTCTTACACAAAATGAAAAAGAAGAAATAACGATAGACATTGGAGGAAATCCTCAAGATTTGAATACTAATCGGGAAATTCTAAAACAAATGGACGATGATGGAGTAGTTAAGAACACAGATCAAACATCAATTCATATAGAAAAAGAATTAAATGAAAAGTCCGAACCAAATGCAGAAAAGCACACTACATTTAAATGTGGCGGTACGGAAAGGAAACCACTAGGAATATGGGTGCAGTATAATCAAGGTAAAAGGACAATTCTGATACAGACTTAAGCCGAAGAAAATTGATCTTTCTTTTCGCATTTGCTACCTTCTTCAAATACCTACTTTAAAAATTCTTAATTGTTGTAAATAATTTCCGGAGAGTTGCCATTTTAGCTTATGGTCAAGGCCAAGGACATACCCAATACCAGGGATATGGTCAGCAACCAAACTATGGTGGTGGTCAGGATTACGGCGGTGCCCCAATGGAATACGATCCCCGGTCCCGAAATTACTTTGTTAAATTTGTTTTTACCATATTATTTATGATGTTATTAATAACTGCTATTATTGGGATTTTTATTAACATTTCGTAAGTATTGTTAATTGCACATTTTTTTCATTAATGACAAAAATATTGCTGTAATTAAATTATATGTTTTGTATTTACAGACCAGTTTTAAAAGAATATTATCAAAAGAACGGTTTATTATTAATGATTTTTTCCATGTAAGTAAATTTTATTCTTGTTATTAATATTTCCTTTTTTTCTTGGATACAAACATTAGGAGCTAGTCGGTGAAATAAATCACTATGAAGATAGTTACAAGTTTTGGAAAAAAATCTGAAAGCTTGAGTTGGGTTCTGAAGCACCAGCTTGTTGAAATACGCTGCAAATCATTTTCTTTAATAGCAAAGGAGTTCTTTGCATAGAATTAACACAATTTATAGCTTTTTTACTACATTACCTAATGGTAAGTGGTTATCACTGTCCACAGAAATTGGAAATGTAAGAAATTGTAACCGTTCCTTCATCGTCAATGCACCACCAATCGTGGTAACTAAGACAATATGTCTCCCGGGTCCGTAGTTTTACTGGCTCACTCGCTCTTCAAAACGGAACACAACAATACTAAGTTTTACTGCTTGGAGGTAGAATATATGATGGGTGGGTGGTACCTATCCAGATGGACTTGCAAAAAGCCTTACCACCAAGCAAGCTGACTGGTAATTGACCTAACTATACCAATGCATTATGTATTCTATTTCATTTTTATAGGATTGTTTTGGTTGCAATGAACTATGTAATGGCGTTGTCAGCATGTGCTAGGGTACCACCTTGCAACTTTATATCGCTTATCATAGTGGTAAGTAGAATAGGTATCGGAAATGTTTAAATGATCATATACTTCAGATACTTTTAAAATTTATCTTTATAATATAATCTAATTAAAATAAATAAACTATTCACATTTAAATATTTACGTGTAATTAGCATAAGAGTTGTAAAAATTAAGAATAACTAGTCTAAAATTTGTTCAAGATTTTACATCTAACTAAATATTATTGAAACATAATATGCAGGATAAATGGATTTAAAAAAATATATTTTAGGTTTTAGCAATGAGCAATCTGGTGGGAGCCGTTACCGTCCGATACAGAACTCACATTTTGATATTTGCACTTTTAGCTACTTTGGTTACCGTAGCTGTTTGTATACTTTTGGCTTGTTCTAGTGTAAGTAACCTTGCTTATGTGCTCCTTTTATATTTATCATAGATATCCATTGTTTGCTTCTTACCGCGTCGACTGTACAATTTCTTACCATTTTTAATTGATATGGGTTGGTCCAATTTCTTTTCTTCCTTCTTAACTCGAAAGAAGCCAGAAGGAAGTTGGGACTAATTTAAAAAAATACTTACGTGCGTACGTTACTTTGTGCTGACTTATTAACATCAGAGTGCTCTCTATACTTCTTGTTTATAACTTTAATGGTTTTGGTAACAGAATTTGATTAATCTAGTTGTGCAATTAATTATTAGGAACATTTTTTTTATATTGTGTACTTGTGTCAGTTTGAAGAGGCAGAATTGTAAGATATTCACAGTGAATAAATAATGTAAGACAGCAGAGAGCGATGACTTCAATTTAAATCTTGCGTCCCTAGTGGGAGGCGAGGGACACGGACAAAAGTACCAGCAGTGACAGAATTAGAAGTTTTAACTTATTATGTTGTTGCTGGCTTTTGTCTGTCATTATTTTAATATTAATTTTCAGTTCGATTTTACGAAATGGTACCTTTTTGTTGTGGTGATATCTGTCGTGTTCGTCGCTATTTCTATGATGGTGTCTGTCGCTATGTTGGTAATGCGAATTCGATACAAGCCCTTGCAAATCGTAATGCTGTTTGTAGGCGCATTGATAAACGTTGTGGTAAGTTGGAAAATATTATTGTGTCATCTTTACTAATATATAAAGCTAAAGAGTTTGTTCTTCTTGGACGCAAATAACAGGATCCTTGATGGTAGGGATTTGAGTTAGTCCAATGTAATTATTTTAACACATATTTATCAATGCTAAAATTCTATTAACAGTATAATTATGAGATATAAATCAATGTAAATGTATTGATACAAAAGACAACCTTTCTTCGACCTGTGACATATGTGTGATGATACAATACTTTACAGATGATATGATATTTATATAAGGTTTTTATCTTTATTAATTATTGACAGGTTTTGGTGTTGGAACTGCAAATGGTATTGGGCGGTAGAGCTATAGAAATAGGCGAGGATGATTACGCGTATGCCGCTTATTTGCTTTATTCGTCAATAGTTGATATATTCTTGAAGATGGTACAAATTACGGGTCTCCTTGACGAGTGACTATTGGAGTTTCGTGCAGGAACTGCATCTACAAACTTAATTGATTATTAAATAGTTTAACGTATATCTTTCTTTTATTTTTAAACTTGAAGTTTTTTGTGGTCAAGATAATTGAATTTTGTATGCTGTCAATTGTAATAAACAATTGTTATTTTTTCTTATGATTCGGTTTATTTTAACTTTCTTCATTTGTATTTGGTGATTAATTATATTTAAATTTAGAATGGGTTACTTTTTTTTTATTTTCCCTCTTATTTTATACAATATTCTTATTATATTCATTCTTCATTCTTTATTTATATTCATTCTATGTATTGTTTATTCCAAATTTAAAATTAACGTTACCTTACCTTGGGGTATTGTTTTTTTTTTAATTATAGAATAGTCGAAAGAATATTCGTATATTAATAAAAATATTTTAACTTATTACTTGATATAGATGTATATTGATAGTTGAAATAGCAAACATACGCAATGCTGTTGTGTATATATTATGCAAGTACACGAGGAATAAATTTATGAAGGCATAGCTCGCCAACAAATGTTGCCAGTAATGTGCAGAACAAAACGTTTTACAAAGAGCCAATTATGAATTTAATTTTGTTTGTTTCTATCATTTCATTATTCTATATTTTGTAATATTTTTATCGTTTAATTTTATAAGTACAAAAATGTCTTATAATATATAAAATAATTTTAAATATTCCGCAGAAAAACCCTTCCGACTGCTCGGTACTCGTGAAAACTCATCAGTTTGTAATGAAAACATCCCCGTTCATATCAAAAGAGCTGCTAATTTCGAAAGACCGAACAATAAGGGTCCTTTACGTTACTGGAGCGATCTGAAAAATGCTGTAGTTGTCGATATTTTCATTAATTAAGCGAGCGAATGAAATATTACATTTTATATACAATAAAAGTTTTTTGTTTATGAATATTAAAATTGGACCAATGAGATCGCAATCAGTGTTATTTTTTAGTTATTATAAAATTATTGAAATTCTAATAAAAGGATTTTGTAACTTGGAGTACTTTCAGAAGATTCGCAATGCGGAAGAGATTGTTAAATTTTGTTTGATCGCGTTAATCTCTGGAACTTCGAGTTGGATTTGAAAAATTCTTTTTGCTTTTGATATTCTTGAGGCAGTAAATAGGCTACATGTTATGGCCCACAGGGGCGGTACGTTTAACGCAGGTAAAACCACACGGAGCCGCTAATATAGCATAAAGTTATCATAATTTCGTAGTTGCTCTTCCATTCATTAGTCGGTCAAATTAAAAACAAAGTTTTCTAAAGTTTTTTAATTATTATTCAATTGTCGTAACAGTGTAGCGCAGCCTTAAAAAAAAACCTAATCATTTCGTAAAAGGTCCCGTTTGACAAAGTGGCTGCCGCGGCCGCGATTCAATTTCCTCACACATATTTCATAAAGAATTCAAGATTTCGTGTAACTTTTACATTTGTTGGAATTTATTAACTTCGGTTTCTCTTCGTATTGTTTTATTTTTCATCGTTCGAATGAGACTTTTTTGTGAACAAATATGTTTGGATATAATATTATTTTAATTTTGTTTTCGCTCGAGTTCATTGAACCCAATATTAAAACTGCAATAACAAATGTCGCTTATAAAACATTATGGTATATTTTATTATTTTCATTTTGTTTCTTCTTTTCATTGTGAGAGAGTAAAATGATTGAGATGCTGGGAACGGAGTGGAACTAATTATAGAGCGAGTCGCAAGAAATGGCTCGTTTGTGTAAGGTAAGAAAACAATTTGGTTGATTATTTTACTATGAAAACTTTGATGAAATTCCTATAACATTATTACTCTCCAAACCAAGTATAAATTCACTCAGAATTTAAAAAATGTTGGTTTAATTTTAGTTTTATTAGATTCTAGTTTTTGCCGTGGCTTCGTCAGTGTATTAGGAGTGGGTGGTGGAGTGGGGGGTATCAGGGTATCAGATTTTAGACTTAAAAAAAGCCTTTACCTTTTTTACGAAATAGATAAGCAGACTGGCAGATGCACCTGATGGTAAGTTGTCACCACTCATAGATAGAAATATCAACCATTCCGTGCATCACCAATGTTCCTTGGGAACTAAGATGACCCTTGTGCCTGAAGTTCCACTGGCTCACTCAAGCTTCAAACCGGAACACAACAATATTAAATATTGGGTGGTACCTAGCCATAGCTTACACAAAGTTCTGCTACCAAGTAAAGTCCTTCTTTGGGGTTGCTTAATACCAAATTTCATCAAAACCAGTTCAGTGGTCAGTCAGTCAGGCAGAGATACTTTCGTATACATTTCCGTAATAGAATGTATAGTATACACAAACATTTTTGTGACAAATAATGATAAAACATATTTCGGTTAGTACATCTAGTTGGGATAAGATTGATTGGTTGTATTTCAAAGCTAACGATATTTTATGGAGTACTATCGATCATTCCGGTATTACGGTCCATGTGTCATCGCTTACATCGAGATGTCTTCATAGATATACTAGTGTTATGTATACTTTGTATATTATTTGAATTTTTCTATTTATGTACTCTTATTTCAATTTTTCTTATTGACAACACCAAAGCTCGTTATTAGCTAACTTTTTCGGGCGTGTATCTACGCTAGTTGAGCGCAAAATATCCGCTAATGTCGCGTGTAAAAGAGATGTTTGTGTCAACATATGAAATCACTCGGTTTCAAATTTTGAAGCGTTTAATGATGATGATTAGGACCTATGTAATATTTAGTAGAATATTGTAATTGAATGAATTCATTTATTGAACATAATCGTCATTAGCTGTTAAAAAGAAAAACGTTTTGAATAAGAGTAGAGGAAATGGAACGAATTTATTTTGTTTTTGCTCATTAATATAATATATATGTATATATAGATACTGTCTTATCAAGTCTTTTTATATAACCGCTTAAATTGATTTTTATAATGTAGTCATTTTCGGATGGATAATTCATTTAATTACGCACATTACAATTATTATTATAAGATAAAACAAACAAATTTATAACTGTAATAATTAAATATTATTGTATATTTATTCCAATAGAGTATTCAAATGTAAGAAACTATTAAAGCAGTGTGGTATAATACCAAGTTGTACTTTCCACGAGGAAAAAAATAACATTCTATCTTATTAAAAGAGTACTCAGAAACGAAAGACAAAAACAGCCTATAATGGCTCAAAATATGTTTACCACAGATGAATATTTAAATAGGTTATAATACCTAGCATGAGCATGTGCAAGTTGTACAGTATCCACAGCTTTTTATGAAAGTTAGTAGAGTATATATATATATATATATATATATATATATAGAGAGAGAGTAGTAGTATATATATATATATATATATATATATATATATATATATATATATAAATAGGATAAATATAATATTTACTGTATATTTTTTTATCGTATACATTAATGATTATTCTAGTTGTCGTCGTTTTACATAGGTACCTATTTTTTTTTAAATAATGGAACGATAATGGTTTAAAATTAAGAGAACGTTGTTACACGAATTATCTGTGGCAAAATTTGTTGAGGAAATTTAAAAAAGTTTTAAAAACTGAATTTTTGTTTGCAATCTTTAAATACGTTCTATATCTATGTTTTATAAAACGGAATAATTATTTCTGTATAACGCAAACGTCTCTTTGATTTAAAACTGATAAGTTTCGAGTCGATTAAATTTTTATGGAAGGAAATTACTATAATACTATATACAGCTTATTTATGTACATTATTAAGAAAAAATCAACTATAAAACCATGTTAATGCTTTATAACGCCATGGCTGATTCGATTATATCGTATGGGCTAAGTAGCTACGGACGAACTGACCAATTTAAAAAAAAACATTATACCTGACAACATTAAAATTAAAGCAAAATTTGATGAACGTAACATTTTAAGGCATTGTCAAATAACACCCATACAGAACAAAGTTAAGTGTCATATTTTGAAAGAATTCTTCAATACAGATTCTCAGAACAACTTCCCGCATAAATATAAAAACCCGTTGGATGATACAACAAAAAACAGTAACGATATCAGCTAACAACAAATATGGATAGCGAACTAGCTCTTACATAATTCCTCGCTTAATAAATAGCTTAGATAACAGAACATATTAAATATAAGTTGAAGATGTATTATTTAAAACAATTATAGCGTATATTGTATTTAAATCAATAGAGGCAAAGGCGCTCAAGATAAACTTTCGTGGTTTTTGTAATGCCATCATTTAATTGTTATTCGGTTGTTTATATTGCTAAATAAATAAATTAATATTAACAATAGCAGGAAATGACATATATTTTATGAAGATTTTGGAGGAATAATTTTACACCAATTAGCTCCGAATGTCGTTAGAGTACAACATGCATTATGCGTTGTTGTACCAAAGAATAAACTCATCAAAAGTAAGTAGTGAAAAATGCAAACGTACAGACGGGTCACGTATCAAAGCGTTTGAATGTTCCAGACGTTTTTTGTTGACGCTTGCAGACGTATTCGAATAATAGCTGGTTTTTACTCTCGAGAATTCGAATAACTGCTGGCTTTTTATGTTCCATGCTTTGATGGAGTCGAACGAAGAGCGCGTTTTAGTTAGACATGGTACAACTACTGGCGAGAATGAAAACAAAAAGAATTTATTACACGAACAATGTCTTGGTAAGTACATATGTATCGTATATGTAGTGTTTGTTAAGAGTTTTACTAGCTAATAAGTAAATTAGGTAAAATAATTATGGTTTGATACAAAACAATTATTTTATATAATTGGTGCCTTGCGTCTATAGTTACAACGGTTCAATCACCATTTAAACCGAAACGTAACATTACTAAGTATTGTTGCTTAGCGGTAGAATATCTGATGAGTGGGCGATACCTACCCAGACGGGCTTGCACAAAGCTCTAGCACCTGGAAATCAAAATCTGTGGGACCCTTAGCTTATGCATGTATTATTCTATATAATTATGCTTAAGAGTCATATCATAGTATGTCTCCCTAAAAGATAAATAAATACACAACAACACACATTTTGTAATATTTTACAATATTTTTTTTTTATTATTATTTTTATGTCTATAAAATCGACATTGAATAATAATATGTCAGCTTCATATTATATTAATAACAAAAAATTAAATTAACGCTTTTCATATCAGTCTAAATTTAAAGCGGGTTTAACTGGAAAGCGTATTTGTATACTAAAACATTTTTCGAAACTCGCTGCATCTTCTAGTTTAATTTTTATGTATGTTGGTTTAGTAGTTTTTTCAGTTAGAAGAAATTCGATGACTTTTTAGTAGGTATTAAAAAATCATCTATGTTCTTCATTAATAAAGTACTAACGGCCCAGTGGTAAGAGCGTGTGTATGTTAACCGATGATCGTGGATTCAAGCCCGGGCAAGCACCACTGAATTCATCTCAGTGCATCTCGTGCTTGACGGTGAAGGAAAACATCGTGCTGAAACCTGCATGTGTCTCTTTTCTTGTGCTTGTGTATTCCACCAACCCGCATTGGAGCAGCGTGATGGAATAAGCTAAAAAACCTTCTCCCCAAAAAGGGAGAGGATGCCTTAGCCCAGCTGAGGAACAGGCTCTGTTACTGTAAAGTAGTAATTCATATATGTCTCGATTCTCATTGAATAATATGTACAAAATATTTCGCTAAGCTCGCCTTCGATCACGTATTATTTACTGCTCCTTCCAAAATTAATTTTGAAATGCGATCCGTCATAATTCCAAACAAATTTCAACTCGGAACAGCTCGCTTTTTATCCAGCACAGTTCTTACTGAGCACGTTCTGAAATATTTTCCTTCCCGGAATCCAGACGACGTCTGTAAAATTGATATTTGTTAAAACGAATTTCATAAGTGTGAAATGCTCAAGAATGTGTTGGCACACTATATTTCTAGGGTGTATATTTGAAGAATGCTACAAATAAGGTTTTATTAAATTTTCAGCGAGGGTAAGCTGTTTAATCCTGGCCATTTTTTTTGTAAAAATATGAATAAAAATTACATTTGAAATTAAGATGTCTTGAGAATTTTATTACATAAGCCATGACCGTTATCTGCTAATGACTTTTAAAGTGACTGACACAACGAACAGCCTAAACCGGTGGGCCTAAGCAAAATAAGCAAGATAAATTATAAACATGATAATCGGCATTTTTTTCACCGTTTTGAAAATATTACCTAAGAGGGATAAATAAGGAATGTACATATTTTTATATGGATTTTTTTTATATGGATTTTCCGTAATTATCAAATTAAAAACGTAGAATTTATTATTAAGATATCGGAAGTATTCATATTAAATATATTCATTTGTTTTTCTAGAATAGAGATATTCTCTTAAATCATCTAATTTGTTAAAATTTAGTCATTTAAGTCGAGATCTCTGTCACCCACAGTCTTTGAAGTATAACTATATGTCATTACTATCATCATCCCTTTCTCGTCCACTACTGGACATAGACCCTCATTGAAATACCCGAACCGATATGACATAGGAACCTTCATGAGAAGTCCTACGCTTACTCATTATTTAAAGGCCGGCAACGCACTTGCAAGCCCTTCAGTGTTGCAGTTGTCCATGGCAGTTGGATTTATTACTAATACTAAATATATTACAAATTATCAAATTAAAGACTTAATAGAACAACAGGCACATATATATTTTTTTTCTATTTGAGCCTATTTTGAATCGAAGATATTCTTTTTTAATTTAAATTTTATTAAAAGAGCCTACTCATTCCTAATTACTAATACTATTATTAAATAATCCTTCATTTGTTTATAACTATCATTTATTTTTTGATTAGGGAATTTGTAATGTACTCGAAGTTGAAATTGATGGATATTTCAATGACTACCTAATTTAGTTTGTATTACATCACTAATAAGTTGATGGTACCAAGCCAAAATTTACGCAAATTTTAAAACATAATATAACTCTAGCATGTATCAACTCAATCAGACGAATAGTATACGAACGCAAACAAACTGACTTTTATATTTTAAATAACCGAATAAAAATATAAAGATTTTCTTCAAACAAGTACCTACTCAGATTCACAAAGAACTTTTGAGAAATATCCACCGTTTTCATAGCATCATGTAACCAAACAAGTGTAACACGAGAGCAAACATACTCCAAATATTTGAGTTTACGTTGCCTCTTGAGCCCTCTTTACTTATCTCGCCAGTTTAAAGCTGATATACCATAGCAGTGAATGCGATAATGCGTTAGTGATGTCAGAAAAATAATTATAAGGCTTAATAAATAATTTAGTGTGATGCAACTCATACGATTTAAAATAGTATGTGTCGTGCCTGTAGTTACACGGATTCAAGGCCTCAGGATTGGTACGACAATACCATTATTCCAATATTTTATTATTATATTTTTTTGGCTTCGAATAAAAATATATCTTTACTATAAATATATATATAACTAAAATAATAGATTCTTTAATACGTCATTTTGTTGTAATGTAGCGTTATATGCTAAAACTTAGGTAGTGTGACGTCCTAAAATATCCCTAACCCTTGATTGACCGCAGCCATTTTGAATACACAATATTTTTGGGAATAAAAAGCTTTTAGACTACGTTATATTTGAGCTTTTCGGGTTTCAATTTGCAAGTAGTTTAACGTACTACACATAGATGTCCATAATTTAAAACATAATTTATAAAATTGAAACATTTGTTAAAACTAACGAACGTTAAATTACATGACAATTAATTAACTAAGCTTAAACCTACCAGCTTACTATCTTATAGCTTAACAAAAGATAAATGGCCCAACTTATTAAAGTTTCTTTCTCTCTTTCTATCATTACTGATTTGACATTAATAAGTAGAGGACAGCATTGTTTAACTAATCACCTGCTAATACATTTATAAGTAAGGCCGAATAAAAATGAATAAGGATATTAAAATGCATCTCAAAATTATTATATATTTCTTTCGTTTGATTTGTATTTGGATGCAATAGCACAATGGTGACGTCATATTTAGAAAGTTTTTTCATTGATTTCACCTGACTGATCAAAATTTAATATTCATAATTAATTTAGACCATTTTATGACGCGAAGAAAATAAATGGAACGTAAAACGGTTCAATCGGGATTGTATTAATTAAAAATGCATTAAGCTTTGAAAACGTACGAACCGAAAGTGGGGTCGGAGTCTTATTGGGGTTAACAGTACATAACTGGGAGTTTTTAATTGAGAGAAAAACCCGTTACTTTATACAACTCAGGTTTGATCACAGGACCTCAGAATTTGCAGCCTTATCAGCTAGCCACTAAACCAACGAGACATAGAAGGAACAAATCATAACTTTAATCATTTAGTACTCCTAAATCACTCGTCGGGTCCTGGTAGGTATCAAACTTCGTCTTGGGCATTGCTCAATGGACAATATTTACTGGACGTCGCACTCAAAAAATATTACCAATATATCTTGGCGTTCTCACAACACGAAATATTTTTTTTTTTGTAGGACATTTATATTTTAATACTAGCTGACCCGGCAAACGTTGTTCGGCCATATAAATGATAACTATTGAATATTTTGGTTTTTAAATAAAAAGTAACGAATGTGTGGTAGTGTGTGGGAATGGGGTTTATGACAGAAAAAGGAAAAGAGCGCTGTATAAAATACGCTGATAAAAAAAAACACCAACCATGTATTTTCTCAATTCAATGTATTTCATTAATGTAATGGACATATTCATTGTTTGATTAAAAGTTAAATGTAAGAACGTCCTTTCCGAGTTTAATTAAAAGGTAACTAATATTTTTTTTAATACAATGAAATACTTCCTTCAGTAACGTCCTTGGTGGGCGGCTTGGTGGTTTGTTCAAGATCGAAATACATTATGCTTAATATTATTTAGTTTATCTTCTCATCAACAGATGGCGTTAGATGTGTTTTATACAGGCGATTTTATATTGGATGGCGCTATAAAGATATTTTTTTAAAAGTACTAAGTAAGTTTTGTAAATTCATAACGAGAGAGAACAATTACACTATCTGACCAGCAGTACATACTCGGTATTTTATTTTGAAGTCTCACAGTACCAATACTACCGAGTAACCCCAAACAGTAATGTATGTATACTTGAATTAATTTACATGATTTATTAACTTATTTTTCAAGATTGCATTATTTACACTTGCTACAATTTCGGATTCTTGACTTTTCTCCATAAAATTGCGATGCCATTTACAAAGCTTATATTATATATATGTATACAAGTTTTCGTGTGGTCGAAAATAATATGAGCGTTTTGTAATAGACTTTCAGTCCGTATGTTTAATCATTTTTGTAAACGTCAATGTCAGCCGCATAGCCGTAATATTAATGATCTACCTAATTAATATTAAGATTCAGGTGTTTCATAATTAATATATTTATTTACTGGTGATGTCACCGGGACACTAATTAGACAACAATATTTCTCTTATCAAGAATAATTACAACGTAATAAAATTAATGACGTTTTTTTGAGTTCGTTACATTTGAATGATATGTATATCATATCATATCACTATAAGACGGTTGTCAACATTTCACTGGTGAGTATCAAATATCATAATATCTTAAGAACAGCAGAGCTATTCTTTAACGATAAGAACTTCATCACTCACCCGTAAAATGTAGACAACCGTCTTACGGTGATGTATTACTTTGATACGTGTATAATTGAAATGTTTGACTGCCTCGTTGTAGGTCCTGGGTTCAATTCCCAGGTCAGGCCAATAAAATGTTATTGGGTTTTTCTGCCAGAAAATTCTCAGTAGCAGCCCGGAGTCTGGAAGTTGGAAGTGTGTTCACTCCCTTGCCTCGGAAAGCACGTAAAGCCGTTGGTCCTGCGCCTGAACTCTTTCCGGTCGTGTCGGATTGCCGTCCCATCGGATTATGAGAGTTAGGGAATAGAGAGTGCACCCGTGTTTGCGCATACACTTGTGCACTATAATATCTCCTGCGTAGTTGGCTAATCTCTCTTGAGATTGGCCGCCGTGGCCGAAATCGGTCTGGAGGACATTATTATTATAATTGAAATGTTTTAATGATTATGGTCAATGTCGCATATCACTATCAGACATTTCACGACCTTTTTCTGCGTTGATTTTCGAGTTCTTTCAGAACATTTCTACAGCCCTGTTACAAGTAAAAAATAAATAAAATAGTAGACAAAAGTTCATAAATCTCGTCTTCGCTGATGATTGTAATTTGTGATACCTTCATAAATAAGCCTTTTGACGTAATAAATTTCATATATTTGCACGTCGAAAGTTCCTCTTTTTTCGGTAATGAAAAATACATGATATAAGTTTATAGAGCGATTATTAAGAGAGTGAATATTTGTATGTACTATTGTCAAGTAACTTATTATAGAAATAAATATTTATAATATTGAAACGAACACTATAAATTTTGGTATGATGCGAACTGGAATAAATTTCTAATTAATTTCTTATCAGAATTTATACTAGAAATTTACTTATAAATTTTTATTTTTATTTACAATACAATCTTTAGAAACAATATTTATTCTTGAATTTTATTTCTTTGTTTGAGAATGAATTCGAGTACTTTCTTCATTCATAATGGAGGAAACCGAATAGAAACGTTCCTATTGGTTAGACACGCGACTACAGCGCCACTTGCGTTGAACTATTCTCTTGTCATCGATATCCGAACTGACCGGTCGATATTTTACGCGTTCTCATAATAAATTGTAATCTGTGTTCTCAGTGAGATACATATAAGTGTGCACGACACTCTTGGTTGCTTCAGAAAAAGGTAGCCTATGGAAGACGTATAAGGAGCACCTAAGACGCGTACTGGGCACAGTCTACGTAAGCTAGTTGGTGCAGTTGAAGGTGCCTTTTCTTAATTCCCTATTGAACGTTACAACGTATCTTAGTAAAAAAAAATCATGACAAAATAGTTAAAGCTACTTCCATCGATACTAAATAAAATAACAAACATGGTTTAAAATGAGATACATTTTTTTACGATGGAAGGAAGGAATTTATTTAAATTTAATTATTTGATGGGTTTTAATAAACTCATGTGGAATTGGTGGAACGTTTCGTCGCGATAGAAATAAAACAAAGTCACATACGGCACGTGTATGGAGATACAATAATAATAATAAAATAAATAAATAGTAAGTTTAAAAATATCTGCAAAATTAACAAATACCTCGATCCCGGATGGATTTATAGGCATTGTGGAGTCGAAAACTTGGCGTTATAAGCTTATCCGTATTCCTCGTGTGTATACAGTAATCACCTCCTCTTACAAAATGATTATTGTTATTGTGAACATAATATTGTTATAAGCATACGTAAGAGTAAGACTCTTGAGCTCCAAGATTGTAAATAGATTATCTTATAATAATATAAAAACTCACCACGATTTGACATTGAGTAATTTTTCGGAAAAAAACATAATCACAAAGTTTCTGGCTAATGCCAAAAATAATTTAAAATTAGTTTGAGTTATTAACTTATAACGGTTGAAAAACGTCTGTTTTGATAAACACAGAGTATTCATTTTCTATAATAATTGATTTGCCAGCGGAAAAACATGTAACTGTATTGATTAACTAATACAACATTTATGGATAGAATCATTTTTATATGCGAAGCGCGTATATTATTTACTTCGGAGCTAAGTATTATTATAAAATAATAAAAACGAGTCTTTGTTTTAATTTATTTTACTCAATATTTAGTTATTGTTTTTCTTTAGCTATAAATTCTTTCACCATCAATTTCATGTTTTTTGCTTAAACATAATTCGTTACATTTCAAATTATTATTGAGACTATTATGATACGTCATTTCCGGGGTATGAGACTGGGGATGACATTTAGAACTTCATCACCATTTGCTCGAATTAATTTAAATATCAGAATATAAAATTTAAAAAACATTAGGCGTGTATGTTAACATGGATTCATCCTTTTTTTTTCTTTTAATGATACTATTTTTTATCTTTGTACGATCGTGAAAAATATACCTAAACTAACTATACTTTCTTAATTATTCTTAAGGTTACTTATTATATTACATAATTTAATACACGTATTTTAATTTTATCGAAGAAAATATTAATAAAAATATATTTTATTCATATCGAATACGTATTTCAAAAGCACAAAGCGATCGACAGAGAAAGTCTAATTTCGATCTATATGCGGAGATTCTGCAATAATCATTCATCAAGAAATTTCAATATCTGAAAAGGAGGAAAATTTGAAATTCCAAATCGGTCCGATGTAATATTAAGATTAAAATTAGACTCTTTGTGAAGACCATGAATATCACATTGACGTGTCTATCCGGAGGGGATGATTTGCACATACTTAATGTGTCGAAGTGTGTTTGTTCAAAGATTTCACGAAGGTTTTTGTAGAATACAGAATTAAAATTTATTTATGATTATTACATATATATATATAATTGATTAATTAAAAATCCGACTGTCCAGCGAAAATAACTAATTCAAAATTAAAAAATATATATCCAAATTCACTCCGCATGGAAGATTTCTGTTGATAACACATAAATCCAAATCTGTTTAGGTATTTAAAAGTTGTGGTGGAATAATTTAATACATAATCCTTCCTTTTTGGGTAGTCGTGTTAAAAAAGTAAATTTTTACTCTTTTGTCGGTTCTTCTCGGTAGATGTCTTGTTCGCCATCGAGGACACTCTGAGTCTCTAATCTCCATACCTCATGCGGGTCAAACATTCAGCGCATACTGGGGAAAAATTCTACTAATATATAACGATTACGCTACGTTCCCGATTCAATTCCAATCCAACTTTGACTATTTTATATTTATTCGGATCGGAACCGAACAGAACCGAAAGTATTACAGTCAAGTAGGTCTGTATAACAGACCACTAGATCCTCACCCCATGGAGTAAACGTATTCCAACATGCACCACTGTGTGGCACTTTAGGACATTTAAATGAATTATATTCAAAAAGTTCTAAATTTATATCATTCCTTAAATTATCCCCAATAGTTCTGCCGTAATTCGTATCATAAACTGGATTTTGAATACTATAATTAATTTTATTGAATGTCGTTTCATCCATTGCTTAGTAATGAGGTACAAACTGAATTAGAATAAATTAACTGAATGCTTGTATCATGTTCGCTTGTTTGGTTGCAATTGCGTTGTTCAGTTTATTTAATTAATTAATATGGACAAATTGGAATATTAGATGAGCATAATGTTATGGGTTAATTTGTGGATTCTATTTGATTTTGCAGTATTATATCAAGTCTACGCCGAGATGGCCCAGTGGTAAGAACGCGTGAATCTTAAGCGATGATCGAGGGTACAAACCCGGGCAAGCGCCACTGAAGTTTTTCATGTGCTTAATTTGTGATTATAATTCATCTCGTGCTTTTCGGTGAAGGAAAACATCGTGAGGAAACCTGCATGTGTCTAATTTCACTGAAATTCTGCCACATGTGTATTCCACCAATCCGCATTGGAGCAGCGTGGTGGAATAAGCTCCAAAGCCTTCTCCTCAAAAAGGGAGAAGAGACCTTAGCCCAGCAGTGGGACATTTACAGGCTGCTACCGATATTAAGGGCTCATCATAAATGGGCGTATTTGGGCTTCATAATGGGAATGATATTTCCGAAATCCGCGTATGACGATTTGTTAAATCCTAATTTATATATACGTAAGCTATGTTACAAAGGCAAGGCAAGTAAATCACTAAATACGACGACTAAAACTATCTCACCAGGGAAGATATAAGTCAGCTATCGTAGCTAGTATGGTTGAAATTTTCTTAATACCTTTCAAATAATGTCCTAGTAGGCTTGGAAGCACTATTATACTACTAATATCCCTAAGAATTGATACAATAACATTTTTTGCTTATATGCTTGAGCCCTACTGGCTTTTACAGCGTCACCAGGTGTGAGGCGAGCACTAGACTCCACCTTAAAATTTGAGCCTTCTCGGGTTCCAAGTGAAGTCCATCATGAAGGGTGTCTCTTCTGATATAAATGAGAAAATGATTTTTTAAATAATACATTAAACTTATACCAGAAGACGGAACATGTTTTGGAGAAGGTTTTATTATATAATAATATTATATAAGCAGGCGCGCTTCGCAGTTTCACTTCGCAGCTTTAAATTTAGATTGCTGACGTTACAGGCTTGAATATCATGTATAAATAAGACTTTGATTTAGATTTGGTTAAAAAAATAATAGTTAGAATTATTTAAAAAAATATATAAATACATTATGAACTAAAAAATCCATTATTTCTGTTATCTATTACAATAAATCTTTTTGATTTATTCAATGTCCTACACTTCCTTGTTGTAGAATATAAAATTAATTCTAAACGTCCATATATGCTATTTCACTAGTCAAATAAAATATTGAACAAGCAGCCCATTCGAAGTTATGGCTACTTTCCGGCGCAGTCCGGGTGTGGTAGCCTTCAATCACGGGACAAGTGAATTTACCACCGTGTACGGTCAGCTTCAAAAAGATGAAAATGCTGGCAAACGACCAATATGGTTATCTATCGTTTTTAGTTCAAAAATATTGTTTCCTTTTAAAAGTATTTTAACTAAATATTGGTCTACATTCTGAACACAGAAAAGAGGAAAAAATATAAACTTCGTTCTGATTTGTAAATATTCATATTTCGAAGTGAAAAGTTAATTTTATTTATAACCTGTCCTGTCCCAACTTCGTACGGTTGGTATGGATTTAATATGTAATGTTTTTTAACTTCGACGATTACAGAATTTTATAAAGATTTACATCTCCAATTTTCTGCCTTAAAGTTGAAATTTCCATAAATCTTTTCTTAGTGAACGCTTACGTTATAAAATAAACCTATGAACTAAGAAACGTTCATTGAGTAGGCACCACCTGCTTATCAGATATTCTACCGCCAAACAGTAATACTTAGTATTGTTGTGTTCCGGTTTGAAGGGTGAGTGCACGTCCACAAGGAATGTAACATTTTAGTTGCCAAGATTGAGGCACATTGGCGATTTAAGTCTCTGTTAATATTTATTACAGCGCTAATATCTTTGAGTGGACATGATCAATTACCATCAGATGACATGATCAATTTGCCGTCCGACAATCTATTTCACAAAAAATACGTGTATACCCAAGTTTTACTTTTCTAGACTGACATTGCGTTGATAGTCAGTCAGAAGATTTTAAAAGTTGGGATAAATGTATCAAAATTAGATTTGGTTGGTTGCCTGAAAGAGATCGCTATGTCGAATTTATGATGACGATAAAGCCACCAAAGTTGTTGTGTGATCATTGCGTTATGTTATATTTTTTTTGTTGTACAATAAAGTATCTTTCTCTCTATTTCAGCCTGGCCTTGGGGTATTAACGCAAGCCGGAAGAAAATGGGATACCGAGCTGCTGTATCCGCGTGCGTGTACGTGCGTGTTAATTTGTGTACTCCTGTCATAAGCTGAATCCTAGCTGGTAGTCCATATAATTTCACGACAATGTATACTTAGTCTTTTGTTTTTCACATACAAACAAACAACAAAAATTTACCTATTTACATATTATATATTAATGTTTTTTGTAATCTAATGTACATAATAATAATAATAATGTCCTCCAGACCAATTTCGGCCACGGCGGCCAATCTCAAGATTAGATTGAGATTAGCCAACTACGCAGGAGATATTATAGTGCACAAGTGTGTGCGCAAACACAGGTGCACTCTCTATTTCCTAACTCTCATAATCCGATGGGACGGCAATCCGACACGACCGGAAAGAGTTCAGGCGCAGGACCAACGGCTTTACGTGCTTTCCGAGGCATGGGAGTGAACACACTTCCAACTTCCAGACTCCGGGCTGCTACTGAGAATTTTCTAACAGAAAAACCCAAAAACCATTTTATTGGCCCGACCTGGGAATTGAACCCAGGACCTCCGGGTCTGCGGCCTTACATCAAGCCACTAGACCAATGAGGCAGTCAAATGTACATACCACGGTATCTAACTATACTTATTTTATTATTATATAAGAATATAAAGTTTTCGTGAAATAGATATAATATATTGAAACAAAGCTATGAACAATACTAATTCTCTATGATTACGTTTTATCGAGGCGATTGTTACCGTGTACATTACGATAATTGTTGTACCACGGATCATGAACTGATTGTACGTGTGCGTATTTGCTTAGTTAAATCAAATTTGTTAGTTGAATAATTTGAGTAATGTAGACAGTGATTTGTGTACCATATAAGTATTACTATGAATGCCTCGCTACTAACTAACTAACTGCCTAGATTACTAAGGCAGCAATACACAAATTGCTGCCTTAGTAATCTATTTTCTTTACTGTATCTCTAACAACATTTATGTAAAATTTCTGGCTTATCGGTTGCAATTAAGATGTTATAGTAAACTAACTTATTCACATTTATTTATATTATTATTCAGAATTACTCGTGTTAAACTCAACGCTACGACCAACGGGTATATAATTTAGAATAACCTAATATTCATTTAAGTTGATCATAAATTTTGTTACAATGTTATTTAATTTCGTGATATGATTTTTACAACTACCAACATTAAAATGATTTGACTTTTGCATAAATAGCGATGTATTTACAATGAACGATCATAATTATTGTTAAACTTAAGCAAGGTGATTACTCTGGCTGTTTAATAAATATTGTTTATAACCACACAACACTTCTTTTCGCTATCCTGGCCCAGCTTCTGTTTCACTCGATAAAAGATTATATAGATGACGACAAATAAATTGAGTTCGTTAACTTTCATGCCGAGATGGCCCAGAGGTGAGACCGCGTGAATCTTAGCAGATGATCGTGGGTTCAAACCCGGGCAAGCACCACTGAATTTTCATGTTCTTAATTTGTGATTATAATTCATCTCGTGCTTTACGGCGAAGGAAAACATCGTGAGGAAACCTGCATGTGTCTAATTTAACTGAAATTCCACCAACGTGCATTAGAGCAGCGTGGTGGAATGGAGGAGAGGAGGCCTTTAGCCCAGCAGTGGGACATTCGCAGGCTGTTACGGTTACGGTAACTTTCATGCAGGATAATAAATAATAATTTAATAAAAAAATTGATTATTGAAGTGACACTCTAAAAGTACTTAAATGTACTCGAATAAAGCAAGTATATTTTGTTTTATAAATTCATTCTTATAGTCAACGCGCTTAGATATTAGAACAAATTATATAATTTACTCACTTAAAACAAAACAATGTACACTTAAAAAGATATCGCTGAATAGCTAATGAGCTGCATGAATGCAAACCACTAGCAAAATAGCGTAAAAGCCCATAGTTTAAAACCCGGTACATAACATAAAGATAGAATCTATCGGTCTGCGGTAACGCCTGCCGTCTATCAGGCTGACAATTGAAATTGCTAACATTAGATAACGCGTATCAGTGACTGTGCATTGATTAACGTAAGTTTGTCTGGTTAATCTATTGTGTAATGGGTCATTGATATACAACGGATGAATTAGATTGCTTGATTTCTGAGCTTCATTTTATTATGTTGTTTGTTAGCTGTTGAATTATTTACTACTCGTTTCATATCACGTTTCATTCACCTGGAAGGGAGGGGGGAATTGTTAGACATGTATGCAAAATTTCATAACGATCACTTGAGTAGTTAAGACTTGAAACGGTAACAAACTTTCGCATTTATAATTTTTTTTTATAGCGGACGAGCATATGTTAAGTGGTACCACCATGGTAAGTGGTCACCAAACGTCCTTTTGAGACATTGGCACTGTAAGAAATGTTAACCATCGCTTACATCGCCAATGCACCACCAACCTTGGGACCTAAGATTTTATGTGCCTTGTGCTTGTAATTACACTGGCTTACTCATCTTTCAAACCGGAACACAACAATACCAAGTACTGCTGTTTTGCGGTAGAATATCTGATGAGTGGGTGGTACCTACCCAGACGAGTTTGCACAAAGCTCTACCACCAGTAGATATTAGTTAAAATATTGTTATATAATATTGTTGTTAATTGATAACGTATTAGGCCTTTTTAAATAGAATGGAAATGTAATCCCTAGAAGTGACGGAAAATGAGTAAAGACATAGCGTATCTCTAAACGGAAATCTTTTGATTTAAACGAGATAGACAAACATAAAATAATTTAAAAAAAAACAATAAAACAAATGTATTATAAGAATTAAAATTATAGAGTTTATCTATTAAAATAAATATATTTTTCTTAATATCATAATAATAGACTACGAAGTATATAGTATAAGCGCCCGGTGTGTGCGTGGCACACGTACAAGGGGACATGACGGCATTACGTCATGTCGTTTGCCGGCACGATATACGAGTCAGTTCTACTCTCAAGGCGCGCCATCAGATGTTTTACATCAAAAATCAAATAGCCAAAGTTCGGCTTAAGCTGTCAATTCTCATAACCTGAGTCTATAAACTTTGAATACCGTAAAAAAGTTTAAAAGGAGGTCGTATACCAAACTGGATATAAAATGAAACGTATCTATGACGAGTTCTGCTTCATTGAATGAATTACAGGGCGGGTTTATTATTGCGCTCTGTATTTATTCCACATTACGGACACTTCGGTATCGGTACCATAATTACGGTTTCCCATACAGTGTAAGCTGTGATGTTTATTTAGCGTCGCATTTTTTGGCGAATCAATCGGCGTTCGTAATATTGTATTCGGTTGCTTTTAATCTACTTAGAGAGGTTTTCAATCTTTATATATAATGTGCGGCACCGATTTTGATGAAAAATATATTCGTTTTGTATGTGTTGTGCTTAGGCAAACGTAATGTAGGACGTCCTGTAACAAGGTGGACCGATGAATTAAAAAAAGCTGGCAGGTACGGGATGGATGCGGAATGCCCAAGATCGTGATGGTTAACGTTCAATGGGGGGGGGGGGGAGGGTTCTTTCAATCAGCAGTGGACGGCAAAAGGCTGAAAAAAAGTGTTATGGTTATCCTTTATTCAAAAATCACACACAGAACCCAATAGTACTGATGGCATGATTGATGTTAATAACCAATGCTTTCGATTTCTATAGTAAAATCTATTAAATAGTTCCAGGCTGAAGCATAGGCCCCCAATCATAGCATACTAAGGAGTCCATAACTGATGCACAACGTATTAAGCATGTTGAATATCATGAATATTTTTGTCATATTTTTGAAATAAGTTTATAATAACAGACCTAATTTCCAAAGATACCGTTTATTGCTCGGTAACAAAAACTTTTTAACGTGCATTCAAAACCCTGAGAACTGAGCATCAATTGAAATGACAAACATAAATAATTTATAACGTTCCTAAAAGGTTTTTTATGTGTTCAAAGATGGTTTTTCATTGCAGAGACCGTTGTTGACTACCTTAATGTAACTTCAATATAAGTTTTTTCTTTTGTCGTTTGATAAAGACCTTGTTTCGAAAATAAAAAGTTTTTAATGTTAATATTAACTTGGTATGAAAGATTCTGAATGTTTTTTTTTTAATTGTAGTCTTAAACAAAGCCAGTACTTATAAAAGGCATCTAACATTCAAGGTGTTGTATGAAGGGCGTGGAAAGCTGTGTAATTGCAGTGAGACGTGTTAAAGCTTTTGATACGGGGTTGTTTTCTAAGCAAAAAATATGAGAACTCCTATGTTTTTTGAAGAACGCTCCGGAACAAAAGTACGCGTTCGGAAATAATCCAGAATTTTCTGTACATTACACATAGTAAAACTGTTCTTTTTTGTTCTATTCTTCTGTACTCTGTACATAACAAACGTGGAACAAAGATTTAGAATTTTATAGTAGATATTATTGCCAGGAACTTATATACATACATATGTAAAATGTATACATAATTATGTAATTATTATAAAGCAATAAACAGTTTTTAATCCAATTTATATTGATTCATGTATGTACCCCAAAAGAAAACTGAACTGCCGGCCGTTTCGGATTGCCATCCCACCTGATTGTGAAAGTGAAGAAACGGATTCACTCTGTGTTTTACACACACACTTCTTCTCTATAATATGTACTGCGCCGTTGGCTAATCTCACTTAGCATTGGTCGCCGTGGCTGATATAAGTCAGGAGATCATCATCATTATCCGCACTTAACAAAATTTCTCAGGTTGACACGTGCAGTACTATTTATATTAACTACTTACTTATTAATAATTTATTTTACTTTATAATATATAAAAGCCCCGAAGACCAATTTAAGTTCCAGAGAAATATTGAGGAAACCTATATATGTAGAATTTCACTGAAATTCTACCACGTGCTTACCCACCAACCCGCATTTGAGCAGCGTGGTTGGATAAGTTCTAAATGTCCTCAAAAAGAGGAGAGGACTTTTTTTTACTTTTTAGGACATTAACATAAGTTTTCTATTGCAATAAAATTTAAATCTTATCGTCATTAATTTAAAGTTTAAATTTGTTGCTTTTCTCAGATATATCATTTTAATAGATATATCGTTTGGTAGAATGAATATATTTTTATAATGTATATCAAAATAGCTGAGTTAATGATGTTTAATATAAATCCAAACGTACTCGAGCTTCTAGCAAGCATTGTTGAACTAGCTGAATCACTAAACTTCAACGAAACTACTGGAGTTAGTGACGTCTTAAGAATTTACTCGTAAAGATGTTGAACTTTTGACAGACGTATATTTAAAAAAAAAAGTTAAAAGCGTCATAAGGACTTTAATTGGTGGGTTTTTTATAAGCCCGTCTAGGTTGGTTCCACCCATTCATCAGATATTCTACTGCCAAGCACCAAGTAGTTGGTTCTTATTTACATAATGCCTATTCGAATTATCTTTGAAGGATAAGATCAGAAATGAGATTATCCGGAAAAGAACCGGAGTCACCGACATAGCTTGCAAAATTAGTAGGCTGAAGTGGCAGTGGGCTGGTCACGTATGTCGTAGGACAGATGGTCGTTGGAGCAGACGAGTCTTAGAGTGGAGACCGCGGATCGGCAAACGCAGCGTAGGGCGCCCTCCAGCCAGGTGGACCGATGACCTTAAGAACAGACAAGACAGGGAGCTTTGGCGCACCTTGGAAGAGGCCTATGTTCAGCAGTGGACAAAATGATTGGCTGTTGATGATGATGATGATGATGATATTCGAATTAAACATATAAAATATTTAAATTATGACATAGCAGTGGCTGTCCAAAATAAAAATAAATGTTTTCGGTGTTGGCAACTCCGAATAGGCTATATTAACCTAAAAATAAGCAGTTATTTTAAAATCACAGAAAGAGACATCAATTTTATTTACTTGTATAGATTGTTTTTTATTTTATGTTAATTTAAACGTTATTTTTGTTACCGCTTCAATTATATAAAAAACGTTTATAAAAAAGTTACAGCTTGTGAACGTCACATTGAGAAGTAAGGTGAGGAGGTATGAACCCGACGTTAATACCTCCTCTCCTTACTTCTCAATGATAATTATTTGATTGATAATTATTATGATTGTCATAAATCTACCACCGGTTCGGAAATAAACATCACATCTCAAACCTGAGAAGAACTGGCGAAAGAAACTAAGCGGAATATATATATTTTTAATTTCTCACCTTTATAATTCACTCATATGAAATGCGGATTTGTGGATACTATACTTGCGATAGATTTTCGTCCAATACGTGCAGGAAGTGACAAGATCGTTTATAACGCCGAGCACGAGATGAATTATATATATACAAGTGAACACGAATGTTCAGATGCTTGCCGATCATCAATTAAGATTCACGCATTCTAACAACTGGGCTGTCTCCAGCACAATTATATGTGAAGAATTATTTAAAAAAAAACTTAAAAAGTTTGCTTAAGAGATGTTTAAAATCAATGTAGAAATTAATGAATGGGAAGCTGATTCTCTGTTGATGACAATTCAGATATGTTATAAAGATTATCATCAAATTAACATCTTAATGCATTCGACCATAAAATAATACTTAATCATTGTTCTTTCACATAATTACCATATTGGCTTGAATCTTAAACCGTGTTAGCAATTCTAATTAAAGCACTGCTTATACTGTGTTAGAAACTGTTTTCATTGTTAACTTGAGATTAATGTCCCATTACTTGACAAATTTGTTCCTTATTGTACAGACGGATAGGGGTTATTTTTGTGCTTACAGCGGAATATATATTTCTATAACACAAGTATAATAAAATTAATTGACATAAATAAGTATCGAGTGATAAAGTCAATAACTTAAAACTGATTTGTATAAATGTTTTACTTGAGTTATTAATTTTATAATTAATATTTTTCTATAGTATAATATTTGTTGTTGTTTCTTTTTAATATGAAAGCGACGCTCAACATTTATATTACGGATCTTTTAGAATCAATAAATTACGCAAATATCACAGTTACCTAATTATTTACACATCCAACTACTTATTTTATAACTTATCAATCCAATTTGCTCTTGTAAATAGGGTTGCCTGGTTCAAAAATAGAAAAACAAGATTGGAAATTTAATTAAGCCGGACGTTTCATCCTAAAGCCGGCCTTTTTAAAAAGCCGTAAATACGTTCAAACTGTGCATGAGACTGCGTTACGTTCACTTTAATATATTAATCAAAAGGATTTAATATAATAAAGAAAAACCGTTCAAATATTTTTTTTGGAAAGGACCGTGAAAAACCATTTAAAACCGGTTACTTCCCAAGCTTATTTAAGGAGTTAGCAACAGATTTAATATTTGAAAAGAACTGATCTAAATACTATTTTTATCTGGAGACGCGTCTATAGTTAATTGAAAAATAGCAACACTACTATGTATAGTTGGTCCATATTTACATGAAAACACCTATTGATAATTGTTTTTTAATTTAATCGCATAATCCTCGGGTCGTAGTTATGGAAACACATACCTAGAATATGGCTGCTAACGACTTTAGTCTGCATAGCTTCATTATAATGTTTCTTGGTAATTACACGGCTATTCAGCGCAAAATGAGATGTTGCGTCGTGGGAGAGAACACGCGAGTGCATACTTGGTACGTGAATTAGCCGTTTCTTATGGAGTTTTAATAAAGAATGATTCGTTTCAATTTTTATTACAGGTTGGTACTCTTTTCGTGTTGTAAAGCGTACATATAATATATTTTATATGTCCGTGTATATAATATATACGTATATAGTGTATGGTCATCTCCGATAGATAAGAAACACTAACCATTCCTTTCATAGTTAATGTGCTACCGACCTTGGGAACCTTATGCCTGCAGTATACACTGGCTCAGTCACCCTTCAAACCATCAAACAGCCTGTGAATGTCCCAATGCTGGTCTAAGACCCCCTCCCCTTTTTTGAAGAGAAGGTTTAGAGCTTATTCCACTATGCTGGTCCAATGCAGGTTGGTGGAACAAATTAAGCACATGAAAATTCAGTGGTGCTTGCCTGGGTTTGTTAACCACTAGGCCATCTCGGCTTTTTCGGCCATCAACCATAAATACTAAATACTACTGTTGTTGTAATCAAAGATAAA
Source organism: Nymphalis urticae (assembly GCA_905147175.2). Taxonomy (NCBI): domain Eukaryota; kingdom Metazoa; phylum Arthropoda; class Insecta; order Lepidoptera; family Nymphalidae; genus Nymphalis; species Nymphalis urticae. Next base: position 3,344,086 of record LR990008.1, read on the forward strand.
GAAACGATTTAAAATTTTAAATTCGTGTAACATTTTTTTATAATAATAGCAACCCAAATTTTATGGAATTTACTACTATTTTAATATTTATTAGTATTATTTTAGTAATTTACCCCTACAATTAAAGAAAGTTTATATCGGAATTGTGACAATAGTCTAAGGTTCGAACCTTGGACTTGCGTGCGGCTCCTAAGCCGTAGCGCTATTGGCTAATGGTTTTGTATTACCTTTACATTTTTGTTTTTTTAAGAACGTTAGGTAAGTATCTTTAATAATATTAATTATAATAAATAATTAATATTATTAATAAAATGGTAGGTGCACTCTATAATTCACGCTCTATTGTTTCGCGTGGTTTGGCGCTCTAAAATTCGGCATAGATCCTACCTGCAGAAGCGCTCGCGCAGTACTGGTGGTAGGGCTTTGTGCAAGCTCGTCTGGGTAGGTACCACCCACTCATCAGATATTCTGCCGCGAAACAGCAGTACTTGGTATTGTTGTGTTCCGGTTTGAAGGGTGAGTGAGCCAGTGTAATTACAGGCACAAGGGACATAAAATCTTAGGTCCAATGGTTGGTGGCGCATTGGCGATGTAAGCACTGGTTAACATTTCTTACAGTGCCAATGTCTAAGGGCGTTTGGTGACCACTTACCATCAGGTGGCCCATATGCTCGTCCGCCTTTCTATTCGTTATAAAAAAAAAGGAATTCGAAGGCCCAACGCATCGCATTTTGTAGCATTTGGTAGGCACAGTATAAACGCTATTTCGTTATGTGACATGACCTTGGGCCTTTGCCATTTCACTCTATTGTAAACCCTGTAAAAGAACTTCGTTCCAAAAATAACACACAGGTGAGCTCGCAACAAACAAAGAAAAACAAAGCTTATTTAATATTGTAATTATGTATTAGAGCACATACTTACCGTATTAAATATTATTATTTTTATTCAATATTATCATAAAAGTATTAGGTAATTAGGATTAAGCTCATACGTAGTATTATACCTTGTTGTTATATTATGTGCTCATACTATAGAGACTGATTCAGGGAAGATTATTAATGCAAATTGTATATTATTAGACTGGTAGTAGAGCTATGTGCAAGCTCGTATGGGTAGGTACATAACATCTTAGTTCCCAAGGTTGGTGGCGCTTTGGCAATGTAAACGATGGTTAACATTTCTTTCAATGACAGTAACTGGTGTGGTTCTTCCATACACCTATTTTATACATAAAAAAAATATGATGGTAGTAGTGTAAAATAATAAAAATATAACTAAAAGAAACAATGAAAATATATATAACATAGATAATTGATCTATTTGCTATCGAACTGCGAGAATTAGTATTAGAATCATTGCAATGCTTAGCTTAGATTTTTTTTTCTTGTAAATTAAATTGTTTTAGAATTATTGTTATCATTTGTAGTTACTATATATGTTTTTTTTTAAATATGTATGATAAGATGCCATCGTTATATTAATATTTTAATCTTCTTTGTACTATATATATAAATGAGAGTACATTTAGATTAAAATGTACATAAATTTCCGTAAATATTATTGTTATTTTATGTGTTAGTTTCACAAACATTATTGAGAAATTCTCGATTCCTGAATTCAGAATAATTCAAACGAGCCGTGAAGAGGCATCTTGCGGGCCGGCAAGGCGGGGCAGCTAGTGCAGAACATTTTTCCCGATTGTACTGGCCGTCGTTGCGTTTGGACTCTACTACCACTTACCATCAGGTGGAGTAGAGTCATTGGCCCTCCCGGCAAATATAATTTTTTTTTAAATAATAATGGGAAATGTCAAATTTGTGTTAGTTGATAGTCGATTCGTCATTTAAGTCACGCGTTTTAAATACTCCCACGCGAATGAAAATACTATCAATTTCCTAAAGGTTTTTGGAAAACAATTTATCTTAATTATACTTGTCTCGGTGTATTATAATTAATTGAGGTAGGCCTACCTCTGGGTAAAATGAAATAACATTATACAATAGTACGTATATATTTTAATTTGCTATTTTTAAAAGCATATCTGTCAGTATTTGTGGCGTACCGTAACAGCCTGTGAATGTCCCACTGCTGGGCTAAATACCTCCTCTCCCTTTTTGAGGAGAAGGTTTGGAGCTTATTCCACCACGCTGCTCCAGTACGGGGAATACACATTTCGCAGAATTTCAGTGAAAGTAGACACATGCAGGTTTCCTCACGATGTTTTCCTTCACCGTAAAGCATGAGATGAATTGTTATCCGAAATTAAGCACATGAAAATTCAGTGGTGCTAGCCCGGGTTTGAACCCACGATCATCGGTTAAGATTCAATCTTTTATCAATCAAGCGAATCTTTTGCTTATGACTGTACAAGCTCTTATATACTTAATTTCAATGGTAATACTAAGAATGTGGTCGTCACAGTCTGCCCTTCAATTGTGACATTGAAATTGGTATGGTAATCGAAAGTGCTTATAATTAAAGAAAACCACTAAACCAAGGAATTAAATGAAATAGTAATTATTTAAATACAAATTTCTATTTATGAATCGTCTTTCTAAAGTTAAGACGAGGTCGTATTGCTTATAAATACTTTGGGCCAAAGAGATTCGGTTTTGTTATTTAAAATTTGAAACGAAATAAGTTCTTATTTAAATTATGTCTCTATAATTTAAATGTGGCTAGAAGCTTATAATTTGAATATCGAATATTTAAATTCGATAGCTCTAATTATAAATCGAATGCGATCGAATATCAAAAAATCGTAAATAGATTTCCGTATATAAAAATAATATTTAAATATAGAAGAGTGGCTGAAATTTGAAAATATTCGTGCCGTGAAATATGAATCAGACTCGAGCTTAGATATACGAGTGGGCAGAATTTTCCACTACTTCGTTTTCCGCACCGACAGTTCGCTGTTTTGATGGCGACCGCCAGAACTCAAGTTGTGGCGCTCTTTCGACACCACTACTATTTGTTTTGTTTATTGATTCCATAAAATATTTTCAAATTCATTGATTGAACGCGCGACCAATTAAACGATTGCATTTTAAATTGACATCGTTAATTTATTTAGCGGGTTTGTTAAACTTTTTTGTTTGACATACTTTTGATTGATGTTTGTTGTGAAAAAATAATCCGTATTTGATTTAAAATAGAACGAAATTATATAATTATAATGCAGTAATAATTAAACAAAATCTTAAAACATTGCTAAGTAGTAATACTTAGTATTGTTGTGTTCCGCTTTGAAAGGCGATATAAGAAATGGTCAATATTTCTTTCAGCGCTAATGTATATAGACGGTGGCCCGTCTGATTAATATAATAAAAAACCGTGTCTTCGCAGATAAATAGGAGAAACATTATTCAACATTACACCGCCAATGCGCCAATAACGCATTTTAGTACGTCCCTTGAGCCTGTAATTACAAAAGGTTATTTATAGTATAAAACAATACAAATTATTAGTGGCTATAGAATAATTTAAGAGCGGTAGTACACCCAGGTGAATTTGCACGAAGCCCTAATCAGCGCTTCGCCATTTGTACGCAGAGAAAGATGATTTGGGCAGATCAAACTAAACTCGATTTTTTTCAGGTAGCTTCGAGAACTGATAGTTATCTCGTATTTTTCACCACAGTCCCTCGTTAGGTTTTGAAAGGATTTTTTTCTATTTCTAACGTAAAGCGTAAACTTCAATCAGACAGCACCCGTAGCGAAACATTCTTGTAAAGGTATTTTGTATTTGGTCCGAATTATTAAAGCATTTTGAAACATTAACAACATTCATACAATTTGCATCTCTTTTATTTATGTTATTGAGTTCGATTTATTAAATGTCGTGAATTTGATTTCAATTCATTTATTTTAGAATTTACATTTTGATTTAACTAAATTAGTATGATTTTAGTAGTATATACTATTAATGATAATATAATATGTATTATATAATGAAATTTTATAATAAATATGATATTTTGTTTGTAAGGTTCAAATATTTTTAATATGGTGATTCAATGCAACAGCACTTCTGTAAGAACTCACTTCATCGCTCACCCGTGAAATGTCGACCGACTTATGGTTAAATAATATACTATTTTGATGCGTGTATTCTTGAAATGTAATAATTATTATGTTCAATGTCGCTTATCACTTTCTGACATCAACGACCGTTACTGCGGTGACTTTTGAGTCTGTTCTTGTAGAATAGCTCTAAGCGATATTAAGATACGATAAGATAAGATATTACAATAATATAAAAGCTTATTGTTTCATAAATATCTCTTTTCTTTTGCTTCTTTTGGCTACCAGCATCATTGTTTTATACATTTCTAAAGACATATATTTAATGGTCATTTATAAGAAATTCATATATGATATAATAATATTTGAATAAACCTATTTTGAATTGACTAAATTCGAATAAATATATTTATGTATCTACGAACAATATTAGGTTAAACTCAGCGTCCTTAACGTAAATATCATAACGTCACTTGTCGTTGGTTTTAAAAAAATAGCCCAAAACTGTCCCTTACACACTTCCAAGCGATCACGCAACGTCGGTGTTTTAAAAAAAGTATATTTTTTAATTACGATATAGAAACCGTGAGGGCATACGATTTATGTGGACTTTAGGTAAATATAATTGAGAACTCTTTTGTAATTTATGCGTGGAATAATTGTTTTCAAAAATTAAAATTTTACTAGAGGGCTTTGTGCAAGCCCGTCTGGGTAGGTCCCACCCACTCATCAGATATTCAACCGCAAAACAGCAGTACTTGTTATTGTTGTGTTCCAGTTTGAAGGGTGAGTGAGCCAGTGTAATTACAGGTGACATAAGACATAAGACATAAGATCTTAGTTCCCAAGGTGTACAATGCCAATATCTATGGGCGTTGTTGACCACTTACCATCAGGTGGTATGCTCGTCCGCCACCCTGTTCTATAAAAAAAAGCAATTTTGTTTTTACATGTTGAAAAAATAAGATTATCTTTGTGTTTTATATATATTTATTTATTTTTATATCATCGCGCGATGGTATCCTAGTTTCTGTGGTTATAAGAAAAAATAATCTGCAAAGGAGCTTTGTGTTTATATATAGAAAAAAAAAACTCTTTAAGGATTAAGGGTAAGAGTGAAAAGCAATGGGAGACGTCACTCGTATGTACAACTGACCTTGAGATTAACTTTGCAAGCCCGTCTTCAAAGGTACCACCCACACATCACATATTCTATCACCAATCGGCAATTATTAGTATTATTTTATTCCGATTTGAAAGATAAGGGAGAAAATGTAACAGGCACAATGAACTAACGTCTTAGTTTGATTAGTGGCGCGATGTAAAAATTTGGTTTACTATTTCTTACACTGCCAGTCTATGGGTAATGGAGACGGTATACCACCCAAAGGGCCCATTTTCCTGTCCGCTTACATATATATGTTAAATAATAAAAAAACACTAATCATCTTACTTAAAGCGTAAATCTCCAAAAAACTATACTCAAATCCATGCGAATTAAATGATTGTCTCATATTAAGCTAATAAGTTGGTTAATAGTTACACACTAACTTTACGATCTCTTCGTTCGGAAATGCTAGCACTTTACTATTTTCAACAATGTTATATTGAATATTAATCGTTCTTGGACGCAAACTTAATGAATGAATGTATTTTTTTTTGTTTGTCCTTGAGAGGCATACAATGATCGTTCAAATTAAGATTAGGGGTAGGACCTAAAAACGCACCATCCACTTAAGCTTATCTATACTAATGTTACAAAAAACCATCGAACCAATAATTATGATTATTTTATTGATGAACCCTTTATATAGATTTTTTTTATAGAACAGGAAGGCGGACGAGCATATGGGTCACCTGATGGTAAGTGGTCACCAAACGCTCTTAGACATTGGAACTGTAAAAAATGTTAACCATCGCTTACATCGCCAATGCGCCACCAACCTTCGGACCTAAGATTTTATGTCCCTTGTGCCTATAATTACACTGGCTCACTCATGGTTCAAACCGAAACACAACAATTACTGCTGCCAAGTAGTGCTGTTTTGCGGTTGAATATCTGATGAGTGGGTGGTACCTACCCAGGCGAGCTTGCACAAAGCTCTACCACCATTATTATAATTTGTGAATTTTTTCAAAAAAAAAATTGCCACGTATGAAATCGCGAACTACAGCTACGACCTTTCTTATAAAACTCTTATAGCGGTGATTAGTTAAACAATGCTTTGTCTTCTTTCGGATTTTATTTAACAAAAATATTCTATATTCCCATCAAGAAATTTAGTCTTGTAAAGCTAATTCCGATAGTGTGTGTATGTGCTTAACATAACGAATTGGCAAAAATTATACATGGCATTGACATCTTCGTAGACTTTAAAAAAAACTCATTGATCATTTTAAGTCGGAGAGTTCAACATCAAAATAATGCTTAAAATAGATCTACTTAAAATATTATTTAAAATTCCTGTTGTTGTTTTTATAAATCATTATCTTTAATTTATATATACACTTATAATTAATACATAACAGAAATGGTTTATATACTTATATTGTTAGTGTGCTTATTAAATAAATCAAAAAATAAATAAATGTCAAATTTATAATGAGAAAGAGATAAATCTGTGTTTAACTAAGCAGCCGATAAGTAAAACTCTTATAAATAGAGTTTTACTAAGACAATTAAAACACAAAAGATAAAGAAAAAAAATGCCGTTATATTATTTTTAAGATGTAACATATTAATATCTTAGATTACATAACGTGACATTGACAGAATATTTTGTACTCAACTAGCGTAGATAAAACCAGAAATTGAAAAAAAAAACATTATACCGTGTTTGAAAACATTTTGTCCTATCAACATTCGATATATCAGTCACCTAGTTCATTATTTCAGAACAATACCTTTGTAAGTCGAAACGTAGACAAGAAAATTGTCTGAAATGCTCTGTATTGAAGGTTTTTCTTTAAAGTTCAAGAGAACAATAGTATTGGTTGCAATAACGGTCGAGAATCGAAATATCAAGGTTCAGCGACAAATTTAGAATTTTATATTTGGAACAGTTGCGGTTTTTTTTTATGTACGTATTTCTCGTTGGTATTATTGCAAAAGTTATATAGTGTACAGGAAAGTACAAAGTTAAATGATTTGCCTATATTTTATTATGTATGTTTGACTGCCTCGCTGGTTTACTGTAGTTCAAAGACCCAGGTCGGTAAATTACTAGAATTTAAAAAACAAAATTTTTGGGTTTTTCTGTCGAAAATGTCCGGAGTCTAAATTTGGAAGGAAGTTCACACCCGGGCCTCCAAAGTACGTAAAGCCTTTGGTCCTGCGACTAAACTCTATCCGGTCGTGATGGGTTGTCGTCCCATCGGATTATGAGTCACCGAAAGTTTGCACATACTTGTGAACATTGATATGTCCTGCGTCATCTACGCTAATCTCTCTTGAGATTAACCGCCGTGGCCTAAAACATTCAGGAAGTCATCATTATGTAAGAAAAGTAACAGCCTGTTAATGTTTTTTTTTTTGGCAAAGGTTTCTCTCCTTTGAAGGATAACATTTAGTTATTATTCATTTTACTCTTTATATTATATATAAAGAGTAAAATATATAGGTTTTATTCACTACGTTATCCTTCACGGTTAGATGGAATTTCATTTCCAATACATTTATAATAGAATTCAATTATAAGCGCCCCGTTTAAATTTAGAACGCGAACAAAAAACAAAAAAATAAATCTACACGAATTATTAAAAAAAAAAAATTTTTATTGCCAATATCATAAATGCATCGATGTTTGTGCAAAAACAATGCATTTATTAATTTTCCAAAAGGATTTTCGTGACTAATCTTGTTTAAGTTGCATCGTAAGCGAATTGCTTGTTAAAGTTGCGTCTACATTGAAGGAATATTGCTACGTAATCGCTTTCGACAATTCGACTAATCTTATAGAGCGCTTGAGTTAGGGTGTTCGTTCAAGTGATATTGTAAGCTATCTGTACTATATTTTTATTAAATATTCGAAGCAGATATGTAATCAACAAATGGATTACAGGATTGCTACTATATGCATGACAAATCTTCTAAAATTTTTGGGTTTTTAGAAGGGTGTATGTATGATGTCTTTATATGTACATATGTGTGTATTATTGTATGCTTTTATCGTATTGAATATATTGATATGATCGAAGCCAATAATACCTGTTATATGTGGTCAATTTTAAGACAGTTTTGACTTTAATATAATATATATTAGAAGGCATATATGTAAGGCTTTGTCTAAAAGCAAAAGTTAAATAAAATAAAGTAAAAAAAAACAGCAACAGCTTTTTAAGTTAACAGCTGGTAAAGGCTCTTTCCCTTTAAGGAAAAGGTTGAAACTCATCTGGAAGCTTCTATGCACGTTTCCACAAGATGTTGACTTTCACCGCCAAGCACAAGATGAATTGTAAACAAATATTGCACATAAAAATAAGTAGTGCTTGCCTGGGTTTGAACCCACGATCATCGTTTAAGATTCAATAAAATGAATTAAAAAAAAGTAGAAAGATCACGAAGGAAATAAAATTGGAACTTGTTTGAACAAATCAAGCTTTTGAATTTGTATAACAAAATGCTTAGCTATAATTCAGAAGGAAGCCAGCCTAATAGGGACTTTCGAGTAAATCAAGAGAACATACCAACTCAGCATTCGACTCGTGTTAGTTGTAGAACTAACGTTCTAATGGCTTGTAAGGAAATTGTCTTCGAACATCATTCTCAAATCTATTGGACTTTATGTCCCATTAAAAATATTATAAAATTAGAACAGGTCTTTATTGTGCGTTCTTTTTTTAAATATATTTTGTCTTTTTTTTTCATTAATAATTGTGACACAAAAGCGTGGGGTTATTATGTTTAAAATGATTTCAGAACAAATTACAATTTTTAAAATTCGTTTGCAAAGGTTCTGACTTTAACGTAGGGTTCATATAAGTTTGGAAGTCATAGCTACATTATTAAGATACGTAAAAAGGGCTTAGATTATAGTTTAGATTTACTATGTTTGATAGATTAATTAAAAAATATAATATTAAAAACGAAAAGGACATGTGTCTAATATAATAGAAGCTTGCCCTTTTTTGAGGTCGATTAACGTAAGTTTGTTTATGATATTGTCTGTTATCACTGAGTTCGGGATGAACTTAAATCATGGTCTATGAAAAGATGAGTAGGTTTCCTAATATATGTATAGTTTCTGATTTACCTATAGTTTGTTTCCTAATGGATAATTATACTAGACATTTCGTATTTAAGTTTAAAGTCGAAGTAAATATCTTTAATATTTAACTCATAGGTATACAGTTTGTCTGCTAACATGTACTTTGCTTTATCAATAAGCTATAAAAAATAGCATTTATGTTTTTTAATTTTTATTTGATTTTTTTGTCTCAAGCCTTTTATATAACTTACACTTTATATCATGTTTTAGTATTTTTCTGCTTATAGTGCATGCTCCATATTATCAATTATTATAAAATTAGAGGATAACATTAGAGGATGACATAATTATCAATTATTAGGTAATTACATATGAAATTGGCTTTTTGTACGGGAGGAATATAAAGTCATTTTTTTTTGTAAAATATATTTAATTAATCAAAGTATGCACCGTTGTTATCTATGCACTTTTGCCATCTCATAGGTAATTCATTGATCCGTTTACTAAAAAAAACATGAATCGAGAGGGCGAGAATCAATACATATTTTGAAGGCGGTTCGGACGCAACGGAGATAAATTTTTTACTTGTAAGAAGTTGCCCAAATTCCGGAAAAATAGTAATCTGTTGGAGCAAGGTCCGGGGAGTACTGTGGATGTCGCAGACATTCCAATTGTAGCTCAAGCCAAAGTGGTCAGTACGACAAAACGCTAATTTCATATGTATGGAACTAATATAATACGAATGTAAGGCCAATATAACGCCAATAAATAAACGTTAAGCAATATCTTCTACAGAGTTTTTTTATGTAAACGGAGAAACGGAGTGATAGTGGACTCCAAACGCGAAGACGGCTAGTACAGTCGGGAAGAATGCACTAGCCGCCTCCGCCTTGCCGGCCCGCAAGATGCCTCTTCACGCCTCGTTTGAAGGAACCCAGGTTGTTGGAGGAGGGTAACACGTCTGCTGGTAAAGAATTCCATATTTTAGTGGTGCGACAAAGAAAAGAGTTGCCAAATTTCTTCGTGCACGATAGAATTGATGTAAACAGTTAGGTGGTGACATTGAGAGCCAGCACGCGTAGACTTGTAAAGGAAAGAGCAGGAATGAGGGAGGATAATTCCTCAGAGCACTCGCCGTGATAAATTCGACAGAAAGCGCTTAGCGCTGCTGTCTCTCGACGCAATTGTAAAGGCTTGAGGGTGTTTGCGACCCTTTTAAATTATAATTCCTTGTTTGAAAAGTTGATAAACTTACTTATACTCAAAATTTAATAAACTTTGTACACTTCGACCTTGAAAACTGGTATCAAGATCTTCAAGTAAAGAAAATACGACGGATTTGTGAAGTGCGAATATGTGAATTATTCTCTCGTTATTTATTTAAAATTGCATTCCTTTAATAACCCTAGTAAAACGAAAGTGACTTTTTACAACTGGATTGCCATAATCGCATCAGCCATAAAGATTTAATGTAACCATAAAATGGAGTTAAAATATTATGTGACTCGGTAAAGATTTCACACATATCTGGGTCAACACATTTTTATTTGCGGCGACATTTTTATTCGGTCACCTTCGAATCTTTTTCTTTTGAATTGGTTTTAAATGTACCGTTAACAAAAAAAAATACAAAGTAATTGTTTTTATTAATTTTCATGATACATACTACAGATATATATTGTATACACTACTGGTTGGTTATACTGGTATTTTTATAGTTTTTTTTTATACGCAGTTTCTGTCAGGTGTGTTCATACAAAAAACTCGTGTCACTTTACGGCTCGGTTGCTGCGTGAAAAAATGATATACCGACAGACAATGATACGTATTATTGGTAGTTTCTTAATTTGATCATAATTTAAGTAAAATAAATTATAATAATTTCTATTCACTATTGATATTATATGAAACTATACACGTATTTGTGTTTAACTTTATTTAATTGATACAATGCCTCTGTTTGCGCCGAAGTAATCGGAGATCAAATTGTAAATAAAACTAAGGAATCCACAGGTCGCATTGATCACTTAATATTAATTGTTCCTCACTATGTATACCTAATAGTGAATAACTAGACAGCGCGATTCAGGAATATGACATATTGAATAAACGCCATCTATCGCTATCGGGTTGTAACATACGCCATTATAAAGCTTCTAATGAAATTGTTCAAACGATAAATGAATAGAATAAAAATAAATAAAATAAATGGCCACAATTTATATAATATTATTAAAATAGTTATGAAGTCAGCTATTATGGAAAATATACGGCATTGCACTTTAATTCGCATACTCGCGCGTTCGAGCAAGTGTGCGTCGCCAAGTGTGAACCGCGATAACAGACACACGAGCGCGTTTTGTAAGGCTTGGAACAGATTTAATTTATTTTATATCATTTACTCTTGATGTTTTGACACCATCACTTAATATATTTTTAAATTCGGAATACTAATTTAAAAATGTATTTTTCATGATTATGCTATTCAAGTCTTCTTGTGATTCTGATTTGTATATGATTATGACATATATATAATTGATGAAAAAGAGCAACTAATGAGTTTCTTGTCTTTTCTTCTCGGTAGAATCTTTAACCCTTACCGGTGGTAACTTTAAATTCACCCTAAAATGACCATTCAAAAAGCCTCCTCAAATAAAGTACAATTTGATTTTAAGTATGATAATTATTTTTAAGAACAAAACTATATATTAATTTAAAATATTGTTAGCGTTTTTTTTGTAGAGAATAGCTCTGGCAGTATACAGTTGTCGACAAGGACTTCCTTTGTTTTTTTTTTAATTTATTTTACGCGCATTTACCATGACAGTTAGTAATCTGTCAGTTTGACATTTTAAATTAGTTTTATATACATAATTAGTTAAATTGAATTGTTCCGTTCGTGTCTTGATAAAATATCCTTGTATTCGTAATTTTATGAGTAATGACTTCTTGTTAATTGATATTTCATTTTACCTAAAAATACATAACAAGTTACATAGAAACTATTATGTTCTAAGCTTAAGAAACCCGTAAATTCTGTGCAATGTTCAGTAAGAACCGCGCCCAATTGTTGAGGTTACGCAGCCGATTCACTCACCAATATTCTAAGCTATTATTTACAAAGGTCAAAGTAATTTGATTCTTAAAGTAATATGTAGTCGTATCAGAATCATTTGTAGGTATTAATGATATTTCTTTATATGAATTATAATTTAAGTTATAGTGTGTCTTTTATCATCTATTCCTTATCTTTATTTTGCATTTATATATATATATATATATGTTTTGCATAAACAAAAACAAAATTATAATTGTTACATAATACAAAGAAATACAGATTATTATTTAAAAATATAGGTGTGTGTGACGTAAAGAAATCTCTTATGTGATAATGTTCCAAAGTTCAGAGAGCGGTTCGTATGTCTGTAAGACTAAGTCAGATGGTAATATATAATATTAGATGTGCTACGAATAAATATAAAATATTACTAGAGAATATCTGTCATTTTTTATAGTAATCAATAATAATCTATATTTTTAATCTGGCAACAAGAGCATTGACAGATATTCTTTATGGCGGGAAACTGATGGACTTGAATTCTATTTACGAGCATTGCGGATTGCGTGATGAGATCTAGTTTTTATATGTCTGATTTCGGGTGCAAAAAATTATCAGCCCTTTGTATTAATTCTCAACTGTTATTTTAATGTGTTACCAGGCAGCAGCAGCAGCAGTAAAAATATGAATCTTAAACTGCTGGTTTTAGGTGCGCTTTAAGTAATGTCCGCCTGCCGCTCAATTAAGAACACGCAAATTCTCTACTATTATAATCCGATGGGCAGGCAATCCGACACGGTTGAAGAAAGTTAGGGGAAGAGACTATCGGGTTTACGTGCTTTCCAAGATACACTATAGGTAGTATTGTCAACTACCATACTGTGGCTGCTAATGAGATTTCATTGTGAGAAAAATCTAAATCTATTTTCGGTTATTGGATTATTAAATATAAGTAGTAGGTATACCGAGATGCCGAGATGAGAAAGCCGAGATGGCCTAGTGGTTAGAACGCGTGAATCTTAACCGATGATCGTGGGTTCAAACCCGGACAAGCGTGTTCATGTGCTTAATTTTTGTTTAAAATTCATCTCGTGCTTTTCGGTGAAGGAAAACATTGTGAGGAAACCTGCATGTGTCTAATTTCTTTGAAATTCTGCAACATGTGTATTCTACCAACCCGCATTGGAGCAGCGTGGAATAAGCTCCAAACCTTCTCCTCAAAAGGGAGAGGAGGCCTTAGTCCAGCAGTGAGACATTAACAGGCTGTTACTGTAGTGTAAAGTAGGTATACCTACTAGTTTTACTACCGTGATAACTTTTAATATACTAAATACTACTACTAAACAATAATTATTATTTTATACTAAAAATATTAATATACCCTTATTTATGAAAGAATGGTAACAATATTAAAAGGCTTACAATTATATAATCAAGATATAATATCATTTTAATAAACGTTGCTTAGTGACTGTTTAGTTAAACACTGATTTCGCTCTTTCTATCATTATTGATTTGACATTCGAAAGAAAAAGACAGAGTATTGTTTCACTAATCACACACTAAATAATTTATAAGTAAGGCGTAAAGATAATTCAAACTCAGAATGTACCAATCTTAAGCGTGACGTTTAATCTTAGCACTTCAGAAACCTTTATACAAGTTTTCGACGGCAACTCTGTAAAGTATCAACTCAACGCGGGACCAACAAAGATACACATATTTTTATAAATATATTAGCAAAACTCCACTGACGTAACGAAACGACGTGACGAAAATAATCATGGCGATCGGTAGAACAGTACATAAGTTGATGTGCAACGCCATCTATCGGTGAGATATAATAATAATAATATCCTGGGAAATTATTCAAACACGATCATCTGATCCCAAACTAAGCAGAGCTTGTACTAAGGAAGCCAGAAAACTGATAAACTACATATACTACTTTTCTTTTGTAAATACATACTTATATAGATAATTACACCCACATATAAAAAAGTGGATGGGTTAGAAGCCTTCATGAAAAAATACATATTATATGTACTAACTTTTATAGTAAGGGTGTCGAAGTCTATTTCAAATCAAATTTATTTATTCACTGTACCATCGGTTCGGAAAAAATATCCTAATCTAAGAAGAGCTGGTGAACGATTTTCATATATATTTGCGATTGCTTACAATTTTCTACATGATAGATAAATAGCCAGGAGTCGATCATTTCATTCCCAATATGTGTATCATCCATGAATAAGTACTACTAACATTTTGAACATAAATACAGCTTCACAATTCTTCAAAAATTCAGCATTCATCTCAAGCAGCTGTACTTACATCCATTTTCATATATACAAAAGTCCTACGTCTGTTAAAGAATGTAAGCAGATACACCCTCATGTAGAGCATCCCCGCCATTTGTCGCAGATTTAATTTCCAACCCCTCAAAAGTGAATCGTGCAATTACATGGGGTATTAGGCATTCGTGATTTAATGAAGGGACACTGTTATTGTGCATCTGTGGGTTTTATTAAAGAGGGTGATGTTCAGCGAGTGGGTAGGGATATCAGTGTAGGGGAATCACTAAGTCCGATATGTCAGCATTTCTTTTGTTGGAATTAGCTTACTACTGATAATTTTAGCAGATGTTTCCTACTGTGATATTTTGTAAGAACTCATTTCGTGTTTCATTCGTGAAATGTTTCAAAACGACTTAAGTGATTAGCTATTTTGATTCGTTAATCCTTTAAATAGTCCGTCCAATGACTCTTATAGTCAACTAGTTACAGCTTATGACTTCGCCCATGTGTTAGGGGGAAAGATGCAAGTGTTAGGTAGCCTACGTCCTCTTCTGTACCCCTAAAAATATGTATGCATAATTTTATGACGATCGGTTGAGTAGCTAAAACGTGATAGCGTAGCAAACAAAGAAATTATAAGCATTTCTAACATTAGTAAGGATGGGATGTAATGTATATAACAACTATAAACATTCGCTTAGCATATTCAAAATTCTTGTGCCAATTTGAGCTTACTTACGCTAAGTTGACAAATCATTCCAAAATCTTCTTTTCTGCTTTCCAAAATTGTGTGAATTAATAAATATAAATAAATTAATAAAACCTTTATTGCTGTTCTTAATTTTACAAATAATAATAATTATATGTTTTTTTCTTTTTTTGAATGTGCCCTAAACTTGAAGTAAAATATCGGCTCACGGTCGTTAATCTCCTACAGCTTGTCTTCCGACAAAGGCCTCCTCTAAAGATTTCCATTCTATCCTGTTTTTTGCTTTGCGAGTCCATGTTGGATCCGCAATTTTTTTAATGTCGTCCTCCCATCTCATATCTCTATCTTCCTCTGTTTCTTTTGCCACCTCGAGGGTATCATTCCGTTACTAGCCTTGTCCATTTTTATATTTTTGTGATAATAAATATAAAAAGTAACAACTGCTTCATCTCAAGTAATCTTGAAATACTATAATATATTTCGGTTCTCAAGCTTGCCAAACGAACTGTGAAATATGTCTATCGAAACCCTTTTTATTAACATAATATCAGGGACGATCTACAGATTTCCTCTTATATGTACATACGTTTTTGAAATACATTTGGGTCTTTATATGGTCTATGTATATGTTTTATGGAAACCCGTTGATTATATTATTTTTCTACATTTCGTAAGACTTAGAAAAATATAAATTGTCGTCGATTTTTTTTTTTGGAAAGTTAATATGTATAACGTTAGTAATGAAATTATGCTAAAGAATCTACTAATACTTGCATTGCGTTCAATATTATTAATTAATTATCTGTACTGTAAACATCTGGGTGCAAGTATCGATTTCTTATTTGATGCTTTTAGAGACAAAATGTTTTTTTTTTGAATTCTGAAATAAAAGTAGGACATTATAACTTGCATTATTTAGGCAACGAGTCAGATGAAATAAGTCTATGAATATTTGCAAGATAAAATAAATACATAAGACACGCGCGCGCGCACATATATATAAATCTATATAAATATTATAAATGCGAAATTAACTCTGTCTGTTTGTCACGTTCTTACGGTTAAACTACTGAACTGATCTTAATGAAATTTGTTATGAAGCAAGTTTGAACCCTAAGGAAGGACATAGGCTATTTTATATTTATACTCAACACGTTTAGTACTAATAATACTTATGTAAATAAATGTAATAAAAGATTAAGATTATATCAATTCCTTAATCATTAGTCCAACTCAGCATGTCGCAATTTCTACAATATTCTCGTCTGTTCGAGAAGGTTTTTGAACATTGTTATATTGTTAGACAAAGTTCCTAAAACTTTTCATGAACAAAATCCGTTATAAAACTTTTGTTGAGGTGTTAAATTATTCTATCTCTAATTGGTCTATTTTTAGAACAATTGAGATTGAAATTACTTTAAGTTTAACTGGTATTAAAATATAATTGTTTCTGTAATTGTTGTTTAAAATAGGTACGTTTATTTAGCTTTCAAAAGATTGATTTTTCATGTTTCTTTCTGATAGTTAGTTTTTGTTATTTCTGTAATAACTTTGATAACATTAATTAAATTTTTGTAACTACAATTACTTTACTGTATTTATACTGTAGATATATACATATTTAGAATAATTATATAACGGTAGACTTATCTGTAAGAACAAAATCGAAAACCCAAGAATCTAACTATGATCGTTAGATTTCAGAAAGTGGTATCCGATATTGACTTTACTAATGATAACATATTAAAGATACATGTTTCAAAATGACGTATCATTGTCATTATGATGTAAATTCTTACAGAATAGCGAAAATATGTTTTAAATTACATTTTGTATATTTAAAAAATATATAATTTTCAATAATGAATTCATCTCGTGTTTGTTGGTGAAAGAATACATGGTATCGTTTCCACGATGGAGCGTGGTGGAATAAGATCTAAGCCTTCTTCCCAAGAGGAGACCTAGCCCAGCGGTGGGCCATTTAACGTTGTTACTTTATTTTATATATCTTACCACGAATAAATGTGGTTTCTATCTCAATATTCTTAGTATGGTCACGTTTTACGCACTTCACGAAAAAGTTATTTGAATAATGAGGCGTCTTACAAAACTTGTAAACTTATTTCATTGTGTTTTTATCCCTTTTACGTCCCTGCCAAAGAAAATTTAGCTGAATTCAATTCCATTCATAAGATTGGATATAAATAAATTATAAATTTTCTCATTCGTTATATTTTTCTGTATGAACCCACTTCTCTTTCTTGGTCATAGATAATTCTATGACAATATACAAAGTACTATATTTTGACATATACGTATGACTATTATACGTATGACTATATATACATAGTATTATATTTTGAGCAAAGAAATAATGTTATGACCAGATTGTTTAGTATACACAACTAAATATTGCAATACATTATTATAATCATTTGTAACTATCGTAGTCCACTACATCTGGGCTTCTCAAGACGCATGCCAATGTGCCTTCAGCTGTCCATGCCTTCCTTCAGATCATTAGTCTATTATATGCGATGCATGGATGGCAAACAAACCCAGGCGGGCTTGCACAAAGTCCTACCACAAAAATGTTGCCTTCATTTAAAAAATACTCCCATCATCATTACCAATTCACGTTGCAGTAAATAAACCAGAGCTAAAAAAAATGCGTACAACATTAAAACTCTCACCATATCAGACGTATAAATGTCTTGTTAAGCCAAAACCTTTACATATATTTCGTTTTCCGAACAACACCTATGAATATATTTGCCACTTGCAAAGGCTTGCTGATATCCCTTCACATAGAATTACACGGTCGGCGGAGTCCGGACAGGCCACACCTGACGTATCTATGTCGCTCGCGCCATGTCGAAGCGATACCAAGAAGTGAAAATGTTTGCAAAGCTGGATATGGTTTTGTTCTTCATTTTGTAATTACTATACAAGGACCATTAATTTATTTAAACCGCGAGTGAGGGGGACAGGTAATAATACTTTGTCCTTTTCTGTACCCCTGACAATGTATATATAAAATCTCATTATGATCGGTTTAGTAGTTAAGAGGTGAAAGAGTTATAAACTAATAAGCAAAAAGTCACTTTCGCATTTACACATTCTTTTTAATAATTCAAAAAGGCGATTTGTCAAATGGCAAAGGCTGGTATGATGGTAAATGGTCACCATTGCCCTTCGACATTGGTTACGTAAAAAATATTAAACATTCCTTACGCCACTGCGCTAACCTTGATAACTAAGATGTTGTGTTCCTTGTGGAGTTCGACTGGCTCACTCACCTTTTAAATAGAATATAGATACTTGCTATTTGACGGTAGAATATCCAAGAACCGGATGCTACCTATTCAGACAGGGTTGGCTAGGCCCTACCACCAAGTGAGATGTATTAGTAAGGATAAGGTAAAGTAACATCCATATAGTATTTTATATCATCCATATATACATACATTTCCTTAAGAGTTTTTCCTTCACCACTGAGCACGAGATGAATTATAATCACGTGAAAACTAAATAGTGCTAGTCCGGGTTAGAACCGATAAACTTTGGTTAAGATTCTCGTGATCCAGCCACTAAGCCATCTCGGCTCAAATTTATATTTATTTATAAAGATAAAATAACAAGAAAAAGTTAAAGGCGTACTTATACTTCTAAGAGATTTCTGCGTCACAAAGGAAAAAAAAAACAATTAATTTCAAGAGTGTCTCATTAAGGTACAATAGTAGCGAAATGTCCAACCTCCTCAAATGTATGTATAGCTCTATATACTGTTGATACTATTTAGAAAAAGGAAGTTTGTCTTATATCACAATGATTGATACCCACAGATTGCAAAGTCGATTAATGTCCTGTTATTAATTACAAGAAATGAAATTTGCTTCGTTCGTTTTGCTTGCGGATGGTAAATTGTCAGCAATGCGTTGTGTGAAATCGTTCCATTGAAAACATTTCGTAAGCTTCGAAGTTGCATGTATGACGTACAAACGTATATGCCGTTATCGGCTCATTTCTCATTACTAAAAAATGATAGGTAATTTATGTAAAATAACGATACATATAAGAACTGGAACTAAATCGTAGAGTAGATAGGTATTTTTTTTTAAATAAATTTATGATATTTATTTTAAGACAAGCGGCACGATAAAAGCTTATTAAAAATCTATTTTATAGTTGCAAACTTTCTCTTTGAGTAAGATTATTTTCAGAATATGCTACAGAGTCTAAAATATCTTTATGACACATAATATAAGTCGAACCGTTGAGTTCACAGGTGGAAGGCGATGTCTTATTGTTTACTTATCATTTGAAGTTCAGACATATCCTTGTAGACTAAGTTAAAGTGGTGGAGACATAGTGCAGAAGATTATTTTGGCACAGGTGTTATCTTCATCCCAATGCTCAGGACTTAAAAGATAGGGCGTAATCCTATGTTTCTTATTTCAAACGACCTGAGGAGGACGAGCTGGGATGGCCTCGCACTGCCGTACACACTAGTGAGGAGTGTGGGTGACGAGATTACCTTTGCCCCTTGTGGAGAGCTTCGCCGAGCCTCGAGCGGTGCACAGCACGGGAGGGGCCGCGGATGTGTTACTAAACACGATCCTTCAGTCTCTTCGATCCTTACCGAGGACGGCCATCGCAGTGGTTTAACTCGTTAAGAATCCCATATAACTCGCCCCCCCCCCCCCCCCCAAGTGAGCCGGTATCTTTTTGAAGATTTCCACTGCGTGAAAAAATGTGTTATCTTTAGGAGCGGCAGCATGCGCAAGCGATCCCGTGATGCTCGCCGATAATACGGAGTTGGGTACCGTTGGTTTTTTAGAGGGTATTCCTACTTCATGTGTGAGAAACGCGTAATAAATAATATGTTTAATGTAAATTAAAAAAAAAAAGAAATATAGGCTAAGAGACTAGTCACTGCGCGGGATATATTACAGTGCAAGTGTGTGCGGTAACATAAGTGCACTCGCTATTTCTTTGATCTCATAATCTAATAGGACGGAAAATCCGATACGACCAGAAATGTTCAGGCGCAGGTCAAACGGCTGTACTTGATTTGCACGACACAAATTCTAAACTCTCGTATCTTGAACTCACTTATAATTATTAATTTAAAAACATGTTATTTATGTATGTTAAAATTGAAATTAAACATAAATACAATTTAAAAGATAATTTGTAATAAACCATATTTGTTTCAGGTGTTTTTAACAGATGTAATAAAAATTTAAATATTATTGGTACCGACCACAAATTTATAAATTTTGAAGTATAAATATAACTTCATTTATATTTATTCTTCAAAATTTAAATAATGAATTAAAATTATTCACGCTTAAATGGCCATCTTAAAATTACCTACTCCTTTACTTTTAGGTTCTGAAATAGGCAGTGTACGCAAAATAAACTTACTTAATACGAAAATGTACTCTAAGTTTTATTATATATATTTTTAAGTCAAGCAATAATAATTAAAAAAATACGATGAAAATAATTAATTGCACGGTACTTACAACAGATTAAAAATTAAAAAGTTTTGTCAGAAGTGGGATTCGAACCCACGCCCTCAGAGAGGACCAGAACAGCTCACGCCCGCTTAGCGGGCAAGGAAACCTTGAGTCTGGCGCCTTAGACCGCTCGGCCATCCTGACTGATGACGAATGTTGCTAAATAACAAGTAACTAAACAAAATATTGCTCGAGAATAAAATGAGTGCTCTTTTCAAGAGTTTGTTTTCATTTACTGACAATGTTGAATCTACATTAAGTATATAAAATATTACAATATTCTGCACATAATTTATGCAACATGTAAGCAAAAACAAACAGCTTAATAGTTAGTGGAACTGATTGATTCAAACCCACCGCCCACACAACGAAATCTTCTCACACAAAATTATTATTATTAACGAAACAGAATAACGAAGTCACTGCGCTACATTAATTTAAAGTTTTAATTGCCTTCATATTAAGAGCTAAAATAGCATATTATGAAGGCGATATGTATCATTTTAATTTGAATAGTAAAGGATAAGTAAAATTTACATAAGAATTATTTATTTAAAGCTTTTAAATATATACAAAAAAAAATTAAAAATAGCAACTATACAAATCATGAATATGGGGACCAAGGGAATATTCCTGTGAATCGCAATCCTGAACCAAAAAATAATCCAGCTCACCCTTTTTTTACAGAATAGGAAGGCGGACGAGTATATTGGCCACCTGATGGTAAGTGATCACCAACGCCCCTAGACATTGGCATTGTAAGAAATGTTAACCATCGCTTACATCGGCAATGCACCACCAACCTTGAGAACTACGATGTTATGTTCCTTGTGCCTGCAATTTCACTGGCTCACTCACCCTTCAAACGGGAACACAACAATACCAAGTACTGCTGTTTTGCAGTAAAATATCTGATGAATGGGTGGTTCCTACCTAGACGAGCTTGCACAAAGCTCTACCACCAGTAGTGGCAGTGTAACTCTATCAGGTCTATAGCCATCCGTACCGTAACAGCCTGTGAATGTCCCACTGCTGGGCTAAAGGCCTCCTCTCTCTTTTTTGAGGAGAAGGTTTGGAGCTTATTCCACCACGCTGCTAAAGTACGGGTTGGTGGATATATAGCCATCATAACGACTAATTCCACGGGGCTCTATGAGAGCAGAAACGATAATGGTGGTGAATTTTTCACATTTGCTACTGTTAGTATATTACAAAGCAAAATATTAAAAACATAAACTGTACATGACAGCTTGGAATGGTCGCAATAATGTTAGCAAAATAATAAATTACAATATATCTATTAACATAATAATTCAAGTGTGCCTTCTCCATTAAATTATTACAAATATAATTGAACGTTACGCCTACATGACGTGGCGTTGAAGTGAGAGCTACACATCGAATATTATCATACGAGTATGACGCGTTAGTCGACATTAGTTATTCGTATAATTTTGTTGAAGATATCATATGACTAATCTGATCCAACATTCGTGATCTGCTACTTAATATCTTTAGCCTCTTATTGTGTCTGTAATTATACTGGCTCATTAGTTTTACATATTAGAATTTTAAGTAATACTATTTACTCGTATAGTTGGTATAGAAAATACAACAATTTTGTCTAAGCTAGGTAAGTTGAGCGATTCATTGACTTGGTGGCTTTCATTTGAATTATCGATAAGAAATTGTAATAATAATATTAATAATAATAATAAAATCATTTATTTCGACCAAACAGGGATCATAAATACAAAACATATAATAAATAGTAAAAAAACAAAAACTACAATAATAATATTTTTCAGATTTTCATATTATAAATTAGATTAATTCGAATTAAATTATAATACCAAATTAAACTAAAATTATTTAAATCAAATCTAAATTAATTAAATCAAAATAAAATTTGAATTAAATGAAATCAATTCAAATTCACGCTAATCAAAAGAAATCAATTACATTAAATTATATTATTATACTATGTAATGCATCAACGTTTTAATTATAGTTTCGATAAAAAATAATACATTAATATTAAGGAATTGCTTTATTTTGAAATAATGAAGTAGATATTTGCCGTCTCTTATACCGTAAAATCGTGGTCAACCGTGGACCTTATGTTGTATCCATTGCTGCTGTAATTAAACTGGGTCAGTCATCTCCAGCAGTACATCACTTATGCTACGTGGTATAACAAATGATGATTAGGTGGCACCTAAGCATACGGGCACCACAATTTGTGGTTATTGGTCCGACTGATATTTGTGCATCTGTTTGTTTTATGATTTACTACTAAAATTTACACTTTAAATTTTTTTGGAACAGAATTACATATATTAGTAATATTAAGAAGTATATAGAAATTACCAGAACATTTTTTTTCTAGAGTTCGTATAAAAATAATCACGTTTTAAATTTAAAACAGAGGAAAAATGTTTTTTTTTAAGGTAAAAGAAATGTAAGAACCTAAGATCGTTACGATACGAATCTCGACTGCCCCGGAAATTGATGGGAAGGAAAATTTAAGTAATTTACTTCAGATGTCTTCCGTTATTCTTTTCTTTATTTCAAGGAAATAGTTTTGTGTCTTAGGCTGATTTTTATTTTAGATTTTAAGTTTTCTTTGTGGATTAACGGAGAAACACTTTATGAAATATCAAACACTCATATAGTTAGAAATGCTAAATATTACAGTGATCCTACTGAATATAATAATGTCCTCCAGACCGATTTCGGCCACGGCGGCCAATCTCAAGAGAGATTAGCCAACTACGCAGGAGATATTATAGTACTACTGAATATAATATATCTAGCTAATAAATTCTTATCAAACGAAATAGTATTTACAATACTCTGACGGCCTGAATTGACTGCCTCGTTGTTCTAGTGGCTTGATGTAAGGCCACAGACCCGGAGGTCCTGGGTTCAATTTCCTGGTCGGGCCAATATAAAGTTAAAGGGTTTTTCTCTCAGAAAATTCTCAGTAGCAGCCCGGAGTCTGGAAGTTGGAAGTGTGTCACGTAAAGCCGTTGGTCGTACGTCTGAACTCTTTCCGGTCATGTTGGATTGCCGTCCCGTCGGATTATGAGAGTTAGGGAATAGAGAGTGCACCTGTGCTTGAGCACACACTTGTGCACTATATTAGCTCCTGCATAGTTGGCTAATCTCCCTTAAGATTGGCCGCCGTGGCCAAAATCAGTCTGGAGAACATTACAATACACTAGCTGGCGTTCACAACTTCGTCCACATGAATGTCGGTTTTGTTACGAATACTTCAAAAAATACATTTTCGTCTTCTATTATTCGTTTTTTATTAACACACAAAATTATCTTTAATTGAAGATAACATTTTTAATATAATCCGGTTTCATTGGAACAAAACCTAGATGTTGCTCCAACCTGAGCTTAATCCTAAAAAAACCGTTCAAAAGTTTCATACATAAGCGTGTACATACAAACAAATATATGTATAGGTAATGTATTTTAAATAAAGGCTTATAAAATAGACATAAAAAAATAGAAGTTTAAAATACGTTCATATTGAAAAATGAAAATAGCGTTTCTATCAATTTTTATTACATTAATTAGTCAACTGGGACCGGAAAAGCGCTGATTGACGAATTTTTGGTGTAGATAGATAAAATTGTTCTATGTTCGGTATGAAAGACAAATCGATAGAATCAGGATTTTTGTTTATTTAAACTTCAGAATATTAACAACCTTACTAATAAAAATGTATACCGCACGATTAATTAAGCAATATCCTAAATGTGTGTCTTCTCCTTTTGAATATAAATATTTAATTGATTAGGACAGTTTACGCCCAAAGTAATAGGGTGGACTAAATTTTGAATGATAAGAACCATATTTCAGTAATAATAATAATAATATCCTGGGACATTATTGACGCAAGGCCATCTGATCCCAAACTAAGCTGAGCTTGTACTATGGAAACCAGACAACTGATATATTACATATTGTACTTTTCTTTTGTATACTTACTTATATAGCTACCAGACTCTGGACAAACAGACATGTTCATGCACACAAATGTCTGTCCTGGGTGGGAATCGGACCCACAACCTTCGGCATGAAAGGCAAATATCTACCAGCCACGCCAACCGGCCCGTCGAATGACTGTTCACGAAATTTTAATAAAATTATTCAAACCGTATAACATTCATAATACGCATATGTACTATTTACAAAAAACTTAGACAGCGAGATTTAGGAACTACAAAAAATAATTAACGCCATCTAGTGATAAAGACAAACATGATTTATCTCGTTTTTTAAAATTTTTTGGGAATGAGTTTGAGTACTTTCTTCATTCAAAATAGAGGAAACCGAATATAAACGTTCCTATTGGTTAGACGCGCGACTACAGCGCCACATGCGTTGAACTATTCTCTTGTCATCGATATCCAAACTGACCGGTCGATATTTTACGCGTTCTTATAAAAAACTGTAATTTGTTTTCTATGTGAGTTATATCATCATATGTATAAGTGAACGACACTCCCTGGTTCCTTCAGCCAGGGCCCAGTCTACGTAAGGTAGTTGGTGCTGTTGAATGTGGGTGTTTAGCTCAGTTTCCTATTGTACGTTACACATATCTTTTCAGCTTTTTTACATTGAAAAATAATGAATATTTATTAGGTACATTATTACATTACCAGCTGTTTATTATATAAATCGAAATAGCATTAAGATTGATACAGAATTTTGAGTTATTAAATATCGTATTATTTTTCTTTAAAATTTTCGATTTAAATCTGCGAAACTTTTGTGAAATTCAGTTCTTTCGCATGTTCGTTGCATCAACGTTGAAGTAAAATATTACATCTTGTATATAATGTGCTAAATGGGATTTTGATATATAATGTTTATGTAAATATATTGTTTTGTTTAGTTACTAATAATTTTGCACCACTTGTCATCAGTCAGGATGGCCGAGCGGTCTAAGGCGCCAGACTCAAGGTTTCCTTGCCCGCTAAGCGGGTGTGAGCTGTTCTGGTCCTCTCTGAGGGCGTGGGTTCGAATCCCACTTCTGACAAAATATTTTTTATTTTTCTACAGAGGTACACTTAAATATTTTGGATTCGGATGATTATATAATCTGTAATATAAGTACATAAATATAATATATTCAATGTGTAAAATCCGATATTAAAACGCTTAAAAAATCAGATTTATAACATATTTTACAGGATTTATTCATAAAAAAAGTATTATATTAATATGTTGTATGTTCAAAGCAGCAATGTTCATCAAAAGACGTGACGTGGTGTCACGAGGTCCATGTATTGTCTATGGTTTTGCAATCAAAAATTAATCATACAGTATGTGAGTTTATATATCAAACGAGAACCGTTTTTATGACGTCAAGGCCTCCGGGAATCCCCTATACATGTTCCGTCTTGCCTCGTGAATAGTGGTCGGTGAAAATGTAAAATTAGTTAATTAGAAAGTTAAATGGATTTTGTGATGGCGAATCGCTAGGGTATTTTAGTAAGGTCGAGAAGAGTTAGGGGGGAGTACATGCAATACAATTTATTACACGGGGTCGAAACACCTATTATGTTTCATTAGGCAATTAAACATTTATGCGAAGATGCAACAAGGCTTATCACTTAACAGTTATAACTACATGATAACGGTCTTACAAGATAGTCCGCGAATTCTTTAAATACATATTTTGATTTTTATTGTACTAAAAGGCAAGTTCCCTCCATGTGTAATTTTAAACCGTCAAAAGTCTATAAGGAAACCAATCAGAAATAAACTTGTATAATAACTTATATTAGGTGTCTATATTAGGGCGTTTGGTGACCAATTACCTTCAAGTGGCCCATATGCTCGTCCGCCTTCCTGTTCTATAAAAAAAAGTTATTTAATTGGCTTTATTTGTGTTTATAATTAATTTCGTCAATGACTATGAAGAAAATCTTGGTGGTAGGGCTTTGTGGAAGCTGTATGACCGTCTGGGTAAATACCACCCACTTATCATACTCTACCGCCATACAGCTATTTAGTATTGATTTGTTCTGGGTAAGGTAAATGTAAGTGTAAAGTAAGTGTGTAAGAGTAATTGCGTAACAGGCGCAAGGGCAAGTAGTGGCATGTTGAGGATTTAAGGGATTAATATTTCTTACAGTGCTAATGTCATAGACATTAGTTTGTTTTATGAAATTGGTAGGTGGACGCAAATGTTGCTTCTGATGGTAAGTGGTCACCACCGTTTATAGACATAAGAAATATTAACCATTTCTTACATCACCAATACGCCACCAATATTGGGAACGAAGATGTTATGTCCCCTGTACTCACACTGGCTCACTCGTCCTTCCAACCAGAATGCAACAATACCAAGTACTGCTGTTTAGCAGTAGAATATCTGGTGAGTGAGTGGTACCTATCCAGACGAGCTTGCATGAAGCCTTACCAACTACGTTCTGCTTGATACTTCACTTTTTACTCATTAGCTAGAATTAATTGAGTATACCATAGTATACTTATATATGTCCATATATTATTCGTATTACTCGCAAAGTTCTAAATGTACCTTCTTCATTATTTATTTTCATAATTATAGTTCTTCGACCTTTTAATTTTTATGCGTATATTTAATAAGGTTATTTTTGTAGCCTTTAAAACTTATTTTTATTAATTGATTCGTTTTCAGTCTGCAATTGAGTATGTAATGTACTGGATATGTGATATCATATAATGTTGTAAAAACATCGTTATTTATATTATGATAACAAAAAAAAACTTGGTAATAATCTATAATTGTAGTTTATACAGAAAAAGTTATTTAAAAATAAAAAATATATAAAAACATTTTGTCAGAAGTGGGATTCGAACCCACGCCCTCAGAGAGGACCAGAACAGCTCACACCCGCTTAGCGGGCAAGGAAACCTTGAGTCTGGCGCCTTAGACCGCTCGGCCATCCTGACTGATGACAGCGCTGGCGAAATTAGCTATCATATATTTGCACCGATTTACATACTTTGAAATAATCTATAATTATCTGGCACGTAAACCGGGCAATTATCATTTATTTCAGTTATTCGTGGATTTAAAATTATAAATAATTTTATTTATATAATGTAATCGTGTAGTACATTATATATTAGTGTTATATATATCAAATACCAGTATATTTTGGTTTCTTATCTTTAAACATATTATTTTAAAGTGAGTCTCTATCTCATATATGACAAATAATAAATTATTTAATAAAAAGACAAAATAATTTATACTTTTAGTTCTCAATATACTTTTAATTTACATTGGTATATCAATAAATTATTAAAAAAGTGCATTAATCTGTTTGATACTCAATAATAAAACTTGTATTATCGTAATAAAGTACAATTTTCTTTGGATGTTTTTGAACATAAAAAATATTTTGACCATTGATCTGACCTCAAAATATTCATACATAAAAATAAAAATTATAATTTTTTAACATGACGGAAACCTACTATATTTAATAAAAATATATTTAGTTACATATATATGATAGTAACATATTGACAGTCTGAAAAGTTAAAGATAATGGCTTCCAGCATTTCTAGTGGCCTGACCGACTCCCATAATTTAGGAGAAAATTAGTTTATCGGAAGACAGATTAAGGCGGCCCAGCGGTTAGAACATATCTTACCCTAAGATCACAGGTTCAAATCTAGGCAAGTACCATGAATTATCATGTGCGTGATTTCAATTTATATTTACATCTCAGCGTCGAATGAAACGTCGTGAGACACGCACATGTGTGACCTTATTCCACCCTGTGGCCCGCACTGTGGCAGCCTGGTGGAATAAGCTCCAAAACCTCCTCAAAGGGATATCCTTTCCCAGCTATGGGAAGTATATAGATTGTTACTTTTTCTTTCTTATTTATATGAAATATAATATGTAACTGTAGTATGGTTTGGTAGAGCATAAAAAAAAACAATACAATTTTTTTAGTTTTATTAACAAATTTCTTCTACATTCAGTACTTTTATCATCGTCCAAACAAACACATGCAGTCGAGATAAACTTCGTATATAGACGTATGTAACAACACTCAACTCTCGCGTTTATCCAACCTTGGGAACGAAACTCACGACCAGTTTCCTGAAGGAAATGAGCAAAGCTTTGACGGCCATCTGTCGGTGACGTACAAAATTCAGTGGAAATTGGGACATTTGTTTAACTAACTAGATTGTAAAGCGTTTTTACACATTGTGATAACGATGCGATATCGGATGTAACGGTGCTTTGTTTTTTAACGGATTTATCGAGTAAACGTTTAAAGACTAAAACCTGACTACGTTTTATAGCTACCAAGAATACGTTATCTTACAAACATAATATATATAATCTATGATTGGCAATTGTGATTATTATTTTTATCATAAATATTATTTACTTGACTAAAATCCAATGATGAGATGTTAATCATCTCATTATGAGATGTATGAGATGTATTTTGATATGTTTTGTATGAGTATTGTATGATGTATGAGTAGTTTTATTTTACTACCTCGTTTTACTACTTCGTTGGTCTAGTGGCTAGATATAACGCTGCAGACCCGGAGGTCCTGGGTTCAATTCCCAGGTCGGGCTAATAAAAAGTTATTGGGTTTTTCTATCTGAAAATTCTCAGTAGAGGCCCGGAGTTTGGAAGTTGGAAGTGTGTACACTCCCGTGCCTCGGAAAGCACGTAAAGCCGTTGGTCCTGCGCCTGGTCTTTCCGGTCGTGTCGGATTGCCGTCTCATCGGATTATGAGAGTTAGGGAACGTGCACTCTCTGCACTTGTGTTTGCGCACACACTTGTGCACTGTAATATCTCCTGTGTAGTTGGCTAATCTCTCTTGAGACTGGCCGCTGTGGCCGAAATCGGTCTGGAGGACATTATTATTATTATTATTAGTTTTATTTTGATATGTTTTGATTCCTTAAAAGTGTTATAAATTATGTTATGACGTCACTCTTTAAATATTTATATACATTAAAAACCGAGTGACTTGTTTTAATATAAATTAAATAAACCAATATTAAAAATCTTTGAGTTGTTGACCATTTTATAATTGATTACCATCACGCTGTTTCATAATCTTACTTACTTTATAATTTATTGTACATGACAAAGAGAAAAAAAATACAAAACATGGATACAGCCTAAATAAAAGTAGCGTACAATTTTTGCGATCTTATCGCTACATAGCGATCTCTACCAGGCAACCAACGGTGTAAGTAATAACTCTGGGGTATGAGGTAGGTGGTGCTGTATGAATAAATAAAATAAGATTAATCTATAACTATAACAAATTAATAAATAAATTTAAATATAAAATACACATATAATATATCAATAAATAAACTAAATTATTAATATATACTAAAATTACAATTTATTTTTTTCGATTTTTATGAAACGGTCTGAGGCTTAGGCAAGACAAGTTTTATTATGTTAGTATGGACATGAGAAATATTTTATCTAGTAAAAAATACTATTAATTAATACAACATTTAAATTATAATTCGCACGCATCTTAGGGGGAAGTTGTATGGGGAAGGGTATTTAATAAAAAAGTATCCTATGCCTATCCTTGGGGTTCAAGCTTATTTCATAACAAATTTTATCAAAATCGGTTCAGCGGTTCGTGAAACCGTAATAGGCAGATAGATAACTTAACATTTATAATATTAGTACAAAATTAATAAAGTAAATATAATATATTTCTTGTTTTTAAGGGATGGTTTATACATTTCAATATATTTTATTAACATAACTATGTTATTGAATTAATTGGTACAGAGTTTCATGTCAGTCCTTGTCAGTAGAGTTTACATAACGAAACCGTGATCGCTTTTAATTTGATTGAAAAGAAATTGGCTAAAGCCAATTTTTTTTATATTAAATTATAGGAAACAAATTGTATAGGAAATAAATAGATTTAAGTAATAAATATGTTTATGTAGCCGTTTCATTTAAAAAATATTGTGAAATTTTTATTTTAAATTTCATTATACAAGTTCCTAAGAATGTTTATAATGAAAACTGCAGATTTTTACTGTAACACAAAGAAAAAGCTACGAAATATTTTATACAGCCACCCTAGAGTGTGCCACGCTATCAGAATTTTACAATTAAATAGTTCTCCAAATCATGCTCCGAATGGTGACTTTCGAAAGTTAATTTTTTTCTCAATATTATGAGGAGAATTTACATCGTTGGATGTAAAAACGAACAGCGCTTCAAGCGTAAATAAAACAGCACTTTGTGAGGCAGTTTCTATGATTATTAAAATATACGACCGTTATCAAATGCACTGTCTGAAAATAAAACACACTTATATATAAATTGTGCATTTTCTTCATTGTACACGTACTTAACACCACCTACGGCTTGCTTATAAAGGTTTTTAGTGGCTGTTTACGTAAATATATAGTGGTCTCTTTCTATCCTTATTGGTTTGACTTTCGTAAAAAGAAGACACAGCATTGTTTAACTAGCGAGTTATTGCTAAATAATTTATTAAAGGCCGATAGTTTTTACAAAGCAAAATCCCTTGACTATGAATGTATAGTTCAACATTTTTGTTAATAAGATATTATTAATAATGAAATTGTGTAATTTCTTAATAATATATATTTTTATCTTTTATTAATATTATCAAAGATTGGCCTTTGAAGTCGTACATTATTACACAGCTGCTAAAAAAATCTGTGTAATGTTCTCATATGTATGTAGGTATATATTTTTTATATATTTATTATAAAATTGTCCACATGATGGGTACTGAACATCACTGCCCATATTTATTGGCACATCTTTAAGGCGCCACTAACGTTGGGTACTAAAATGTTTTGTCCCTTCGTCACTCACCCTTAAAACCGGAACACAACAATACCATGTATTGCTGCTTAGCAGTATAATATGTGATAGGTAATATCATAATTATAATCATGCAGAAAATACATATACTAATACTATAAATACGAAAATAGCTCTGTCTGTATGTTGCGCTTTGACGGCTAAACCACCGAACCGATTTTGATGCGATTTGCTACGCAGCACGATTGAACTCTAAGGACGAACATAGTCTACTTTTATCTTTCTGACTCCGACTCTGCGCCTCCTCAAACGTGGGCGAAGTCGAGAGCGGAAACTAGTGTAGTATAATAAATATATAGCTGGATAATGGATGTTTCAGTTCTTTCAACCATTTGCCCGATTAGGCTTTTACTTTGTTATGCAAATGTATTTTGTCTAAAGGAAATGAGTCCAAGTAATTAATTACCTTAATTGAATTATGTCAAATAAGACGGAGTTATTTTTAGATGTTTCCGTGTGTTTACTTATCTTAAAGGTAATGCCTCTTTGATGCAGTGACGTAAACGGCTGTCGATCTCGAGGTTCCGGCTACGTAACCAAGATTGAGCCATTAAAATTTTAAATTCAAATATTCTTTATTGCGTACTTGGGTTTACAAAGATCTTAAATGTATAAAGCAGAATCAGCCAAACTGCCTTTCAGCATGCACTATTTAATTCTATGATTACATATACATAGTGTTATATAATTGAAACATAGGTAATTAAATAAACTATAAGCATGCTGTTAATTATGCGAATAATACTCCCGTATTAAATTATTCTTCGTCATTCGTGAAACAAAATAAATAATAAAATAAAATAAAATATATATACTATAAGGAAGGGATGGGGTAGGAAGGAAAAATAAATTGGGTCAATGTTATATTGATCGTTTTAGTAATAATTCAGTCTCATCATAGCCCAAATTGAGAAGCCAGTTGGTCATTTGAATTTTACACTGGTAAGTTGTAAGTGAGAAAATATTGTTCTTCTTATTTTTTGGTGACTTGCTTTTGTTGATTTAAATGGAATGGTCCGGCAAACCATATCATTTTTGCGTTTGTTAGATACAAACTTAGTATTATATGGAATATTTTTATGCTTCCGAAGAATTGTTTGCAATATATACAGTTGAGAACTTTACAGGATTTATATAGTTCAAATGTAGGGAAACGGATAGGCTGAGATCATAATTTTTAGTAAAAGTCTTTGTGCTCTCTCTAATCTTGTTAAAATGAGACAATAAAATGTCATAATTATTAAAACTAAAATGAATATTAAACTAAAATATTTTAGTTTAATATTATTTAATATTTTTTTATTATTAAAACTAAAATAATTAAACTATATATATAATGCGCCACCAACCTTGGGAACGAATATGTTACCCTGTTGTCCCTTGTGTCTAGAGTTACACTGGCTCACTCATCCTTTAAACCGAAACGCAACAATACTTAGTATTGCTGTTTGGCGGTAGAATATCTGATGAGTGGGTGGTACCTAATCAGACAGGCTTGTACAAAGCCCTACCACCTAGTGAAATATATGAGATCATAATATTTAATAGAATATATTTTTTGAGCAAAAATTTCCAGTCTTTTCTGAAATAAATGTATCTCGCGCGTCTCAATGAGGTTGTCAGGTAATTGTTTATGTATGTTTATTATGCTATAGTACCAGAGCGATCGAGCCTCATAAATAACTAGGTTTCTTGAAAACAGATTCTTTTTTTTTTGGGAAAGATATACATACACATAATACATATATTATATATAAAAAAATTGTGACAAATGCTTAGAGCCGTTTCCAAGATACACGAAATAAATTTATATATACGTATAAAAGTTTTTTTTATTTTTTTTTCAGCCTTTTGCCGTCCACTGCTGGACGAAAGCCTCCCCCATAAAAGTTTGCTCATTTAATATTATAAGATATATGTTTTTTTATATAACGTGTAATAAAATATACATATAGCTGTTTTTACTTTAGTTTTTTTTTACACTTTAAATAATTGTAAGCAGTGTAATACAATATAAGTAATACAATAATACAATATAAGGTTAATATATAATAGAAAAATACAAATCAGAGATATACTAAAGGATATTAGAATTCATTCATTGCTACGAAATAAAATTTGAATAATGTATAACGTTTTATTTTTTATAGCTCTTCAACATGCAACGACTTGTAATATTCGTTTTATGAAATAAAATTGTTTTAAAAATAGAACATCGTTCATTGGCAGTAAAATGAGTGGTATAAAAGAAGCATTGCTATTTTTTGTGCAAAAAAGTATGTATTGAATGATATAAAGTAAATACACGTTGATAAATTATACAAAGTATGTTTGTACAAACTCTTGCTTGAACGAATAACGCAACGCGCAAAACGTAACGAGTTTGCTTGAGTAAGCACACTTAAACGCAAACTCTATAGTCAGTATTTTGTAATTATTAATGCCAATTATTTTTTTAAATTATGTCGCAATTTTTTATATGCGTATAAAAATACTGTAGTTGGTGTATGTATACGACCGTAAATCAGTATCGGATAGTGTTTGCAAGTCATAAACTAGGAAACCTCATAACTCGTGGTTCACTAAACAAGGTATAAAATTCGATAAGCCTTTGTTTATGTGTAAAAATAGCAACGGAATTAAAATAGTTCGACAAAAATGCTATTATGTATTAGATTATGATATTATGTATTAGATTTATTTTCATATTGATTTAACGAAACGTAAGGATCTGACAAATACAATCACAAAACATGCAAACTTCCACACGAATTATACAATGAATTGAGAAAAAAATCTTCATAATTTCAACACTTGTTAAATAATGAATTTAATATATTATCTATTCTAAATACTGTTAGGATGGAACTTCACAAAAATATTACTCGGCAATTATAACATGTACGGTCAGAAAAACAATTCTATGAAATTTTGTTACAAAATTCGCGATGGAAACAATATTATAAGGAATATATACATAATGTTAGAAATTTGTCATAAGTACTCGATAGGATATTTAAATTAAAATAAATGAAAAATATTTAATAAAAATAAAATGGTAGTCTAATTTTTTAACACCCGTCATTCAATATCAATTTTTTACAATATGTATTTAGTACATCTCGTCGGATAGGCTTCGTTTAATTTCATACCAATTTTTATACAATGCAAAAATTAATAAACTCGATAGCATTGCTAACGACACTGACATACGTCAGTTAACGTTGTACGCTTAGGTCGTGCGACTCAATTCCAAAAGGTCGTATCCGCATATGTTATTTAAGTAACACATCTTAAAATAAAAATGTAAATGAAAGTTGTAGCAGTTAAGAGGGGAGTGTTGAGGGTTTTGTATAGGTACCTTTAGTATTTTAAGTCGTAAAACAATATTACATTGAAAATAAATCAACTAACATTTTATTTTTATTGATTAGGTAGGCAGACCAATATGTGGGTCAATGATAGTAAGTGATCAGCACTGTCTATACACATTGGCCAGTGGCAATGTGTATAGGAAATATAAAAATATATGTAAGGTTTCTATTTGTTAACTGTAACAAATAGAAACCTTACATATATTTTTTATAGAATAGGAAGGCGGACGAGCATTTGGACCACCTGATGGTAAGTGGTCACCAACGTCCTTAGACATTGGCACTGTAACAAATGTTAACCATCGCTTACATCGCCAATGCGCCATCAACCTTGGGACCTAAGATTTTATGTCCCTTGTGCCTGAAATTACACTAGCTCACTCACCCTTCAAACCGGAACACAACAATACTAATGAGTGGGTGGTACCTACCCAGACGAGCTTGCACAATGCCCTACCAACATCAATAATACGCCATAGACTTTGTGACTTATGACGTTATATGTTAAGGGGATAAGGAATACCGTGGTTGTTTTAGTTGGTTGGAGCTCGACATATCTCTCCATAATATCCAGCATGGGGGGTATCCATGAGGATTTTCCCATACGTAAATATATGTGTGGTAAATTTCATGCAAATCCGTTATAATATCTGAACATACAAATTTTCACAAATGATGATGATGATGATGAATAATACAGAAGACCTTTACTGGACACCTTTTTTCACGTAAGTGTAAGTTATCTGGAGATTCGTCTTAATAGAGTACAATTAAAATCAAGCTGTTTAAATGATATCTAATAACATCGAAGAAAGAATTCTCTTTTTTTGGAGTCGGTTATTAACCCCTTGCCTGTGAGTCCGTAAACTCGATAGGACGTCAACGATTCGCTTTTATACTGTAATATATCTAAGAGACAATGGAAAAACTGCCCGTAGGCGGTGTAGCTTATTTGTCAAGCGTTGTAATATATAATACAACGTTGTTCATTTATATGATAAAATTGCTCTGTTTTTGCCAATTGTTTCTGTGTCAATAAAATATAGAAATAAATTGTAATTTACTTTCGTAGCTTAAAAAATAATTTGAATAAAGTACTCATTATTAAGTACAAGTTACAGCCCGCGGTTTTGGCCTCGTGTGAGTGGGAGGAGTTCACGATAATCGGTTGAGTAGACGCAAAAACAATAAGGCAAAAGTGACTTAGGATTTTGGTGTCACTTATGTTATTCATTAATTTTTACTCGAACATAATATTTATACAAAAAAAATAAGATTTTTTAAAATAGAATAACGAAGAAAGTAGGCGGACGAGCATATAGGCCACCGGATGGTAAGTGTTCACGCCCATAGACATTGGCATTGCAAGAATTGTTAACAATCGCTTACGTTGCCAATGCGCCACCAACCTTGGGAACAAAGATGTTATATCCGTAATTACACTGGCTCACTCACCCTTCAAACCGGAACACAACAACACAAAGTACTGCTATTTTACAGTAGAATATCTGATGAGTGGATGGTACCTACCCAGACGAGCTTGCACAAAAGTACTACCACCAATTACAGACGATGCTATTCTATCAAAATTAATTTAATAATATGTAAAATCGCATTCTTTTTATGAATAATATATAACTTGGAACACATATTACCTATCTAGCACGAGTACATTACATAAATACATAATTAAGTAGATACAAAATTACTTTCTTTGCGGATCCGCCTTTGTCAGGCGTAAGATTTATTATGCATTAAACATCGGCCACACATTGTCAATTTCATATTCATGTAAATCTTTGTACTCGAGTTCATAACTATAAAATTAACGATCCGATCAATCGATACTTAGGGAACTTGTGTGCACAACACTATCGGAAAAGCATTGTCTAGTTCGTAATATCATTTCGTATCCGATTCGGTTTCACTGTTGCGACAGACCACAATTATAGGCGTACTATTGTCTTATGTTATTATTATATATTATGTTATTATTTGTCTTATATATACCTCGTTGGTTTTTGTTGAGCTTAAAACCCCCGGTCGGGTCGATAAACAGTTATTGGGTTTTTCTGTTGAAAATTCTCAGTAGCAGCACGGAGTTTGGAATTTGGAAATGTGTATACTCCCGTGCCTCGGAAAACACGTAAAGTTGTTGGTCTGAACTCTTCCCCATCGTATTGGATTGCTATCCCGTCGGATTATGAGTGTGAGGGAACAGAGAGTGCATCTGTGCTTACACAAACACTTGTGCATTAATATGTCTTGCGCAGATGGCTAATCTCTTATGAGATTGGCCATTTCTTGCAGATTCTTCTCGATGGAATTTACATTTTGAACTAATGGTCGTTTTATATTTAACAGCTAACCGCTGCAGCTTAACCCGCGGCTTCACCAGCGTGAAATTCAGCTTGTAAAGAAAATCCTTCAAAATCTGTATTTAACGGACATAATGCCGATTTGAATTATACTCATAAAATATTTAAATTATTTTGTAGCTGTAGTAGTGCAAAAATAAAAAATATAAAGTTTTGGTTTTGGTAACTCGCAAATCGTCATATTAACTTATAAAGATGTAGTTATTTTAAATTCATTTGTATATATAATCCTGGTATTTGACTCCGGAGTGAACTTTTAATCTGATTCAACAATGTTTTATACAAAAGTTGAAGGAAATTTTATGCTTTATAATTTTTATAATAACTATTTTAACGCAGATGGCATGGAAGTGAAGAAATCTTTGAAAAAACTGGTTTGTTGTATCAATTTTCCAAAATGGTGCATGTGGCGTTCGCTTACAGACTCAGAATATTATTCAGGACTCGAAACTACACTACTCTACTAAATTTAAACTCTCCTTGATGTTTTGTTAGTCAGAGCCTACTTATGACAACTAGTTTCTCTCACCGCAAAACTTCAATAGAAAACAAATCTATTGTTCCTACAATCTATCATCTATAAATACAATAAGTACGAGCTAATCATTCAATACATTTGTAATTAAAATCATGTCATTGAGAGCTTTTAATCTCCCAATTCAAAGCATTTAAATAATAGCAATATATTTTTTTAATTGGTATTATTATTTAATTATAATTATTTCAATGAAAATAAGCTGCATATTATAATATATAATTATTTTGTCATTTTGAATTTTGCTTTATTTTTATAATGAATATATTCCTTTTTCGAAAATAAGTAAATTTTCCCTTTGATAGATAAAATTATAAATATTAAATATTTTTTAATTGATATAAAAGAGCAACTTAGTTACTACTAGCAGAGAAACTAGTAGAGTACTTAGTTTCATGACAGTTTTTCTTAATAGTATTGATGTTTCGAACAAGTACCTATTTAAAAAAAAAAAAGATTTAAAAGTGCTCGTGTTTCCCTGTTGTCTTCTTGAATATATATGAACATGGACTTTTCTTCATTATAATTTTCCATGATATCAATAAAAGTTTGTTTTATCAACTACATATATTTTTCGTAAGTATGTATGTATATTTATATTTTTTGTAAGGGTATGATAATTTTTTTTCGCTTTCATTAATTTACTCTTATTTTGTACACCTTCATACTTTTTCTCCTGCACTCCTTGTGGTCGGCTGGTAGAGAATGCTTTTAGTATTAAATCCGTCTTTTATTTATGCAATATACTGTTTGTGTTGTGTAAGAAATTGTTAAATAAAATAAAATGGACAGGCTGAATGGAAATAAAACATTTTGAAAAAAAAACAACGATCAACAGACAACATTTAGAATTGTAATAATGATGAGCTGGTTGACGTGTTTGGTACTTGCCTTTCACGCCGAAGGTTGTGGGTTCGATTCCCATCCAGGACAGATATTTGTGTGCATGAACATCTGTTTGTCCTGAGTCTGGGTGTAATTATCTATATAAGTATATATTTACATAAGAAAAGTAGTATATGTAGTATATCAGTTGTCTGGTTTCCATAGTACAAGCTCTGCTTAGTTTGGGATCAGATGGGCGTGTGTGAATAATGTCCCAGGATGATGATTTTAATCATATTTCTTCTTGGGGATAAAAATAAGCAAGGCACATCAACAATAAATTCAAAGGCATGGGCGAAATTATCTGTGGAGTTTTATTACTTAAAAAATAGAATACATTATCTCATCAAAACTTCACACAGAAATAAATACCTGATTATTTATATATTGGATTTTTAATAGACTATATAATGGGATCGAACCGGCTTAACATGAGTTTTAGATGACGAAAGCCTTTTAATACCAATCTGAAACGAGCCTTGAACTATTGACATTCGCACGCTCAGTGGGAATTTGTAGTAAAAAGTAAAAAACGGATTGGTTACTCTTGGAACTGGGACAAACTTCTTGTGTGACGTCATGTTGACGTATTGTCCTCCTTTGTTATCATAGAAGTGGTACTAAGCACGTTTGTTACTTAAGCTAATGATACAATAAAAAGGGCTCTTACCACCCTCGAACTTCTTGCTCTTCTCAATGGACTGACACTGGTTCCCTAGGAATCAGGATGCCTTGTGGGACGCTACATGCGTTGATAAATTAGCTCCCGGCTTATTTCAGGAAAATAATATTAAAAGCTAACTCTATATAATACAATTAGGACAAAAACCATAATGCATAAAGTAAAGTGTGATAGATAGCCCATTGGTTAGGACATGTGAACCTCAACCAAAATGCGGGTTGAAATCGTTTATATCATTTAATACCTAAACTACTATTGAATTGTGTGAATGTATTGTTTTAAATAAAAAGCGATACTGTTGCAACTGAGTTTGCTTCTGATATTTAACCAGTAAATCAAATAAACACAAAATTTACGACTAGCAACTTGCAAGTTAGTCAAAGTGGCCGAAATATCTCTGATATATCAATATAGACTATAAAATATTAATTGTTATATTAAGGAAATATTGCAAAATCAAAATATTCTTTATTCAAGTTTTTTCTTAACAGGACTTTCTGAATTGAAATGTTTTACTTGAATACAGATTTTTACAAGCCCGTCTGGGTACCACCTACTAATCACATACATAAGTATTCTACCGCCAAAAACCAATACTTAGTATTGTTATGTTCCGGGTGGAAGATAGAATGCCAGTATAACTACAGGCACAATGGACATAACATCTTCGTTGCAAAGGTTGGTGGTGCATTGGCTATATAACAAAACTACTATTACCATATAAAAAAACATCATTGAAACGCTACCACAGGATCTTTAAACTCAGTTACTATTTCTTTTAAACTTCTTGCGTCTGTCGCACGATTGCCGCAACAGGGAGACAAATTAGCAAGCTTACTGTAGCATTCCGTGCATATGCAACATCGACACGTTCCAAATATTAGGGGAAATAGGTGTCTATTAAAGTTGTAGATTTGATTTGAATATAGCAACCGAACTCGGATTTGCAATATTGCAAGAAATGTGACAAAAATCGTATCATATACTTACACTATCAGTCACGAAATAGTATACGCAAAATTCGTTTAAGTGATAACTTAAGTATTCGTATTAATCAATACTTAAGGAAGGGATACCTTCCATTTCTCTACCACAATAATTATAGTTGAAATTTCCAAAAATCCATTCTTAGCCGATGCTGTTCTTTCAGGGTAAATAAGTACTATTTACAACAACATTTAGTTTTTTAATAATGTATATCCGATAAGTTGTCAAAGTATTCCTTAGCAAACGTTGCATTAGAAAAATATTTAAAGGAAGGAAAGAAAAAATATTTTTTTCTTATAAAAACTTATTAATAATTTTCTAAATCTTTGCTCAGAAATATTGAAGGCAAAGTTTCGTAAACACTCGAAAATATTGTATGAGTTTTTATAACAGAAACTATCACCGCGACGGTGTTCAGGAACTATTATATTTTCAATAGCTCTGCTGTTTTCCCAGATAATGACAAAACATACTTATTTTATAAGTAAATGAAATTGAATATGGAATTGCATTTGAATTTGTTGAAGAAGCTGTAAACTCGTAAGTAATTACTATCTATATATATTTATAAGCATTATCATAAATAAATACACAAATTATTACTATACACTACCTATCAAAATAATAACTAATCGTACACCAATTTAAAAACATCAGATAAATCTAATGTGTGTAAGATTAAGTCAGATTGTAATATATAATATTGGATGCGATAAAAATTAATATTAAATATAACTGGAGAGTATCTGTAATTTTTTATGTTAATCAATAATAATCTATATTTTTAATCTGGCAACAAGAACATTGACAGATATTCTTTATGGCGGGAAAGTGATAGACTTGAATGTTATTTACGAGCATTGCGGATTGCGTGTTGAGATTTAGTTTTTACATGTGTCCCCCTTAGTTATCATTACTTTACTAGACTACCCTACTTTAAATAACAAAATATCCAAACTTGTTCCACTGTACTGATACTATTAGGTTATTGTAACATTCATCGTATTACTATGGACGCTATTCAATTTAAGTTTTCTACTAATTGTTCTATAATTTTCTTCGTAAGTGATTTAAATGTAAATCTTTTGAGAAAATAAATGTTTCTAATCTTAACTATCGAAGATATAGATTGCGATCTAAATATCTTCTTGGGATATTCGACAAGTTTTTTTAAATAAGTACATTAATATTAGTAAATTAGAGCTATACTTTACATCCATTCAATTACTTGATTTTAAAAGCTTTCGTATCTGTATCGTATCTTTATGACTTGGACTATAATACACTATCTCTTTTCAACCCCTGGATGTACCGTATTTCAGAGCACATTGTGTCCCTTTCTCCAGAACAGCCGAGATACTAAGCCTTTAAGTTATAGAGTATTTGTGTCGTATTACAGTTAAGACTTTTCTACTAAGATTTTATTATATGATTTTATTCTACAATAGAAAAATATTTCTTTATCT
Source organism: Nymphalis urticae (assembly GCA_905147175.2). Classification (NCBI taxonomy): domain Eukaryota; kingdom Metazoa; phylum Arthropoda; class Insecta; order Lepidoptera; family Nymphalidae; genus Nymphalis; species Nymphalis urticae. Next base: position 3,386,116 of record LR990008.1, read on the forward strand.
TTCCCTTGGTTATTGTTGTCTTCAAAGAGGTTTTATTTTCCTAACATCTTCAAACATTAAAATGAAAAATGTAGAATTACAAAATGTTTGTTCCGTGCAAGCTTTTTTATCATACTGAAATATATTTTCTTTTTATTTTATCGCTAGCTGGCTCTTCGAACGGTTAATTTACTTCTAGAACTTTCTTCAAGATATTAAATAATTTATATAGGTTTGTACAAATCATATTTAAAACTAGCTATAGTATAGATCATCATGGTGTTGAACAGTGGTAAGAATGCTCAGTATTTTCTCGTCGCAATTCTGTTTCTTTGGACGAAAATGATACTTGGAATATGTGTATCATCACTTTAATTGACATTAAATAGCAACTACTAAGCCAGTGTAATTACAGTCGCAAGGGACATAGCATCTTAGTTCCCAAATATGGTTGCGCATTGGCGATGTAAGCGATGGTTAAAATTTCTTACAATGCCAATGTCTATGACGACTTACCATCAGGCCCATATGCTCGTCCGCCAACCGTCCAAATATTGTGTTCCAGTTTGAATAGTGAGGGAGCTTTACTCAGTTCCTAATTTTGGAGGCGTATTGACGACGTTAAGAATAATGAATATTTTTTGGAGCCAATGTTTATATTGGTGACCATTTATCATCAAAGCCTATCAAAGGTTTCTTTAAATATAAATTGCTTCAATAAACACCGATAATTAAATATGATGGTCAAATAAATCGATGCTTCATATTAACGATCCGTGACGATCACATTTTGTACCAAATAGGTCGTTTTTGATATTTTCCCCCAACAAATCTATTCATCATATACGACAGAGCCAACGCTAATCTCATCTCATACATTAGGCTGTGACCTACATACCTCGGATCTAAGATACCTAATGATATTAACTTGTGCCGCCTAAGTAAGTACAAACACTGAACTAATAAACCAAAATGTTATGAAGCTACTTAGAAAATAAACTTAAGCATTAAAATCGGTTATTGTTGTATTCGTTTATGCTCATATTTTAGAAAGCAAACGATTAAATAACCCATATGATGTAAGTGGTTACCTTAGTGGTGCCTACATAGCCAATGCGCCACCAACTTTGGGCCCTAAGATTCTATGTCTCTTGTGCCTGTAGTTACACTGGCTCACTCAAACCGGAACACAATAATACCAAGTACTGCTGTTTTGCGGTAGAATATCCGATGAGCGGGGTGCTTGCTAATTATAGTTAGTGCTATTTAAAAACATTGTCATTTTAATTAATTTAAAATATAATTCAGCTCGAACGCTGTTGTCGATTGAATTTTACAACAGTTCGAATTGATTTAAAGAACAGTGGAATAACTGATACAATAAAATCGCTTTTTTTACAAAATGTATATTTTAATTTATTTTCAGAGTATTTTATATATTATGATCACAACATACATTATTTTTAACATCCTTACATTCGTATAAATGACATATACTATATGTATATAGCTATTAGCTACTCCTCCCAGTTTCGTAAGGGTAGATAAGGGTCTGCGTAAAAAAAATATATCGTAATACATATATGTAATTGTATTGGCTTATATGTCGCACGCTAGTAAAGCTCCCGGATGGTACGATATTTTCCGATATTTAGATAGAATATACTTTATTGTACGCCATAGATTAAAAAATACATAATGGGTTCAACCTAATTAGTATACAACTTTGGCGGCCTTATCGCTACATACCGATCTCTTCCTGGCAACCAACGGCGTAAGGAACTCATAGGATATGATGTAGTCAATATCTCAGCCAATTTGCATAAAACTTTAGTGAATAATACAGCTACAGAATCATTCTGAATCTCTCCGTCCATTGGTGAAAACCGTATAAAAAAAACCAATTCGTTTGAGTTTATCGCGTTCAAACATACAGACAGACGCGGCGGAGGTACTTTTATTTATAACACGACGTCTTAGTCTCAACTGTTTAATAGTTCTTGCGATTTAACAACATATATTTTTAATTTGGTTGTATTATACAAATTTCAATGTAAATAATTATTAATTCAATAAAAAAAAGTATGTAATGTTAAAGAATAAATAAAAAGTTACTATATATATTATAAATATCAAAAAGCCAACTCTGTCTGTCTGTCACGCTTCCTCAGTTAAACCGCTGAACCGATTTTGATGAAATGAAAACGCAATTAAGAGCTCTTGTCAAAAAATACTTTTATCTAAGTTCAATCAGTAACAGCCTCTGAATGTCCCATTGCTGGACTAAGGCCTCCTCTCCCTTTTTGGGGAGAAGGTTTTTGAGGTTCAATCAGTAAATCGTAATTGTATTAGTCCGGTTCCTTTGATTACTCACTCAACTACATTAAAGGGGCGGCTTTGATAATCATCTCGTGACTTAAAGACGATACGTGAAATATGGAAATCTTCGGCTATAGTGTTGTCAAGATATTTAACAGCGCGACAAAATCGGGACACAAATAACCAGCATTTAAATTGTTTGTAATGACTTAATTAACACTAACAATAAAACCTTATTAGTTACATAGTTAATCCTAAACGAGCAGACTGAGGTGGTACTGGTTTGTCGAAGGACAGATTTGTGGCCATTGGAGCTGACGAGACCTAGAGTGATATTATTATTTGTTATTTTATTATATTATTAGATTCCAACAGATTCGCCCGCGAGTGAGAGAGTAGATGTCAGGTACCGTTTGTCCTTTTCTCCTACCCCTGACAGTGTGAGCGATTAGTACGGATTATATGTTAAATTATACATTTTGTAAGCTAAAAGTATTAGAAGGAAAAAGTAAAATTTTTCTCAGGCATCGTCCCGCTCGAAACGAATACTAAAATCGGGATCCAACATAAATTGGTGCGCGTCACAGCACTATTATCCCCACAGGCTCTCGCGCCATCCATCCGTGCAAATACCATTAATTTAATACTAACCATTCATCTTGGTTCTTAGAAGTCTAATGGTGTAGAAATTTGTTACTGATTTTATGCTCAGCTTGGTTGCTTAGTGAATGAGTATGAACACATTGATGTGTGCTTAGATAAGCCTCAATGGCTGGCTTGAGTTTTGTGAAACATTAATATTGACTACAGTTCACAGCAATTTCTGAATGAACTCGTTAGAAAAACTTTTATTAAATCTTAAGGAGTCTTCGAGTTTATTTCGAAGGGCTGTTCTAATGCGGGTAGACTCGTGTGGTAAGTTCTATGAAGTTTTCGTTTAATTATTTATTAATTTAATTATTTTTATTCTTGGCAACCATAAGCCTTGACTTGTTTGAGTGCTACAAAATCTGCCGACACTGCTTAAATACATTAAACATATTTAATAACTAGCAAATCACTAAGAGCAGACTTATAATATTTCAATATATACAATATTCATATATACACATATCAGTATTTATTCGGTTTTTGCGGCACCCGGATCTAGACGGGGTTTGGAATTACTTTTTTCTTAAATCCAGAAACCATTTTTGATTCACATAATTTTAAAGTATAATTGGTACGATACTATATACTCTGAAGCAATATCTCTTTAGTCGTTTTGGAAATCTTACATAGAAAGTGTATGTACAAAATTTTATTTTATATATTATTATTATTACATATAAAAGTTTTCGGATGTAGTTGGGTCTGGCAGTTTATAGTATGATAGAAATGAATAAACATATTATATAAAAAATAGGTTACTTTATTTAGCTGCTGGGTTCAGATCTTCTCTCCTCTTTATCATTATTATTATTATAGCATATCATATAAACATTATATAACATGTATCTGTAATATTATGATCTATCCTTATGCGAATCGAATTATGAGTGTTACGTAAATCCGAAACAAAAAAACAAATAAATTGTTTTTTTTTTTTAAATGATATCAGTATGTTCTAAAGTATTAATATGTTTGTGTCTAGAGTACGTGTTGTTTGGCTGTATAAGTATATTTTCCAAGGAATTCAACTTGGCAAATAACAGTAATTTACAAGTATCAGGTATAAATAAAATGAAGAAAAAAAATAATTTCAAGAAATATCTACTACAATAGCGCCATCTGACGGTGCATGTTACGTCTTAAATCTGTACTTTTAGCGTATTTTAATTTTAATATTAATATTAATGTACTTAAAAATATAATGAAATATAAATAATAAAAAATAAAATACAAATAATATATTTAAAATATGCGTTAAATATTAATCAAAACACACAAATGAAAATGATTTTTATCAAATTCAGCTCTACGTACATAATTACAGCATCATATTATTGTCATGTCATTCATATTCGATTTGTTCGATAAGGGCGTTCAGAATGAATAATATTAGTTCTAATTTTAAAATGTAATATTTTTATACTATCCAATTGCATTTATTGTAACTGATTAATAATTTCGCCATAGCTATCATCAGTCAGGATGGCCGAGCGGTCTAAGGCGCCAGACTCAAGGATTCCTTGCCCGCTAAGCGGGTGTGAGCTGTTCTGGTCCTCTCTGAGGGCGTGGGTTCGAATCCCACTTCTGACAAATATTTTTTTCCTTTTACCTTTTTTTAGTTGGAATTGTGTTAAAAAATGCGAAAATGTGATACTTATATAAAAAAACATGTATTTCTTAATTTGTTATCATTTTGTTAAGAAATATTGTATTGCGTAACAATATTGTATAATATTTTATAATACAAATTATATGTTATATAGCTTATAATATTTTATATGTTATTTTAGTGAAATATTAGTAGCCTTTTAATTTTTGAAAAAATAAAATACTTAAAAATAAGCAGTACTATCGCCATCTATCGCCATAATAAGGTAAATAAGAAAACAATATCAACAATTTTTTTCTAGCCGACAATAGATGGCGCACACACTACTGCTCTACTACTTAGATAAAGAACCTAAGAAATACTTTTTTAACATTTTTATCATAACGATTACTTGAGTTCTTAAAATCATATATTTTAGAATACATGATTATAAGTAGCTGTACTAATTCAAAAAATTTACACTTTCATCTTATGACTGATAAGTTCGAATAAAAATAGAAAAAACAAAAACAGAGTATAATAATTACAAAAATACTTCAATATTATTGAATAATAATAAAAAAATTAAATCTGAAAAATAAATTCAAAGTGAAAGTTGAAGCAACAAATTAATTAAAAAAAACAGTTTAAGCATTTTAATAACGTTTCTAAACCTTCATCGCTTATCAACAATCACATTTACCGTCTTTATGTACCGCCTTTCAAACTTCAAGAAATGTTTATTTAATTTACGTGTTCTTTTGACGTTCAGCGAGAGATACCAAGAAGAACCCAAAATTCCGGGTTCGTTATTAACCCTTTTTTCCTTTAAGAATTTTATAAATTTTACTTGGTAAAGAGCCGATGAAAAAGCCGAGATGGGCTAGTTAGGTAGGTTAGAACGCATGAATTTTAACCTCTGAATTTTTATGTGCTTAATTTATGTTTATAATTCATCTCGTGCTTGTCGGTGAAGTAACACATCCCGAGGAAACCTGCATGTGTATAATTTCACTGAAGTACTGCTACACGTGTATTCCAGCAAACCGCATTGGAGCAGCGTGGTGGAATAAGCTCAAACCTTCTCCTCAAAAAAGGAGAGAAGGCCTTAACCCAGCAGTGAGACATTTACAGGCTGTTAAAAAAAGGGCCTATGGTTCAGTAGTTAGAACGCGTGAATCATAACCGAAGATTGAGAGTTCGAACAATTAATTTGTGTTTATATGTCATCTCGTGCTTGGCGTTGAAGGAAAACCTCGTGAGAAAACCTGTATGTGTCGGATTAAAATGCCACATGTGTATCCATCAACTCTACATTTACAGGCTATTACTTAACTCTTTACTTTGTTAAATTATTATTTAGTTTAATGTCATTTATCAACATTATCGTTGGTAGGACTTCGCGCAGACCACCTACTCATCGCAAAGGCAATGACATTGCGTGTTTTAATTATTTTTGGAGGAATGGAAATGCAACATCACCACGTTCCTAATTCCAGTCTGCTTCTGATAATTCTATGGTTGACAAAGTCAATATACTATTTGTGCTTGACCTTGGAACCAAATCCGGTACAACTAATGCACTAACCTTGGGAACTAAGATGTTATGTCCCTTGTGCCTGTAGTTACACCTCACACTACAGTAAAGTATTACTGTTTAACGGTAGAATATCTGATAAGTGGGTGGTACCCAAGCGGGTTAGCACAAACTAACCTAATCTAACCACGTGATTAACTGATTACTTTGTTATGTAATTAAATGAAAAAATGCTTTTTATATTTTGTTTTTTAATGGCATCGAATTACGACATTAAAAGTTAATTATGCGGCAAATTGCTACTTTAACTATTATTGAACATAAATACACATTAATTAAGCACTTAATGTTCACGAAATCACTAATTTAGAACACAATGCTTGGTGAGTTATTAATCTAACAATTATAAATTATGCTTAAATTATTTTTTTTTAAATCGAAAAAAATCACAATATATTATTCCTGCAATAAAGTAAATATTATTTAAAACACAAAATACATGAAACCTTTAATTCGCGAGTAAAGCAGATTAAAATCGCTTTAATTACTTTATTTCGATTTATGTATATTTTAATCTGTGCTAAATTATTAATGAAACGCATTCGAAAATCTTTTGTGACTGAAAATTACAAATGTGTAAATCAAGGATTTAAAAGTATATATTAATTGAATTGAATTTTGATATTTAATAAATTTATATACTTTATTTATGTATGTTTCTTATCAATCGAGTTTTAAACATTTTTTTCTTTTTTAATATGTTTTTTTTTATACCACCTTCATGATTTTCTGTTATGCCTAAGTGTGAGTGAACACCTTCAGTCTTTAAGTACGCATTTTATTTCAATGGAATCCATAAAGTATAACCACTAAACATAATATATCTAAATCTATAAATGAAGCCACATTTTATTAAAATATAAATGTTGATGAAATTGAATGAGGTTAAATAAATAAAAAAAGTAGCCGTAATAGGTTGATATGAAAAATCTAAAAAAAGGTTAAGATTAAATAATTCCATTCAAAAATGCTTATAAGTGCAAATTTAAAAGAGTTTTTATACATTTTGCTTCAATTATTACGTCAATCTTGACTTGATTTGACATTACTTTACCACTTGCTATCCCTTTTTAACCCTACACATAATATAGAGATGGCAATAGATCCATTAAAATGACAGTTTTATGTATGTCAGAAATGTCAGTTTACCGCACCGTAACAGGCAGGCTGTAACGCTGTGAATGGCCCACTGCTGGGCCAAAGGCCTCCTCTCCTCTTTTTGAGGAGAAGGTTTGGAGCTTATTCCACCACGCTGCTCCAATGCGGATTGGTGGAATACACATGTGGCAGAATTTCAGTTAAATTAGGCACATGCAGGTTTCCTCACGATGTTTTCCTTCACCGAAAAGCACGAGATGAATTATAATCACAAATTAAGCATATGAAAAACTTCAGTAGTGCTTGCCCGGGTTTGAACCCACGATCATCGGTTAAGATTCACGCGTTCTTACCAATGGGCCATCTCGGCTTGTCAGTTTAAAAATTGTTAAATATTTTTTATGCGCAACAAAATCGCGGACGTTCGCATTATCTGTTGCCACAGATTATAAAAATGAAACATTAAATTTAATTCGTGATAAATTTTCCATTTTAGCACTATACATATTAGTATCTATGCTTCTTGGAGAAACACTATTATTTTCTGTGAAAGATATTTTACCTGTGCTGGAATACATTGGTTGCCGTAACTGCGACAGAGTCTATGTGCCCCTGTGTGGGACCGATAATAAGACTTATGTGAATGCTTGTAAGCTCAATTGCCTTAATTCGAAGCGTAAAAAAAGCGAGTGGGTTTACATACAAAGGTATATTATTTTACTTAGTAGTTATATACGTGTAACGTCGTCAATTAAACACTTAAAGGAGGTTTTATTGTGTCTTTGATTTATTAATTAACGTGTATGGCTGTAGATTCTACGATCAATTCCAATCCCGGGTTAATTAAATCTCGGTATCAAGTTCGTAGTTGACGACCTTATATATAATATATATACATATATAATTTATAATTAAAGATGTATTAATATCCAATTTTCAGGTATGGTCCTTGTGTTAATGTCGGCTTTATCTTTTAAATTAAGAAGGAGAGTCGAAAATTATTTTAACCGAAAATCATAATAAATTTATAATAAAAATTACTGTTTTATTTAATACACCAGTCTTTATATTATAAAGGGGCAGAAAGAGACAAAACACAAAACTTCGAATCGTCCCGTAGTGAATTTGCAAACGTGACGCGAATTACTGCGATGCGAATTCATGTGGCAAGGTTAAGCATGGTTCGGATAAAAGTTTCGAATACGACTCAATTTGCAAGTTCTTGGTATACAAAGTTTCGAACTATATATATATATATATATATATATGTATATATGTTCGAACTATATATATATATATATATAGTGAGATTTCCAGATACAGCATCGTATCGTATTAGATATATGCATATCATAAATTAAGGTTATGATGGGACTAACATATTTATACGGGTAAAAGTTTCTATATAAAAAAGGTTAGTGGTGTCCCATCTGGGTTTGTACTACCCGCTTATCATATATTCGACAGCCAAACAGTAATACTTTGTATTCTTGTGTTCCAGTTTGAAAAGTGAGTGAGCCAGTATATATATAGAATATAGGTAAACGGATGAGCATATGGGCCACCTGATGGTAAATGGTCACCAACGCTCATAGACATTGGTGTTGTAAAAAATGTTAGCCGTCGCTTACATCGCCAATGCGCCACCAACCTTGGAACTAAGATGTTATGTCCCTTGTGCCTGTGATTACACTGGATCACTCACCCTTCAAACCGGAGCACAACAATACCAAGTATTGCTGTTTTGCGGTAGAATGTCTGACGAGTGGGTGGTACCTACCCAGACGAGCTCGCACAAAGCCGTACCACCAGTAACTATAAATAAAAATAGACATCTTAATTCCCATGGTTAATACCGCATTATCGATGTAAGGGATGGTTAATAATTCTAACAATGCCAATGTCCATGGGCAGTAGTGGCTATCGTGTAGCCCATTTGCCAGTGCCATAAAAAACACATTCTATCCGTCGAAATTGACTGTCATCATAAAATATATAATTCCATAGTTTCTTCATTCTCTTTTGAAGTAAACAGCGTCTTGATAAAACAAGTTAAAAATACATACCATCTAAATAATTTAGTCAAATAGTTATAAGAATTAAGAATATGCATAATTTAAAAAGGAATAAAAATTTTAAACTCCTCATGCAAAGTTCAAGAGAATCGTTAAAGTAGGCGGAATACAATTTGTACATTTGTAACTTAGAGCTGGCGTTGTGTGCAAGTCGGAATTGTTAGAGCCTGAAGGTATTAGAAAAGTGCTGGAAACTAGCGCGAAAATCGGAACGAGATTGTCGGAGAAGCCGAACTTTCACGTGCAAGGAATGTTAATGTAGTAGAAATATTTAGATGTGTGCTTTTTTAACTCTGTTCAATTTTTTTATATTAATTTTCTCTCTTGTTGCTATTAAGCTATGGTTACCTAGTGGTTAGGACGATCCGATCCGATGATTCCGGGTTCGACCCCTGAAAACTTAACGAAATTTTCATATCATTAATTTGTGTTTATAATGATTTCGTGCTGTAAGTGGAAGTAGCGTAATGGATAACCTTTAAATCTTCTTATGAAAAAATGAAAGGAGTTTTTAGTTTGCGCTAAATTTTCATCGTAAAGTACTACGCGAGGAAACCTGTTTAGTTTGTCCAGATGAATATTTGTATAAATAAAATATCTACAAAAAAAAAACAGTAACCAGGCGCCAAACATTATTATAAAACCTCATTCTTATTTCGAAATTGGCAAATAGTAGAGCAGTACTCAATAATCGTCGAATTATTGTCCATTCTGTATATTATATTTGGATATAAACCGCTGACATTTTTATTTTCCCTGAGTTTTATATAAAATTTCTTCTAGCGTCCTCACGGTTGTCGTAAAGAAAATAAAAGGGCTTTGATCGTGATTCGACTTTTAATGAGCGTCCATTATACTATAATTATACAAAGGTAAGTTTTGAATTGAAAATCGATTGTATGAAATTTTAGATTACAAGTAAATACTACTCTAGATACTAGTTAGTTCTTGCGTTGATATAAAGCACTATCGGGATGAGGATGCAATATATTATGTGTTTATAATTTTTATTCAAAAGTAGTCTATAGATTGAAAATATTCTCCTGACCGATGGCTAGAGAGAGACTAGCAAATTGCGCAATGTATTATGTGAATCTGTAAGTTTACAAATTAATTTATCATAGCGTTAATTATTAATGTGAACCATTTGCAAGGATAAAAAAATATATATTTATTAATATTTTTATTAAAAATATGTATTAATATTTTTATTGATTTCACCTGATTGTATAATGTTTTAAATATGTAATTTTATGTATTTTTTGTATAATAATAGGTAATCATATGTTTTGTTTTGTTTAATTTTAGTGTGCGTGTAATTATTATGCTTAAGATCAGACAAGTCAAAGGTCAAGCGCTTGCCTATTAACTGTAAAAAAAATTACACACACAATTACTTATACAAAACCTCTTACTTTCATAATCCGATGGGATGGCAATCATTTAGGAAGGAATGAGTTAAGGTGCAGAATAAACGGATTTACTTGCTTTCCGGGGCATGGACGCGTGCACACTATGATCATGTAGACTCCGAGGCTGCTACTGAGAATCTTCAACAGAAAAATCCCAAGTTTGAACCCAGGACGTCGGGATCTGTAGCCTTTTAACCTTTTGTGGTTTTTTTTTCTCGCAGTGAGAACCTTCAGAAAGGTACCCGATTCCCTTAGGAGGGACCGGGTTATATGGGGGTTTTTACGCACTAAAACCAGTGCGATGACCGTTCTCGGCACGGATCGGAAGGGCTGCGGGATCGTGTTGATATAACGCATCCGAGTGCTGCGCTCCGCTCGTGAAACGACTAGTACTAATCCAATGACGCAGGCAGTCGATTATTTTACATAAATTATACACGACAGACTATTCAGCTTATGTCAAGATAAGTACACACGAAAAGAAAAGTTTGTATGTAATCCTCAAATCTCCAAAATATCTACAAAACACATTAATACTATCTACTTTATTACTATTTAGTTCGAATAAAATGGGACAGAACTCAGGATATCTTTAGATCAATTTATTCGACACGCTGTATTATTCTTTATTATATGATAAAATTATATTTTTTAATTTAAAGTAGTTTCTGTAAATATTTTTAATATATTTTGCAATTTAGACTCAACGCAGTCGTTATATGAGTATAATTTTATGTCAAGTAACTTTTGTAAATTAATCTTTAATAATCCGTAAAAAAGTAATTTCGGGGTTGCTTGCCGGTGATACACCTACAGGTACCATTTGTGGTTTTGGCTTTAAGTTTAAACTTTACGAGATGAAAACTACTTTAATAAAGTCTATTTTAATATTATTAAAGAAGTTAATAAGTACATATACGAAGGTCATTATCCTTAAATTTCTCATAAAATTTAAACCGCACACAGAACTTGTAAAGGACCATAATAAATTTAACGTTTTTAATTTAAAATTTAAATTAATTAAACGAATGAATTATAATTTAAGGCTTTAAATGAGTCGTTCTAAAAAGCTCATCTCTTTCTTGCAACGAATTTCATAATACGAAAAAGAGAGATGGAAGCATTCAATTAACGCGAATCTAATTAAAAGATCGTCATATCATTTTCATATAATTTGAGAGTTGTATTTAATTTGGTCAACCGCTTGCTAAAATATCATCTTTTTTTTAAGCTGACAAATTTATGTACATGTTTATTTTTTTCATCAAAGGATATTTTTTTTTTTTTTAATTTTTTTTATATTTAAAAAGCGCTTAACTACTCATTACTACGTTCTTATGCTTATTGTGATTGACAACTGAGACATAGTTATATCTTGTTAAGTTAAATAATGTAAGTTTGTTTGTTCTTGTTAAGTTAAATAAATAATTATCGAGGCTAATGCACCATATCGGCACTACACTCAAATATAAATTGCTGCGGAGATCGATGACTTTTTTTTTATAGAATAGGAAGCATGTGGGCCACCTGATGGTAAGTGGTCATCAAACGCCCTTAGACATTGGCACTGTAAGAAATTTTAACCATCGCTTACATCGCCAATGAGCCACCAACCTTGGGATCTAAGATTTTATGTCCCTTGTGCCTGTAATTACACTGGCTCACTCAGGGTGAGTGAGTCAGTGTAATCCGGAACACAACAATACCAAGCACTGCTGTTTTGCGGTAGAATATCTGAGGAGTGGGTGGTACCTACCCAGACGAGCTTGCACAAAGCCGTACCACCAGTATACATCTATGATCATATCGCTTGTTCATAATTACACTGGCTTACTGACTCTTCTTTATCTTTTATACAATCAAAAAAAGATTGTAGTGAGTAATGTGCCTTATTTATTAAAACAAGAATTCATAATCACGCTTGTCACGCCAATTAATTAAATTAAAAGCGGATGAAACTCTGAAGCGAGCCTAATTATATAATAATATTATATATTAAACCTAGTATATGTTTAATGTTTATTTTCTTAGAAGTATTTTCAGTTAGGTTTACAAAAACATTTCAGTATTTATTAAATGAGGGAAAAGAAGCATCAGCAGACCAAAAAAAACGGTGGGCTGATGATATTGTTAAGAAAGCAGGGTAAGACTGGATGATTCTGGCCAGAGATAGAGGATTCTGGAAGGTGAAAGGCCTTCACCCAAACGGGATCCACATTACAAGAATAACTAACCACACTAACACTAGATTAATAAGTTAAAATATATACTAACACGACTAAGAGACATTTGAATTGAATTGTTAATGTGGAATAAAAGGCTTACTACACTATACTATTTATTAATTGAGGAGAAGTTATTTTTGTTAGCTACAACATAGAAAGTTATTAATTGGCGTTGGCTACACTTATGTAAAAGACGTTGCCCGCTTTAAATGAGTCAGCGGTATTTATGGTATAGTGGTGAACACATTACGTCTAGTGGTTCTGTTTAATTATCCGATATTAAGTCATGTCATGTTGGTAACATACGTAGGAATGAATGCATCCCTAACTCTTAATTTGCCTAGATGAATTTAACAAAATGGCTAGTTTCCGCTCATCCCTTCTCCCGCGTGTAAGTCCTCCCCCCCCTTTTCGGATTTATTAGAACAACCGACAATAGATTAAATACATTAGACATTAACGTCCTCGGTGTCACCCCACCAGCAAGCTATAAGTTCAAAATTCGTCTAGTACTCGGTACAGGAGAAGAGCTTTACCAAGCAGGACATTTGCAGCCTGTTAATATTTTAAATAAATATACAAAAAAACAGTTTTCACCGTAAATAGAAAACTGGTGTAACTGCCAAGGTACATGTAGGTACAAGGTAGGTAAACATGTTAGCTCATATCATCTCACGCACACATTAACACACTAACGATAACAAATTGACGCTGATTTCATTTAACGCTCGAAAATTTACGCTGACGTCATCTGACGCTCGTGCTCTCAGTTAGCCCTTCCGTGTTCCGTGTTCCGCTTTGATAATTACACATAAAAAAATAAGCCTTTGCAACTCTGATGCGTTGCGATATGTAACAGCAATAAATTCTGCATAAGAAGAGTTGCAGTCAAACCTATGTATAGAGGAACGAATGTAAATTCGACCTTGAAATTTTACTTTCATCTCGTCTAAAAAGTTTCACTTAATCGAGTTTACACGTTACGGTTGGCGCAGGAATTAGGTAATGAAATTCATCGTCGCTCTTCGGTCTACAAGTTAGTATGCAATTGTCATTCCGCTAACAACGTTCGCATTCAGCCACCAGCCGTCTGCGTCGAACAAAAAGTATATTTATTTCACCCTCAACGTGTTACGGGTGGAAATTATGATTTAATTTTTGCTTAATTTCATCAATGTTTCATTGTTTCCTGTAGCGTTGGCCAATTAGGACTGTTCTTTTTCTTTTCTTTAATAGTTCAAGTGGAAAATTAAAATTGTAAATTTATAGACGTAATTGTCATTTTTTACGTACCTATATAACAAATCTGTTGCGATCTTCAGCTAATATAGTTCTAACAACTTTTCTATAACGTATCTCTAAGAAAGACAGGTTTCTGGGAAAATCTCGAATAACAAAAATAAATATACATATTTATTTATTTTACATTTAGTGGCATAGCACAAATTAATTTGTGCAGAAGGCGGGCTTTAGTAAGTGAAACAAAAGAGGTTTATATGTTTGTAAAAAAAAAAAATATACAGATTAACAGTTTACTCATAAAGATAATTGAATTAATAAAAATAGGTCACTTGTGGGTTATTTTAGATGGATTTTAGAGTTATGTTTTAAAATTTTATCATTACATTTATAGAATATAACTTCGATAAATTATTTAAGGTCGTATATATTGCTTTTTTTATTGAATCTTGGTAGATATATGACAAATCTAGTTGTGAGTATTTGCTTTTACCAGGCCCCATTTTTACAGGTGTGGATGTTATATTTAGCAGTAATGCAAATGCAGCAGTTTATATTATTATAACTTCATTCATAATTTTTTATATCATCTTAATAATATAAGTTTCAATTGTCATAAAGTTACCGTTGATAACTCTATATTATATACATAGTATCAGGTAATTATATAAACAAACTCGATGGCTTACATTAAGGTAAACCTTCAACTTGTTTGAAAACAATTGCATATACAATTTAGTACTTAAAAAACGCCCAAGTATTCATTTGGTTTAAGAACTGGATTACCAGTCTTATTGTTTTAAATGCGAAATAAAGGCGGTCGGTAAGGCAGGTCACAAATAATGACGGAGTTTAAAGATTATGAGTTTTATAAAGTCATTAAAATTCAGTGTAAAGGAATTTATTAGAGCATACAATCGCTTTAGATTTACGTTATATTTGAAAATGGAATAACTTTTTAAAATAAATATATTAAAATGAATTGTTGAAGATATGTATACAAATATTATATGTATCTGTAACTAAAAAACAAATCATTTATGTACAATTCTTGTGTGGGCTATTCCTTTGCCTAAAGCCAATTCTAGATGTAAAAAATGCCAAAACCAACGTGTAAAACTTCAACGACGTAAGAAATGAGGAGAAATTTGATCTGAACAAACTAACAAGTGTGTGAAATCAACCGAAGAGTCACATCAGATACTTTCTAATCCTAAAAAAATATAATGTTTTTTTTTTTAAATATATTTTTGATGTGAAATATCTATTGATTCATCTTGAGCGTATGACGTGGTTTACGACTATGACGGCAAATCTTTCTCTTATCCTGTCATGTCCTTTCTTCGCATCTGCTCTATACATAATGAATTATGGGTACGTGGTGCGTATACTACAGTATAATTTCATTGCTATCCATAAAACTATTATAAGTGCTAGTGAGTTTGGTTTGTTTATTTTACAGCCTCTCTGTGCGGCCAATGTTGCGAGCATAAACTATTATATAATAATTAATTGACTTAATCGCACATATAACTATATAGACTGGAAGTTGTTAAGTTCCAAGCCCGGTTTGAAGCCTAATACGATCGACATTAACAACCAATTAAGTAAAGCAATTTAAAAATATAGTGGGTTGTTCGTATGCTCATTTTTTTGCCCTGTATATCTTGCAAGCAAATTATGGGCGGCTGGCTATGTATTGCCTTCAAACGAATTACATCGAACGTGTCAGATCGTAATTAACTACTTATTTCATAGTAAATAGACTATTTTTTGTCTATGGGTACGTAATGGTAAATGGTCTTTATCACCAATTGATATTGGCATTGTAATCCCCCCCATGGCCTTTGGCCATTGGGAATTATGATGTTACGTCCCTTGTTATTGTTGTTACTCTGGCTCACTGACTCGTACCCTTTAAATAGAAATACATCAATTCTATGTATTGCTGTTTGGCGGTAGAATATGTGATGTGATTATTTAGTATTGTTGTGTTCCGTTTTGAAAGGTGGGTCAACGAGTGTAACTACCAACACAATAGACAAATTCTTAGTTCCGAAGGTTGGTGGCGTATTGACGATGTTAGGAATGGTTGATATTTCTTATATCGCCTATGTCTATGGGCGGTGGTAGCCACTTACCATCAGGTGGCCTATTTTCCAGTCCGCATACCTACTTCATTACAGAAAATCTACCCAGATGGGCTTACCGCCAAACCAAGTAAAATTTCAAATTTAAATCTGCTGATTACATAAATCTTTATGAATGCTAAAAAATTTCAACCGATATTGTGTCTTGCATTTTTAAATCCGTTTGGTAGTTTCAAAACGTTGGAACGTAGCAGTTTACGCCATTAAATACATCGCTTGTTCGACGTAACTACCATGAGTTCACAAACTCGATAGCCACTGCGAGAAACCACTGTGTGAGTTTTACATCCTTACGTGGTAATGGGAATGACGTAATTGTTAAGTGTCAGGGACTTTAAAACGTTTCGTTTATGGTGAGTTCAGGATTGAAACTCATGGTAGAGGTTCGAGTTAGTATGCAGCTGTCATTGGGCTAACAAAATTTCGTATTCGGCCACTCGCCGTTCGACTGCCAACAAAAAGTCTATTTATTTCGCCATCGCTCTGAACCGTTGCTTGGAATTTTATTTTTGCATTGTTTCTTTACAATTTAAGCCTCTCCAAAGCGTGTTGTTTTATGACTTACGGAATTCCTTTATTGTAATAATGGCGTAAACTTTGTGTGTGGTTTTTGTGTTTGTTCTCGTTTCACTTTGCGTTTTAATCAAAATCTCGCCTTTATAATACTGTCGTAAAGTTTAATTGTTATATCTCGAGTTTGCAAGATTTTCTGCGCTCAAAATCCTTACTTATATAGTAAATAGGAAGTGTATTTGTCGGTTCGGTCGGTTCAGTTAGTTCCTTCTTCACGAAGCACAGCTAGGAATCGACTTAACGTTATACAGAAGATAGAAATAAAAGAGTAACATGAGGTACTTTCTTATCCTGATTTTTATCGTGATGTGAAATGTCTATTGAGGCGTCGTAGATGTTAGAGCGCGACGGCAAACGAATATATATATATATATATATATAACGTTGTCCACTTCCGTAAGTAAATACGGGTGGAGCGTATATAATTTCCTTGTTATATATGATTATAATAATAGGAACAATACTTTTATAACAACAAAGAAACAATTTTTTTTATTTATTTTTTAATAATTATTATATAAGTTGACAGTTCTATTTATATTATAAACGTCAAAGTTTGTATCTTTGTTACTCTTTCACGCAAGGACTAGTGAACGGATTTGAATAAAATTTGAATAAAGATTGATTATACCCTGACATAACCTATCCTGTCCCCTCCTGTCCTTACACGCGAACGTAGCTGCGGGCGGAAGTTAATTAAAGAATTATTATTGCAATAACTAACAAATTCGATTTTTACATTTAGCGGGTATCTCGTTACGGCAACATTTTTTATTTTATTTCAGGCATGCGGTAACAGCCTTTAAATGTCCCACTGATGGGCTAAGGCCTTTCTCCTTTTTTTTGAGGAGAAGGCTTTGGAGCTTATTCCACCACGCTGCTCCAATGCGGATTGGTGGAATACACATGTGGCAGAATTTCAGTGAAATTAGACACATGCAGGTTTCCTCACGATGTTTTCCTTCACCGAAAGGCACGAGACGAATTATAATCACAAATTAAGCACATGTAAAACTTCAGTGGTGCTTGCCCGGGTTAGAACCCACGATCATCGGTTAAGATTCACGCGTTCTTACCACTGGGCCATCTCGGCTTTCATTTCAGACATGCCAAACTAAAATAATCCAATTTATATTATGTAGACGAACTATAGAGTAATGGTGAAAAAATTACTTTTCCTTTCTTTCATCATTATTTGACATTAAAAAGAAGGAGACAGCATTGTTTAACTAATCGCCCCTTATCAATATCTATACGTATAATCCGTATACGTTAAAGCTTAAAAAAACTTAACAATTTGTTCCTGATCTGTTCATGAAATATCTAAAAGTCATCTACAAAATGCTAAGCATAATTTACCTTTTAAACGTTGTTTTGTCCTAAAGTGTCAGTAACACTCAAGTTACGGTGAATAACGAAATAGCCGAATCATAATTAAACTATAATTAAGCCTTTTCCACGAAATATTTGAATCCGTTCTCTGCTAATCGCCCGTAGTTAAGGGCAAGCGTTGAAAGGAAAATTAATTATCAGCGTCAAGGAAAAGATCTAAATAATTACGCCTTTGTTTCTTTGACGGCCGATTTCAATACATTTATCTGTTCAATTATGAGATAATCACGTTATTTGTGGTGTCGATTATTAAGAAATGATGTAATTGCTTTCTTAAGATAGCCTTCGGGATACTTTGGGATCTTAATCAAAGGTAGTGAACTGTATTTAGACAGATCGGCAACGATGAAACTGTTAGATTCATTCGAAACGACGAATCTGCTTAAAACAACGCTACTCAAAGGATCTTAATATAAATATCGCTTTAGAGAACAGAGGCATTACGTTGTTTGAGATGGTGACTAGAATTGTGATGCATCATTCGATTTGCATCGTGTAATCTTCATTAGAAATCTTCTATGGCTGTATTACATAAGAAGGGAAGAGAAGAAACATGAATATGTATATTAAATGTTATTTATATTATATAATGAAATTGAAGATATATCTTTGGTTCTAAAATTGATGAGAAGAGATAAAATTTATATATATAAATGTTTCAATTGCTTGTGCCATAATGTTCAGGCTTTTGAAGGGGAGGCAGTGAGGGGCGACAAAAGTTCGCTTCGACCGATTTAGCGAGGGACCAATACGCTTTGCTACCTGGGGGGTACGAAGCCAGTTTATTGTGGTGGACATTAAAATCCCTCAGAAATACTAATTGGGCTGTGGGGTACATCTTGAGCCGCGTCAGCCGCCGCACTGAGGTATTCTGTGAGCCTTCTCTCACAGATATCTCTTGATTCCCACTGTGCGATCGGTAGACACAAGCATACAGGATTTTCTCCATACCCGTATCCACCAACGCCCAAAGTACCGACAATGTGGTGTCTTCAAATCGTCGGAGTCGCCGAAAGCAGATGTCATTCCGGACGTAAACACATACGCCTGCTCATGAATTAAAATTGTTCTCCAGGGTATACCCTGGGTAAGAAAGATACGGTACGTCGGACGGACAAATCCCGTTCTTCGTCTCCGTGAGAAACAAGAGGTGAGGTTCCTCAGTCTCAAGGTGGTAGTGGACTGGCACGATATTAGAGTGCAACCCTCTAATGTTGCTGAGGTGCACTTTAAGCGAGAGGGAGTGCAACATTGCACCTTGCCTCGGATCCCGCTACCCTCCGTGACTAGTCCCCCGATGTGGCGATTCCAGTATGCATTGTTTCGATCTTCTGCAGGGACGCAACTGTTCTGACCCGACTCTCGGAATGGTGTCACCGGACATCGTACCGGAACATAACCGCATTGCTTGGCGGTACGGCTTTGTCCGGTGGGTGGTGATTAACCACGGCTGAGGCCTACCACCAGTTAGATTGTCACCTGATTGGCACCACCCAGGGACTGCTTGTCTTATTACATATTAAGGGTATTCTCCCACGGATGAGCAAGCATGAAAGAGTTTGAAGTGCTCATGTTTATAAATTTTCTCAAGGTCAAAGAAAATATGAAATAGTTTATATGAAATAAACCATTGTAAGGTAACCTTCATATCTCGATTATTTTTTCAGTGGGCGTACCTGTGTAAAATGACTTTTACTAAATATTGCTTGACAAAATATAACAATATTGCAAGGAGATAAAAGGTATTTGTTGCTTTAATCTTGTCGCCTTATATCATATTACATAACAAGAACAGGCACCGTGAAATATTAATAAGTTAATTAAACCTTTTACTACTACTGGGATGATTCAGCACCCTCGTGTCAAGAAAAGGTTATGGTGTCTAATTTGGAGTTACGTTGACGAATTAACAAATCTTTAATTAACTTCGTCTTGTGAGGATAAACATACATTATATTATTACCAAAACCCGTAATTATTATGACTTATATTGTATTTGCATGAATACTTTTGAACATCTTCATCATAAATATATTTTGTTTTCCCGAGATGTACAATACGAAATTTAACTTTTAAATAATTTAATCAATTATTGTTAGAACAAACGTTTTGTGCATAAAATAAATGTATTAAATTCACTACTATCTATTTTATTATAAACAATAGTGTTTCCTTGTTAAATATCTAATTATATTGTCATCAAAATTTGAGGGTTTAATATAGGTCGTACTCGTACCGCCCAATAGCGCGGAAATTTACCATTCCATACCATACCCTTCCATAACCAATTTGCCACCAACCTTGGTAGCTAAGTTCTTACGTCCTTTGTGCCAGTAATTACACTGGCTCATTGACCCTTCAAACCGAAACGCAAAAATACCAAGTACTGCAGTTTTGCGGTAGAATATCTGATGAGTGGGTGGTACCTACCCAGACGAGTAATACAATATTTATATTGTTTACTAATAAAGATGAGCAAATAACCGATAGATAATGAGACCGTCAATGCATCACCGCCCACTACTAAAAATGTCATGTTGGTGTGTGTGACTGGCATTTATCTGGCTCCTTCATGGCTTCATGGCATCCTTCAAACGGAAATACAGAAAAACTGACGATAGAATAATTAACAAGTAAGAAACGGCCTTACTCAAAACGCTACCTCTGGTAATATATTTGATATGTAATTTCAGCAAGTTCTAATAGTTTGACATACTCGTAAGTTACATCACAAGAGAACGTCTCATACGCTTGAATTTGAATACTTTATGGGTTCCTATTAAATCGTAAGGCTTCATATCACAATGGAATATGAAACTGTTAAGACAGCCGTGTGTGTTTGCGTGTGTGTGTGTCTTCTATTTACTTTCAGCTTTATAATTATAGTAGTTAATTATAGTAAGTTACAAATTTGATTAATATAATTTGCTCCTGTCTATATTTATTGATTTGGCGTGTGATAAAAATTAAATTCAGCGGATAGGAATGACTTCACCGGTGTATTGTTTCTCTGTCACAGTTCGAATGTTTGCTACAACGTTCTCAATATATGAATGTATTTAACAAATACTTTCCAATATTTTGTAATTTTAAAATCTGATCAACATTTTGCACTAATTAAGAAACTTAATATAAGCCAAAGCACGGATGCACATGTCTGTGGATAAATTTTAATTTAATAATGATTAAATACTTTCTTAGTCTGTTCGGATAATATATCCCCTAATCCGTTTATTAACACGCCAACAGGCTTTTATTAGCTTGGTATGTATTTATGTAACGGAATCTTAGAACGTGATTTTCACCCGCTTTGAAACGTCGGATTTAAGTGAAACTCCGCACATTTATCAAAAACCGATGAAAATACAATAATTTGATAAAATAAGCAAAAATAATTTTTATATTCTATTATAATAAATAATAGATTAAAAAACTAAAAAACACGCTTTTGTGACTAGTCGAACTAAAAAGTAGAAAATATTTTCTATAAGAAAAAAAAAACATCTTATGCTGAAAATGTGCGCTAGATGTCAATAAAATTATTGTAAATTTTTTACTGTCAAATATTAAAAGTAGTCATTATAAAATAATTCAAAAAGCACTCCACGCTTTTTGCGATAAAATGTTTGTTTTCTTATAGAAAATTATTTGCTACTTTTTAGTTCGGCTAGTTACAAAGGCGTGTATTTTAGTTTTTTAAATTATTATTTATTTTTGCTTAAAAAAAAGATAACTATTTTGTTCATATATTTATAGTGTAATTCTTTATTTCACTTATTGTAGCTGAATTCGATTTTTTAATACAATGGTAGTCCCTCTACTATTATCTATGTAATGTACAATAATCCATGTGAAGCACTACACCTATAACCATATCTGGGACGCTAAAGGGGAGTTTTTACTGTAAATCGCATGAGCCTTTACTCAACAACTCTCCAACGTAGGCAGAAGCCGTCATCTGCCCTTCACGTGCCCTTGTGACGATCATGATTACTTTGTCATTTTACTTTGGAGATATTTCTGGCGTTCCGAGTTTTATCTGAAATTATCCAGTTTTTTATTTTCAATTTTTGGTAGATGGATTGACGTTCGTTGTTGTAATTTAACTGTTTTTTAATGATTTATAATAAAAAAAAGTTACAAATCATAATATCAACCCGTATATTGGAATATTGCAAAGTAGTAGTAGTAGTAGTAAATACGGGTGGATATTATAATGAGCCGAAACTAAACGACTATACTTTAATTAAAAGAAAAAAGTGTAAAGGTTACGGGAGTCAGGAATAAAAAAAATTACATTGACTTAGGCATATATTGCAGAACAACTTTATATTCTTAAAAAAATGATATTAAAAGTGCAGATATATTATTTTATACGTAAAGAGTAGTAAAAACTATTATTGGTTGAGTTTTATTGATGTTTCACATTTTATTCGACGTTACAAAACCGTTTGTTTCTAAAATGATAACAAAACCCATGATCTTCACAGAGGCGCTTCATGTTTAAAAAATATAAATAAATTACAAAAATCAAACATTCAAAAAACATCAAGCAGCTACAAAGGATAATACATCACTTTAATGAGGTAGTTTTCTTGAGAAAAATTACTGGCTTTATCTCTAATGGTCTTTAAGCATTATCTTCATTAGGATTGAGGAAAGCTCGTTTCATAGGCTTATTTGGAGGTTTGATCACGTAACTGCGCAAACGATGTCGATTATCTTGTATGGAAGGAAAATATTTATCCAATTTTATTCAGATTTTAATATAAGTATTTCTTAAGAGCAAAGTTTATTTAGGCGCCAATGAAGAGCTATATCAGTTGCAAATCGATTATCTCTTCGGACATTATGAAAATAACTTTTTTTATAGATTTTGCAAGCTTAAAAAATATTAACAGGCTTGATATAACCGTAAAATCATTGACTCTCGTGTCACGTGATCGTCGATTGTTCAATTAGAAATAAGAAAGACAGTTGCTTTTTTTTTGCAATAAACCTATTCTTCACTCAGTTTAATACATTATCGTTCCGGTTTCATTCGACTCAATCGGTTTCGATTGTGGCAGTAAGTAAAATTGTCTTGTATGAACGCGATATTTGACATTGCTTTTAAGGTTCTTTTAATAGATTTAGTTTCGAAATTCGAGAGAATTTTTAGTAACAATGGATAGTATATTGTAAATCTTCTTCGCTATTGTCAGTGTATTAAGAGTCGTCAATAGCTCAAAGCCTAAACTCAATGGTATTACTAATCATTCATCTATTTTTTTTTCTTTTTTTATTATTAAACTAAAATTTCTCCACAGACATGTGCAAAATTTTTCCAAAGTCACGGAAGACTTGGTTTCTTTTGTTTTTTTTTTGTAAATAAATATTAAAGCTAAATTGATATCCGAACTGACTTTCAAAAAAGTTAACCTAAGTTTAAATCAATACGACACTAAGAAATATGTTGTTAACATCGATTTCCTAGATTTGCTTACTGACATTGTTATCTCCAAATGCAAGTAATGTATAGCGTATAATAATAAAACACACTATAAATTATACATAATAAAATTAAATAATTGTACCATAATGCAATTGGGTCATGCAGAATATATAACAGAGTATAAAAAAGGTCGTATCGGTATCGAAGGGCAAGGTGACTGGTCAGTTGGAGCGATGCCAGCGATGTAACTGACAGACCAATTTTCTTATCCTCTGGAGCAAAAGTGTGGAACACTCTTAGAATAACTTATAATCTATACCCTTAACTTTTTCTATGTTACTTCTTAAAATACTAAAGTTACGGGATTACGGGATACGGAAAGGATTTGCGAAGTGTATGAAGTTGGATGAATCTGTTTCTATTGTATAATCCAATCTAAATATAGTCATGACAATCTATAAATGAGTGTTTATGTTTTACAAATTCTTGTACGTGTGTCAATGTTAATTTATATTTTCGATTATGGAATATCCAGCCAATGATTAATACAACTAAGTTCCTCTTATACAAATAATAATTCTTATATATTTCATTATATTTTATACTAAACTAATTACAATTGTTTTATTTTTTACCAAGCTGTGTAATTAAAGTAAAATAAGTATATCCATATAATTCTAATAACATATCCAAGGACTAAAACATCTTGAACTACGTTTCTATTCATCCAACTTCCAACTTTCGGCAGCGAACTGCGAAGTTGGCATAAGTTCGCAAGCACTACAAATACATTTGCTGTTTGTACGCTGCAACAGATGTATTTTGAGGAGTAAATAGAACAGCACGAGGAGAAGAGTAATTGGACCGATTGTGGGATTAGATAGATTTGGTAGATTTACACATATACTGACAAACTAACGTACTTTTAACAGCGTATATATAGGAAATGGTTTGTCAATTTTTTGGCCCATATAATAATAGCATGGTAGCTTCATCGACGAGTTTTCCTGCATTTTTAAATCATCATTTATCGGTTGGCGTACTTTTCAATAGAATTGATCATTTTTAAAACACACGTCATAATTTAAAATCAAATAAATTAATTTTATAAACCGCATTTCCATAAACGTATAACCAAAGTGAAATAAACATTTTAAATGCTCGTCCAATAAAAAGGCTAAAAAAACTTTTTAACATCAGCATTGTTTAATTCATTGCATTTGAAACTTTATATCTTGAGCAATAAATATTATTTTTGCTCGATCGTTACATGTACATATACGTATTAAGTATTTAACCCCTTTCATTCTCGTCGCTCGAGAATTGCATAATGAATGCAAAAGGTAACTTTACAAAGAGTGAACTGTAAAGAACGAAGTACGCGCCGTCTCGAGTGACTTTTTACTAAACTTTTCGGTTAAATGATGTAATTAAAACGTTACTTTTCTGACTAATTCATTTTTACGAGAAAAATATATTAAGAGCTTATTATTTTTATTGCTTTAATGCGAATTATTTAACACATTCGAATATGAATCGAATAGCTGTCGGATGTTTAGCAATTGAACATGACGAGAACATGGTAGAGGGTAATGGGCACGATGCAGCAGAAGGTTGATACGATCGGAGCACACGGAACGCTTTATATTGACTCTGATCCCTGTTGAAGACGACATCACATAGGTATGAATTCTACATAACCCGGTAACGAGGGGGGGGGGATTGTTATCTGAAGGTTTACACTGATTAAAAAATCGCGCCGCCGTATGCACTAGCATGGAATAATATCACTCCTGAGGATAGTAACTACAAATGGCATTGCATTTCAGTGTGTAAGAATCCCATAAGCCTTTTCCCTCAGGACGCGGCTATATTTCGAATAATTAACCTGCATAATAAAAAAAAGGGTTATGAATGATGATAATAGATAACGACGATCAATTCATTTGTTTATTATCTCTTGTATTATAAATGACCCGTGATGAAAACCCCATATTTAAGAACGTGAGGGCCCTAAAGTACGCCATGAAGAGATTCATTAAATTCGGTTTTATTACATGACTGTTTAGTTCAGTTATAGTATAACTCCTCGTTTACTGTTGCTTAAAATGTTATATATATATATATATATATATATATATATATATATATATGTTTGCCGGGAGGGGAAATGACTCCACTCCACCTGATTGTAAGTTGTAGTAGAGTCCAAACGCGACGACGGCAAATACAGTCGGGAAGAAGGTTCTGCACTTGCCGCCTTCGCCTTGCCGGCCCGCAAGATGCCTCTTCACGCCTCGTTTGAAGGAACTCGGAGGAGGGATAATTAAGGTAGCTGGTATCAGCAATTAATTATAAACCGTAACAGCCTGTGAATGTCCCACTGCTGGGCTAAAGGCCTCCTCTCCTCTTTTTGAGGAGAAGGCTCAAAATTAATTATGAGCTGTCTTAATGAGTGCAGTGAAAACGCTGGTCTGAGGATGAACACATCAAAAACGAAGATCATGGTATTGTCTAAACAAAGCTTCGATGACATTGCTATCATTGTAGCAGGTCAAAAAATTGAGAGAGTGCGCAAGTACAAATATCTGGGGACATGGCTTAATGACACCTGGAGCTGTGAACAGGAGGTAAAGACTTGCATCGAAATAGCTTGAAGTGCCTTCTGCACGTTAAAAAAAGTACTCTGCAATCGCAAATTTAAGATCCCTGTGCGCATACAACTCCTACATTGTTACATCTGGTATATACCTCTTTACGGATGCGAGGCGTGGACAATTAAAGAAGGCCTTAAAAAACGTATAGAAGCTTTCGAGATGTATAGATGTATGTTGCCCATTAGTTGGACTCAAAAGGTCTCGAACGTGGAAGTTCCGCGACGCGTCAACCAAAAACGGCAACTTTTGGAGACTGTTAAGAAGAGAAAAGTTGCATATCTCGGACACGTGCTTAGGCATGAAAGATATGAACTTTTGCAACTCATTATGATGGGAAAAGTTGCCGGGAATCGCGAGTGCTGCCGAACTCTTTCACCTCGCGAAGAACAAGAAGGAGTATTCAAAGCTGACTGCCAACCTTCGCTAGTCGGAGTGGCACTCGAAAAAGAAGAAGAAGGTATCGGCAGGACGGAGTATTTGTGTCTCCGTGAGAAACAACATTGCTGGTCGTGCTGTTTACAGATGGTGGTGGACAGCGTTGAGGTTAGCGTGGAGTCCACGGATGTTAGAGAAACGACCGACCTGAAACAGCGTGGATATGTTGGGGATGTGCACCGCTGTACGACCGTTATTCCTGCTTTGTTGCGCTACCATTTAGGAAAAAATAATGGAAAAGAGACGTGAAGCGAGCGACGTATTGCCACGATATGGATGGGCAAAGTGTGGAGGCGTGTTTCCACAAATGGTTGCCAAAAGGAAAAACACACTTACCCGCCTGACGGAAGAGCCCCCTAATCCCCCGGAAGTGGCCGCCGGGACCCCATCTTCCGATCACCAACCGGCTCGATGGTCCACCCCGAGATTATGCGTGGCCTGCTGGGGCAGCCTCGCGTGCTGGTTAGGCACGCTCGGGCCTCTGTACTATGGCCAGCGGAACAGCCGTTTCTTCGGGTCTCCCTGTTCGGCAGGTCAATACAGTTTCCCCCGGCATTGGTTCAACAGCCGTCTCCACTGGACCAACATCCAGCAAAGCACCGGCAGTGCTCGCTCGGGCACTGGCTGTATGCTGGCTGACCTCGAAACGCGGCTGCAAGCCACTTCACAAGATTTTCACCATGCGTACGGTGGTAACGAGTCAGGCAGATGTTTAACATCCTACCACCAGATGAGCAGATGGTCGCTCAGATATGCCTTAGTCGCCTCTTACGACACCCATGGGAAAGAGAGGGGCAGTGAAATGTATTCTTTCTCCGTCACTGCACGGATAAGATATAGAAGTAGTAGTATTATAATCGTAATACATATATAAAAATGTAAAACTGTGTTTTAACTAAATAAATGGAACCTCAAGTAAAAAACCAACCAACCATAAATTTTGACTTAAAAATTTATATTAAAATAAATAAAGCGATTTCAAGCGTTTTTCTTATTTATGGGTTTATCGAAATCGGCTTTTAATATAAATCACTGTTGCTTCCAATAATTTCAACAATAACTTAACAATGATCTGATATTTCTATAAATATTTTTAAAATTAAATCTATATAATGAACGATACTATATATATTCCTATAATTATTTTATTTATTTTTAATATTATAAGATTTGAATAATTAAAATGTATTTTATAATATTTTGTTCAAATAAAAATTCTGTTACAAATTATAATTTTTTTTATCATAAAACTGAAACCACTTCTAATCGTGTTTTATTTTAAATTATGATATTAGTTCAATAGATTTTTTTTAATGTTTATTATTTTTACTGTGTATTTTTTTTAAGAATACCTCTATCTCTATCTAACTTATAAAATACTTTATGCTCGGTACGTACGACACAAATGTCATGAGTGACAAAACTATGTTAGTAAAAAATCCAAGTAATACAATATTAAGGTACATACCTTATGAACGGGAGAACTTCCCGTCTGCATATATAAAATAAAATATTCGTTTACACAATATGCTGTATTTATATAATAATAATTATATAAGCCGAGATGGCCCAGTGGTAAGAACGAGTGAATCTTAACCGATGATTGTGATTGTTGAACCCGGGCTAGAACCACTGAAGTTTTTCATGTGCTTAATTTGTGATTATTTTATTTTATTATTTTATTTAATACTTTATTGCACACACAATGAAAGGACATACAAATAAAGAGAACAATTACAACAAAGACAAGAAAATAAGAGCGTGCAAAGGCGGTCTTATTGCTAAAGCAATCTCTAACAGACAACCTTTGGTGAAAGGATTTGCAAAAGCAGAAACAGGATAGTGCAAAAAATAAAAATAAAATAATATTCCAGATAAAAGAAAATAATGACTTATAATATACATACTAATGTAAAATATATATAACCTACATACGTTACATATAAATATATCTGTATATACGTACATACATAGATACATATAAATATAAATACATACACACATATAAAATTTTTATATATAATACATATTCAATAAACGTACATACATTACTTATTGTAAGGAAAGATAGTGAGTTTTCACACGACGTTTAAATATATAAATAGAATCAGAGCGACGAATTTCCGGGGGTAGCATATTCCATAGCTTCACAGCTTTAACAGTAAAAGATTCACTGTAAAAGCGAGTATGAGCTGTTGGCATCTTTAAGCGATTGTCACTTCTTGACCGCAGATCAAGATGACAATCAGTGTCAGTGCCTAAGAAAGAGAAACGAGTTTTTAGGTAATTAGGAGAGTAAGGATTATAAAGGATAGAATAGAGAAGGGAGAGTATATGCAAGTTGCGGCGATGTCTAATTGTAAGCCACTTCAGTTGGTCACGGTATTCGCTGACATGATCGAATTTACGTAGCGCAAAAATAAATTTGATACAGACGTTTTGTAGTCGTTCAAGCTTGTTTAGCTGTTCTTCTGTTAGGTCTGTATAACTACAATCAGCGTAGTCCAGTATTGGGAGCAGTAGTGATTGAGCCAGGCAAATTTTAGTTTTAACCGGTAATAGGTGCTTCAAACGTTTAAAAGAGCTAATAGTGGCAAAAATCTTTCTACTCACTTCTGCAACTTGCACGGACCAGGAGAGGTTACTATCTATAAGGAGACCAAGGTTTTTTACATGGGAACTGAGGGTTAGGGAAACATTGTCATAAAGAATAGCAGGTAATTTATTACGATTAAGTTTGGAGAGTTGAAAGGTGCTACCGATTATAATGGCTTGGGATTTGGCAGGATTAACATGAAGTCCATACGCCTTGCACCAATTGGAGATATTAAGCAGGTCCTGATTGAGTCTTGCGATGGCATCATCAATATCATGTGCTGTACAAGTAACATAGACCTGCAGATCGTCGGCATAGAGATGGAAAGAGGATGAAAGGATTTTTGGGATGGTATTAATGAAAATAGAAAACAGGAGAGTTGAAAGGACACTACCTTGCGGTACACCAGTTGTGAGAGGGAGATAGGAAGAAGATTGGTTGTTAATGTGTATACTTTGCCGACGACCAAACAAGTAACTACGAAACCAGTCAGAAACGTCCGTAGCAACATTGATGGACTGGAGGACAGCCAGCAGGAGCTCGAAATCAACCGCATTGAATGCATTGCTGAAGTCGAGCAATGTAAGGATGCTCAGCTGCTTGTTGTCCATATTGGAACGTAAGTCATCACATACTTTTACCAGAGCGGTAACTGTGCTGTGGCCCATACGAAAGCCAGATTGATATTTGGAGAGGATGTTGTACTTTAAAATGTAGTCGTTTAGCTGGCGGTGCACAATACGTTCCAATACTTTCGACAAGAAGGGAAGGATCGATATAGGACGATAATGGGGAAAGGATACTGGATTTTTATTTTTAGGAATTGGAAGGATGTGAGCAATACGCCATGCTCTTGGGAACTGACCGGAAGAGAGGGAGGAGTTAAAGATGTGAGAAATGACAGGTAAGATTTGATCAAGAATTAGGAGAAGCATTCTGCGGTTGATTCCGTCACTACCCATTGCGTTAGACTTGATAGCCAGAATATGAGCCCTAATATCACTTAGCGCCATTGTCGAAAACTGAAAAGGAGGGTTGTTAGGAATAGGTAGAGAGCGAAGAATACTAAGCGTTTTTATTTTTTCCTTGCTATCCATTGGGATAGTAGTAGCAAAAAATCCGTTCAGAGCATTGAGATCAAGGTTTGGATTGATAGGGCAAGGTTGACGTCCGATACCGAGCGACTGTAGAAATTTCCATGTCTGAGAAGAATTACTGTTCTTAATTGTATTGTGGATATAAAGTCGTTGCGCATCCCGGCAAATCCTGCTGCAACGGTTACGCAAGCGCTTGTATTTAATTAAATTTTCAGTACTGGGGTTATGTTTGTATTTAAATTTGGCTCTATTACGCTTAGTCATCAACGTTCTAATTTCATTGGTTAGCTAAGGAGCAGGAAGATTTTTCAATTTGATGGGACGTAAAGGAGCGTATTTATCAAAAAGTTGAGTTAGGAGCGAATTAAAGATGTCTAACTTGTCGTCAGTCGTTTCAGCTCTAAATACAGAATCCCAGTCAATTTGGCTAAGCTCACTCATAAACGCATCATTGTTAAAATCCTTAAAACTGCGACGCATTACCACAGTAGGCCTAATCTTAGGAGGTCGAATTTTATATGATAAATGTATTAGATCATGGTAAGAAAAGGCCTCTGCGGGAAATTGTCCATGACATTCTACATGCTCCAAGGATGCAACAATGCTAAGATCCAACTGAGATGGTGAACAGCCGGGGAAATAATGAGTATGATTATAATTCATCTCGTGCTTTTCGGTGAAGGAAAACATCGTGAGGAAACCTGCATGTGTTTAATTTCACTAAAATTCTGCCACATGTGTATTCCACCAATCCGCATTGGAGCAGCGTGGTGGAATAAGCTCCAAAGCCTTCTCCGGAAAAAGGGAGAAGAGGCCATAGGCCCAGCAGTGGGACATTTACAGGCTGTTACCGGGTAATATATTGGCTGATTCGTTGGTCAAGTGGCTAGATATAAGGCCGCAGACTCCGAGGTCCTTGATTCAAATCCCTAGTCAGGCCAATAAAAATATATTGAGTTTTTATGTCGAAGATTCTCAGAAGCAGTCTGGAGTCTGGAACTTGGAAGTGTGTACATTCCCGTGCCTCGGAAAGCACGTAGAGCCGTTGGTCCTGCGCCTGAACTCCTTCCGATCGTGTCGGGTTGCGTTCCATCGGATTATGAGAGTGAGGGAAAAGAGAGTGCACTTGTGTTTGCGCACACACTTGTGTACTATAATATGTTCTGCGCAGTTGACTAATCTTTCTTGAGATTTGAAGCCGAGGCTTAAATCAGTCAGGACATCTATTATATATTAAAATGAAAATTCTTTTTAATTTATCAATTATATATATTATTATATAAATTACATGAAAACTTTGTTCTGTCAGAAAAAAGTAATGGTGTCTGCTCTGACAGTAATTTAATTATAAGTTAACTTTCCACACAACAATAGTGAGCAAAATAATTACGGTTTATATAAGAAACTGTATCCTATGCATGGCGTTAATAATGTGAAGAACTGAGGCTAATATTAAAATGTTCAACTTTGCTTCTAGCTTGTCAAGTAAGGCAAGACAATAACTGAGTGATATGAAAAAAAAAATCAGACGTTGTTCATAGTATTTTAGTCTTTATGTATAGCAGATATATAAAGTTAAAAAGTAATTATTTATTTGTTAGAACAATAATATACTAATACGGTTTTCGTAGGAAATTCAATGTTAACGCCGTAGATTTTTGACAGTATTTTTATAATATCTAATAATGTGCAAGCTCGAAAAATGGCGGGAAAGATTGGAGAGAGTCGGTTTAAATATAAGCAGAACCAAAACGGAACATCTGTTTTGCGACTTCGGTGGTACCTCCAATTTTTCCCACATAGCTGTAAATGGTGTCCATCTACCAGTATGCTCGGATTTTCGCTACCTGGGTTCATCAATCCAGAGCGATGGTTGCATTGACAGGGTCGTGAGGAATCGGATAAATGCAGGGTGGATGAAATGGCGACAGGTCTCTAGGACCATTTGTGACCGACGAATACCCTTGAAGTTAAAAGGGAAGATTTATAAAACCGTCATTAGGCCTGTCATGATGTATGGTTCTGAATGTTGGGCAAAAAAAGAAGAGGATGTGAAAATAATACATGTGGCAGAGATGCGAATGTTAAAAGGGATGTGCGGTGTAGCTAGAATGGACAAGATTAGAAACGAGTATATCAGTGGAAGTCTGAGAGTAGCGCCAATAGTTGAAAAGTTGAAGAGTAAAAGATTAGCTTGGTATGGACATGTGATGAGGAGGGATGAAAAGCATGTTACCAGAAGGGTTGAAGGGAAGGGATGAGTATGAATGTTGATGGATATAGGGGACTGTGGAATTTGGATGGATTGCGTAAGAAAGGATATGTGTATGAAAGGTATAAGTGCTGAGATGACGAGTGACAGAAAGAAGTGGAAGGAAAAAAGTATGTTGTGCCAACCCCACGTAGTGGGATAAGTACAGGAAGAAGAGGAAGAAGAAGAAGAAGAAGAATGTATATGGGTATCAATTCAGTTTGAGATACTATAAAAACAATTGCAAAGGACAATTATTTTTTACTAAACTTTTATTTGAAGAATAATGAAACGAATTAAATAGGAGAGGAGATATCAATACCCATAAATTATAATATACGACTTTTTATCGCCTACTAATTGCAAGCGCGGTTGAGGCCATAAAACAAGCGTTCTTATTTTAAAGAATCTTATAAAGGTTGCGTTTGATTTTATAGATATTAGCCTTCTTTTTATACATTAATTTTAGCTACCTTACTAATTAAGTATTACTCCCTAATTGTTTCGCTGCTAGGCAAAACCCTCCTGTATTTTTAAGGATTAGAGCTCATTCCACCAAACTTCTCTACAGATTGATGTGTACATGATGATGTTTTATTGGCCAATTTCGGCCACGGCGGCCATTCTCAAGGGAGACCAGCCGATTGCGCAGGAAATTTATGTGTTATACGTACGTACGTAAAGACGGTGTACAAGAAAATGGTGTAAAAGAAAGTGTCTGATAATTCGATAGGTGATGAAATCCGGCATGACCGGAAAAATTTGCTTTCCAAGGCACATACTTTTAATTACCAAACTATTTTTCGACGGAAAAATCCATTAACTTTTTATTGGTTCGGTTTGGGGCTTGAGCCCAGAACCTCGGGATCTGAATCCTAATACCTAGCCACTAGATCAACGAGGCAGCTATACATACGATGTATACATACCATGCCACTTATGCCATACATTATAAGCCCAAATTAAGGACACGAAGACCAAGCAAGTTTGAAGCAGTTCTACGGTTAAGATCTACTTATTTATTTACTATGCGTTCTCAGATATACTTAACACTAATACTTTTAAATATATTATACTTCCCTACAGTAAGTTCTCGCCCAGAGGGAACATCAAAACAAATACCAGTTTTCAATTTCAATCACGGCTGCATAGTTCCCTTGTGGTAGCACTACTATTGATTACATTTGATGCAGTATAAAGCAGAAACGCGCTCTGGGGTAACGTTAGTTCGTTCCGCTTATTGTTAGCTACGATTTCTTTGTTCATTTTCTTTGCAAGTAAAGAGATTTTATAAAGCGCTTTAAAACGCTTTATCTGTATAAATATATATTCGAATAAATTAACACAGTTATGTGGTACAGGTCTCCAACCTCATTTTATTCCTTAAGGGGGATTACCTTTTTCTTAAAACATATTTAATAAAGATTCGGTGCTACGAATAAAATAAAGTATAGTTAGGATTTTTTTATGTAAGCGGTCTGGCATATGGGTAACACTTGATGGTGAATGGTCATCATACACACACAGCTCATAGACATTGGAGCAAGACTAAAATTATAAATATTGCTGTTTGGCTGTGGAATATCTGACGAGCGGTTAGTATCCACATAGACGGTGCAAAGGCCTACCACCAAGTAAATGTGATGTGCTAAATATATTGTTTTATTTCGGACGATCGTCCAGCAGTGGAACTTTTACGGAATGTATATTAATACTCGGAATGTAGTGATACTCAATGACATTAAAATAATTGTATTTTTATTTTGGGAATGTCTCCTTAAATGAGTTTACTAAGAATTCTCGAATGTTTCATTTTACAAACTATTAGAAATATGTTTAAATAGTAAAAAAATATAGAGGAAAAATGTAACTAATGAGTTAACTATCCAATTTTCCAACATATCTCATCTTTTTCAAATGCTTACCATGCGCGTTTCTAATCACCGCGCCTACTGCGCTAATGACATTATCCATTAAGGTTCAGCCGTTTTATACCGTTTTATTAATACCATGTGTTACTTCAATTACTGTCTTTCTTTTCTTGAAATATCTATTTCATTATTATTACTAATTATAATTAAGAAACGGCCATTTTAATTTGATTTATTTGGTGTTAGTTTTGTACAACGCTTCCAAGCCAATGTAACAACAGGCACAAGGGACATAATATCTTAGTTCCCAAGGTTTTTTTTTTTTAAAATGTATAGGCTAGCGCTTGACTGTTATCACACCTGATGGAAAGTGAGATACAGTCTAAGATGGAGCGCGCTTGCCTAGAAGGTGCCTATTCACTCGGGACTTGAAGGTACCCATATTGTAGGTGGTGGGGAAAACGGAGGTCGGGAGGGTATTCCAGACCTTGGCGGTGCGTATCAGAAACGAGGAAGCAAATCGTGTGAAATTATATATATGTGGTATAGTAGCTATATATGTGGTATGTTTAAGTAACTATCTTACGGTTCTTCTAATCGTACTTTTGTAAGTTAATTAAAAGGTTCCTACATCTAATCTTAGTTCTTTGATTAGATTGTAAAATTGTATTCTTTTATTTTTTAATGCTCTTTGTTTTTGTAGTATGTAATTCAGTATAAAATTATTAAATATATTTTTTTTTATTTGCTTATGCGTCTATTGAAATGACAATTTGAGAGCCATTTATACTTCATCTGATCAGTCTAAGGGAACTCATCACAAATCACTAAGGAATTCGCGGTGTTGTCTTCCTTTCGAAGCTGGCAACCCAAAAAATAAACAAATACAAGACATATTGCGGAATTGGAATATTTTATCACAGCCAAATGAAGAGAACAGAGAATGGGCAGGCTCATAGTGAATTCCGAAATATATGTAAATGTTGGTGGATCGTTTCCACATACTTTGATAAATATAGAAAATATAATAAGAAAATGTAACAAGAAAGATATAATGAATATTTGTACATATAAATAAATTTGTATACTTTATAACTTTAAACTTAATTTCATAATAACTCGATATAAATACTAATAAGATATTTAATTATTATTTTCATATTATATGATAAACAAAATAGTTTGTTCGTACTTGCGTTCACCAATAATTACATCACAAATGATCTTTTTCCTACACACACACACATATAAAACCCTGGAAAACACATATATGATAATTGATTACCGCCATCAAAAGACAGTCCGTTCATATACATATAAATTAATAGTTCTGCCAGCGTGTGATGAGGTATTAGATACCGAATGCCCGTTTCTGTACCTCTGATAGCGTTTATCCTTAATAAATAAACTCCCTATTATTACTCATAATACAAACGAACTCATATTCGCATTCATAATATTATATACGATTCACACATATGCGCCGCCAACCATGAAATCTAAGATGATATGACTTTCATGACTTTAATTACACTGGCTCACTCGTTTGATATATGAAATGAATGTGATGTAAATAGCAATAAATTATTTTTATTACATTACTTTCTACAGCTGCTCAATGAAAAATTTAAGTGACAGTCAGTATATTGTATGTTGGGGAGAAAAAAATTTGAAGCGTATTTCCATCACGCTGGAAGCAGATTGGTGAATATACACAGACACATGCATGTGTATCAAGATGTATTCCCGTCACCATGAAGGACGGTATAAATAAACACAAATTAAGGATAATTCAGTGGTACTTGCCTGAGTTTGAACCAATTCGGCTGATAATGTCCTCCTAATCAATTTCTGTACGGACTTTGGTTTTTACCCCAATGCGGCCCCAACCTTGGGAAATAAGATGTTAAGTTCGTTGTGTCTGTAAATAACACTGGCTCACTCACCTTTTAAAAAGTAACGCAAGAATACTGCAAGTATGGCTGTTTGGCGGTAGAATATCCCATGGGTTGGTACCTACCCAGACGGAATTGCACATAAACCTACCACTTAATAGTTACTGAAGTTAGGCGAATGTAAACAAAATATTATATTATATAATATGACTAGTTGTATTAGTATATATTGCTAAATGACTACACACTATTAGGTATAATAGCGTATGACAGCGTCGTGGTTTTAGCGTTACAAGTATTTTCGCTTAGCCGCTCAGCAGCCGACACTCGTTTATTGTTTATGTGGAATGATATTCTTTGTATTACAATTAATCTTTGAAAGTCATTCGTCATAAGAAATACATACATCTTTTAAGTTTAAATTATAAACGTACGTACGTAACAGCCTGTGAATGTCCCACTGCTGGCCTAAGGCCTCCTCTCCCGTTTTGAGGAGAAGGTTTGGAGCTTATTCCACCACGCTGCTCCAATGCGGGTTGGTAAATTATATATTAATCTTATAATGCCGAGATGGCCCATTGGTAAGAATGCGTGAATCTTAACCAATGATCTTGGGTTCAAACCTGGGTAAGCACCACTGAATTTTCATGTGCTTAATTTGTGATTATAATTCATCTTGTGCTTTACGGTGAAGGAAAACATCGTGAGGAAACCTGCGTGTGTCCAATTTCACTGAAATTCTGCCACATGTGTACTCCACCAACCCGCATTGGAGCAGCGTGGTGGAAAAAACTCCAAAATCTTCTCCTCAAAAAGGGAGAGGAGGCCTTTAGCCCAGCAGTGGGATATCCACAGGCTGTTACATATATTGAAGTTATTATTCTATAATAGCAAATTTTTTTCTTATAATGTAAGCAATTATTGAAAAACACCTAACAATATTTGTTGTTGTTCAGTCTTATTTTTATATTCACCTATCGTAACGTTCCGTATCTTTGATTCAGCTGCTTATTGTCCAGGGTCACAAATAAGATTACATTTCCGTGATTGTCACCGTGACATATGGACGGATAAAATGTTTCATTCTATTTAATATGAGTTTACAAATATATAATAATTAAATTCTGATATTTTATGGATATGTTGTGATCTGAATACGCTTTTTCTCTCCAATTCTTGCCAAATATAGCCGATATACTGGGTCGGAATACATAACCCAAGTTCCTCCACGAAGGCACCTTTCTGAAGGTATCCACTTACTGCTAAACAATCAAATAAAAAAAGTAAATATCCCACTGATAAGCAAAAGAGAAGATAGGAAAAAGGAAAATAATTAAGATATAATTTCTTTAAGCGGCTCCAGATTTTTTTAGATGGACTAATATTCATCCGAGTTTATAGACCTATAGGTCTTATAGGAAACATGTCTATGTATTTTTTTCCTTAAAATGTTTCCGTTTACCTCTAAAAAATTCACAACAGCGCAATTTTAAGGCATTTCATTGGCGGTGGTAGTCACTTCCCATCAAGTGAAGCATATTTACGTTTGCCCCTCTCTTCCATAAAAAAACCCAGACCATTGGCATGGCAATTTCGAAAAACGAGTAGTGTTACCTAGAATTCTATCTTCAGCTAAATTCCCCGTAATCTATCCACTGGGCTACTTCTAATGAAGAGAATACATAATGTATTAATCCAGGACATAAAATGTCCACTCGGCAAATTTTAATCAAATCTCATCGACTGTAACGTGAATCAGTAACAACTATTCAAATATCCGAACGTTAACATTTCCTAGATTTTAAAATTGTTTGATCACTTCCAGCTGCATTTTTGGGATAACATTTTTTTTTTAATTTAAAAAATGAATTCGAGTGATATTTGTTCCAACTATGCAGGGTTCTGTAACTATGAATCACACGATATTGACTTATCTGGTTAGTCAACTTTTAGCTTGTTTTTAATCTTAGTAGTGGTTGCGCTTAGAGGAGGTACGTCTGAGTACCACTCCATTTATTCTACCACAATTAACTTTGCAGTTTCGAGTTTAGGCTTAAAGGTTACATGAGCCAGTATGGTTATAAGTCAAGGGGACATAATATCTTGGAGCTCATAGTTGTTTTTTTACGGTATTAGTAAATATGGGCGAAGGTAACTTTCTATCAGCTTCTGAAATTTAAAAAAAGAACTAATAACATTTTTCACTTTCTCTTCTGAACCCTAAATCACAAACAACATATTGGACTGCCAAAATATAAGCCCTTTTTAATCGATTAGGTATACATGTGTGTAACGCGCACTTTTAGCGCTTTTAGAATTTCATCGAAAAGCAAATCTCATTAAGCGCCTCGTTTGTTCGATTCGAGCGCTTTGAAAGCGATCCTGATGGAGATATTTGTAATGCAAATGTTAAATGTTTCATTTAAAAAAAATGTATATTCGACAGAAGTTTTGTGGATCGATTTTGATATTTGGTTATTTATTATATTTAATCAATAATATAGCGAGTTTTTCTGAATTGTCAAAATTGAAAGTTTCATCTATAATCCTTTTTTAAAGCTTTATTGTCGCTGCTCTTAATTGATATAAATATATTTTTTGCATAGACTATGCCGTAACTCAAGAATAAAGTCCTTAGAGTGAAAAACTACATGATTTCATATTTAATATATCAAATGTAATTAAATTTACTTTTACTGATAGAGCTCGCCTTGGGATGATATCTGATCGTTATAATTAAATAAATGAAAAAGCAAAATAATAATTTATTTTCATTTGTTATTATTCCTATAAACATAAACAACACTATTACTGAGCTTAACTGAGAGCGAGTGAAGAATTTTTGTATTTATTAATACAAATTTTATTAAAATGACTTATTGGAAAACCATATTGAAAATCATTCGGCTTTTGAAATTAATCCTATCATATTTTGAAGGATACTGTTAATATGATCCACCAGTTTTTTATTTGTATTTGATTTATATAATAAGAATATATATATATATATATATATATATATATATATATATTTAGATCTCTACAGATGTGTTGTCCGTGTCTTTGGTGTAATTTATCTTTAATTTATATTGATTTGAATATGCTGGCAACCGTTACCAGGAAGAATTGAAATGGAAAAAACATTGAATTGACATCGTAGAGTCCAGATTACTTCTTCATTGATTCGGAATGTGTTCCTTGAAGGGGAGTTAGTTGTCTTTGTGGGATTCTGGTTTCTTCTGGTCTGGATGGTATTCGTCCACTGTTCATGTCTTGTATCCTGAGAAAGTAATATATATTATTTTTAGTATTTTATATCCAAAAAATATTTTATTACATTTAACATACTCAAATCATATACATCGGGAAAATACTGTGCATTCTTTTCGTTTGTTTTTATTATTTGTGTCGTCTATAATATGAATACGTATTAACATATATAACGTTCGTCAATGTTTTATTTTCCAAGTTTATCTTGAGAACAATCAAATTGTATCTTGAGAAAACAAACTGGTAGTAGAGCTTAACCAGGCGTGCAGGTCAATATCGGTAAGTACCACCTACTAAGGTATTCTACCACCAAGCGGTGGTACCTTGGTATGTGTAGCGGTATGAATAGTAAGTGAGCCAGTGTTATTACAAAAACAAGGGGCAGAACAACTTTGGACACATGATCGTAGCTATGTAAGAAATGATTTTTACTTTTTGCAATTTAATAATTTATTTTCTATAGTTTAAAGTTTACATCCAGACATAAAAAAAAAACAAATCAATATCGGCTCGAATCCAACAGTTATTTTCTTATATATTCCTAGAAATTCAAGCATATTCATTTTATCTGTGTATGTTGAAAATTCAAAATAAGAACGAAATTATATTTTGTAACAACGTCTCAAAAGCATAAACAAATAAAACATTCGAACCGTGTGTCTCTTGTAATATACAGAGATTCCCCGAGTAGCCGAAATATGAATAAAACATATCACGATCGGCACTTCAAAGGGCGATCGCTGGATGCAAAATTTTAATAAATAAATACCGACCGAATACGGTGTTGTTTAAATATAACAATTAAATTTAGTCGTCACAAACAAAATATTATATTTTTTTTATTTGACAAACACTGAGACATTGGCGATGTAAGAAATATTAGCCATTCCTTTCATCGTCAGTGCGCCGCGAACCTTGGGAAGTAAGATGTTATGTCCATTGTAACACAACAGCACGAGGTATTGCTAGAATATGCGATGAATGTGTGGTACCTACAGGGTAGGTATCACATATTCCATGTACGAGGGCCTTGTACTCATGGCCATGAGTACAAGGCCATCATAACTCAAATCGACCATAACAAAGAGGCATGTTATTTTAAAAATATCATCTCGCTTCTCTCTTCACGTGAAATATTATTCGATCTAGATAAGTATCAAAGTAAGCTCGGTATTAAAAAGTAGCCTGTGCGCCTTAGGGCTGAGGGTTTATATCAAATTAAACGAAAATCAGTTCACTGGTTTTTTAAATAATTGTATTTAATTAGCATACGTATTTAGGTAAGTCGATAGAACTAACTACTGAGTTGCCTTACGCTACCGAAAAACACTCTAACATGGCGATTTAAAACTGTTTATATGGGCTTACATGAATAAAGAATAATTTGATTTTGTCAAATATGGAGTAGCATATGTTCGATGTATGATCCAGAACCGATAGCAACTGAATATACCTGTTAATCACACAAACAGCCACGCAAACATGATTAAGAAATAATGAATGCACCGTTAACTGATGGGTCTAAATTATTGTCACCTTGAACCATAAAAACATCGGTTATCAGCCTTTAGGCTGAGATATGAGGACGTCACTAATGAAAACTATTGCTTGTTTGGCGGTTGAATGAATTGAGAGTGAATGAATGATATTTGATTAAATTGAATGAGTGAAAGTATTTAAGCTATTCCTATTTGAATGGGAGTTTTAAACTGTTTTATATTACAGTTGAAACCAGACAGTAGAGCTAAAAATATGCACACACTTCGAGCGTGATATTTTTCAATTACTGTTTCATTCTGACATTGAAATCTAATATGCTTCAACAAGAGAACCTTCGTTTTACTGTTTATAAAGGTATACTAAACATAGTAATGCAGCTTGTTTTTTTAAACATAGGTGGTGTGCGCGTTTTTTGTACGCGGATTATAAATAAAAGCATGTTTGAGAAAAAAATTGGTAACTTATTAAATTATTATATAATAAGTGCTTTATATTTTTATTTATTTAGGTTTCATTTTGAGTGAAATATAGCTTGAAGAAAATACTTAAGTTTTAAATTAATTAAGTATATTTCTGCTATTATCCGTATGTTATCGCCACCAACCTTGGGAACTAAGATGCTATTTCCCTTATGCCTGTTACACTGGCTCATTCATGATAGTGAGGTTGAGAATTAGAACTAGAGAATTTTATTTCATTTAATAATTTTTAATTTCTGTGAAATAAATATAAAAAGAAATTTTCTAGGTAAGAAAAACACAAGTGGCGTTTAGAATAATTAAATAGTAGGAAATCCGAAAAAGAAAAACCTTCCCGGTTAATAGGGCCAACCTGTATTAAAATTTCACTACCTTTCCTCCTGTAAGTTCTCTATGTTTTTAGGGGAAGATCCAAACTTATTCGCAGGCACGTTATTCGGTCACAATACAAATCGTAATGTATAAAGAAGAAAACTCAGTAATGCTTTCACGAATAACTAAGATTCTTGATCCAAAATAGGATTTGGTACCGTTTGTCCTTGCTGTGACCTTGGAAACGTGCACTCAAAATTGATCGGTTGCGAAGTTAAGACCTGAATGCGTAAAAAAATAAACAAACTCACTTTCGCATTAAATCATTAGTTAGGATAACAACGGCGGACAACACCTCCACAACGTGAAGTGGGATTCCAATTTTATTGCTATGTCGCCAAATTTGACAATAAAAGCGACTGACGGCGACTTCAAAGCGTGAAGTGTGGTGAGACCCAATAGAACTCCACCGAGAATTCGAGACGGGATCGCTGAGCGAGTACTTACTTATTTACAACTACGCAATGCAGGGACAGCTAATTCGCGGTGAAAAGTCAAGTGGACTTCTAAATAGTTGAGTACTTTAAATGTCGACTCTCCGTCGACTGTCGAGGTTCGAAGTAATGAAGTTTTATTTTGTATATTTCTATCTCCTAAATTGGGATTGCA
This sequence comes from Nymphalis urticae, assembly GCA_905147175.2. Lineage (NCBI taxonomy): Eukaryota > Metazoa > Arthropoda > Insecta > Lepidoptera > Nymphalidae > Nymphalis > Nymphalis urticae. The sequence continues at coordinate 3,428,880 of LR990008.1, forward strand.
GTAATGCATTTTAGGTGTTATATATTTGTGTAGAACTTATGATATAATTATATAATCTTCGAAGTTTAAAATGTTGAGGAATCTTTTGAATTTTCTCGAGGTAGTGTAAGAATTATTTTTTTAATAATGATAATAATATATTATTTGCCGTTCACTGCTGGACGAAAGCCAGCAATACAACGCCAACTATCCCAATCATGGGCAGCATCGCATCCATCCCGTATGTATGTTATATAATGATAATATATAAACATTTTATAACATATTTTAATGTAAGTGTCACTGAGTGTCGGGGGCAAAATGTAATTAGTAATACATTTTCCCCCGACACTTGGTGTCAAGCTTTCTGTAGTTGAGTACAGTAATGGCCAGGATCAATATTGAACGTGCAATTTTCACATCGCTAGGCGGCCAGGATAAACATATTTTCACAAATGAAGTAAATATTTCAATTCCTAGACGTGTTAGCTGTATGATGTCATCAAACATCGACTATGACAAGTCTAATTTATTAAGACGTTTAATGTTATTGTTTATCCGTCAAACATAGATAGATAGATAAAATATACTTTATTGTATACCAGAAATTAAAAAAAAATACATAACACATGGATACAACCTAATTACCTTTCAGGCAAGCAGTCATGTCCTCCAGACCGATTTCGGCCACGGCGGCCAATCTCAAGAGAAATAAGCCAACTGCGCAGGAGATATTATAGTTCACGAGTGTGTGCGCAAACACAGGTGCGCTCTCTATTCCTTAATTCACATAATCCGATGGGACGGCAATCCGACACGACCGGAAAGAGTTCAGGTGCAGGACCAACGGCTGTACGTGCTTTCCGAGGCACGGGAATGAATACACTTCCAAGTTCCAGACTCCGGGCTGCTACTGAGAATTTTCTGACAAAAAAACCCAACAACTTTTTATTGGCCCGACCTGGGAATTGAACTCAGGACCTCCGAGTCTTCGGGCTTACATCAAGACACTAGTCCAACGAGGCAGTCAATGGCAGGTATAACTGGGTGTGTATCACCCGATCGAACTTAGCATTGTTTTATTCCATTTTGAAAGGCGAGTGAGCCAATGTGATTTAAAATGGCACAAGGGACATAGCGCGTTTTAGTTTCTATGGTTTTTTTTTTTACATATGTAGGCTAGCGCTTAACTGTTATCACACCTGATGGAAAGTGAGATACAGTCTAAGATGGAGCGCGCTTGCCTAGAAGGTGCCTATTCACTCTGGACTTGAAGGTACCCATATTGTAGGTGGTGGGGAAAACGGAGGTCGGGAGGGTATTCCAGACCTTGGCGGTGCGTATCAGAAACGAGGAAGCAAATCGTTTCGTACGTGTCTTACATTGGCGATGTGTTTCGTACACATGCTACATCGTACACGGTTAATATTATATACGTTTGCTTAAATAATATAAATAGATTAACTGCCTTATTTATAAGCGTTGTCTTGTGAGTGATTACTTAAACAATAATGAAAGAAAATCAAAATCAGTCTAAATAAACAGCCGCTACGTAACGTTTAAAAGTAAAGCTGTTTATTTTAATGTTCGTCCCGCACCGTAACAACCTGTGAATGTCCCACTGCTGGGCTAAAGGCCTCCTGTCCTCTGTTTGAGGAGAAGGTGTGGAGCTTATTTGACCATGCTGCTCTAATGCGGGTTGGTGGAATACACATGTGGCAGAATTTCAGTGTATTTAGACACATGCAGGTTTCCTCACGATGTTTTCTTTCACCGTAAAGCACGAGATGAATTATAATCACAAATTAATCACATGAAAATTCAGTGGTGCTTGCCCGGGTTTGTCATCCACGATCCACGTTCCACAACCCACGATCACCCACTGGACCATCTCGGCTCTTTTAATGTTCACTACTGTTTTAATCCAGGCCCTGTAGTAATATTTTCTTCTATATAACTCGCTATTTGTCCCGGCTCCCGAGGGAAGAATTAGGAGATAGGTGACGTGATATGATATATGATATCTTCTTTAAAAATTTAAACTTCTTCTCAAAGGGAGTGCAAGCCTTTGCCCAGCAGTGGGAAGTTCACAGGCTGTTTCTTTACTTTTTTGTAATATAAACTGTATTGACTGACTCTGTTTTCTAATCTATCTTACCGTTTGTATGTTATTTTTTTATATATTTTAATATTGTGTTAATAAATAATTATAACACAACAAAATTCTTTGTATGATTATTACTATGAATATACGATTAGTAGGAGGTAAATATCAAGACGGGCTTGCATAAAGCTCTACCTCTAAAGCGTTTTTATTATTTTGTTAAACTTCAACCATAAATGCCAATGAAATGAACATATGGTCGAATTATTTTTGAACCATTATTATAATAATTATGAGCAATAATATAACCAATTCCAACAACGAACAATCACATAATTAGATTAAACCACAATGAGAATTTACTATTATAATATTCATTAAAATAAACCATTATTTTGGCTAGAATACCATCCAATGGTCGTAATGGGTCATTTGATAGAATAAGGAGATCTTAATCTAAGGTTGCAGGATAGAATCCGGAACTCCTTTATTTAATTTGTCTTGTTGATTGATCTCGTGACCAATGGATAGAAAGCATCACAAGGAATGCTGCGAGTTTCGTATGATATTCTAAATAAAAAGAAACTTTTTCTGGCCACTATATAATTTTATTGTTAACTAATATTCGCCAGCAGCTTTGTCCATGTGTTAGAGGGAGAGAGGCGGTTATTAGGTAAAAAAATAGTGTATGTCTATCCTTGGGGTTCAAGTTTTCTTCATACTAAATTTTATTAAAATCGGTTCAGTGGTTTAGCCGTGAAAGCGTAACAGGCAGACAGAGTTACTTTTGCATTTATATTATTTCTATAGCTGTACAGTTTTCTTCTTTGTCTGTTATTTTTTACTTGATCGTGCAATATTTTAGCATTAAATAATTTTGAACGTAACGAAGACGCAATCCCTTCATGTATCTCATTCATATTTAAATACAACCGAAAGATACATTATACATAACCCGCATAAATTCAGAAGGTTATTCATCTCGTAGAATTTATAAGCACGTGTTGTTGGTTTTACGATCCACCTCAACCGTACAGTTAGCGTCGTTACATTGGAATCGGTCGTAAAGGTGACTCGCCTTCTGCGGGCCTATGATATCCTGGTGCTTCATAAAGATTTATAGGTAGTTATGATTTTATTTGCTTTTATACAAAGATATATAAAGGAAATGAGGCCATATAGCTAATTTTATGTGTTGTGAATAGATTTAAAATATTATGTAATCTAATTTGTATAAAAAACGTATGTCTTTGAATGTATATATATGTATGTGCTAGCGTTTATATTGATCGGTAAAACGTAGTCAGAATCAAAACATTTCAAATATTTTAAATGCTAAGTTTGTTTTTAACCCTTTTACGTTTTAAGTACTCAAGCGATCATTATTAAATTTGGTATACACGTTGTCAGTAGTATAGAAAAAGGATATAGGGTACTTAACACCTCCTCTCACAAGCAGCTGGATTTGTTATGTGTCAAATAAAAATGTAAAAAAATAAAGTTCCAATTTTGAAAAATAAATTTATTATAAACTAGTTTTTTTTTATAGTATAGGATGGCGGACGAGCATATAGGTCACCTGATGGTATGTGATCACCAACGCCCATAGACATTGAAATGTTAACCATCGCTTACATCATTAGGAATTAAGATGTTATGTCCCTGTAATATCACTGGCTCATTCACTCTACAAACCAGCACACAACAATAACAAGTACTGTTATGTGAGTGGTACTTACCCAGTAGTTTCGGCTTCGCTCGAGTGTTGGTGGTGTTCTGGTGTTAGATATGTAAAAAGTAACTTATATCCTTCCTTGGGGTTCAAGCATTCTTCATACTAAATTTCATCAAAATCGATTCAGTATAGCCGTGAATGCGTAACAGACAGACAGAGTTACTATCGCATATATATTATTAGTATATATTATGTGTAGAAGTAATAAAAGCTACTTAGCTACTTATCTTCGCAGCTTGTCAATACTAAAATCGGATCCAGATAATCCTCATCAATTTTATACAATTTCCCTTCGAACGGAAAACGTTATTCTTGATATACCGCGGTAAGAAATTAAAATTATAACCGTCATACGTAAAATTTTGGCCAAATAAATTTGTAGCGTTTTATCGGGTTCGTTAAATCTACATTCGCGCTGATTTTTTGATAGTACAGTCGTTTCCAAAAGTATCAAATTATTTACTTTATTTTGGATATATTATTCAGATCAACTTATTTATTCTATATTTTCATTTTTTTTACGATTCAAAGCAAAATTCTTAGGATGAACAATAAAATTGTTCTAATGTTCCAAATTTATTAGTCCAAAAACAGATTCAAATTTGCCCTAAGTCTCGTTGGGAGACTACAATTTCAAAGCATCGGACCTGTTATTTATGGATTTGTCGAGTAGGAAATGAGCTGATGATCTTCACATGGAACAATATTAAAACGAACAGTCTTCATAATTTATATCTAACAATCGATTACATTACATCGATTACATTACATCGAATCGATTACAGGAGCTTTCAAACAGAAATACCACATAAAAATAAGTCATTTCGTTTGGGAACAAGGTTGTCATTGGCAGACACCGATATGTACTCCAAACTTATTCCCTTCTTTTAACGTTGGGTGTTAAAAATATGTGATATAATTAGATAGCAATTGATCATCATTCAATTGAATCATTTAATTGCTATAACACAAACGATACGTAATATTGCATCTTTTGTCATACCCATATTATTTTAAGTGGAGAATTCAATTTGTTGTTCTTTATTGTGTTGTATATACAGGGTGACTGGTGAATTAGGATCAATATTTTAGGAGCATAATCGGTACATGATTCTCATTCGAATTATGTAAAAAAAATAGGTACTTAATTTTTGACCAAATTTACAAAAATTTTACTTTAAATAAATAAAGTGTGGACATATTTCCGCGGCGCGTGCGGCGTAGTGTTTGCCCCCCCCGCAACCCCTGCCCCGCGGCTTATTAGTATTAGTAGGTTAGTAGGTTAGTCGGGCGAGCGCCGCCGTAAGGTTCGTCCATCTTCCCGCGCGCGCGCCCCTAGCGATCGATCTTACGCGTATACCTAATGTTTCGTGTGTGAGTGTGACCCGTAATTAGTAATTAGGTATGGCTTATCAATACACAAATGCAGAATAATGTGAGTACTGTGAGTAGTAAAGTGACCCATTCGTGTTAAAGCGTGTGAAAGACAATATGCGTAAACGTGCCGAACTGTGTATCACACGAGCAGGAGCTCACTTTGAACATTTGTTAAGGTTAGTGTAGTTATGTAGGTAAATAGGTAGTTAAATGATTGACAATCGTTGTAAATAAGTATGATTCAATTTTTAAATACGCCGGAAATACCAAGATAGGTAAACAGTTAATTTTTGTCCCAAGTTCATATCATTTACCTAGTCAACAAATTTGTTGCTTAAACGAGTGAAATATTTTGGTATTTTTGCCTGTTCTAAGCCAGGTTTAAAGTATGAAGGGGGATTGGATCATGCTTGTTTATCAAAGGTAGCCTGCTACCCTGTTAACACGCGGCGGCGTTTGGACGTAGGGAAAGTACCGCGTGATAACTAAATGTACATAACGGTGTTGTGTCGTCAGCGCAGCTAGGGCGTCCACATGACGCGTAATTAATTACATAACTTTTGGTTAACTTTACTTAGAAGTTTATTAATATTTATGTTATATGTATTTTTTTTTGGTCATATATGGTCGTCAAATATCACGTCCTTAAGTATTGATACTAATTCACCAGTCACCCTGTATAATATTTAAGTATGTTAATCTTGTTTTATCAAATTTTAAAAGTGAATTGTATTCTTTTTTTGAGAAATAAATTCTTAAACCGTATGTGTGTTCTAAATAATAATAATGTCCTCCAGACCGATTTCGGCCACGGCGGCCAATCTCAAGAGAGATTAGCCAACTACGCAGGAGATATTATAGTGCACAAGTGTGTGCGCAAACACAGGTGCACTCTCTATTCCCTAACTCTTATAATCCGATGGGACGGCAATCCGACACGACCGGAAAGAGTTCAGGCGCAGGACCAACGGCTTTACGTGCTTTCCGAGGCACGGGAGTGAATACACTTCCAACTTCCAGACTCCGGGCTGCTACTGAGAATTTTCTGACAGAAAAACCCAATAACATTTCATTGGTCCGACCTGGGAATTGAACCCAGGACCTCCGGGTCTGCGGCCTTACATCAAGCCACTAGACCAACGAGGCAGTCAAATTCTAAATACAAAATATATTATTAAATAAAAATGATGTTAACACTTTATGAGTTTTGTCTGTAACATTACAATGATAAGATTTTCTGATGAAACCGAGACGAAATTATATTCAGTCTCCGTTATCACCCACACGATGTTCCATACCCGTTCTTGTTCGATAATGTCTTAATCCCTATTAAACAGATTAGAAATATAATCCCTAGGCGTAACAGTACAGTCCCACTACTGGGCCAAGACATAGTGTTTTATAAAGATAAAGCTTTTGATACTAATGTGTTAGACTAACATCAATTTAAAAAAAATATGCCAACAAATAAATATGGAGTAAAATAAAAAGTTATATTCTACTCTTAATTAGGTTGTATCCATATTTTATAAAAAATTTTTGGCGCATTCGCGATATAATCAATTGGTAACATTTCTTACATTGTCAATGTCTATGAGCTCCACTTACCATCGATGGCCCATTTGCTCGTCCGCCTACCAATAATATAAAAAAAACTTTGTGGTGTACAAAAAATATAGTTTTTCTAGTAAATGAAATACAATTTTCTTTTTATTATAATAATATAGAGCAACGAAGTATATATTATACGCGCCAACCACACACTAAGGAGCATGACGGGATATTAATATTATGAGAGCATGCCGTTTGCCTTCACGGCTTGCCAGGCTGTCTGTCTGAGGTGCACCAATATGTTTCAAATCAAAATGGAATCCGAAAATGGTATTCTATATTTATAAATTTATTTCATACTTACAATGTGTTTAAACTGTATTATTTGTGGGTAGTTTTTCATTTATCATCATTCCCTATGATGTACGAACAACCTCGCAACTCACCGGAACAAACGCTCAAATGTGAAATGCATCATTGAAAATATCAATGATAACGTTTCAAGAATACAAGCATCAAAATCACCATAAGTATCTTCTCAAAATTACAGATGTGAGTAATGAAATGCGTTATTAGAGAAAAGCTCTGCTATAATTTTTCATTTATAAAATACCGATTCAGAAATTCTTAGAGCTTCCTTATCAAAACTATATTTTGATTTTCGATTGATATTTTTTATATTTGTTTCGTGACGAAACTAAGTTGGATTGAAGGATTTCGTTGAACACAAAGATCCTTATAAATTGTTCTTTTAGCAATGTATATTCTTAGCGGTCGTCACTTCGACGAATAAAAAACAATAGCACGTTATCCGGAAACGGCCGTTATCATAACATTTATTATTTACATATTTATAAGGGACTTTTCTTTGTCGTAATATTATTTCAAAAATCGAACTCTTTTTATATATAAAATATTTATAAATTGTTTTTGTTCGTATTATATGAATTCATGCATTATTTATTCGATTGAGTTGAAACTATACAGAGATTTTGTTGGCTGTGTGAAAGTTCGAGAGCTATCGATAATAATTGTTTACTCATACATTAAGGCCTTACTTTTTATGTTATAGGCAGGCAGACGGGTAAACGGGCTATCTGATATTAGGTGTCCACCACCGCCCATACACATTGGCGATTATTTTTTACGAATGGCGAATTATTAATTATTCCTTCTCCAACACGTCACCAACCCCGGGAACGAGGTTGTTATGTCCCTTGTGCCTGTGAATACACTGATTCACTCATCGTTTAACGGCAGAATATCTGGTGAGTGGGTGGTACCTACCTAGACGCGCTTGCACTAGTCGTAAAACAACAAGATACAATATGAATCTTACAAATTTATTACGATAAAGTTCCCAAAATATATGTATAACAGTTGGTACCTTCGAACACTAACCTGAAAGCATTTATGACCTTCCACAGAGACAAGAAAATGGCAGCTTGATAAATCCCCATAATGTCAGTAACAGGTGCGTTTTCATGACATTGATAGAGGATTACTTATTTCAGACACCTCTGTTTTAGTGTATGGTCTGAGTGACAGCGGTTGTGTATCTATTTATTATTTTTGCCTTGAAAATATATTTCATTTTCATTAACTAATTATGAATTTGAATATTTTTGCTCTTTGTATTATACTATGATAATCATTTGCGTTATTATACGTTAATATCAAACGTTATTTTCTTGATAGGGCTTTGTCTTAGTGGTAGGGTACCTGGGTAGGTACTACTGGCTAGGTAATTATCAGTTATTTTATCGAAAAACAGCAGTACTTATTATTGTTGTGTTCCGGTTTACAAGGGACATAACATCTTAATTCCCAAGGTTTGCATTGCATTAGTTTTTAAGCGATGGTTGATATTTTTTACGGCGGTGGGGTGAGGAGAAGGTTTGGAGCTTATTCCACCACGCTGCTCCAATGCGGGTTGGGGGAATATACATGTGGCAGAATTTCAGTGAAATTTGACACATGCAGGTTTCCTCACGATGTTTTCCTTCGCCGTCAAGCACGATATGAATTATAAACACAAATTAAGCACACGAAAATTCAGTGATGCTTGCCCGGGCTTGAACCCACGTTCATCGGTTAAGATTCACGCGTTCTAACCACTGGGCCATCTCGGCTCATGATAGGGATACGGTATTGTTTCTCTGGGCGATAGAATCCGAAATAAGGACATTCGCCAGAGAACTAAAGTCACCGACATCGTGCGTAGAATTGGCTCGCTGAAGTGGAAGTGGGCTGGTCATGTCTCCAGGCGCATTGATGGCCGATGGAGCCGACACGTGTTAGAGTGGAGACCACGCTTAGGCAAACGTAGTGCAGGACGCCCTGCGGCAAGGTGGACCGACGATTTGAAAAAGGTGGCAGTTACGGGATGGATGCGGGCTGCTCAAGATCGGGATGGTTGGCGTTCTATGGGGGAGGATTTCGTCTAGAAGTGAACGGCAAAAGGCTGAAAAAAATATTCTAAAAGCAATATTGGTTTGTATTTATCATTTTAAAGTCCAGATGACTTCTTCATTGAATTCGAATGTGTGTCAGTTGATTAAAGCAATTTCAATAATTGACCCTTTACGGTGTCTGTTTGGTAGTTAAACAAAAGATAGTCAAAGTATTAGGTAGTTATATTCTAATAAGTTAACAATAGGACGCGTGACGTGAGACTGGCTCGCAATACTACATATTATATATGAACAAGATGCGTGTGTGTTAACCAAACACCTACAGCCCTATTACACACAGGTACATACTTTTTTAACATTATTGTAACCTATCCATATAACATTGTATTGTTGTATAGACTTTTGTCTAATAACGATTTTTAAACGATAAAAAAAAATATTACGAATTCTTATTTCAAAAATATCAAATAAAAAAATAAAATAAATATATCCATTGATACTAGTACCATACCATTAACAGAAGGCATTGCCTTGGGAGTAAAATTTAATGTTAAGGCGTATTTAAGATGCTCGCATTCGGCGACTGTTTAGTTAAATGTGCTTAGCTTGTAACGTATTAATTAATCCCACCTTTGAAAAGGGACAAATTAAGTTTATCAACTATAATATGGAAATATATTTCTGCTGTTATTATTCTGTATTAAATTCAATTATATAATATTTACATAAATTGAGTTACTTTAAATGTAATTTAATTTTTACTTACATTCGATGTTACGTTATTGTTATCTTACAATATGCCATTAATTGGCATGCAAATATAAAAGTAATCTTAATTTACTTTTATCTAAATACAATTAAAATTTATACATATATAAAAACTACAAAATGAAATAAAGTTTAAAAATAATATATCCAATTTCCAATATCCATATAATCTTTTCTAATCGACGGGTCGGTTAGCGTGGTTGGTAGATACTTACCTTTCACGCCGAATGTTGTGGGTTCGATTCCCACCCAGGACTTTGTGCATGAACATGTCTGTTTGTCTTGAGTCTGGGTGTAATTATCTATATAAGTATGTATTTACAAAAGAAAAGTAGTATATGTAGTATATCAGTTGTCTGGTTTCCATAGTACAAGCTCTGCTTAGTTTGGGATCAGATGACCGTGTGTGAATAATATCCCAGGACATTATTATCATTATAATTAAATGTAATTATATACCAATTCCGCTATTTATACTTTTAAAAAAAATTGTTTTCGCTTGCGGCTTCACCCGCGTTTTTGGAAAGGGTAAAAACCTAACGGGTTTTTGGAAAGGGTAAAAAAAGGTAAGCTTAAATTGATGATTGTAATTTCAAGCTTGCTCCAGAGCAAATTTTATCAAAATCGCTCCAGTGGTTTAGCCGAGAAAGTGTCACAAACAGACAATTACTTTCACATTACATTATAATTTTGTGTCCATAAATAATCTTTGATAGTGTGGTATTTAGTATCTTAGTATTATAATTTTTTCCAAATTTTTTATATTAAATACAATAATTGCAAAAAAAAATAAGAAGTGTATTGTATGTAGATATAAATACAATAATAATAAAGTTTAATTATATTATCAATCAAAATACACGTATTATATAACGCTACGCTGGGTGATTTTGATCAAACTGTTGGAGCTTGTGTTGTCTAAGACCAACAGCAAGGACAAACATTCAGCCTGACTAATATAACTTCTGCCATATTATATTGCTCTGATGTAGGAAATGATCTCGGCTTGAATATTTTTGGAATGAGTCTTTAAGCCCAGTCTAATTCAATATTGTGATTTAATTGATACAATACAAATATTGACAAAGTGTAATATAGGAATTTTACATAAGTTTTCATTCAACCACGTATCTTAGCTGCTTATTTTTATGCTAGTTTGCAGACTTTCTTGGGAACATTACTTATAATTTTAATAAAATTTAGGTTTTCATCAATGGTTACTCCAAGAATTGGTATTAGGTTAGTTACTTACTGTTATTAACTTATTATATAAAAAAATCGTATATTTAAATATTTTATTTTATTTTTATTTTATTTAAACTTAATCTAAGTGAACAGATTAATTAAAAGTAAACACAACATGCGAATGAAAAATGGAAACCAGTTCAAAATAGATACAAATACAAAAAATGTTACACCTGTCTACATACTTCCTAAGGTTTCAAATTGTATCCGCGTGAATGTCGACAAAAGAACGCGAGTTAGGAGTTTACACAGTCTTGGAATTGGTGAAATTGCACCAAGAACAGTTCTTCGCGAGGGTGGGCAGAGGGGTGTTATCGGAGATCGAAGATATCTATCAGAAATTTTAAGTTGGATTTTTATAACTAATTCTGGACAGTCTATTATATTGTTGATAATTTTATATAAAAACAGTAGATCTAACAAATCTCTGCGTTTATTCAACGAAGTCATTTTTTAATGTGTTAGGCAGTCTGTGTAGGAAGTTTTTTTTAATAAAACCCTCACTAAAAGCTAAATGCCATAAGAATCTTTTGTGTATTCTTTGTAATCTTAGAATATGTGTGCCATAGTGGGGTCGCCAGACTGTCGATGCATACTCTAAAACAGTACGGACCATACTGTTGTAGAGAAACATTTTAGTTTTAACATTTTTAAATAGTTTGGCATTACTCAACACAAAGCCCAACATCTTAGAAGCTCTTGTGCTCACCTTATCAATGTGGTATATAAACGTTAGTTTCCTGTCAAATGTACGCCCAGGTCTCTTATTGTTTCAAGTTCTTGTAGTATATGTTCATTTATATTATAATCAAAACATATAGGTTTTAACTTTCTGGTGTATTTCACATTGAAACATTTTTTGGAATTAAGAGGCATATTGTTATCCAGAGCCCAAGATATCAAATTGTTGAGATCGTTCTGTAAGAGGACGCAATCAACGGAAGACTCAATTACTCTTGAAAATTTTAAATCATCGGCGTATATAAAAACTGATAAATGATTGAAGATAGTCGAACTATTAAATATGAATCATTAATGAAGACATTAAACAATATAGGCCCTAAATGTGATCCCTTAGGTACACCTGAGTCGATCGGACAAAGAGAATTGATATGCATTCGCAACAACAGAGAATGATCGGTATATTAAAAAAAATAAAAGATCGCAAATCTTATCACCATCTGTTGCGACCGTGTCCCTATTACTCAAACTTCGCAGATATTGACCTGATCCCTTACGTTTCCTCTAATTAAGGACCAGAAAATTTTACTATTTTGAGAGATTCCAAGCTCCATGAGAGCTATATAGTTATTATACTAAACTAAAGCTAGTCGTAGTGTTACAAAGCTCATAAACCAACTTAAGTGCAATTTCATCCATGGGGTTTTTGTACAGCTTATAATGCAATTTAAATCGCGTTCTTTTCGTTGAGCTTACCATGCTTATGTTTTTTCGTAAACGGAACGAATTTTTTAACAGTCATTCGTAAGACGTCATAGAAAGCATCCACCATAGTATTTACATCTGTAATTCCCTTAAACAAGTCATGCCATTGTTGATCAAATGTTTACAAACATGTTCATTATCTACCCTACGAAAGTTTGGCTTCAGTATATTGGCTAGCAGTATATTGACATCGCTTTATCACTTTATGTGGACGTGTACTGTCCAGATTAAGTGATAAAGCGATGTCTAAGGGAAGATGAAATTGGTCTATCATACTAAGATTATTAGCAGATTCCGTCCGTCCGACCAGTAGGCTGGTGTTCGTCTAGGGTTCTTTCAATCCTTTTTAGTATTATCTTGACTAAAAAGAACGACTTCCTCGTTAGTCTAGTGGATTGATGTAAGGCCGCAGACCCGGAGGTCCTGGGTTCAATTCACAGGTCGGGTCAATAAAAAGTTATTGGGTTTTTCTGTCAGAAAATTCTCAGTAGCATCTTGGAGTCTAGAAGTTGGAGGTGTGTACACTACCATGCCTCGAAAAGCATGTAAAGCCGTCTTTCCGGTCGTGTCGAATTCGGCAGGACCGGAAAGTGTTCAGGCAATTGCCTTCCCATCGGTTTATGAGAGCGAGGGAATAGAGAGTGCACCTGTGTTTGCGCACACACTTGTACACTATATCTCCTGCACAGATGGCTAATTTCTCTTGAGATTGGCCGCCGTGGCCGAAATCAGTCTGGACTATATTATTATTATTATCTTATCAAAAGTTGTAATGTCCTTAATCCAGATATACGCCAAACTATCATCCTTTCGCACGAAAATGCGACCATTTCTTACCCAGATGAAATTGTATGATTTCTTTTTGGCTTTTAGCCTGGCAGCTGCATGCATTTTTTTGTTAGCAGGGGATAGATGTTCGGCTATGTATATAGGCATCTACACTCCAGATATACCAATTAGGTTGCTATTTAGCCTGTTATTACGATTATATTATCCAAGCAGCCAGAAAAACGTCACGTAGTCTTGGTGTGATAAATTCGACAATAATAGAACGCAGACGATTTGTTTAGAAACCTTGCCTATTCCAGTAACAATGTTTAACAGATTTTCAGTTTTTCTTTTTAGGTATGCACTGTATTTCAATGTTTTTCGCACGCGCATGTTGTTTTAATTGACCAAGTCTACTACGGAGATCATTAACGTCAGCTTTTAAATTTGCATTTTCAGATTGTAGATTCGACATTGTAATCAGAGCACTTTTATGCTCCTTACGCAAATCCTCAAATTGGTGATTAATATGTTCCATTGACTTAACCACTTCACGTATTTCACTTTGAATATATTTTAATTTATTGTTTAATAAGTTGGCGAAGCTGTGGTTAAATTTAGATAGCATTTCATCAAATTGTTTTTGCGTTCTATTTTGAACAATGTCACGAATATCGTCTGGCGAAAGTTGATCAGTATGTTGAGCTAGAGGGAAATGTATAATATGTATACCATACTACAATGTGAAACAGTATTCAGTCCGAAAGTTTCCCAGTGTGATCTAACCGCGAACGTAAGTATTTTTTTTAATATTCTTTAATAAATTAATTTACTAAGTTAAGATCTCATCTTATAAACCGAGATGGCCCTGTGGTAAGACCGCGTGAATCTTAACCGATGATCGTGGGTTCAAACCCGGGCAAGCACCACTGAATTTTTATGTGTTTAATTTGTGATTATAATTCATCTCGTGCTTTACGGTGAAGGAAAATATCGTGAGGAAACCTGCATGTGTCTAATTTCACTGAAATTCTGCCGCATGTGTATTCTACCAACCCGCATTGGAGCAGCGTGGTGGAATAAGCTCCAAACCTTCTCCTCAAAAAGAGGAGAGGAGGCCTTTAGCCCAGCAGTGGTACATTCACAGGCTGTTATGGTAAGATCTCATCTTAATAATCGCTTCAAATATCACGTGAACTGAAAACAAACCAATAATTATTGTTACGACGACCACAAAGTCGAAGGCAATACGGAAATTAATTAGGCAAATTGAAACACGCATCGCGGCGCTTTGTACGAACTCTAGTGAGCGTTCGGTTTGTGGTGAACGCGTTCAACGAAAATTTGGTTTGTGGCCAAATCATATTTAATCCGTGTGAACGGCGGACGCAGAGCCACACTATGTTTACGATACAACTGCGACGTGTTTTATATATCGTCGCCTATCGGCTTAAATGCAGTTCCCCTGAAATTGTTTTATATATTTATTTGGTATTTATTGAACTATATTTTAATATTTTCGATATTACTTTACTCGGTGGGAAGGTTTTATGCTCCCTCTTATTATTTATGCCGTTTGGGTAGGTACTGTATATTATTGTTTTGCTCGTTCAGTTTGAGATTAACTTTGAATAAGTTTTATCTGGATGATCGATTGAAGGTGTGGTCCACTCGCCAAAAATTTTACAACAAAACAGTAATACTTAATATTCATGTTCCGATGGTTCCATTTGGTAGGATGAGTGTGCCAGTGTAATAACAGGCACAAGAGACATAACATCTTAGTGTTTATGGTGGCGCATTGGCGATGTAAAGAATGATTAATATTTCTAACAGTGTCACTGTGAGCTCAAACTCGAGATACACCGGAGAAATCGGTCGTGAAATGTCAGTAACTGATATGCGATATTGACCATAATAATTATAATATTTCAAGAATACAAGCATCAAAATAGTATATCACCAGCAGTCGCTATTCAAAATTTCACAGTTAATTAATGAAGTAAATTCTTACAGAATAACATTGCTGGTGGTCAGCATAATATTTTATAGACAAAACAACGATTTAAAACTAGTAAGCGCATATTATTAAAGAAAACACTACACGAGCTGTACTTGTGAACTACTGTGAACTGTGTGATTTTGTTTGATTTACGGCTCCAAAGGAAGTCTCGGTGTTTATTGAATTTTAAAATTCGAATGTCCTAACAATTCGCTTAGACCGGAGAACGCTTAACCGTCAATTCATTTCGATTCGACCAATGAATGACGTTTTAATATTTGACATCGTTCTGATTTGGGTGGGAAAATAAAAAATTCTCGAACCCTCTTCCAACCTCTTGAACTAGCTTCGGTGTTTTTAATGATATTTTCGAAATAAAGCATTGAAAACATTTAGCGGTTAACTAGTTTGAACCAGTTTCGACGTTCGAATTCACGTTTACGATAAAATGTTCAAGGGCGTTTCGAAACTTCTCGAAAAATCGAAAGGAAAGCATAAATAAAAACGCAAACAAAAAAGTTATGGTGAGAAAATAAATGGGAATAAATCAATTATTTTTTATAAAAGAATTAAATCCTCACTTAATATCATTCCTTACATGATGATTTGAGCCTACGACCGCCGGTTAAAATCGACGCATTCTACTCTTACTGGACCATCACAACACTCATTAATGTGATATGATCTATTTGTAAAATCTTAACCTGTAAACCGTTTCTTAAATGAAAAAAAAATTACGGATGGGATTTGGGAGGCTGTTGAATTTGGGTCTCACTGGCGCCGAATGCTCAGGAAGAACCATAAAAAAAAACAGTGATACCCATTCCGACTATTCTGGGGGCATCACGAATCTCTTCCACATGCTATCGTGATAGTTGGAAGTCGAAAACTAGGTGAAGTATTATTCTAAAACAATATATAATTTAAAAATGTTTAATTAAAGCCTAAACTAGTTTTAATACGGCGGCTACACAGCGGTGCTCTGATAATGAACTGTAACCACAAGCTCTTGGTAACACTTCATAATAACTAACATAACAGCATTGCCAACTTCCATTTCAGTTACTTTAACGAGTTTTAATGAAGTAATTAAAGGCAATATTACACTTATATTCGATCGTCTCAGCGAGAGAAGATAAAGCCACTTAGTTTCAACAATCGATTTCAAATTAGTCTACGAGGAAGTTGAAAATATTTTCTTAACTATCTACTTTATTGATGAATATATTTTCATTTTAAAATAAAAAAGTATTTGAAATGTATAATTCGTGAAACTTCTTTATTTAATTTTATTGTTTAGAATTTGGTTAGAATTTATTACTTATTATTACTAATGGAAAACATATTTCAGTTATAAATTATATAGAAGTAGTTGGTTTTCCTAGAGATTAACAAAAAAATGGTAATGTTTTTTTTTATAGAACAGGAAGGCCACATATGGGCCACCTGATGGTAAGTGGTCACCAAATGCCCTTGGACATTGGTACTATAAGAAATGTTAACCATCGCTTACATCGCCAATGCGCCACCAACCTTGGTCTTGGGACCTAAGATTTTGTGTCCCTTGTGCCTGTAATTACACTGGCTCACTCACCCTTCAAACCGGAACAACAATACCAGGTACTGCTGTTTTGCGGTAGAATATCTGATGAGTGGGTGGTACCTACCCAGACGAGCTTGCACAAAGCTCTACCACCAGTTTATAGAGAGCTACAATTTCATTTCAATATTTACAAAATATTACATCATTATATATGTACGAATATTAATGAGCCACGGATAGTATTCCCTCTTACGAGAGTGCTTGACTGTGTAAAATTTTTCATATTAAGTATGTCAAAACTCTTAAACCAGTATTCTGTAATACACAGTAATTTTGTACACAGAAAATAATTATATTTCCTGTTCTTTGGCATTGGATGTGTATAAAACGGTGAAAAATGGAAAACGTTTACGAACATTCTTAGTATCTTTGTGTGATAATATTGTTACAAATTTTACTATATAACATTAAATGTAATAGAATCGTTCGTGTATTTCTGTATTGCACGGAAGCCATCAGTCGCCACCAAACACATCCGGACATTGTCCGGACATGGCCGGTACATGTGATCACCGCTTGGCACCATTTACTTCATGTGCTATTTGTATACATTTTAAAATAGTTTTACATTTGTTTTTTAGGCCTAACTATAAATAATCTTATACATAATTATGAAATAACACAAATTACAGGAGGCGTCTATCAATGTAATTTGTTAGCTATATAATATAGGTCATGTCGTGTCGAAATTCTAACCGATTGCGTCAGATTCGTCGTCATTGCCATCCCACCAAAATTTATATTTTGATGGGATGGCAATGATGGATGGCTGAGTTAATAGAGAATTTACTTGTGTAAATTTTAAGCAGGAAAGTTTAAGCAGGAATATATCAATTAAAAATAACACAAAAGTAATTTGTAGTATTTATATTGAAAATAATTACTCAATTGGATTTCTATGTGAAATGTAGAAAAATAAATCTAACAAAGAATATTACCTTAAAGAAGAAGAAGAAATTAAGAAGATATTACCTAACAGTATTGCCACAGGGCACAGATTACATTTGCTGTATTGCTTACAAATTACGCTATTTATAAATATTTATAATATTAAATGGTTTAAGTAGGTAATGACAAATGGGCCATATGGTGTTTTAAGAAAGTATTAGCTATCTCTTACATCACTAACGCGCCCTCATCTTTGGGAACTAACATGTCCCTTGTGCCTTAGACTAATTCTTGCTGTTTCGATAGTTTTTTTTATTTACTAATTCTTTTGTATAGTAACTAGTGTACGAAATGTAAAGGGTGAGTTCTATAACTCTTAGTTTGATATATCGGTATATATTTTGAAATATACTACCACCGATAAAGCACCCCTTATGTATATTTGACCATCTGAGTTGCTTCACACTCATTCACATCAGAAGTGGCTTACTTCAACAACTTTCTGTTATAATTCCGTGACTGGAATACTAACGAAGTATCGAAAACATTGCCTAAAATTATGCGCTTCGTTGCTGCTTTCATATCAAATACAACTTTAATGTTTTCACTATAAGGTTCCTATTCCTTTGGAAATGGAACACGTCATTTTCCTCATTCGATTTTACTAATTTATATTTGCATTCCCGTTTGTTTTTATTGTATCTTATTACCGGGCCATAAGAGTCATTTTCTGTTTTAATGGATGTTGAAGCGCGTGGTACATTTCACACTGTCAGTAAGTTAAATTGAGGAAGGTATTATAGATTTGATTACTCTTTGGATTGCTTTCATCGCTGTCGTGAAGATGTCGAGGTAGTTAGCCTTTAACCAAAACGTAAGGTGCAAGTGTAAGCACAAAAGTTTTAACCGGCTTATGGAGAATAAGGGTCTAAAAATGTTTGCTATTGAAATAATTTAAATTAGCTATTTATAATAATTAAAGATTAGACGATGATTTTAAATTCATTTTAATTTATATTGAAGAACTAATATAGTAAATGACAATTTAATATTATATTAAATGTTAATATTTAAATTTAGGTGAAAAAATTGTTTATATTTTTTATGTTTATTTGAATCAAATGGTAAATTAACAATTTTATATAAATTTAGTTAAAAAGAAATTCTGGACCCGACTGCATTTCAACTACCGGGGTCCAATCTAAATAACCTATTCAAATACACAAAAAGTAATTAAAATCGGTCCAGCCGTTTAGGAGTTCAATGACATACACATACAGAATATCTATATTTATGATTAAACTGAACTTACAACATTATAAATAAATAAATAAAAACTTGAAATAAAAATAATGGAAATTTACTTTTTCAATTTCATTTAAACCTTTTTTAAAAATTAAAAACAAATAGGATTGTAATATGCTCAATCATTAAATATATCCTTTGTCGAACATATAGCTCCATTATTCAAAGAATTCTATTGTGATGTGTGACAAAACAGGCGCCCTTTTCAATACGAAATAAAGAAAGGTATGACGTACACTGCTCGAACTTTGAAAATCAAAATTTAGTTAGCCGGTGTGTATAAGTACGTTGCTGATTGTCTATTATTCTAGCTTATAAGGCCATAGATTCAGAAGCAATCAGTTCCAACACTGGGTTCGGATCTGGACTGTTTTATTCAAACCAATAAAACGGTCAAGGAATTCTTAATTGCATCTTGTCCATCGAGTTCCCTGCCTCGCAGTGTCGTTGCCTCGCAGAATCGTTGGGCCTACGCTATCCCGAGTCTTTTTGGATTGCCGTCCCATCAGCCTATGAACACATGCGCATAATGTCTCATTTCGATTTGCTAATATTACATTTTTCTTAATTGTTTTTACAATTGAAGTTTCTAAAATAATTAAAAAAAAATATCATAAAAAAATGTACTATTACTCGTACTCGTATTAACTATTTACTCGTACCAAAAACTTCACGTATATTGTAAATTATTTCTAAATATTAAATAAGCCTTGATTTTGATGTTCAAAATCCTGGATCAACGAGATCCAATGACATCGACAACACGCCAAAAGTTCACAAAATAATATTCTAAGGATATCAGTGTAAGTCTCGCGTATAGTTTCAAATCGGTATCGGACGTGATGCGTCACCCTTCAAGAGGAACAAAATGTTATTTAACACTTTTACGTAGACTGTGGAGGTTTTATTACGTCGGAAAAGTGTTTTTTAATCTGTAGGGATATAAAATACGTCTGGCAAAGATATATACTTGTAATGCATATTTAAAGAAATATCTTTCTTTGTTTTCAGTCTCTTAAATGTCATGTAAAAACCCGTAAGGCCGTCAAATTCAATATGTGTCTGTAAGTACTATAGGTATTGTATCTGCATTTACAATTTTTCAATATATACATAAAATCATAGAATGGTAATAGCTCCACGATTATTTAACATCACATAACCTTATGTGATACGCCTTATTTGTTAGTGATTTTAAAACTTACACTTTCAATATATTCATTGTTATAATAATATATTAAATGTAAATTTATTTGCGGTTCGGAAATAGTTAATGATAGAAATATATACTATTGTACTGTTACTCGTTTACCTATTAAGCGTTGTGGAAATTTGCCTGAGCTACATTTATAATTGTTCCGCATAAATAATAGAAACCAGGTATAACCATAAACATTATTATCATACTTGTATAAGTTTTTACTGTTGTTTGGCCAATGCACACACTCACCTGTATTTACACACACACACACACACACACACACAAACACAGACACACTCAGAGCCAAATAGCAATCCTTGTGTATGTCTGTATTTACTGAAGTAATTAGTCAATGCAAGTACATAAGTATATGAAAGATCGAATGCTAGACACTTAGCAATATTTATGGTCCGGTAAAATCACTTTTTTTTTCCGTAAAAGTTGTTTCCGTAATTATCTACTTTGAAATATTTTATTTATCTATCGTCTTCCTGGTGTGTTAATTATTTCTAACAACTATCTAAAAATATATTGAAATCATGTTTCATGCTTTTAGAAACATTGATATTTCATTTTTTATATTCCTATTCAAAGTCCAAAGGGAACTCGTACAGTATCATGCAAAACTCAAATTCCAATAGATTGACTGGAATACATTTCCTTTTACAGATGCAAGTCTATTTTTCAACCCTATTCGCATCTTGGTGTTTTTAACTGAATGCCAATTTGGCCAAGCGCCGAGTTTTTTGTCGGCTATCTGTAACGTTCGTCAAGCAGAAAATTATTCTGTAAGTCTTTTTAGTTGAACCGTGACGAAATTTAGGTTATATTTTGTAAATAGCGGTTCTTCAAATAATACTGTTCAAAATCTGATTATTTACTTAGTAGATAGATAGTATATAGATATTCAATGTGATTTAAGTATCTTATCTTTATAAATATGTAGTCCCGAGAATTTATTGATTGTGATCTCTTTGGGCATACTAAGCTAGCAGCAACCTTATCCCTCCGTTGACTTTCTTTCATGTGCATTCCTTCAAAATATATTATATTCTATTTCATATCTACCTGATATGTCTTCTATATGATAAAGAAAGAAAGAAACATTTTTAGTGCACACACTACAATTAATGCTGTTAAGCGTTACATAATATGTCGGTTAAAATATTAACCCGGAAAAATTACCGACATTAAATGAATGATTATTTGAATGAATGTGATTATAGAAAAAAAAAATTAAGTCAACGGATTTAATCCCAACACAATGTTTAAGCTAGTTGTCTATTCCAACTTTGTGTGACAAATGAGAATTTTATCTTGAGATATTTTTTACCAATGAGATACAAACAATACTGTGCTAATGTGTCGTACGTCGGGTCTCGCGTAGTTTATCACATGTCCAAATTTCCCGTAACAGTACCGATTTCAATTGAATTTATGTAGGTATACTAGAACTTCCGTGCTTACTTTGTGTTTGAGTTATTATGCATTTGAATAATATCAACTTTGTGGTAGCCCTTTGTGAAAGCCCGTTTGGGTAGGTACCACCTACTCATTATATATTCTACAGCCAAACATCAATACTCATTGTCAGTATTGTTTTGTTCCTGTTGGAAGTAAGAGCGAGCCGGTCTTACTACAGGCATAAGGGATATAACATGTTACTTTTCAAGGTTAGCGCATTGGCGATATAAGGATTAATATTTCTTACGGCACCAATAACAGTGTCAATAACCGAGATGACCTAGTGGTTAGAACTCGTTAATCTTAACCGATTATCGATACTGTTATTAGGTATATTTATAACAAAATGCTAATAATGACCACAGAGTGGAGAACATAGACGATAGACATATTGATAGACTAAGCACAATACTAATAAGACAATACTAATAAACTAAGCACAGTTTACAGAAGGCGCAAATTTTAATTAAAACAAATAAAAAATAACAAACGCTTAAAAATTGTCAATATAACAATAATTAAGACGTTAACAGTTTGCATTTATTTAAACTAAAAAAAATATATTATTATAAAAATATAATTATATATAAAAAGATATGTAAAAAGCTGTCATAAATAGCTTATATGTTGATAAAGTGTTAAATGTGGCATGACTGACTCCTTTCGCATTCCCATGACCCATATCAGTCATCATGTGATAAGGAAGGGAATTCAGTCCTTCCATTAAGGATAAATACATATATGAAATGGCTTGATATGCTATAACTGGCCGGATAGCCAAATAGAATATGTATATCTCAACCAAAAGATTTAAATCCGGGTCACTGACATTTGATGTGCCTTTTTAGTATATAAAAACTTAAAGGCTATTAAATTAAATGAAATGCTGTAATGTATACTTAAGGTTTAATTTTCTAACTGAATACGGAAGCCGGAGATTCGGAAACTTTAGCGCATATTGGAAGAGGCTATGTCTAGCATGGATGACGAATGGCTGATGATAACGACGATGATGAATAAGTGTTAATGAATATTATTTCTTGCTCAGTGAATTAATATTAACAAAGTGAGAAAACCTTTACGTGTTGGATGAGATACTGCCAAGTTTTTCCAAGATGATGATGAATCTGAAACATTTGTCAAGAGATGGAATAATCTGAAGCATGTGTCCAGCAGTAGGGAATTTGCGGTAATATTCGGCCATTGCATTAATAATCAAAGAATACTAGTGAAATACGCAGGAGCTATTACTTGAAATCTATCAGTGTTTGCGGCACACAGGTGATTCTTTCGTTACCTCCGAATGAGCATTCCAAGCGCGATTGTCTCTCCCTCTCTCTCTCTCTCTCTCTCTCTCTCTCTCTGAAACAGTCCATATTCAAAGCAATACCGATCTAATACTGAGAGTTTCCTGGTTGATGAGCCGGGTATGCTAGCCGCTAGAATATATCGAGTTTGGTGACTTTCAAGTGATCTTGTACATGTTGAGGGTTGTTTACACAGCAATATATTTTAGTAAAATAACCTTAGGGCAAAGTAGCGTACGACCACGGATAACCATTGAACATCACTTTCTCTGTTAATTTTTATTAAAATTGTATAAGATGTAACTTGTCTATTTATTAGATAATAAATATTAAATAGTTTAAAGATAAGTTCTCGCTATTTTCTTGTTTCGTAGTTTTTAGAGTGTTTGTTCCAAAGTTGGATTTTAGTTTTAAACTTTTTTTATCAACGTTTCATAAGTGACACACGAAGTTATTTCTTATACTGGTTATCTAATGCTTTATGACGTATTAGAGGTGGTCAATTGGTGATGATAATTGATATATTTTGGCGCCACTTTTAAAACCGACGACTTTTACTTTTTTTGGTTTATTCTTTGTATAAAAATAACGACGTATGTACGTGCTATTGAAACTAATGGCCTGTGACACTAATATATAAAGTCCATATTAGTATCGAATGACTTTGAGTGACTGGTCAGTTGGAGCGATGCCAGCGATGTAACTGACAGATCAATTTTCTTATCCTCTGAAGCAAAAGTGTGGAACACTCTTAGAATAACTTATTTATATTGATACTTAATAAAGGTGGTCTTATTGATTTTTGGAAATAGAAAGTTTAAATCCACGAAATCGACCGATATGTCATGTTTTAATTTTCTTGCATAACGAAAATATCTAAGTAGGAAAACTAGGTAGCTACACTGGCTCACTCAGCCTTCAAAATGGAACACAATAATACTAATTGTAAGTACTGCTGAGTTGTGGTAGAAAATCTTGTGAGCGGGCGGTATCTACCCAGATGAGTTTGCACAAAGCCCTACTACCAGGTGAACCACCCTGTTTGTAGGACATTTTTAGTAAATCAAAATATACTCTTATTAAGCTAACTCTTATTTGCACTTTTGAATTGTTATGTTAAGGTTAAATATGAGGTTACCAATTAGGTTCAATTAGAAGCAATTATTTCGAGACATGAATATTTACTAATCTAAAATGGAGTTTGGTCTTAAATTAGGCTTTGAAATAGAAGATATACCTCACGTCGTCGACCTACCAATTCGACCTTTAAAATGTAAGGGCTGGTATTTACTTATATTGTTAATATATATTTTGTTAACTTTTCTGGGTAGATCCTTCGTTACCAGTGAAAGCTTTTATGCTTAATTAACCTTTTAAAAATGATTCGGTCGTGATTGAAAATGTTTTTTTTTTTAATTTGTTTTGATTAATATATTTAGAAAAAACCTTATATCTTTTATGCATTGACGTTTAAAAATTTAGCAAGCTATTTTATTACTGGGTAATTGAGTAATAGAATGAAATACAGTCGTGACTTAATTGTTACAGCAAATTCGTTTTAACTTTAAATACAATTATATTACTTATTTTACACACGTGCAAACACATGTTATAACTGTATTAACGCCAGAAAATAAAAAATACTATTTAGTATTAAATTTTAATATACCAGCTTTTACTGTACCGAATTTTGTATTATATATTATGCTGTGCTTATAAATACATATTTATTTTATAAGGTTTATTAAATAATACATTTATATATTCTAAATTTTACTATGTATCATTGAGTTTCATGTTTCTACCAGTTATTTGTGACTTGTGGATATGATTAGAGTTCACATTTTTCGCCAAAGTCGACCCTTGTCAAGATGAAACGCTTTAAGTGTCGTTCAATAAGCTCAAATATTCGAGAGATGCTGCAGTTAATAACGTGCTGAAGATGAGAAAATTTTTAAGACGTTATTCAATTGTGTGACCTTGCGGATTTTTGTCTTTTATGTTTGTTTTATTTACGATGAAAAATTTACGTTACGTTATATGGCTATGGATGCAAATATATTTGTGGATGAATCAGTGTTATAGCTTGGTGCATTTCTATATTGTTATCTATTTTAACAATCAGGTGGGGCGAAAATTTTATATATTATAAATATTTTAAATGTATGTACGATAAAGTTGTTAATGTTATTATTGTTTTATTATACACATTTCTAACTACATCAAGCAACTGTGTGTCAAATTTCGTAAAACTATACAAAATATGTCAAATTTTGAAGGTCATTTACCCTTATTAGGGTTTTATCAGGACAATAAGACCTCAGTCTTATACTGTGTAGATAGAAATATAACTTATTCAACAAATATCATAACGATGTTAGTGTAATAATATTATACTTTAGCATTCCTCGTTAATTAGTCTGTCTACTCTTCATTCAGACAGATGAGACTTTCATTTATAATGGATTTAGATAGTAGGTCGTCGAACTAAAATTTTCAGCACATTCGCGACGAAGAGTAAAACGAAATTTTGCATTTACAGCATTGTTAGTCTAAAAAATAGATCCAATTATATATTTATTTCGTCTTTCAGCATTTTGTGTTCTGGACGAGTTTAATTTAAAATTGGAATTGTTTCGTGTGGAACTGATTTTGAATTAAAATTAACAAAAAACTCGGTTTTGTTAATTTTTTTATAGTATATATGGCGGACGAGCAGATGGGCCACCAAAGTCCATAGACATGGGCATTGTAAGAAATGTTAACCATCGCTTACATCGCCAATGCGCCACCAACCTTGGTCACTAAGATATTATGTTCCTTGTGCCTGTAATTAGACAGAGTATAATATACTTATTTGTACGAAAGTATACATAAATAGAGTTCTTATATTATTTCCTTCCTATTTATATTTTATTCTTTCCTATGTGACTTCCTTATTTTATTTCATCTGCCTAAGGTTGCCAGATATCGCTGTTTCATTACTTGTACTTATCATTTTTCTAATGTAGTGCAGTAGTTTGCGTTTGATGTCAATGATGTTTGAAACACAATAGAATAGATTGGAGTGCTCTTATTTAAATTGAAGCTACTAAATTGTTGTACCCCTAGTAGTGCGTATCAGAAATGTTAAATTTAAACGCTTAGTGCAGGCAGATAGAACTTTCTTAAAAAGGGTTGCCAGTACTAACGATTTTTCACTATTCTGTGGTAGAAGTACGAGGATTTTTTTCGTAGGTATTGGTTTACAGTAAAGAATATTTTATGAATTGTATTTGTATTAAACGTAAGTAAAACAAATCTTTTAAAAACAAACTATTATATATGATAGTTACTATTTCACATGCGCTATCGCCAAACAGTAATACTTAGTATTGCTGTTTATAGGTATATATGGTAGTGGTACTAACCAACGTGTCTATTCAAACAGGTGGCAGCTCAAACCGTTTGGTGGAACTGGATTTACACATAGTTGCAAAATTAAATCTACACATACTAACAGTTGTAGCCAGATAAAAACAAACAACCGATTCTACTTATTTTGTAGGAACGTAAATTGAAATAATGCTCTTTTATATTTTTTATACTTTTCATTATAAACCAAAGTTACAGTTTTCTTTGGGCTTCTTTGTTACTTGTTATGTTTCACTTGAGTTTTTTTATTTTACTTATTCTGTGATAATAGTCTTAGTTCAAATACAATATGACTTTTGTAGTTGGAATAAGGATATTTTTTGTTCTCCAATTACTAAGGTCGTGTTATTTATAAATCTTGAGTCGCTATTTTTAGGGGTAACTTTTAGAAAGTAAATAAAAACGTAATTCATTTCCAATATTTCTAACATTAAATGAATTCGTTTCGTTTTGATTTACACATTAAGTAACACATAGTAAATATATCACAATTAAGTAATAATGTGTCAGTATGACGCCGCTTTACCACTTTTGACACACATTCTCGTCACAGATGCTTTTTTAAGTATATTTTTCTACTTCTTCATATTTGGTTAGTTTTTTTTTTAATATAATTGGATATTGTAAATAAACACTTAGCGTCGCGTGTTTGTTTCTTAAAAACCGAGAGCTACACTTATCTACAGTGTTTCTGTAAAAATATTATTAAGAAGTTGCTTTATTTACAAAGAAGTAGTTTTAAGTGAGGCTGAAATATCCGCTTGTTTTTATGATTTTTAATGAGTGCTTTTGCTCGGATAATAAATTTCAATTGGAAATTGTGAAATAAAATTTGAAACGACGGGTATTTGTTTTATGATTTAATATTTCAATGAATCGCGACTCTTATATTTTATAAAAGCAACGCGTAATTTGATAATTCATGAATAAATTTGATAACAATTGCATAAACGAGTTATTGGTTTTAATAGAACGAATATTTTTACACTCGATAAATACCACTTTTGGTCTACAGGAGAGGACTGTTCGCGTTATTTATATGAATCCCAAATCTTCACTAATAACTTTAAGGAAACAAATGTATTGTCGCTTCTCAATACATATTTGATAGTCTTGATATCGTTTGTAGAAATATAAATAATATTTATATATATACAGTGTTGTGCACGCGTAATAGAAGCATAAACATGCACTTGTTACATAACTATAGAGGGTTAGTAATTCTTTTAGCAATGTGTAGTTGCATGTGCTTTACGATCACGGAAAACGTTAACAACTTTTTGATGGTTATACTCGGAGTTTGTTTTATTCTTATTCGATAGTAGTATTCAACTGTCAGAATGAATGCGATCGGTATTGCCAGTGTATTCGACAATTAATCTGCGGGTTTCGCCCAATTAATTACCGCTGCCGTCTATGTATTGTGGTCACTCGTAATCATAGTTTGGTCTGTGCTGTTTATGATAGACTATATGAAATTTATGTATGCTACCGTCAATAAATTTATGTATAAATAAATAAATTATTATTATATAATCTTATATACCGCTTAAATATATATTTTAATACAAATAATTATTTAAAATATGAGTCTAAATATTTGTATATTCTCTTTAATATAAACATTAAAATTTGAGGAAAACATAATTAAATGAATTTACATGATTTGAATATATTTTTTCTACTTTTATTTTCAATTTATTTATACCTTAATTTTTAATAGATAATAGAAAATGAACATTTAAAACGGCAAAATTTACATTGTTGGATTTCATCTCTAGACTTTAGACAACACGTCATGGCTATCATGGGGTTATTTTTGACAGCTGCAATATCTTCAGCAATTTTTTTCAATTTCGCAATTTTTATCTTCAAGGGTTTGTTTGTGCTGTCAATGAAAGTTAATTCTGATTGAAGGCTTTCTCTATTGATGTCATAACTAATTTTAGTTCAAATGTATAGTAATGTAAATCAGGAATCAGTGAAACTTTTCGAAGATTATTCCTTTAAACCACTTCCAAAGGCCAGAAGCGTTACAATACACTTTTACATAACATACTATTTTCTGGTTCATAAAGTCGTACCATCCGTGGTCGAAATCGCTCTGGCGGACATCATGATATCCTTGGTTTTTTTATTAGATTTTTGTTATGAATTATAGTATGTTTTAAGAAATTTTGCACATGAAATTTATTGGAGTATTCATCTAACTAATAACTACTTAATATACAAAGAATATGCTAACACGTCAAGACTCAAGAAGCGATAAATAGAAGAGGCGTCTCCCCAGATATATACATATATATAATATCTGTGGGGGATCCTTTTAATCCTGCTTTTTACCGAGCAACGTCACGGGCTGCTGTCCCTGTAATTTATAAGACTTGACTATGGATTGCAATTTGCATATTGATGTATGATGTATTTAATACTGTTTCAGAAATATTCCTTATTCAAATTTTTCGAAAAGAAATAATATTTATAATGAAGTTATATTTTCTTTTCCTTTCCAAACAGTCTTTTACAAACCATTGTCTAATGTTAGTTTTATCTTTTCTAGATTAATGTTTATTTTCTTGGTTATTATTTTAAGTAGCAGAAAACGGAGTATTTGCTTGAGAAATTGAACAATTGTTTTGATATGTAAGTTTGTCGGAAGCAAAAACTCAAAACGAAATTTACTCTACAAATCTTCCCTCCTCAAACAAAGAAAAAACCTTATATCTATTATGCATTGACGTTTAAAAATTTAACAAGCTATTTTATTACTGGGTCATTGAGTAATAGAATGAAATACAGTCGTGACTTAATTGTTACAGCAAATTCGTTTTAACTTTAAATACAATTATATTACTTATTTTACACACGTGCAAACACATGTTATAACTGTATTAACTCCAGAAAATAAAAAATACTATTTACTATTAAATTTTAATATACCAGCTTTTACTGTACCGAATTTCGTATTAAATATTATGCTGTGCTTATAAATACACATTTATTTTATAAAATTTATTAAATAATACAATTATATATTGTACATTTTATTATGTATCATTGAGTTTCATGTTTCTACCAGTTATTTGTGACTCGTGGATATGATTAGAGTTCACATTTTTCGCCAAAGTCGACCCTTGTCAAGATGAAACGCTTTAAGTGTCGTTCAATAAGCTCAAATATTCGAGAGATGCTGCAGTTAATAACGTGCTGAAGATGAAAAAATTTTTAAGACGTTACTCAATTGTGTGACCTTGCGGATTTTTGTCTTTTATGTATGTTTTATTTACGATGAAAAATTTACGTTACGTTTATATGACTATGGATGCAAATATATTTGTGGATGAACCAGTGTTATGGCTTGGTGCATTTCTATATTGTTATCTATTTTAACAAATTGGTGGGGCGAAAATAGTATATATTATAAATGTTTTAAATGTATGTACGATAAATTTGTTACAGTTATGTTATTGTTGTTTTATTATACACAATTCTCACTACATCAAGCAACGCCTTTCTCGAGTGTCAAATTTCGTAAAACTATACAAAATATGTCAAATTTAGAAGGTCATTTACCCTTATTAGGGTTTTATCAGGACAATAAGACCTCAGTCTTATAATGTGTAGATAGAAATATAACTTATTCAACAAATATCATAACGATGTTAGTGTAATAATAATATACTTTAGCATTCCTCGTTAATTAGTCTGTCTACTCTACATTCAGACAAATGAGGCTTGAGACTTTCATTTATAATGGATTTAGATAGTAGGTCGTCGAACTAAAATTTTCAGCACATTCGCGATGAAGAGTAAAACGAAAATTTGCATTTACAGCATTGTTAGTCTAAAAAATAGATCCAATTATATATTTATTTCGTCTTTCAGCATTTTGTGTTCTGGACGAGTTTAATTTAAAATTGGATTTGTTTCGTGAGGAACTGATATTGTATTAAAATTAACAAAACTCTCGGTTTTGTTAATTTTTTTATAGTATATATGGCGAACGAGCATATGGGCCACCAACGCCCATAGACATTGACATTGTAAGAAATGTTAACCATCGCTTACATCGCCAATGCGCCACCAACCTTGGTCACTAAGATATTATGTCCCTTGTGCCTGTAATTAGACAGAGTATAATATACTTATTTGTACGAAAGTATACATAAATAGAGTTCTTATATTATTTCCTTCCTATTTATATTTTATTCTTTCCTATGTGACTTCCTTATTTTATTTCCTCTGCCTAAGGTTGCCAGATATCGCTGTTTCAGCGGTACGACCGTTAATTGTACATATCATTTTTCTAATGTAGTGCAGTAGTTTGCGTTTGATGTCAATAATGTTTGAAACACAATAGAATAGATTGGAGTGCTCTTATTTAAATTGAAGCTCCTAAATTGTTGTACCCCTAGTAGTGCGTATCAGAAATGTTAAATTAAAACGCTTGGTGCAGGCAGATAGAACTTTCTTAAAAAGGGTTGCCAGTGCTTACGATTTTTCACTACTCTGCGGTAGAAGTATGAAGAAGTTTTTTTTCGTAGGTATTGCTTTACAGTAAAGAATATTTAATGAATTGTATTTGTTATCGTAAATAAAACAAATCTTTTAAAAACAAACTATTATATATGATAGTTACTATTTCACATGCGCTATCGCCAAACAGTAATACTTAGTATTGCTGTTTATAGGTATATATGGTAGTGGTACTAACCAACGTGTCTATTCAAACAGGTGGCAGCTCAAACCGTTTGGTGGAACTGGATTTATTTAGTTGCAAAATTAAATCCACACATACTAACAGTTGTAGCCAGATAAAAACAAACAACCGATTCTACTTATTTTGTAGGAACGTAGATTGAAATCATGCTCTTTTATATTTTTTACATTTTTCATTATAAACCAAAGTTACGGTTTTCTTTGGGCTTCTTTGTTACTTGTTATGTTTCACTTGAGTTTTTTTTATTTTACTCTTTCTGTGATAATAGTCTTAGTTCAAATACAATATGACTTTTGTAGTTGGAATAAGGATATTTTTTGTTCTCCAATTACTAAGGTCGCGTGTTATTAATAAAAGTTGAGTAGCTATTTTTAGGGGTAGCTTTTAGAAAGGAAATAAAAACGTAATTCATTTCCAATATTTCTAACATTAAATCAATTTTTGTTTTGATTTACATATTAAGTAACACATAGTAAATATATCACAATTAAGTAATAATGTGTCAGTATGACGCCGCTTTACCACTTTTGACACACATTCTCGTCACAGATGCTTTTTTTAAGTATATTTTTCTACTTCTTCATATTTGGTTAGTTTTTTTTTAAATACTAATACTAAACACTTAGCGTCGCGTGTTTATTTCTTAAAAACCGAGAGCTACACTTATCTATTGTGTTTATGTAAAAATATTATTAAGAAGTTGCTTTATTTACAAAGAAAAACTAAACATCTTTTTTTTTTCAGTGATATTGAAATACCCGCGTGTTTTTATGATTTTTAATGAGTGCTTTTGCTCGGATAATAAATTTAAATTCGAAATTGTGAAATAAAATTTGAAACGACGGGTATTTGTTTTATGATTTAATATTTCAATGAATCGCGACTCTTATATTTTATAAAAGCAACGCGTAATTTGATAATTCATGAATAAATTTGATAACAATTGCATAATCGAGTTATTGGTTTTAATAGAACGAATATTTTTACACTCGATAAATACGACTTTTGGTCTGTAGGAGATGACTGTTCGCGTTATTTATATGGACCCCAAATCTTCATTAATAAGTTTAAGGAAACAAAAGTATTGATTGTCGCTTCTCAATACATATTTGATAGTCTTGATATCGTTTGTAGAAATATAAATAATATTTATATATATACAGTGTTGTGCACGCGTAATAGAAGCACAAACATGCACTTGTTACATAACTATAGAGGGTTAGTAATTCTTTTGGCAATGTGTAGTTGCATGCGCTTTACGATCACGGAAAACGTTAACAACTTTTTGATGGTTATACTCGGAGTTTGTTTTATTCTTATTCGATAGTAGTGTTCAACTGTCAGAATGAATGCGACCGGTATTGCCAGTGTATTCGACAATTAATCTGCGGGTTTCGCCCAATTAATTACCGCTGCCGTCTATGTATTGTGGTCACTCGTAATCATAGTTTGGTCTGTGCTGTTTATGATAGACTATATGAAATTTATGTATGCTACCGTCAATAAATTTATGTATAAATATATAAATTATTATTATATAATCTTATATATCGCTTAAATATATATTTTAATACAAATAATTATTTAAAATATGAGTCTAAATATTTGTATATTCTCTTCAATATAAACATTAAAATTTGAGGAAAACATAATTATATGAATTTGCATGATTTGAATATATTTTTTTTCTACTTTTATTTTCAATTTATTTATACCTAAATTTTTAATAGATAATAGAAAATGAACATTAAAAAAGGCAAAATTTACATTGTTGGCTTTCATTTCTAGACTATACAACACGTCATGGCTATCATGGGGTTATTTTTGACAGCGGGAATATTTACAGCAATTTTTTTAAATTTCGCAATTTGGATCTTCAAATCAACGCAATATATATATCTCATTATTCTTGTTTGTGCTGTCAATGAAAGTTAATTCTGATTGAAGGCTTTCTCTATTAATGTCATAACTAATTTTAGTTCAAATGTATAATAATGTAAATCAGAAATCAGTGAAACTTTTCTAAGATTATTCTTTTAAACCACTTCTAAAGGCCAGAAGCGTTACAATACATTTTTCTGGTTCATGAAGTCGTTCCATCCGTGGTCGAAATCGCTCTGGCGGACATCGTGATATCCTTGGTTTTTTTATTAGATTTTTGTTATGAATTATAGTAAGTTTTAAGAAATTTTGCACATGAAATTTATTGGAGTAGTCACCTAACTAATAACTACTTAATATACAAAGAATATGCTAACAAGTCAAGACTCAAGAAGCGATAAATAGAAGAGGCGTCTCCCCAGATATATACATATATATAATATCTGTGGGGGATCCTTTTAATCCTGCTTTTTACCGAGCAACGTCACGGGCTGCTGTCCCTGTAATTTATAAGACTTGACGATGGATTGCAATTTGCATATTGATGTGTACGAGATACTTTTACACTTTATAAGGTTGTAACTACATGTCCGCGTGGTTTAAATTTGCTGTATAAATAAAATAAAAACTTTTCGATAAAAAAAAATATAAGTCTCTTATTGGAGAATGCTTGTGAGTTGAGAAGCCTTTGTGTTTTTGGTTTTACTTTTAAGAGAATTATTATATGACGGAATATGAGAGTGAGGGAATAGAGATTGAACCTATCTTTGCGCCTGCTTTGTTGGTCGAGTGGCTAGATACAAGGACGCAGATCCCGAAGCTTTTTTTTTGCAAAGATGTCTCTTCACGCCTTGTTTGAAGGAACTCGGATTGTAAGAGGAGGGGAACACGTGAGCTGGTAAGGAATGCCATTTTTTGGAAGTGCGACAAAGAGAGGAGTTGCCAAATTTTTTTGTGCGCGATGGAATTAATGTCACAATTAGGCGGTGACATGTAGAGCAAGCCAGCTAGTCCTGATAAATACTCGGTTGAAGCTTCAAGTCAACGCAATGAAAAAAACTTATTTGGTTTTTCTGTTCAAGATTCTCAGCAACTCAGAGTATGGAAGTTGGAAATGTGTACACTCAAGTGCTGTCCCATCGGTGTATGAGAGGAAATAGAGAGTGCATCTTAGTGATTTGCGCACACACTTGTGCACTATAATATGTACTCCGGAGTTGGCTAATCTCTCTTAGCCGCTGTGGCCGAAGTCAGTCAGGGGAATATCATCATTTTAATCACTATTATATCTTGTTGCACAAGTTGGCTGTTCTCTGTTAAATATCCGACGTGCCCGCAGCTTTCAGGATTATACTCGTATCTATGTGTATATCAGTAATTTAAATTTTGGTATGTATGTAGGTTTGGTATGTAATAAGTAATAAAGAAATCTATTATGTACGATTGTTAAATAAAGCTATTATTATTATTATTATTAATTTAAATACTTAAACAAATTCTATATTAAGCATTTAAGAATACCACACCTTGATTATATATAACAAAATTTATATTAACAGATGCTTAATTATGGCACATGGTAACACCACGACTGAGCGTGTTACTTAAATATATTCAAACACTGCCAAAACAGATAACATTTCGCGCCTCCTAATTTTCTATGCCCTTGAGTTTGTACCGTTCTTGCTTAAATTTTGCTTACATTGTAAAGCTGTGAACACACGAGCCATATTGATCGCACGTATTTAAAATGTAGTTTTGTGTTTAATTTATTATTTATGAATGTGGTCTTTATGAAATCGATCATCGAATATGTATTATGTTAATGATATTAGAACGATACACTTTTAAAAATGGCGTTATAGACGTCAACGTTGACGTCGATGACTGTCTATTAAAAATACTATTTTAGGGATTTTCCAAAAAAATAGTATTTTTAAAATGTGTCAAATATATAGGACAATTTATGGGTATAATATATCTACTTCAATTGAATAAAATATTAATCATAATATGCATCGATCTAGCTCGAAAACGGTAATTTAAATATAAATTAAAAAAACGAATAACTTATTTATTTATTTTTTAATATTAATTATTTGTGGTTAAATTCAGAAGTTCTACTGTATATTAACAGCTTAATATTGCAGGAAAATTTATTCCCACCAAGATTGCTATTTTCTCAGGCGCCGAAGAAAATGAAAAGTGCTTTTAGTTTCGTAGTTTCGTGGTAGCCATGTTCAAATTTTGGTTTATTAGGGATTTTTGGAATCGGACTTACGTTGTTCGAATTTGAGAATTCGCTTTAGCAGGATTAGTTTTTGTTTGTTCCTCTGTCTAGTATGGTTTTTGATCCTGTGTTATATAAGGCGTTTATTTCACTAATACATAACATAGCTTTAACAGAATGTGCTACAGCATTTTCAAATGTGATTAGTAATAGCTATTTTGTGATGATGGTGGATTTCAATTACCCCTTTTTTGGAGCTGTTTATAATAATATACGACGTTATAACAGTAGTTCAGAAAGCAATCATATAATATATTGACTGCCTTGTTGGTCTAATGGCTTGATGTAATTCCGCAAACCCGTAGGTCCTGAGTACAACTTCCAGGTCGGGCCAATAAAAAGTTATTAGGTTTTTCTGTCAGAATATTCTCAGTAGCAGCCCGGAGTCAGGAAGTTGGAAGTGTATACACTACCGTGCCTCGGAAAGCACGTAAAGCCGTTGGTTCTGCGCCTGAACTCTTTCCGGATTATGAGAGTTAGGGAATAAAGAGTGCACCTGTGTTTGCACACACACTTGTGCACTATAATATATTCTGCGCAGTTGGCTAATCTCTCTTGAGATTGGCCACCGTGGCCAAAATCTGTCTGGAGGATCAAGAAGACATAACATATAATAATAGAAAAGTAAATGAACGTTTGTTTATGAATGGTCATTTTGGGAATTAAACAATTGCCTCTTGGCTATATCTGTCTAATTTAAAAAAAATTTAAAAGTTACTAAATTTGAAAATAAAATAACTCTATGAGTTTGTTTTATCGGGACTTCTCTGTTTTAAATATCTTCTTTTCCAAAATGGTGGAAGTTTTTATTTTGACTATCAGTAAGTGCAATGTTTCAATAATAAAAAGGCATTTTTTTGAATAATAAATGATGAAAAAACTTCTGGCATAAATTAACGTCCTTATTTCACAATCTACGATCAGCAACTTAAAGGAATGGAAAGTGTCTCAAAACGTATCTTTTTAAGTGCATTCTTGTATTTTTTACATCGAAACTAGTGCCAATGACCAAAAATTCAAAATTGTCCAAAAAGATTTTGTTCTGTGTTTAGTTTATAGAAACACTTTTATCGACAATAACTCAGTAAGCTCATTCTTCGAATTGGTTTTAATACTGTTTCAGAAATATTCTTTATTCAAATTTTTCGAAAAGAAATAATATTTATAATGAAGTTATATTTTCTTTTCCTTTCCAAACAGTCTTTTACAAACCATTGTCTAATGTTAGTTTTATCTTTTCTAGATTAATGTTTATTTTCTTGGTTATTATTTTAAGTAGCAGAAAACGGAGTATTTGCTTGAGAAATTGAACAATTGTTTTGATATGTAAGTTTGTCGGAAGCAAAAACTCAAAACGAAATTTACTCTACAAATCTTCCCTCCTCAAACAAATTTTAAATTTACAAAATCTTGTCTTAACAGGTGGTGACGTTTATAGATTAAATATATGTTCAGAATTACAACTTTTTATACTCAGTAGTTTTGTCTGTACCTTGATAGTTAGCCAGGAGAAACAATTTCGTAAATACAGATAAGCAAAAAGTGATTACCGCAACAACACACATAAATACGGTTTATTGCTACATAAACACTGAAAGGTGATAAAAATTCCTACACATTTCTGTCGCCTTTTAAACTGAACAGTAGTATAATATTGATTTTCAGGCATAAATAATAATTTTACTTTATTTTTGTGAAATAATTATATAATCATTTAATTAATGAGTTCTTCGCCGGTTCTTTCCGATATGATCTACGAGGCAAACCGGATTTAGCTTTAATTCTATCAATCCTACAACATGACGATTGAAAAGTATAAATAAAGATTTTTTTAATGTGTTGGCTGCAATAAGCGTCAACTTTCTGATCCTCATCGAGAAATAGTTTTGAAAAAGCACCATTCCTCTCGGTTCGAGTGAAAACTTTATTTGGAATGAAAAATGAGTTTTTATCAACCCTTATAATTTCACAGACAAATTTACGGATTTATAGGAGCGTATATTATCACACTTGATACATTGACTCGCATTAGTTTTAAACTAATATCGTTAGTGTGTATGTGGATTATAAGTATAAAAATATACCACAGTTTTAATATACCCTTCTGACAGAGCATTTCGTTATCTTATTTCGTTAATTTCGATAGTACAGACTTTAACCCACAACTTAATTGACGCACAATTTCGTCAATAAATAATATGTCAAATATTCATTATATACAACAGTGAGAAAAATCACCTATTTTTCCGATTAAAAAATATGTAAAGACAAAGAAGTTTTCAGATCAATTTTTTCAAGTAATAAAACATTGCTACGAACATAATTTCAAGATACATTTCTCATAACAAAGCGTGTACACTGCTTCGTGTGCTGTAATCGGAAGGCATAATTCTTCTTTATAACAAACTATTATTTCAACGTATTTTCTGCAGTGATATTTTTGTGGCGGAAAACAAGAATAACAACAAGCGCATGAAATATTTAATAACCATTAAACAAAATTTATTCTAAACATGAATGAACATAAAATTTCTTAGTAAATGAAATCTGTAATTTCCTTTTTAATACATAGCTTTATATATAGGGTGCCGTAGTTGATTTAGTCTGACGTCACATACCAGCAGACAGTCAAAAGGCCTAATTTGTCGTTTTATGATAAATTTAGAAAATATTTACATATTATACATACAGAGCCTACTGGAATCATAGCCATCCTTTTGACTATGCTGTCCGAATTGGGAGTCTTGAAATTTCGGAAAGGAAAACCAAAGATTCGCATTATAACGAGGTAAACAGCACGTCCATGTGTAAATTACATTAGGAAGGTACTATTTATTCGAGGCATGAGGCTCTACAAGCGTCCGAGGTGTTCGAGACGAACCGTGCATATCTTTATCCTAAAAGCGTCCGTACCTGAATGAGGAGAAATTCACGACATCTAAAGGATAACTCGAGTGCTCTTCGGGCTTGGATTTATTAGTGAGTGCTCAGGTACATAGGTATATAGGTTCGGATAGGAGATCAAAGCTCTGTGCTGATCAGGACCCTTAGCGTGCATAATTATGAAAAGACACCTTTTTGCATTCATACTAAAAATAAAAAAAATAAAATAATAGCATTTTAAACTAAAATAACAAACATCTAAATAAAGAGCGTAGGCATTGCATACTGAGCAAAAGATATATTTTTATTTCTATAGCGTTAAACAAGTTACGTATATTATTCATCTAATATTAATTAAAATAATTAAAACAGTAATACCTATTACTGCTGTATTGGAAAAGCGACTAAGACAGTATAACAATAGGCATTTGGAACATAATATCTTAATTGCCAAAGTTGATGGCGACGAGGAGTATTTCTTGCGGCGCCAATGTCTATTGAGCGGTGATGACCACTTTCCATCAGGTGGCCCATTTGTAACTAAATAAGTATATTATTTATATAAAAAACACTAAATTTAAAATTCGATCCATTAAAATTGAAGTTTATAATTTACTCTCGATGTCCTAAAAGAAATGCCACTACAGTACATAGTCATACCCAATCAAAACACGTTATAATAGAAGCACGTCAGCTATTAGCCTGTCATATTATATATCTTGCTATACAGTAACAACATTAACTGGTCACGTGAGTGACGCAGGCAACAATAATGAAATTTCCAACTAAATTTAGATGGTGATGCTTATACTGTATAGTGCTCTTACGTTCAGTCAACTTTATGAATATTTAATGGGAATCATTAGTAGAAGAGGAAGGGAATAATTCATATCATTGAATTCGGTTAATGCTCAAAATCTTATTAATGCGTCATCATCATTGAAAAGGAATACTTATGTCCTTTTGATATTTATCGTACACTGTTGCTAATAATAATCAATCCAATCTCAAGAGTGATTAGCCAACTGCGCAGGAGATATTATAGTGAAGAAGTGTATGCGCAAAAGCAGATGCACTATATATACACAGGGAAAAGAGTCCCTAACTCTCATAATCCGATGGGACGGCAACTGCTACTGGCAGAAAAACCCAATAACTTTTTATTGGCTCCACCTGGGAATTGAACCCAGGACCTCCGGGTCTTCGGCCTTACATCAAGCCACTAGACCAACGAGGCAGTCACTGACTGACAGACTGTTGCTATTCTCAATAACTTTGCTGTAAATATTAATGGTTCACTAGTGTGTGCGCTAGCAATAAATAAGGTGCTATAACCTTACACTTTCTCTTTTAGTTCAATGGGCTGGCAATTCGATAGGAACAGAGATAAGACGGGCGCAAGTCTGTCAAAGAGTACACTCCACCAATGGGTTCCTGGGTTCTGTGATAGTTATTCAGAAAGCGTAGGCTTATGGAACCGT
This sequence comes from Nymphalis urticae, assembly GCA_905147175.2. Classification (NCBI taxonomy): domain Eukaryota; kingdom Metazoa; phylum Arthropoda; class Insecta; order Lepidoptera; family Nymphalidae; genus Nymphalis; species Nymphalis urticae. The sequence continues at coordinate 3,468,706 of LR990008.1, forward strand.
GCTTTCTTAGAATTATTATGAAAAAAATGCATTAAACAAAAAATACTTAACATATGGAGTGAAAGTTACTAAATATTATTAATGTGTGTGTTTTATTGCATTCAAACAATAATGCTAACGAGCGTTTCTCGCTGTATGTCGTGTAGGCGAGGTCAAGTTCGTAAATGCTTACAGAGTTGCTCTGTAACCACTTAAATTGAACAAGGATACTGAAAAGGTGTTTAAACGTAACCGTATGAAACAGGAATCATCAATTAGAGTAACATGTTGAAGATAATTAATGAAATATACATTTCTCCTCACAAAAACAAAACCTCAGTATAATACATATATATAAAAAACAATTACAATATGTACAGCTCTGGTAATGATACAATCACCAGGTAATGATGATAATCCAGGAGGATTCAATCAGGAGACTGATTCCAAGCAAGGTGACCAAGGTAGCTAAAGGTGGTGTTTAATTTCATTTTCGTCCGTCTGTCTTTCTGTCTGTTCGTCTGCTTGCCTGTCTATTTGTCCGGGGTATTCTTCAACACAGCTAAAAATTACAATTGCAAATAACTAACTTGTCTACTGCTTAGGCCTATCTATACAATAAATAAAATTTGAAATCTGATGTCTGTAATTTCAGTCTTTTTAAGTTAAGGCTATTTGCGAGCGACCAAGACCAAAACAATTATCTTTTTATTTTAGACTACCGATGCTATGTATTAATGAAAAACTATTTGAGTACTGAATATTGTTATTTTTATCGCTCTGAGATAAACTTATAATATGTTTCTGCTGCAAGATTTTAACTGCCTCGTTGGTCTAGTGTAATGTCTAAGTGTGTGTTTAGATGTAAGGCCACATGCGGAGGTCCTGGGTTCAATTCCCAGGTCGGGCCAATAAAAAGTTATTGGGTTTTTCTGACAGATTCAGTAGCAACCCGAAGTCTGGAAGTTAGAAGTCCCGTCCCTCGAAAAGCACGTAAGCCGTTGGTCCTGCGCCTGAACTCTTTCTGTTCGTGTCAGATTGCCGTCACATCCGATAATGAGAGCTAGGGAAGAGAAAGAGCACCTGTGTATTTTCCTTATATACTTTAATAAAAGCGAACAACCTTGATGATACGATGAATTTGGTTCTTAAAAATATACGTTTTTAAAGGAAATATTTGTCACAGTGTTACAGAATGTTCCCCTTTGCTTGTCGTATTACTGTCGCTTCACAGACCTCGGTTTGAGTGCATAAGCTGCTTACAATCCAGCTCTCTTTAGGCTCTATCATATACAGAAGCCAAGTTTCTATTTTGTTTTAAATGTTTGATTTAATAAAAGTTATCCAAGAATCAAACTCAAATAAATAAACTTAGTTAAAGATAGTTAAAGTACTAAGAAAATAATCTTACTTGACAAAATGTGGTAAACGAAATACAGTGGGTTTTATTCTTGCCAAATGACTATTATAAATAAAAAATGTTGATTGATTAACGACTGTCATAATTAGAAAAACCTTTCTATAAAAATTTAAACAAAGAGGTTATTATGTAATAAAAAATAATACCGTTTCGTTACAGTTTAAAAATAGAACATATTTAAAATTAAAAGTTATTTATACACACGCTTATATCTATTTGCTTAATTTACAAAAAGCGTGTAGTTGTAAAGTAGGAGTTAAATAAAAAAATGCGACATATCTTAAAGTTGAGTAAAAAAGTGCATTTAAGAAATTTATTTCATAATAAAATCAAATTAATTTAAAATGAGTGTATTGTTTATTCGCCTTCGATAGCTTAAAGGCAATTACATATTTGGTTATTATTAAAAACCCGTCCCTATTTTTACCCTCTCTGCAAAAAGAGATGTGTTTATAATTTTAACGTATATGTATGTTTGTCAATTACTTCTTAGCTCCTAAACGGTTGTACCGATTTTGATTTAGTTTTATTTTGTTAGACAGGAGACCTCAGCGAGAATGATCTATTAAAGAAAATCTTATAGCTATTATTATTGAAAACTTGTTAAAGGTCATCAGTTGTTTTATAATAAAAACAGAAATACTCTTTTCAACGTTTCCAATTAAAAACATTGATGTTAATTAAATACAGCAACTTTTTTAATATCTACGAGCTTATAATTGTTTATCTAGTAATATGCTTTGTTTATGAAGGGATTAACACTTATACTATAAAGGGACACACACTAGGGCCAATAACACTACACAGTTTAAAGATAAATTGATACAAGGATCAAATTAAGAGGATAGTAAAAAAAACTCGATATAACTTCAACCATTAATAATCCTAATATTACCTAAAATAATTCATTTTATAGACATCCTTAAAGGTACTCAGGTTTCGTTATAAATTAAATTGCCTTCGTGTCCATTTTGCCTCAAACTTCCTTTGCATAGTATAAAGACTTAACTGCAAAAAACAAGAGCCATTTTCATTCTTATGCTAATATATTTAAGATTCAATATGTACTTGTTTATGAAGTATTTTGACATGGGTCGTATTTCAGGCGAATAATTTTGACGTAACGTCAGATTATAGTAGAAATAATTAATTATTATCGTTGACTTGGTTTGGTATGAGGATTAAATAAATACTTACTTGGGCACCATTAGGACCTAAATTAAATAATGTCATAATGACAGATATAACAGTTATATCATATGATCTTTTTCGTTTAGTGGTTACGAGGTTAATAATAAAGAAATGTTCAAGTGCGTTTTAAATTTGATTTTTAATAATAATTGATACAGTGTCATAATACGTTTTTCGTTAAATTTACGAATAAAATATAAATAAAACTTAAATTTTGGTGTGGATGCTGCCAAAAACGAAATTGCAAGCTTTTGAGTGAGTCAGTATAGGCAAAACGAAAGCGATTTTTTAATTTGATGATGTCCAATTTCGGCCTTATATTTTTGGTCCTTTAAACGATATATATATATCGTTCGCAATGAGTGCCAAACTTTGAATAACAATTTTTGGTTCTTGCAAATCAGTGTTTATAATAAAAAGTTAAAGCGGAAATTCAAATTCCTTTGTTCAATATAGCTATAAAATAAGCTATACGCTTATTGATTACTTATATCATAACTTAATTATTGACCTTCCAATTAAAAAATACCACCAGTTTGGAAATAAAAATATCCTGACCTGAGAAGAATCAGCGAAAGAAGCTCAGTGTTCTATTTTGACGTCATGTTTTATAAACTTTTCGAAAGGGCGTTATTAAAAGTACTTCCATTGACGCAACTCAATTTCAACACAATGAAAAGGATTTTTCAGTGTCACTGTACTTTCTCAAAGAGCTCAAAGTGTTTCAGTGTAAGAAGCCTGTCTTAATCATCCTCACCTTGAACGCTCGAAACAATGCAATTAGATTTAAGGATACAATAGACAGCCACTAAAGGGACTTTAGTTATTGGTGCATGTGAAAAAAGATTAGAATTATATAGATAAAGAACTTTATTCCGTATTTGAATTTTAAACATACATCAGCTAAATCAATGATAGGATATACAAGAGTATTTGCTTTTTTTTTTTTTATCTTTCCCGGGAGGGCAAATGACTCTACTCCACCTGATGGAAAGTGGTAGTAGAGTCCAAACGCGACGACGGCCAGTACAGTCGGGAAGAAGGTTCTGCACTAGCCGCCTTCGCCTTGCCAGCCCGCAAGATGCCTCTTCACGCCTCGTTTGAAGGAACCCGGCTATTAGGTCGATACCATTTATATGTGTGAATAGATATATCCATAGCATTAATAGTAACAGAAGTAATGTTATATTAATAATTAACTATCAAAACCAACTAAAACGGTCTGACACTTAGCTGAATTGACCATTTTGCTTAATTTACTAGACACTCATGTTAGCAAAATTGTGGTTAATTTGCAGTATAGCTTCATTGACGTCATCAAATTCAATTCGAGCATACAGCTGGAAGTCGTCGACATAAAAAGATAATACTATGTGAAAAGTTAGAAATTAAAAACAAAATTAAAATAAACTGATATAAAAAGTCACCTTGCGGTATGCCAATATTATTCATCCATATTTATTAGGAAGAGATTGATACCGTCTTTATGTTACATTTTCAGCTCACAATTAATGGTCCTTACATTAACCTGGTGCTGGTATCTTCACTGGTGGCAGGGTTTTGTGCAAGCCCGTCTGGGTAGGTACCACCCACTCATCAGATATTCAACCGCAAAACAGCAGTTCTTGTTATTGTTGTGTTCCGGTTTGAAGGGTGAGTGAGCCAGTGTAATTACAGGCAAAAGGGACATAACATCTTAGTTCCTAAGGCTTGTGGCGCATTGACGATGTAAGCGATGGTTAACATTTCTTACAATGCCAATATCTATGGGCGTTGGTGACCACTTACCCTCAGGTGGCCCATATGCTCGTCCGCTAATCTATACTGTAAAAAATATACTTTAAAAAATATACAACTACTATAATAAAAAAAAAACAATACAGCATCAAAAATAAATTGGCTAATATAAGTGTGATATCAAAAGGACTTATTATGCTCGTCATATTCATGTTACAATAATGATCATCAGTGGAATTAACAACATAATTTGTTACTTTTAACAGATGGAATAGATTTGGTAGATGATTGTGATAAGTATTTGAATATTATAAATACACAAAAAGGCAATTGTTTTTATTATAATATATTAATTACTTTAATTTTATATTAACGAATAAAATACGAAGGTTAAAGATAATCGGAAATAATGTTCGAAATCGAATGTGATTTTTACCTTCGAGTATACGTTCTAAAGTCAGGTATTTTGATAGCTTTAGTCCATTTTTTATTTACTTTATTCTCGCTAAAGTTTATTACTTGGACTATTTCCAAGTACTCTCGAACGCCAACCCGTGACCAATCGGGTCAAGTGAACAGCCCGTCACAAAGAGGCCAATTAACTCGAAATTATCTACTTGGCTCATGTCTAAAACCGTCTTATGGTGCTTAACTTCTTAATTAAAAAAACAAATATTTTATTAGCCAAACTCAATACGAAAATATATTATTTGAAAAAGGAGGCCAGAAATATATTTTTCACGACAAGCAGCATTCATTTAATGGATATTTTTAATCGGTTGCTTAATTTATTGAATATACTTAATACATATATTTATACTTTGTTCTAATTCACCAAACAAATTAACTTATCATTTCAAGCGATTTTGCTAAAAGTTCAATAATATGCACTATAAGCTATTTTTGATTAATATATATTTATAGATAAAACAACACTATTTCACTTTACTTCTTATAAATTAATTTTGCTTCCTTTAATTTCCGATAAAGACCTCGCTTTCAAAATGACATTCAAATGTCATTATTGTCGAATTAAAAATGAAGATGATATGACGTCACTACATTGTTAAATTTATTTGTTTTTCTTTACTCTACCTGTGTTAATATAGATAATGGATATTCATGATAGATGAATGAATTATTGAATTATTTATTCATTTGGTGACTTTGGTGACGTTGAATGACTTGCGAATAAGTCAGTCTGTGATGATCTTAGTATTGTATTTATTAATACTATAAGAAATTAATTAAGTAAGTGTTCACGTCTTTTCATCGTGTCTGTGGGTCTATTTATGGATTTAAAGTCTTCATGTAATTATTTCAAAGTTGAATTTGAGTTCAAAACAAAAGGAAACTATCTTGACGCTTAATAAGGAATTTCTAAGACGATTTTGGAGGTGATTTAGTGTCTGGTCTATATTTAAACTATTATGTATTGAAAATGTTCTCACGTTCACTTTTAATGAAGAAAGGCAAACGAGTGTTTTTAATGTTAACAAGTTTGTCAAATGAAATGATATCATTTCATTAAGGAATATAACATTTTTTACAATAATGAGCCAATAAATAAATGGGTTAACACACACAAATTTTGTACAGTAACAGCCCGTTAATGTCCCACTGCTGGGCTAAGACCTCTTCTCCCTTTTGACCATCTCGGCTTAATTTTGTGTGTGTTGTCAATTGTACATTCGGCGTAGCTTCGTGTTCTTATAAGTTTTTTAAATATATTTATTTCTTTCTTCGCAGACAGTCGCAGTTTTTCTTATTGACTGTATTATACAATGAATACTTACTTGAGGGGTGTTTGTATTTTATTTATTTATTTTAGAAATGACAGCAAATAAAATATACGTTCTAACCGTAGAAATAAAAAATACTTCTAACGGAGTCAATTTGTTGATTATTCTGATGTCTGTAATGAGTATCACAAATACTTTTACTATTTGTGAATTGACAATTCTACCATTATCACTTGTAGGAAATCGAAATTAAAATATATAGCTCTGTACATATACCAATTTTCTTCGTGATCAGTTGAACGAAATAGAAGATAATGGGCTGCAGTTAATCAAAGCCGTGTCTTCTTCTTTCTAATGTCAAATCAATAATGAAAGAAAGAGAGAAATTGGTGTTTAATTTACGTACATGGAATAAAAAACCTATTCCATGAAAGAATGTAGATATAAAATATATGCCAATTTTTATGTTTCTCTTTATTCATACTTTCGGGAGATGGGAGGACAGATGGGCCACTTGTTCTGATATTAACCATTCCGTATATCACCACCAATATATATATATATATATATATATATATATATATATATATATCATTTATTATCTTAAAAAATAAACACTTCATATCCATCTCTGTCTATCCGATTGTCACTTCAATAATACGTTTTCAACCGTTTCAAGGGTAATTTTTGTGTGTCGTTGAAACGTTCTTTCAACATTACGTCGAGGTTTCTTTGTACTCTTAAAATCTTTTGAAATAAAGTTTACCATTCTCCCTAATGTGAAAGCTATAAATTAAAAATAATAAATACCATTTTATTTTCATCAATTGTTTGCAACAAAAGAGCCGGTTGGTTTGGTTGGTAGCCTTTCACCCAGGACAGATATTTGCATGAACCTGTCTGTTTGTCCTGAGTCTGGGTGTAATTATCTATATAAGTATGTATTTACAAAAGTAGTATATGTAGTATGTCAGTTGTCTGGTTTCCATAACACAAGCTCTGCTTAATTTGAGATCAGATGGCCGAATGTGAATAATGTCCCAGAATAAAAAAAAAACTTACAAATCCTTTATAAATCATTGCTTAATCCATATGTAAAAATAATTATATTAAATTGTATTGTAATAAAAGCCAATGTGTATGACAATGACCAGATTTGACCCAAAAATTTTAACAGATAAAGTTACTTGAAAGATTTTTAAAATAATTCGTACAAGTTCAATTTAAAGGCAAATAATAGCAAGCATACATAATTAGCTAGTTTCTCATATGTAATATATAGAAAAACCTGTAAAAGAAGGTTTATTTGTGATGGTATATATGGTATATATAGTATATATGGGCGGTAGTGACCGCTTTCCATCAGCTGTCCCATTTGCCAGTCTGCCTGCCTACCTACCTACCTATTATAAAAACTAATCACTAGGCAATATCAGGTCATTTAAAATATTTTTCTTAAAAATATAAAACTCAATATATATAAGCGAAATATCACTCCTCACGAGATCTCCTAAGCCATAAGTAAGTAAGCTAAGTTACGTTCTTCCCCGACGTAGATGATCACTAAGAACGGATTTTACGCAAATCCTATACAAAATACATATTTTTTCTTATCTATCCGTGCATAGCCGGAACGATTAGCTAGTTTTCTATATTAAACAAGAAAAGGCTTAAAAGAAAAGTTATAACAATATATAATCGTAGCATGAAAGACATTTAAAAATATTTTATGTTAACTTTTTTAAGGCTTAAAATGTTTGTAACTAAATTACGTCGTCAAATTTCCCACTTCCAAAAGTTTTAAGATAAAAATAAACAAAATTCAGAAACAAGATTCAAGTAATGAGAGTTTGATTTTTAACGTCCAAAGCCTATTATTACGCATGTGACACATTTTTTGATGTCAAAACATCTTAGCGCTCTGTATACGGTAGGGTGGGGGGTAACTGAGACTTCGAGTGTCAGACGATTAACCGTAAGATTCCGAACGTCAGATGACGTCAGCGTAAGATTTGTTTTTTACATATCAGATTAAAGGTACTCACACCATGCCTCGACTTCCTTGGAGGTGTAATTTGTTCTTTTATTTTATCAACAAATACTCATTAACTGCCTGGAGTTTGGAAGTTGGCAGTGTGACACTCTCGCGCCTTGGGGAGTGAGTGAGTATGAGTGTAATAGAATATGTCATACAGCAGTGCAGTGAGTCTCCCTAGGAAACGGCAATCATGATAATATTGAATAGATCGTGTTTGGGCAAACACAAATTTGGGTAAATACAAATTTTCTACCATGTATCCGGCTTCAACTGTGTGTTGGCCAAGAATTAAATAACGACAAGTGGATGATTCCTACAGATATTGAAATTTATTTAAATGTATTGTTTGTTTATAATTGATTTATATTTTAATTTTATTTATTTTAACTTTAATTTAAAATTTCCCTTCCGTTTTGAATGTATTATTATTGTTATGTTTTATTCCAATTTTCTTGTTATCCTTAGTATTATTTTAATTTTTTATTAGTTTTAATATTTAATTATTCTGTCTATATAAATGTTTTCAGTTGAAACTTTATTTGTTTGTGTTATTTTTATGTGATGTTATTATTAACGAATTGTGGAACTTATTGTTTCACTAATAAATAAATAAAAATAATACCTAATTAATTTAGCCAATTTAAGTCACCAATTAAGAGCGTACAAATACCAATATCAGAAATATAATTAATTATATTATAATAATTTGAAAAGTAAGTAAGCTTAGAAGACATGTTGCAGGTAATATTAATCGCTACCTCTTATGTCTTGTACCATAATATTATAAAGTATACTAAAACTAGTCGGACTAGCTATAAAATAAATTTTAAAGTTCTCGAATCCTCTAGCGGGATTTCATACACGTCTCAACACACAGATTTTTAACTTTGCAGACTATATTTGACAAACAGAAATATCCTTCACACATTGGGTCTCGAAATTTGAACTATATATTTTCAATTCGTTCGTTCGTTATTATATGTGAACGTGATATTATTTAACTTTGAGATTATTTTATTCGATGCAAATTTAAAAAAAAAATAGAAATAGATTAAGAATGACATATCAGGAAACCTGTATGTGTCTAATTTCACTGAAATCTGCCACATGTGTATTCCACCCACCCGCATTGGAGCAGCGTGATGGAATAAGCTACAAACCTCAAAAAAGGAGAGGCTTTAGTCCAGTAGTGGGACATTCACAGGCTATTATTGTACTGTACTGAATCAAGCTTGTGGGGTAGTAGTGGTATATTCTAGTGGATTTGTAAGTAAGGTAACTGCTTAGCAAAGGTCTCCTTTTCTCTCGGATAGCTTGGAGTTTACTTACCACGCTACTTTAATACGTATTGGTTAATACACATTTGAAAGAATTTCACCGTCAGATGCAGGTTTCCTTCACAGCCGAGCACAAGATGAATTATTTAAAGACATGATTTAAGCAAATGAAAATTCAATATCAACAAATTGACAGCTGTAGATTAAATCTAAATTGAATATGTGTAATTGTTTTTTTATTAGCATATTTTTCAATGGTAAGTTTAGTAATTCATATTGTGATTATTTTTATCTTATTTAAATTATTTACAAGTATAATTCAAACATTATAATGACAGGTAATAAAATAGGTACGAATAGGTAATAGAAATAATAATCATTGAAAATTGTTCGTGATTAAAAATGTAAAGATAGAAAAACAATAATAATTTGATAGACAATTGACAGGATGTAAGCCTTTTAAGCTTAAGCTAAAATAAACATCATGAATTAGATTATCCCATCAAAAACGGGTTTTCCCCGAAGACCGTTTTCGGATATGTTCTGTTATGTTCAATGTCATGTTGATAACGCTATTTTACACGTGAGTGAATTTAAAATATACATCAGTAGTAGTTCTAGGTAGTAGAGATTTGTGCAAGCGCGTCTAGGTAGGTACCACCCACTCATCAGATATTCTACCGCCAAACAGCATTACTTATCTTTAGTATTGTTCCGTTTTGGAGGAAGAGTAAGCCAGTGTAGTTACACTAAAGGCACAAGGGACACAACATCTTCGTTCCCAAGATTGGTGGCCCTTTGGCGATGTAAGGAATGGTTAATACTTCTTACAATGTCTATGGGTCGGTGGTGACCACATAGCTTCAGGTGGTCTATTTGCCCTTTAGTACGCCAACCTATAAGATAAAAAAACTAGCAATTTCCCGTTGAATTTTTCACAATTGTCGACTTGTAAATCGTCGGGAGAGACAGTGCACGTGAAAGACACTTGCTATATCTCTCATTCAGATACTTGCAGATTTTCCGTTTTTGTTGCGAAACGGAAACTTCGTAACGTGACGAGACCTCGTAATTTCACTCTCAATGCGACCAAAGAAGTTCCTCCTGAATATTTTGAATTCAACCCTTTTAACTTATTTCTATTTAAAAAAACTATATACATACTAACTATTTAACAAATTCGCCACCATTATAAACAGTTCAAGCGCAGGACCTATGGCTTTACATTCTTTCGCGTAACGGTACTTCTAGACTCCGGGCTCCTTGTGATAATTTTTCCACCGAAACACCTTAATAATCGAAAACAATCGACCTGAAATGGAGTATGATCCTACTGGATCAACGAGGCAAATACTAGTTTTATTAAACATTTAAATATCCTTTTATATTTCATTGTCTAAAAACCGGACTAATTATTTTCTACTTGATTCTATATTTAACAAAATAATATTATAAGATCATACAATCACACGATATCACCGAAGTGCTTTTTGGAACTGTTATTCTGCAAGCCTTGTATTTTACTGCCAAATATAAATATTTTATATTTATATTAGTGTGTTTAAGTTTGTACTATGTGTAAGCTAGTAATGGGAGTAAGCAGTGAGAGTACAAAAGGGTAATAATAATAATAAATTATAAGTGACTAGGATAAATTTGGTAATGTAAATCTCAGTATTTAGGAATGTAAAGTATTTAGATCCACCATATATAGTAGTTCCATTGTGTAATAACTCACTTCATTACTCATTCGTGAAATGTTGACAGCCGATGGTGATATACCATTTTGATGCGTGTGTTCTTGAAACGTTATAATGATTATGGTGAATGTCGCATATCACTTTCTGATATTTAACGACCGCTTTCTGTAGTGAATTTAATGTTTTTTCTTGTAGAATAGTCTACTGATTTTTGCTGAAGTATTTTATCAATGTAATAATAATCAAATGAAAGTTGTATATCAGTTCAGAATATGAAAAAACAAAGCAACGAATCCAACCTTTTTAACATATTGTGTTACGTACATATAAAATGTATTTCATTTGGGAAATCTGATTAAATACAATGATTCTAGGTTTCGTATCTGAGTCGTGGGCTTATCTCATTGTAAAATAATGAGATTAACTCTCCCTTTGTGTTAATATTATGTTACCTTCGCGTTACATGTATTGTACAATGTAGGTCTCTTTTATAAATAAAAATATTATTTCTCGAACAAATAAGATAAATAATATTGTTTTTTATGGTACGTGTTACGTTCTTAAAGAAATTGATATGATTTATTTATATTATTACATAGGTGTATGTATTTTTATTATTGACATGCTATAAGGATATACAATAATTATATGGTTTTTTAGAATGTTCGAGGCGAAATTTGGTATTTTTCACACATAATCAAATAATGAAAAAGCCGAGATGGCCCAGTGGTGAGAACGCGTGAATCTTAACCGATGATCGTGGGTGGGAAAAAAAATGTATTCCATAACTTCAGTTCTAACTTTATTTCTTCCTATTCAGAAACAAAATATAGTTTCTTTATCGTGTTTAACAATTCGCCGATCAAGAGATTTTGATAAAATTTTCCATGAAGCAAGTTGTAACCCCAAAGAATATATAGGCAGTAGACAAAAAAAATGTGGTAAGCTTACCATAATTCACATAGAGCTGTAAATTGGTAAATGTCTTAGATTCACTAGTTGAAATGTCCATATTGACCAAACTATAGATATCTTCTGTGGATAGTCAAACCGGCCAACCAACCAACTGATTACTTTCGTGAAAAATATTATAATATTTTTCGACTAAAAACATTTTTATTTTTGTCTTGAGAGAACTATACAACAAATGCATTTCTCTTGTCGTAAACTCCGAGTCCATTATAAGGGAGACAGATCACACCCCAGGGGCTTGTTCGCTTTGGACAATTGTTTTTCTTTAGATAACTAAAAATATGCCACTTTAGGGTTGATTTATGTGTCTGTTATATTGCTTAATTTTTATAACCATTAAACATCAATAATAAAAATTAGATGTGTCCAGGGACATCTTCGATGGGACGTTTGAAATGAATTTCCTTTTGCTACATATGACCTTATTTTATTAAATAAGTAATTCATGTCTCAGTGTCAGTTGTCTTTTTTGTTGTTGTTGACATTAGAAGCATTCTGGATTTCTAGGCTGGCCTGGATTGTGTTCGCTAGCCTGTCTATGATGGGTTCTTCTCTTTTATGATTCGCCATTATAAGATTATAGCCAAGAATCTCTTTCAACTATTGTCGGCATAGTAATAGTCATATATGAATATTGTATATACTGTATTAAATAAAAGATATGAAAGAAAACGTAATATTTTTTTAAATAATGTATATATGAATATGAATTATATATTTTATACAAGCGGTCAATAGATATCTCAAAAGCAAACGATGTCTTGATTACAACATTAGTAGGTATACATTGCTCGCGTGTGGTGGTTTTTTGATTTTAACATTTTGTACTAGTTAGACACGATTATGCAATGGTTCGAAATAACTAGATACGCGATTCAAAACCTTTGAACGCCAACGGATGTTCGCGTATGGACGCATGGATGTTCATGCATCAATGGACAGCAGCCTTTTAAGGAGAAAATAACACACTTCTTTAGTAAGCTTCGTGACGCTGTAAGCGATCAATGATGTTGTAGATTGTGATTAAGCGATAATTTCATATCAAGAAGTTATTAAATACATATATAAATATATATTATTCTATTAATTGTTTGTTACAAAGTTGGACCGCTGTAGCCCGGTGGTTAGAATACGTCAATCTTAACCGAAAATTACAGATTCAAACCCGAAAAAGCACGACTGAATTTTCAAGTTCTTAATTTGTTTTTATACTTAACGAGAAATTAAAATAGTGTTCCAAAGTTATAAGATTTATCAAGTACACAAATGCTTTCCTATAAAAATCCTCACAGCTTAAGTTTTTTAAAACATACAACAAAATGACAGACGTATAAATGTATCGCAGTTTGTCTGATATAATAAAATATTAAACTTTGTCTCCGACGAAACGTTAAAATTTACTATTCATTGGAACTGAAAACAGTGAGCCGTATTTTTATTTTTCCTACCACGTGAATTTATCATCAATCTGTCTATATCTAGACCTTGTGTAAATATAATTCAATATCGAAAAATATCGCAAGATATTTTTTCAATTTATCTATTCATAAAAAAATGTGTAACCTCGTTTCTTTCTATGGACTTATTAATAAAAACTCGGGATGTATTTTTAAATTTTTCTTTACGTCGATAGCTTATTTTTCGGACAATATTTATAACAATTCAGCTTACTTCAAAATATAAAGGTGATATCAGCGACGATCGCTAACCAATTTTGATTAAATTTCTTATCATTAAATAGTTTAATTATAATTTGGTAATAAACCGAGACGGCCCTGTGATAAGAACGCGTGAATCTTAACCGATGATCGTGGGTTCAAACCCGGGCAGGCACCACTGAATTTTCATGTGCTGAATTTGTGATTATAATTCATCTTGTGCTTGAAAATAAAGAAAAACATGGTGAGGAAACCTACGTGTCTAAAATTCTGCCACATGTGTATTCCACCAACCCGCACTGGAGCAGCGTGGTAGAATAAGCTCTGAACCTTCTCCTCAAAAAGAGAGAGGAGGTCTTTAGCCCAGCAATGGGACATTCACAGGCTGTTACGACGGCGGTTACGCCAATAAAATTGGATCATAAGAATTGAAGGATGCGGTAATAATATACTTAAAACGGCGCTGTCTCATTTGAACAGAGTATCAAGAAAGCTTACCCATATTTAACATTTACAAAGTATAACTTTTATTTACTAAAGAAACTATTTTTATCAAAGTAAATAGAATTTCCTCAGGGATTCTGAACTTGAAAGCGAATGTGCGATGATATATCTTCAGTCATGCCTAAAGACATTAAGTGTAAACCTTTTTTTACAATATGTTTAGAGGTAGAAATATATACAAATAGTTTTCGTCCACGGCTTCATCAGAATGTTGGGGGTTGGGCTGGTTACTGGGTATATAAAAAGTTGCCTATGGCCTTCCTTGGGTTTCGAGCTTCATACTAAATTCCACCAAAATCGGTTTAGTGGTTTAGGCCTTAAAGCGTAACAGACCGACAGACATAGCTACTTTAGAATTTATAATATTAGTATAGATTAGTATATATATATACATGAACCCAGCAAAGCAAAAAATTCACGACTCTATGGCTGATCAGCGAATTGGTGGATCCCTAAGAAATTTTATTATGGCATGAGAATATATCTTGAGCAACTCAATTTTTTCCCCAGATACTGAACTTCCTGTTAATTTTCACGTTTCCCACCCACTGATCTATCTCAGCTGCCAATATGAATTTATCATATAATATAACTCGGGTCATTTACCTGAGTTATATTACCTTTATTATTTACCTTTTATAACATAATGTAATAAATGTGCTAATATTGACCAAACAACTCCTTTCATGTTACAGAGACATGAGCCTAATTCGATATGACACATTTCGGATTGAACGAATATTTCGCAGAAAAACTTCCAAAAAAGTTTTCGTAACGAATATTCAATTAGTATAAGCCTATACATTTCGACGCTATACTAGTGGCTTATTTATATTTATATAATAGATGCAGATCTGATAATGATGTCTGTAGCTATTGTAATAATTTCTATCATAAATTTGTATACTTATTAATAGGAAGTAGAGGTAGGAGTTTCGATATGAGGAGGAGAACGAGAACAGTATGTTTTTAGCGGTGACTACCTGAAGACATTACAGTAACAGTACAGTAATAGCTTGTGAATGTCCCACTGCTGGGCTAAGGCCTCCTCTCCCTTTTTTAGAAAAAGGTTTGGAGCTTATTCCACCACGCTGCTCCAATGCGGGTTGGTGGAATAATCATGTGGCAGAATTTCAATGAAATTAGACACATGCAGGTTTCCTCGTGATGTTTTCCTTCATTTTCAAGCACGAAATGAATTATAACGACAAATTAAGCACATGAAAATTCAGTGGTGCTTGCCAAGGTTTGAAACTACGATTATTGGTTAAGATTTACGCATTCTGACCACTGGGCCGTCTCATGCTTTCCGTTTCGTTTCTAAGATAAAGATTCGTACCTTAAATCATAGATGACTTGCCTCTTGTGCCTTTAATAATTATATAATATTTTATTCCATACTTATAAAGATTATTGTTGTTGAATGGTAAGAAAAAAGATGAGTGGTTATAGTACTGTACCACAAGTTCCCCAAAATATACTAAAAATTGGTTTGTTAAAAATTTATTTTTAGAAAATTTCTAGTTTCTATATTTTATTATAAAATGTAATACACTTTGTTCGCTAGTCTGATACATTGAAGTAATTACATATATATTTTACGACCTTTTAAGCCCTTTAAAGTAAGCACAAAAAAAATTATAATTCTTCTTTTGAAAACAATATGTACCATACATTTTAAGTTTTTAATATTTTATATTTATTATTTAAATTTTTATGCGCACAAAAGTACTGTGAAAAATATTGCTTGCAAAATTATTGAAAGTGCATCCTCCCGAGATTGTTGTGTGTGCATAATATTATGTATATCGTAAACTTATCCCAACTAGGGGCTTGAAATCGGAACGTAACTTTATTAAAACTATACCGAACCAAGGAACGCAATAACGGTTAGAAATGGCATTATTAAATTTTAAATTTCGAACAAGAAATTATATTAAAGTCGATGTTATAATTATCATCAGATTTTTAATCCTAACGTCGGAGGCATATAATCGGCAATATAAGGAACAGTTAATATTTCTCACATCACCAATGTATTGTATCAATTACATACACTTAGGTCCTAAACGAGATCATTTTTGTCAGACATAAATTCAGTTACAGAGTAGGCTTTTCTATTAAGATTATTTTTTTTATAAGTAATTAAAACCTGCTTTAATAATAATAATGCTGTCGGTTATTCCTAAGAACAGCAAACTGACCAGTTTATAAAACTACCTCATATAATAATGAGAATCAATAATTTACATTTTCTTTGTAATAAAACACAAGTATAGTCACTTTTATAGTACATGTATTTATATAATTACGATTTTTTAAATATGTATAGAATCGGCGAAGTGTGTAAGCTGCATAAAAAGACACGGCAAATTGTTACAAATGGCCTGAAATATTAACCGTATTTCACAAAGCCAAGTTCTCAAGGATGGTGGCGATATCGCCTAACCTAACCTAACTAAGATGTTATGTCCCTTGTGCCTGTAGTTGCAATGGCTCACTCGTTCTTCAAACCAGAACACAGCAGTACTAAATATTGCCGTTTGGCAGTGTAATAAATAGCTTCATATTAGAAATGTTAATTCTGCCTTTAATATCATACATTTGTATGTGGTCTCTAAAGTACAAATATATATGTATAACGATAGTAAGGACATGTACTTAGAAATAGTAATTACTAGAAACGATATTTAACGTCTGACATATTATTTTTGGAACATCTACTGGGAATGATCCTTTATCATGTACTCTGTCTTCGTATCTTATGAAGCTATTCTTGTGGCATGACTCGTAAAATTAGTTCTCGTTTAGATCTTGTTTAAATGTCTCTAATATTTCATGATCATATAGAAATGACCATTAAAAATATTATTTGTTATAGGAAATATATTAGTTGCTGTTGAGGGGAGGTATATAAGTAATTATAAATTGTAAATTATTCATTTTCGCTACATGAATTTACATGAAATCATGCAGAATGATTTACATAACTTATAATATACGTGTGACAAAAAGGCTGGTTCATAATTCGTCCAGAGCATAGGAATTTCGGAGCATTCTTACCACTATTTCTACAGTAGTATCTTAAAATTTAAATTTATATAAATGTAAATAATTCTTATATATCTTTTATATAATTTAGTACCCTTTGATTATTTTAAATTATAATTTTAAAGTTTTATTAGCGTCAGGTTCTTTCTGTTATCAAACTCAAATCAAACTTATGTGTAACTCTCTGCTGACTCTTACCCACTTCTATCACATTATCATTTCTATCATCCAAATATAACTATTCAACTCACTTTTCAAACACAGATGCGACTGTAGAAATTAACTAATTTCTTGCGGGTACGCCTAATTAACGTCTTGCTTTACTTCCGACACATTTGTAGCGTCAACAAAACATGAAAATATAAATGTATTTTATTGATAAAAATATAAAATAGCTATTAAGCAGACATCATACAAATAATAATAATAATAATAATAATAATATGCTTTATTGTGTCAAAATAGTTACATAACCAATACAAACACAAACATAAAAGAAAAACGAAAACTATTTTGAACAAAAGGCGGTCTTATCGCTAAGAGCGATCTCTTCCAGACAACCTTTTGTTAAAGGACAAGAAATACATATATAAAGCGGTAAGGAGGTGTACTGATCATCTCAATTTTTATCTTTATCTCTTAAATAATTATATATATACATATAAACAAATAATATATACATAAGCATACATATACATATATAAAATATACGTAAACATACATATATATATATATATATATATATATAAATATATGATAAATTATAATAGTAAATCACAACAAAGCGCAGCAGACAACAAAACAACACTCCCCGATAATTACAATGACAAATAATACGTCCTGAGTCGGATTTTAAACGTATTAATTGTTTGAGATTGTCTCAAGTGGTGTGGTAAGGAATTCCATAGTCGAACTGCTTGGACAGAGAAGGAATTGGTATAGAAGGAAGAGGAGTGAGAAGGAATTTTAAGGATTAAATTATCTTCAGATCGTAGAGTGCGACCATGCGAGTCCTTGAGGAATTCAAAACGGTGTTTAAGATACTGAGGAGAATTCGGATGAAAAAGTATACAGTAGAGAAGAGAAAGAATATGAGTATTCCTGCGAAGACGGATTGGGAGCCACTCGAGTTTTTTGCGAAATTCAGAAATGTGGTCAAATTTGCGGAGTCCAAATATAAACCGAATACAGAGATTTTGAATACGCTCGAGTTTATTTAATTGCTCCTCTCTTAGATCAAGATAGCAGGTGTCGGCGTAATCAAGGATGGGCAAGAGGATGGCTTGAGCTAACGCAATTTTGGTAGGGATAGGTAGAAAATTACGTAGTCTACGAATGGACCCAATCGAGTGAAACATTTTCCTGCTCACTTCGCTTATTTGTGACATCCATGAGAAATTTTGATCAATATATATTCCTAAATTTTTAACTTTGCTGCTTAATGGAATTATAGTATTATTAAAGACAACAGGTGGCAAACGGGAATAGTCTACACGGGGTAGTAATTTATAACTGCCAATTAAAATAGCCTGGCTTTTAATAGGATTTACCTTGAGACCAAAAGAAAGACTCCACTTTAAAATTTTGTCTAAGTCAGAATTAATTAATTGAATAGCAAGTGGTAGGTCAGTAGTTGTGGAATGAGCATAAATTTGGAGATCGTCGGCATACAAGTGGTAGGAAGAAGAGATATGTTGAGTTACAGAGCTGATGAAAATTGAGAATAGAAGAGGAGATAAGACACCGCCTTGGGGAACACCGGCATTTATCGCCAACCAGTCCGAGTAAGAATCTTGGATTCGAATACGTTGACGGCGGCCATTGAGATAACTATGAAACCAATTAATTACCGATGGAGATATATTAAGAGAATTTAGTATAGCCAGGAGTATGTCGAAATCTACAGTATTGAAAGCATTACTAAAATCAAGCAATGATAAAATTGTAACTTCCTGGTTATCCATAGCTAATCTGATGTCGTCGGTAATCTTGACTAATGCAGTAGCCGTACTATGGCCAGATCTAAAACCAGATTGAAAAGGATTTAGCAAGTTATAGGAAGACAGGAAGAGGTTAAGTTGTTGATGTACAAGACGCTCAAGAACTTTAGAAAGAAATGGAAGGATGGAAATAGGACGGTAATCACCATAAGAGGAAGGATTATTTTTTTTAGGTAGAGGGATTATTTGAGCATCTTTCCAGGAGTCGGGAAAGGTACAGTAATTAATGGAATTATTGAATATGCAAGTTATAGCTGGAACTAAATAGTCAATAATAGGCAGGATCATTTTACGGCTAATGCAGTCAGAACCGACGGCATCAGAATTTATAGCTAAGATATTCTTCTTAATATCACATTCGGTAAAAACACGAAAAGTAAAGGGCAAAAAAGTCGGAGTTGATGACGCAGAAAGTTGAATTAAGGTATTAGATTTAGTTGTATTATTTATGGTAACTGAAGATGCAAAATGATGGTTAAGTTGGTTGAGATCCAGGGTACTAGTGGAGGTATCGATATCTGACTTGCCAACTCCGAGAGACTTGAGAAATTTCCAGACTCTGGAAGTGTTGTCGTCTTCAACAACAGATTTAAAAATGTGCCTTTGATGTGTATCCCTACACAGCATGTTGCAACGATTCCGATATTTTTTATAATTTAATTTGTTCTTATCAGATGGATTAGCCTTATATTTCGCTTTTGCCAAATTTTTCTTAAGCTGGAGTTCTTTAATTTTAGGAGTAATCCAGGGTGCTGGTAAGTGTTTTATACGTATACGCCTAATAGGAGCATGTACGTCGTACAGTTGAGTCAGAAGAGAGTTAAAAATGTTAACCTGCTCATCAACCGTAACACCGTTCAAAGCTTCTAGCCAGTTTATTTTAGCAGCATCCTCTCGCAATTGCTCCACACACATTCCTCCGAAATTGCGTTGCAGGAGAATTCTAGGTTTAGCTCTAGGAGGTCTAATTTTATAAGAAAGGAAGAGGAGATCGTGGTATGAAAAAGCGAGTGCAGCATATTGCCCATGTTTTTCAACATGAGCAAGCGATGACACAAATATCAGATCAAGTAAAGAAGGAGTGGAATTTGGAAAGGAATGAGTTGCAGAAAGTGGCAGAACATTTAAGTTAGCACCATTGATGATAGAACATAAGCGTAATGATCGGGTATCGTTCTTGAGAAGGCAAGTATTAAAGTCACCCATCACCACGGTATGAGTGTACAAAGGAGTAAATGACTCTAGTAAGTTCTCAAAAGATGGAAAGTAATCAATATTCTGCGACGGGCAATAGTATACACCCAGGAGTAACTTTGAGTGAGAGAGAACAACTTCAATAAAAAGGTGTTCTGGCTCTCCAACTGTATTCGAATTAGAGGAGCTTACAATTGTGAAGGGTATATGTGGTCTCAGATAAATGGCGACACCCCCACCAGTTCTTGCCATACGATCATTACGGATCAGATGGAATCCAGGAAGGGAATAGGCTGTCGAAGGCAAACACGGCTTAAGCCAGGATTCAGAGACTAAAATTGCATGTAAATTTTTAATTTGAAAAGAGGATAACATGTCCGGATAATGTGCTGGAATACTCTGCGCATTTATATGTATAATGTTAAAATTATTAACAACGTCGGAAAATTGGGAGTCAAGGGAATCACAAAGAGAAGGAGGAATACTGTAAAAACTACTGTCTGTGTCTGTGTTCGAGTCATCGGATGATAAGGAAAGAAAGGATTCGTTGTCGCTCTTGATTGCTGCCATTATTGTGATAAGTATAAAATACCATAAATATAGAAAAAAGTCCTAATAAATAAATAAATACAAAAATAATAATAAAATAAAACTAATAATAATGATTATAAAATAATTACAAAAATATTAATAATAAATAGATAATAATAATAAGTATAATATAAAATAAATGAACAAATAAATAAGTAATAAAAATTATATGCACCTATAAGACTATTGTAGCATGTCCATAACCCGCCAGTTAGTATCTCAAGAGAAACAATAAAAAAGTAAAATTTTCACTTAAGGTCAACAACAGAATAAATGTAACTAACAGAAATAGAGAAAAAAAGAAAAAGAAAAAGAAAAACAAATAATAATAAATACACAAGCAACTAAAAGGAATATAAAAGTAAATAGTGTAAAATAATATCAATTTTATCTTCCATTCTCTTTTTCTTTTTTCCTATAATAATCTAAATAAATTTTTAATCTGCAACAGACATTGACATTCACATTGACATTTGACAGTGACAAATAGATGTGTTCAATAACATGAGACACTTAACATACAAAATAAACGAGTTATTAAAAACAAAGCAAACTACAGAAAATAGTAACAATTAATAAGGATAAATATCGCAAGAAGGTTAAAAAGCAACTATACAAAAATACAAAATAAAAGAGTTATTAGAAACAAAGCAAACTACAGAAAAAAGTAACAATAAGGATAAATATCGCAAGAAGGTTAAGAACCAACTATTACTTTTTAATCAGCCTTTTAGTGCGTGGAATAGTCACCTTGTCACCTTTAGACTCGGTAGTCTTCATCTGAACGGGAGACTTCACATTCGACGAGCATTGAATGGCATTGAGATCCGACAAACATTCGACTTTATGCCGGGTACCATCTTGAGCTATGACAAATATAAAGCCATCCCGTGTCCAGCATTTGGCGATACCGAAACGAGATCTTGCTTCAAGGAAGACATCATGCCTACTTTTTGTCAAAAATTCCGATTGCGTGACTCCAGTTCCTTTAAATTTTGTTTTGGCGAACCATACTTTATCACGCATCGCGACGTCACAAAACTTGACTACAATAGGTCGAGGCTTGCTATCATTTAAGCGACCTAAGCGGTAGGAATTTTTTATATTTGTACTGGAGAAATTCGGCAGATGTAGATGCTGAACTACGAGACCAGTGACTCGGGATGTTGTTTCCTCTGACTTCTCTTCTGGTACTCCATGTAAAAGAAGCATTCTTCGTCTTTTGCGCATTTCCTGACGATCCATCTCTCTTGCAAGAAACTCAACTTGTCGCTGCAATGTGTTAAGTGCAGAAATAACAAATGACTTAAAGGTCGTGAATTCTGAAGCCAGCGAAGTTGGAGTAGGCGAGGAAGAGGAGGATTTTTGTAGATCTTGCTGGAACTCATTCATTTTATTGTTGAACAATTCTGTCATGGCAGACAAAGACTCTTTAATGGTTTCCATAATGTGCTGTTGTGATGTGATAGTGATGAAATAGTGAAGTTATACAGGAGAATACTTGCTGAGGGTTAGTGTGATGCTACATATGTTTAATGTATAGTAATATACACTTAAAACAATTATTTAAATAAAAGTTTATTAGAGCAAACAAAAGCTTGACTATATTGATTTACTCCTACCCGCAAAAAAAAAAAAAAGTACAATAAAAAAATAATAATAAGTACTTTCTAGTTTTAATTTTATAAACTAAAAACTTAAACAAAAAACGTTTTCATTTTTGTTACGACTCTTGTACGTACTATCACAGAAGCAAATGTATACAATACACGTTATGTAACATTTTGCAGTTACTCTGTGACCTTTTAAATTTGCAGGAAATTTGATGGCAACAATAATAACAAAAACTGGTTTTGCATAATAAATAGTATTTAGCCTCGTTGGTCTAGCGGCTAGATATAAGGCCGCTAACCCGGAGATCCTGGGTTCAATTCCCAGGTCGGGCCAATAAAAATTTATAGGGTTTTTCTGTCAGAAAATTCTCATTAGCAGCTCTGGGTCTGGAAGTTGGACGTGTGTGCACTCCCGTGCCTCGGATAGCACGTAAAGACATTGGTCCTGCACTTGCGCTTTTCCGGCGTATCGGATTGCCGTCCCATCGGATGATGAGAGCTAGGGAATAGTGAGTACAACTCTGTTTGCGCACACACTTGTGCACTATAATATCTCCTGCGTAGTTGGCTAATCTCGTCGTGGGCGAAATCGGTCTGGAAGACTTTATCTTACCATATATTAGGATTTATTTAATATTGTTTTTGCAAGCCTTGGATTTTTTCTGTATATTTTAAGATCTAATGCAATGGATCGTTTTATTGTAATCAAAATTAAACTTTTTGTAGAAGTCTTCTGCACAATATGCGGAACGATAAAGATGTGTTAGCCTGTTCGAAAGCTCATCCTACTATGGATGCTGAATTTCTTAAGAGTCATCTGGCGAGAAGCGTGTACTTCCTAAGTATTACGTGGTTCAGGGTGGATATATGAATATGGGTCTGTAGATTTTCAAGTGCCTAAGTAAATATAATATTTATTTTCTAAGTAGTTGTCTAGTTAATATAATATTTATTTTTTTAGTTAATTTTTATTAAAATGACAATAAAGACAACTACTAGAATTGGTATTTATATTAAAAAAAATTGGTATCTTTAAAAATATTGGCATTAAAGTTTAATAGTCGGGCAATATTTAATAGAATTTTGATCTCAAAATAATTTATTCATTTGATTTTATTTATACATAAAATAAATTTAAAAAGTTTTAATAGTTTGGAATTATTCAACAATTTATAAACAAGAGTTTTGCTGACTCTCCTAACTTCTATACTGATTACTTAGAATTTTCGTTCAACTATGATTTTTATTTTAAGGGTACTTTGCAAATATTGAACTTAATTAAAGATTTACAGCCTTACCTATAAATGTTGTTTATGGGTGATTGATTAGTTAAACAGTGCTGCGTGTTCTTCTTTCGAATGTCAAATTAATAATGGCAGAAAGAGACAAAACAGTGTTAAAAAGCACTTACTAAATAAAATCATTAAGGCCGTTTAATTCTTGAGGTTTTTTGATACGTCATAAAACTGTCTACATCAATTAAAACGTAAGGCGATGAATTTAATTGCTTGTTATATGTAACAAATTAATAATAAATTGTATCCATTGTCATATATAGCATTGTCTCTGTATTGTTTGTTAAATTAGCTTATATTTGCGTATAGATTAATGCAACGCCACGTCATAATCATCTACCAAGACAAACCGGCAACAAAATTAGTTACTTTTTTCACTAATTAATTTAGAAATTTAAGTTAAATACATTTTGTCTTTCACGTTAAGTGAACAAATACTAAGTACGTTTTTTATATATTTTTAATTTTAATCTTTAATATAACATCTAAATTAAAAAAAAATGGCCTTAACATCATTTCAACAACGTTTACTGCTGGATAAAGAATTCCCCCAAGGATCTCCAACATAATCAGTCTTGCGCCGCCGTATAACTGAATCTTAAATTAACTATTCAAAAGTTAACTTAGCGTAAATATACGTGAAACTTTAAAATACCTTCGCTAGTTTTAATTTAAAAAGTAAAATAAAATCTCTTATAAAATTAGTTTGGAGCGAAGCATAACATTCATTTATTACGTTTGAAAAATTTACCGTCAGTTCGGAAAAAAAACTCAGAAGAGAAGTACCGACAAAATAAGATTATTAAAAATTCGGAAATTCGTATTATACACTAGTTCCCGCCCTCGGCTTCGCCTACCTGTGAGGAAATTTGATTCTCCGTACCTTTTTTGTATCCCGGACAACGTGTACAATTTCATGATGATCGTTTGAACAGTTAACAAGTGGATGCGTAACGAACAATCAAACAACCTCACTATCGCATTAAAAATATTAGTAAGAATTTTTTAGCATTTTACTACACCATAGCTGAGTCAAAATAAACTAGGCGAGATCCATATATCTCTGATATATATCATCAACCGTCTACATCAGTAAAAATTTTTTTTTTTAATAGCTTATTGAAACGGCTTGAGCTTTATATTAAAATTAATCTTATATCTTTTATATTAAGATTAATTTTATTATAAAACTCACCGTACCGTAGGAATTATCTAATTATATCTTGACAGTACATAGTAGGACACAGTATATCTAATACCAACTTTCCTCCTCTCAAAGTGGGCGAATATATAATAGTATATAATAAATATAAAAGACGATTTGTAAGTGGTTGTATAAGAATAATATGTCTTATTATTATATACACATACAAGCAATATTTGTTCAATTTTATCTAGATATACATATATATCATTATTGTTACTTAGGTTATTCTAAAATTTTATTTAAAATAATTACTATGCAAGGCAATTTACTTCAAGGCTTTCTCTAAATCATATCGTGTGGGAAGAACATTTGATCAATAAGCAAACGTTGGTTCCAATATAAGGTTGGTTGTACAATAACTTAATTATGAAAATAGAATGTTTGTGAAAGCTCATCGCAAAACAACGGTATTTAGTATTGTTGTGTTCCAGTTCTAAAGGTGAGTGAGCTAATGTAACAACAGACAGGCATAACATTTTAGTTCCCAAGGTTGGTGGCGTATTGGTGATGTAAGGGATGGTTAATATTTGTCACACTGCCAATGTCTATGGGATATGGTGACCATTTATCATCGGATGGCATATTTGCCCGTCCGCCTACCAATTCTATATTATATAATGTTTGGAAAACAACGATTTAGAAATGTAAGTTAAGTATTACATTCTTAACATATTAAATAAAATAATAAAGACCAAAAATATGATAATAATAGTATAATTGTACACTCAGCTTAAATTGAAACGGTATACGAATATATAATGTTACGCAAACGTTGGATTGAACGTAGGTAATCCCTTAGGAAATAAGGGGGGGCTTGATACTGGTACAGGTGATGAGAAATTGGCCGAAAATTCATGTTCACTCATTTTAAATCATTCATCTTGCTTGAAATATTTATAAGTTTTATGTTAGCTGATATATTTTGATACGAGAGCATTATATCAAGGTTTATTTTTCTTTCTTATTTTCTAGCCGCAGGAGACGCTGTATTTCATTGCCTCGCTTAGTATCTGAGTTACAGCTACTGTCTACATATAGTAACACTTACTATCAAACCTTTCTAATATTATAAATGCGAAAATGAGTTTGTGTGTTTGTTACGCTATCACGTCTTATTTACTCAATCGATCACCATGAAATTTTGAATAGTACGTTAGAAGTACAGCGAGGTGACCCTTTAGGTGGTCGTAATACCTAAACAGTGTACCTTATGTCACCCCACAACTAACACACGAGCGAAGCCACGGGCGGAAGCTAATACATTTTATTTAATCAGGTTCAAACCTAAAGAAAGCCAACATTTTCATGGGCTTGAAGCTGATGCTGTTATATGTTTAATTTCTTCCAAAACTAAAACATTAAATGCATTACAAAGAAAAGGCGCTCGAATAGAAAATGGGTCACGGTCGGTACACATAAATAATACAATAATGTGTTTCATTTTAGACATATGCTATTACTACTCTTGGTACGAATATTACGTAAGCATATCATAAAAATCTTTTCTATTTATGTACTATGGATGGACTTTTTAAATTGTACTTCAGATAAGACATGATTATAATACAGTTAGAATACGTCTTAACTGAATATCAAATTTGCATGTGCCGGATGTGTTAGTCACATGTGTAACCCGCATTAGACAGCGTGATGGAATTACCTCGAAACTTTATCTTCGAGAGAAGGGGAAGACTAAGACTAATAGTGCGATGTAGTTTGTTTAATTTATAGTGCGCATGACATATTATAGTGCACAAATATGTGCGCAGGCTCAGGTGCACTCTCTATTTCCTC
The DNA here is from genome assembly GCA_905147175.2 of Nymphalis urticae. NCBI lineage: Eukaryota > Metazoa > Arthropoda > Insecta > Lepidoptera > Nymphalidae > Nymphalis > Nymphalis urticae. The sequence continues at coordinate 3,495,669 of LR990008.1, forward strand.
ACTCTCATATTCCGATGGGCCGACAATTGGACACGAAGGAAAAAGTTTGGGTGCTATGGACATATGAGTACTGTTTTGAAGTAATACTTGTTTGTTTTTTAAAGTTTTAAAATCAGATACATTTTTGTATGAGTGAGTAATATACACAATCGGCAAAAGGAAGTTCGCAAAATGCTACGCAGTCTAGACGTGAACAAGGCTAGCGGACCTAATGGCATTCCAGCAATTGTCCTGAGGAACTATGCGTCTGAACTGTCTCCTATCCTGACGCGTCTGTTTCGCCTCTCTCTTAAGACTGGTCAAGTGCCTAAGTCTTGGAAGCTTGCTAACGTGCAGCCCGTGCCTAAAAAGGGTAGTCGAGCTGACCCTGCCAATTACAGGCCCATCTCGATTACGTCTTTTCTGTGCAAAACAGTGGAACGTATCTTAAATACTAGGCTCTTGACGTACCCAATGATCTTCTCAGCGACCGACAGTACGGATTTCGCGAAAACCGGTCCACTGGTGATCTTCTGGTGTACGTCACATACATCTGGAATGAGGCCATCGAGAAACACGGGGAGATACTTGTTGTTTCTTTGGATATCTCGAAGGCCTTTGACAGGGTTTGGATTGATGGCCTTATCAGCAAGCTTCCTGCATATGGTCTGCCTGCTAGCTTTGGGCGTGGATTTCAGACTTCCTGAGGAACCAATCGTTACGAGTGATGGTTGATGGTGACTCGTCGGATCAAATGGCTATAAAAGCCGGTGTTCCCCAGGGGTCAGTGCTTTTGCTGCACATCAATGATCTGCTGATGCTCGGTATCCATGGGTACGCATATGGTTGCACAGTTGTCGAGAGCTACAAGTCCAACGCGCGAACTAGTGAGGCCCAGATACAGCCTCAGAGAGAGGCTATGGTTGAGCGCCTGAGCGTGACCTTTAGGGCAGTGTCCGATTGGGGCGATGCTAATTTATACATGTTCAATGAACCAAGACGCAGGCGTGTTTGTTTTCCGCCAAAAACAGGGAATTTTAGTTACCTCCCTCTTTCTGAAATGTGTCTGTATCTATAAATGACCACCTTGACCTTCTTGGCGTTACTCTCACTTCGGCTCTAAATTTAGGCTCTTTTATTGAGTCCAAAGCCCAAGTAGTCGCCCGAAAGCTTGGTATCCTCTCCAAGGTGAGACGTTACTTTACTCCAGAACAACTGCTCAGCTCTTACAAAGCAAAGTGAGGTCTTGTATGGAGTACTGCTCTCACCTTTGGGAGGGCTCTGCTAAGCACCACCTTCGAGCTCTAGAGTCGATTGAGAGACGTGCCAGGAGGCTGATAGGAGACGACTTATTGGTCGAGCCTAGACTCCAAAGTCTCAAATATCGACGTGTGGTTGCATCACTCTCAGTCTTCTAACGGATACATTTCGGAGAATGTGCGCAGGATTTACATGAACTAATTTCTTCCGCCCCGTTTTACTATCGAACGGCCAGGCAAACGCGACCAAAGCGCCATAGGTACACAGTGGAAATTCCCCGCCTACGTACGAAGTGCTTTCATCATTCGCACTGCGAAACTGTGGAATACTTTGCCTGAGTCCGTATTTCCTGATAGGTACCACGTTGGTGTCTTCAAATCCAGAGTGAACAGGTTTCTTTTAGGCAAGCGTACTACATCTTAGACCGCGTCGATGCTTAAGATCAGGCAAGTCAATGGTCAAACGCTTGCCTATTAAGTATAAAAAAAAAAGATAATATGTAAGATGAAGAAGCCAGTGATATAAAACTTTATTATCAATCATGAAATTGATACCTACGATAATACCAATTCACTTACTGATAACTTTTGTTTCATTCATATATAAGGCATGTTATTAATCAAAGTCTGACGTGTCGGTTCTCAATGTTCGGTATAATTTCTCCATTAAGGATAATTGATTTGTATCCCAGTAATGTATCATTTACTTATATATAATTTATATTTTCGGGGCTAATATATATGTGTCAAATTCTACAGCAAACGTCGTCATCGTTAAGAAAACCCCTAACTATTCCTAACCTAACTTTAGTTTTATTTATAAGCTTATATAATATAATTATGTATTTTACTGATTTCTATTATGTAAATGATATTAATTTTGAATTTAATTTACACTTTTTTTTTAGATTACTGATGATATTTTGTTTAATTTATGAACCTAGCATTCTTATGTACACTTGTAGTTCGCATGCACATTAGACATTTATTATTGTTTTTTATTAGTTAATTTATAAACGCTCTATTGAAGGCGTGCTTTTGCAAATAAAGTGAAAGATACAAGTTTTTTTAACAAAATGAATATTTAAACATATCGTTAATAGAATATATGGACTTGTGAATATGAAATGTAATTTTCACGGCTCGTGAAAGAGGTGTGAAATCGAATGACTGATGGCTCTCCAGAGGATTCCATTTGATTTAAGGATAATATATGTATTGGTAAAATTTCCGCTTTTATCAACCTCCTCTAAACATTTGTTTTGTTCTCAAAATTATTATTATTCAATCAAATAAATGTTTACGATATTTGAATTTTAATCGTCACAATTATCGAGATTTTGGGTTAGTTATTTTGTTCTCACGTGCTTATAATACTAATATTAAATTCTGACAGATGTGTGGTAGAAAAATGCTATCACTTTATATGTACTTGTACTACACTATATACTCAAATTTTTAGAAATTTTTGAATAGTGTTATTCAAAACGTAGCTTGTGGTTATTATGATATTATATTGAATAATTTATTATATCTACAAATATCCTAGGGCTGGCTTACAAAACAGTTTCGCCTTATTTTTATAAAGATAAGAATATTTTGACGCTTACTACATTTCATTTTCACGAAAAACCACGTCTTCCGTATAAACTGACTGCGTTATATATACTGCGTTTCACTTACTATTGGTTTGAAGATATAAAAGTAAATTAATGCCTGTCATTACACTGGCTCACTCGTTCTTGAAACCGGAACCAAACAATATTTAGAATTGCTATTTGGCGCTAGAATATTATGATAGATACCCAGTTGGGCTTGCACAGAGCCCTACAACCAATTGTATCGTTTTACATTATTTCGTATCATTTTTATTTTTTGTTTTATTTTTAGTATTAGCCTGTGATTTTTAATTTCAAAAGACAAGGTCATTCACATTTTCGAATTTACGATAACAATGGGAGTAATGGAGTCCGGAATAGTTTTCAGAAATTCGGAAAAAGACTTTTTTGTTCACTGCACCGGTTTGCGCAGTCAGTGAGAAGTTCCACGAAGCGATATGGACATCTGCGCACATTAATAAAAGCTTGACAGCTTACGAGATCTATGGAGTCGCTTGAAAAATAATAAAAATCTAAAATTATATCAAGTATATTTTGCATATGGCTAAGTTAATTACATAATATATCTCTTAATTATACATTTTAATTATAATTAAAGTAAAATCCAAAATAATATGCAATTTTCTTATCATTTGAATTAGAAGAATCTACGTAAACACGGCAAAATAAAAATAAACTTCTTTGTAATGTACTAAAAGCATAATATATAAAAAATATTGTACACAAGTAGTAGTAGTTTGTGAACACAATATACATTGTGTTCTCTCATTTCTTAATGGATTCGTTTATGAAACACGATCCAAGATCAATCAGGAGCAAGAACAGCGACTTCAGATGATTTGAGCAAGTTGATGATTGGCTAGTTTGTTCGTCATGAACTGGTACATCCTATTACACTATTACACTTAAACAACAGTCTATTACACTTTAAAAAAATACAAAATAAAATATAACACAAGCTAAATAAGTAAATCAACGTCAACTCCATGGCTTTCCCTCGTCCAAGAGCTACCACCGCGCAAAGCTTTTTTATTCCATTTTATCACAACGCATATTTTCGCTTGGATTCAAATCTTTCTGATGTCTAAGCACTAACTCAGCGCTTAAACGACTTATACATAAATGGTAATATTGGAATCTAAACTATGATTTATTGTTTAATATTTTGTACAATGTATCAATATTTTTTGAATAGTTTTTTATTCTTATTGTAAAACCGTATACATTGCCTTAGAGTTACTGTATATAGTAGAAGGAAAAATAGATACAGATAAAGCTAGCATTTCACGATGGACTATATGTATATGTAAGTACATAAATACTACATCGCGGAATATAAATTAATTGAGTTAATATAATTTCATCCAATTATTTTTAATTATGATTAAAAGCTTTTATTAATATTGAACTTTATCCACTCCAACGAATATGCACAATTAAATTCATACATACATATTTATAAACCCTACATGGAAATCAATTAATAATTACTCCACGATTTTTTATTATTCATATAATATTGTACAGAAAGATGCCTTATTTATTACATAAGAGCTTTTAAATTCGCTAAAGTATCAGATAAATTTTGCGAGATCAAAAACATATGACCTTACTTATAAATGTTTAGCGCTTTATCAGTTAATAATAACAATGTCATATATTGATGTTTAACTGAACAATATCAAGTAACGTTTATAACTAAGGCAGTTACAGTCACTGGTGGTAGAGCTTTGTGCAAGCTTGTCTGTGTACCCACTTATTAGATATTCTACCGGAAAACAGCAGTTCTTGGTATTGTTTTGTTCCGGTTTGAAGGGTGAGTGAGCCAGTGTAATTGCACAAGGGACATAACATCTTAGTTCCCAAGGTTGGTGGCGCATTGGTTATGTAAGCGGTGGTTAACATTTCTTACAATGCCAATGTCTATGGGCGTTGCTGACCAAATACCATCAGGTGGCCCATATGCGTATCATGTCGTCCTATCTTTTTTATAGAATAAATAAATAAATAAAGTTAGTGTAACAACGTACAGTAATATCTTCAAATCGTATACTTGTATCATTTATACACGTGAAACGTGATGTATCAATTAAAAATATCTTCATTCAAAACTGTAGTGTTGCCAAGCAAGAAAACACTATAAATTAGTTATTACGATGTTTTACAAACTAAAAACAAGACAGGCTATTAATAAAATTGTTTTCAGTTATAAACAGCTTTGGGGGAACCGAAGAGGGAAAATGAGATGTTTTTTAACCAAACTATTTAAATATTCTTTGATCTTAATTTTATGTGTGAATTTAAATAGACGTTCCTTGAATGTTTCGTTTTTTAAAATTAATTTGCTCGGAAAAATTGTTTAACATAAATTATTTTGTCTTATTTACGTTCCAATTTGAACTTTATAGCACTTCATGTTAAGAACGATAATTGAATACATCTTATACGTTTCACTTAAATCATCATGATTATAATAAATTTCAATTAAATTAAATGGTCAGATCGCCTGGTATAAGGGGTGTGCTCCACACGCCGGGTTATTGTGGGTAGAAAGCTAGAGAGCATTTTGTTATATGATTTTGTTGTGTTTATTATCGAATAGATCCGGTGAATTAAGTTTTTATGTCACTAAGTTTGGCTGAGAACATTTCAAAGTAAATTAAAAAAAGTACTAGATTATTATATTGCTTGCTATCTGATAATGATAATGATAGTCAAAATCCTTAAAACGAAAATCCATGAGAGAGGCATTCAGAAACCTGACTTCGTGTGCCAAGTTTTTTTTAATATGAAGCCGATCATAAAAGTTCAATGATGCTAATATTAAAAGTAAACGTCTTTTATAAAAGTAACAACCTGTGTCAAACTGTTTGGGTAATGCCTCCTCTCCTATAGTTGCTCAAATGCGGGTTGGTGAATTAATCCGACAATTGCATGTTTCCTCTCGATGGTGACCTTGAGATGAATTATAAGCATATATTAAGCATAAAAATTCCAAGGGCTTGCCCAGGTTTAATCCAGAAGTCTTTAGGTAAACTTGACATGTGCCTCTGAGGCATCTGTACTTATCCAATATTTACCTTCATCTTGATGTTCCAGAGAAAGTTTCTTGGATACATTTTTGATACGCGGTTTCAGTAAAAATTTGAAGATATGTAAATCTGCTAATACGCAGTGCAGTATCCTTAAGTTTTCAGTAATTTAGGCATACTATCGTACTAATACTATGTAAAGAGGTCACCGAATAATTTTAACAAGGTGTAGAACCGTGTGTTCTATAAAATTGAGAACTAAGGAAGAGTCTTCAAATTTTTTTTTCAAAGAATATTTTATCGTTTAATATTAATAATTTCATTTTTAGATACGCTGACGCTAATACATTTTTAAAATCTATATGTTTTTAAAATTATAAATTATATTTATAATTTTAAAAACATTCAAGTTTATTTCTTTTGAAGTATAATTGTTCATATTGACTGATGACGTTATAATATAGATTCAGTAGTAAGCTGTCAGCTGCCATTGGCCTACACATACATACGCATAATAACAGAACAAAATCGCCTGCATTTGACACGTGTTTAAAATTAAACGACTACTCGAGAGTAATAGAGTAAAAATTGAAAATCATATAAAGATATATTTTTTTAAATTTTTCATGAGAATTTTCCATGAGTTCAGATTGTTATACCTTTTTAAATATTTTGATATTGATGATAACCGTTAGTCAATAGGCTGTCGAAATTTAGTAGCTCTTGCTTTATACTTTTTTAGTTACTATTTTACCCTGACTGTTATAACTCTGCCTATAGGTAATGCACGCAGATTGCGAACATTGTTCCAGGTGCTTAAATTAATTATTTATGTAATACAGTGTTTCACGTCAGTGACATTGAATGCATCTTCGCGGTGAAAATTTTCAATTTTATTAATATTACGTCATCGTCTATTACCAACCAATTGACATTCAGAATAAAATTAAATTGGTTAATTTCAACTTTGTTCATTGATTTTCAAAAGATAAATGTTGAGAGACATTAGAAAAAGATAGCGAATTGGTAATTTTACAATATTAATATTCTGATAAATATTTCATTTATGAGAGTAATTATATTCTAAATGTGCGAGGAAAGGTATATTTATAGTACCTTTTTACATCCACATGTCAAATTTCATGTTCGGAAATTGGATATATTATCGTCAGAAAATGAATAAGATATGGTCTTAAATAAAATCTTTTCGTATCATATCAGTATTACTTATGTACTCGCTGGTCTTCTGGTCCGGACTAATATCGTATAATTATGTATATACATTAAATAAATACATTATTATTTATTTTACTAAAAATTATTTTTTACGCTGTAACTATTCTGAAGGTATGCAGTCTTCAAATTCCGTTTAAACATTTTTTTCATAGTTACGTTACAGCTTGTCAAAAAGAACGAACAACTTATTTTGACATTGTTGAAAAATTTAACTATACCACATTCTTCGTAACAACCCACTATAGCTTTTATCTACAAGCTAGTGAGATATAAAGAAAAATAAACCTTATATTCTTTTGGTTAAAAATGATATTGCTGTGTACCAATTCCAATGACCAGCAAGTATTACAGCAGAGCTTATACTATAAGAACAAACATGAAGCTCACAGTAGAATACGAACGAGAAATTTTAGAAAGTGATATGTAACATAGACTATAGGAAAAATAATTAGTGTACGCGCATGAAATTAAGTCGACTTATAATATTTCACAAGTGAGGTTCTTGCACAAAAATACTGCAGGTATCAGAAATATGACTCTGAGAAAAAATTGGCGGCGTATTACCAGTGTAAGCACTTATCTTTAGGTAACAGATTTACCTGTATGTTTGTTAGTTTTATAACGAAAACAATAAAAGAACAAACTTACATTTAACCTTATGCTGTTAAAACTATGTGAATTATATTTTTTTAAATGTCGAACGTTTAACTGTTATTGACAGATTAATTTGTTAAGGAAAAAAAACTATTCGATTTCTTTTTTTTTGAAACAATGCGATTTAAAATAAATGAGGTCGAATGAACCCTTTGGGGGTACGATAATCTCGTTTTGTAATTGCTTAAGTTACAAATAATCATTATATGATAATATTTTATTTTTATTACAGCATTATTTACATTAAAGCCTTAAATATAAACAAAAAAAAATTAAAAATACCTACTGTACAAATCGTGATACAAATCGTGACCTAGTGGAATGGTGGCAAGAATGCTAGCTCCCTAGGAATCGCAGTTTCAATACTCTGGGAGAAGAATGAACCAGTCCTCCTATTATCAGTAGAGACAATAAGACAAGGTGATATATATGTAATTGAATTATATAGATTATTTGCTTAATCCCTAAATATGATCTCTGAAAGGACAATTATCTGACCATTCAATAAACTTTAAATTATTTCTAAAACTATTTCGTATCTAACAAATACCTAACATAAACAATTTTTGACATTAATATATATCATTACATTAGCAATATAAAATTTATACAAGCTATAAATTGTAATCAAAGGCTTTTAAATCACTAATATCATAATCATTCTTAGTTTCGCTAGTATTCGTAGTTTCGTAGTAGTTTCGCTTGACGTTCGAATAATAAAGCAATTTAAAGTTTTATAAATAGTATACAAAAAGATTAGGGATGTAAAGTACCTATAAGGATTGTGTCATGGTTTTAAATTTTATAGAGTTTCAGCTGTCATCATCAATAAGCTACCCTCGAGATAGATTCCTACTGAGAAGGATTAGCAACCTGGTGGATTGATCACTATCGACCATTGACATTGGCGTTGTAAGGAATATTAACAGTTATTTAAATAGCAAATGCGCCACCAACCTTCGGAACTAAAATGTTATATCCCTTGTGCCTGTAACCGGTCCCCTGTCTTAACCGAAACACAAGCAAACACTTAGTATTGCTGTTTGGCGGTAGAATGTCTGATGAGTGGGTGGTACCTACCCAGACGGACTTGATCAAAGCCCAACCAACAACATTTGTACAATATATCATTTTACAAGGCATTAATAATACATAATACATGTATATATTATTTAAATTATTGGAATATCGATCAATATAACGCTTACGATAAAAAATCTTAGAATACATTTATTTTAAAATATAATCTAAAAATACTACTAATATATGTAACGCTAAAGTTTGCGAAGGTAGATGGATAAATCTTCGTTACTCTTTTACGCAAAAACAGCTGAATGGATATGTATTAAATTTGGAATAGAGATGGCTTATACACTGGCGTCGACTTAAATGTTTAAAGTATCTAAGCCTTGCTACGTAGGGTGTGTTGATAGTAAGTATATTACATTTATATGAATTTACATAGTGTATAAAATCTGATACCATGTCAATATTGCATATTGTTCATTCGTGAAAATCTGAAAAATACACAGATATGATCGAGCATAATATTCCCATCGCAGAGATTGTATCGCATCGCGAGATTCATTATTTATGTACCGCAATACCTACGGGTGTCGTGTATCTACGGGTGGGGTGAATCAACGGCTAGGGTGAAATATTGATACGTTACTGGAAGTGATTATTTTTATATTAAATTTTTGAATCGGCACCTGAATTATGGACTTTGTTGAGTATCGGTAGTGTTGGTATTATTTATATTATTATGTTGATGATAGCATAAAAAATGTATATGTGGTAGCATACGTCGTTTTCCCATCAAAAACAGTAATACAATGAAAAATAAAACTGTTTTCAAACTTTGTCTGAAACTAAAAGCATGAAAATAATATTTAAATATGATAAATTTAAATATAGAATTATTTTAGTAAACATAATTAAACCTTATTTATATTTTTCTGCTTCTATTAAAATTGTTCTTATTGAAATAGTGCCAAGGCTATATAAATCCATTTCGCTCACGAGTATCGATGTCATAAGTTTGACATGCCATTTTGATCGGGGAATTACCTTAATGTAATTGTATCGGTATTATGTATTAACCGACTACAAAAAAAAAGTTCATTTGTATATTTTAATGTTTGTTACTTCAGACCTTTTATGATTGTTTTTAAACAGATAATAATATTATTCAAGAATTGCTTTTGCTAAAGTCTGTTAATTTAATTGTGTATCGATATTAGACGTGGTATGCGAATTAATTTATAAAAAAATCTATTTTATTTTTCTGATATTTGTTATTATAAATATTATAATAAAAATAGTATTATGGCTATGTATTGTTTTTATGTATTTGTAAAACTAATGGATGTATAGTTAAATATAAATATATTTTTTTTTTGGTTTATGCAGAGTCAAGTCCTCTACCTAAATGTCGTATAGAAGAGACCGCTACTTAAGCGATAAGACTGTCTATCTTTTGTATAACATTTTTAGTGTGCAATGAAGCATATTTGTTTAATATACTTTTATAAAACTGCCTCGTTGGTCTAGTGGTCAGCTGGTAAAGGCTAGATTTCGCGTTCAATTAAACGAATATCGGCTCGAGTCAATACATATTGTATCGACGCTTTTATTAAGCTTATCTACAAGTTTGTATTAAAGTTATTTAATTTTTCTAAGTAATTAAATAATTTTAATTACTTAGAAAAATTCTGACCAGATAATTCTGGTAAACCGTAACAGCCTGTGAATGTCCCACTGCTGGGCTAAAGGCCTCCTCTCTTCTTTTTGAGGAGAAGGCTTTGGAGCTTATTCCACCACGCTGCTAAAATGCGGGTTGGTGGAATACACATGTGGCAGAATTTCATTGAAATTAGACACATGCAGGTTTCCTCACAATGTTTTCACCGTAAAGCACGAGATGAATTATAATCACAAATTAAGCACATGGAAATTCAGTGGTGCTTGCCCGGGTTTGAACCCACGATCATCGGTTAAGATTCACGCGGTCTTACCACTGGGCCATCTCGGCTTGATAATTCTGGTACGTTAATGAAAACATCTAAACTCGATTATTATCGAGTTTAAAATTTTCCCGTCGAGACATTTAGCAGTCCGGTGTTGACGGAGCTTACACTCCCGCTCCTCGATAAGCACTTCAGATCGTAGTTCCTGCGTTTGATCTTATTCCGATCGAGTCGGATGTAACATTCTATCGGATATTGAGAGTAAGGGAATAGAGAGTGCACTTGTGTTTAATGTACAATATGTACTGTGCAGTTGGCTATATTACCTTGAAAATGAAGTAGCTGAAATCCAAAATACAAAATTTTCACAATTTATTTTGCAATCAAACTATTGTTTTGAATATTGTAAAAAAAATAATAACAATTTCATTATTATTAAGTTTTTTGCAATAATAGCAGTATGGTATTTTACCCGCGAAAGCCATAAAGGATTCTATCTAATGTTAGTGTCGTGTTAACCCAGCGTACAAGTAAAATGGTATAACTATGCAAATAATTTATAGTGGCCATGAAAAAATCATGACGCTGTCGAAACGTTGAGCAAAATAATAAAATATAAGGTAGAATCGCGGTTAAAAGCGGAATATAATATAATATATGTATAAAGCAAAGGATTCAAATTGAATATCATATTTCACCGCGATTGTTTTGTTTTTTTTTTAAATATAGAATTGTTTTGAGTTATAAATATTCATACTAAACTTTATCGTTTATTCGTTTCTTGTAAACAAAAAAGTTGTACAAACGTCTCATTTTTTCTATAATAATGTTTCCATTATAATGAAATATATAATATGAATAACAATCAAATACTCTATTGAAAAACAAATAGGAACCATTTTATAAAGTATGTACGCAATATTTGTTGTGTTCAAACTGTTCAAATAGTCTCATTGCTACAGGGCAATTTCTTCCAAATAACCTATGGATAGAGGAGTCTTTTTGCTATAAAAACAAATAAATAAGTAAGTAGGTTAACTATACATATTTTATGATGTTATTAGGAATGTATAAACACGATCATGTATATTATGTATATGACAAATAATACATATAACAAGTCTTATAGATAGTCAAACAAATTTTATATTTATTATTCAACTAGCTGACCCGTGCCTACTTCGTTGGGCGGGAAAATTTTTACTTGTGATGAAATTATTATTGTGGTTCGGTTAGTATTAAGTGATATGATTTATTTCCTTACTGGCAAAAGTCGCGTTGGCCGAACATTAATAAAATTATCTCAAGTATTTGATATTTTAAATGATCATAAACTTTGCACAACAAAAAACATTCTGTAAAAAACGAATTTTATCTAAATAAAATTTCTTTCATGATAAAACAAATTATTTCTAAATAGATTGACGTGTTGTATATGAAAAAAACCGTCTAATAGAGTATCACCCAATAGATTAGAATACGGTCGCGGTTCCATACCTATGTCGCATTATCTCTTTAATCATTCGTCCAAATTATATGCAGTAAAAGGGAAAAGTCTTATGTTTTGTCTTTCTTGAGACGATACGTTTACTTATTTTGATAAGAATTCATAATTGTTGATAATATAAACAATTAACGATTTAAATTATTATTTTAATATAAAAAACTACTTTTTGTGACTTAAACATAAAAGTTACATATATAATGTCACTGACTTTTTTGTATGCATTATCAAGCCCTACAACTTTTTTCTAGAACTCAATCATATATCTCTCATCGTTAAGGCAGCGTTCGTAAGAAACATTTTCGTTCGACCTCTTTTGCTCCGACTAAGTCTTTTCATTTATTTTTTTTTATATTTGCCGGGAGGGCAAATGACTCTACTCCACCTGATGTTAAGTGGTAGTAGAGTCCAAACCTATAACACTCAGAAATAATGTGGCTTTCTATTGGTAAAATAATTTTCAAAATCGGTTCAATAGATCCAGGGATTACCCCCTACAACCTCACAAACTCACAAACTTTACCTCTTTATAATATTAGTATAGATACATACAATATTTAATAAATTATTATGATAATATTGTGTTACGTACTTTTTAAGTCAATATATCTTATGCTTAAATACATTGCTTAGCGTCTGTTTAGTTGATAAGTGATTTCGTTCTTTCATTTCATTATTAATTTGACATTTGAAAGAAGAAGACACAGCAATGTTTGATTAGTCGCTTGCTAAGCAACCGATATAAATTAGGCTGTATGTATGCCATTACTATGTCACTTTTTTTTCTACAGCTTCGTTGGTCTAGTGACTTGATGTAAGGCCGCAGGCTCGGAGTTTCAATTCCCAGGTCGGGCCAATTAAAAGTTATTGGGTTTTTCTGTCAAAAAATTCTCAGTAGCAGCCCGGAGTCTGGAAGATGGAAGTGTGTATACTCCCGTGCCTCGAAAAGCACGTAAAGCCGTTGGTCCTGCGTCTGAACTCTTTCCGGTCGTGTCAGATTGCCATCCCATCGGATTATGAGTTAGAGAAAAGAGATTTGACCTGTGTTTGCGTACACACTTCTGCACTATCATATGTCCTGCGCAGTTGGCTATTCTGTAAAAAAAGTAACGAATTTATTTGTGTGTGGGGATCTATTACAGAAAAAGGAAAGGAGCGCTGTAGACGACAACCGCCGATAAAAACAAAGAAAAACCAAACATTCATTATCTCAATTTAATGTATTTCATTAATGTAATGGACATATTCATTGTTTGATTAAAAGTTAAATGTAAAGTGAAAAAAGTAATATATATTTATCCTAAAGTTGTTAATTAAATTCGAAGAGCCATTGAGTGTACGATATTTTTTGTCAGTCCGTCGTTAGCCACACAAATAAGCTCGATGGTCTACCCACTCGAGAACATGCCACGTATACGTACGTTCGTGTAATATACGTGGTGTGCCTAAGTTGTGTGGTGTGTCTAAGCCACAAACGGAAATCGTTTGGCCTTGCGACTTATTGATTGTCATTATACATATATGCATAAGGCACCACCCTGCGATTTTTTTCATGCGTTTATTTATTATTGTTTTCTTAGGTTATGTCTACGGATTTTGTGTGTGAGTGGTGGCTCATCGTACATTCGTCCTACATTATGAGACAGAACTTTTGATAAAGGTGGTCCGTTATTTATTTTCTGTATAATATTGATAAATATCTTCTGTATAAAATTCACACCCACCCATATACATTGCCACTATAAAAAATATTAACCATTCCTTACATCGCGAATATATAGATATAATTTATATGGCAGAACAAAGTTTGCTGGGTCAGCTAGTATTGTTATAATTGCTTAATAAATAATGGTCATTGATTTTGTTTTTTTTTTTTGTTTCGATAGTTTTTTGACGCTGAGCATTTAATTATACTGCCATTTCTCTGATTATACTGTCAATAGTAAACACTCGAATCATGTGTATATTGAATGTATGTAATATATGTATACTTGAATTAATTTACATGATTTATCAACTTATTTTTGAAGATTGCATTATTTAAACTAGCTACAATTTTGGTTTCTTTACTTTTCTCTATAAAATTGCGACGAAGACACGATATAAGTCCCATTTAAATTAAAGCAATAACAAAAAAACAACGGTTGGGGAAGAAGAGACCCGGGGAGGAACCAACTCCTTTGCGATATTTTTTCGTCTGCGAATAGACTTCAGGAACAGCCTTGCTACTGGATACGTGCCGATGAGCAAGCCGTTCAATGGTGACATGCTCTCACGCACATTTTCGTTATTTTGTTGGATTTGTTCGTCTATTCTTTATACTCTATTATTATGCATGCTTGATACTTTATTATTTTGACGGCCCAAATGGGCCCCCATGCGTCTTACTGGCATTTTTCACGGTAACACACACACACAAATAGACCAAATTGTTGTATTTTCTGATAAAAATGGTATACCGATAATGTATTTGATCTTTTAGTATTTTTCAAACCTTTTCAATATCATAAAACACGTTTATTTTTCTTATCAATTAAATAAATTGATTAATATTCTGCGAATTTTTAATTGTCAAAATAACGCGACGCTTGTCTTAAATGACGTAGACGAAAGTTCGATAAGGTTCACTATAAGTGATTATTTTGATATTGTTCACATAAAAATACTAAAATCGTGATTACAAAATGGGGTGCTGGGTTAGGAGGCTGAAAATTTAGGGTTATATGTATTTTTTGATGCTAAATCAAAATAAAATACAAATAAAAAAAAATGTCTAAAAAATAGAAAAACAAATCTGGATAGGGACTCTTATCAGCTAGCGGTATGAAATATACTTTACGACTTATTCTACTACCTCCCAAATATGCATAACAAATTTCATAAAAATTGGTCGAGCCGTATCGGAGGAGTTCGACTACAAACACCGTGACACGAGATTTTTATATATTAGAAATAAAGTATTCTATATTTAATATTTCTTACGAAAAGTTTCAAATCACAATAGAAGTATTTATCAAAATATCGGCAGACTTGCTTAACGATTATACTGGTTACAGACACGCGTTTGAACGATTTAGATAACGTGTGTCAGTAAGTTAACATTCACACCATCAATTTATTGGTTAGTCCATAACAATTGGTTCGCAAAGATAAAATTGGAGGCGCATTCATGAGGGGTGGACGTCAATAGATGGTTTTCGGTATTGAGAATTAGTGAATTAATGTTCGAGTCGAATGTACGTGAGTCATTGCAAGTCACATGATGATGAATGTTTATTGAAATATAATAAAAGAATGATGTAAATGTCAAGTTACTCACGAGAATTGATGTGTAAGCATGTGAGCTCGCAGTCTCGGTTAGCCCCAACTGTGTACCGATGTCACGCACACATTAACATATCTTACGCAGACGACATCTGACGCTCGAAATCTTACGCTGACATTAACTGACGCTCGAAGTTTCAGTTATTTATCGTATACCATGCGCTAAGATTTTTATATATCAACAATAAATAATTACGTAAATTTATAAAAATACCGTCAGTATTTTTTAATATATATGAATTTTTGTTATAATTGTTAGTATTAATTTGGTAACACAAAATAATATTTGAACTTTTGTCATAATATATATAAAAATATCCTTAAAAAATATATAAAAAAGTCGCAGAAATTCTGAGCACGTTATGGCGAAACGCGCCCTACATTTAAAGATCCGTACCATCATTCACAAGGGAGATTAGATACGCAAAACTGCGAAATACATAACATTATTTTTACTAAAGCACGTGCCATTGTAATTTAGATACGCACCCGACTTTACAAGCCTGCAAACAATAGCCCATGGACGTGACGTCATAAGCGTTGCAAAAACTATAGAAATTATTTTATTTAAGAACATATATTTAACCGCGGTTGTTCCCACAGCGACGCATATATTTAAATCCCTGTGACAATTTTAATGATTTAATTATTGTTACACATTTCACAGCTGAAATTCTCTTTACTGATAATTGTAAACCTAACTAATTGAGATGTTACCTAATGATTTACAATTTAATATTACCATGGGGTGAGTTATAAATATTTTTTTTATAAGATAATATACTTAAGTTAGAAAAACTACCAACTTATTCTAATGAACAAACATCAATTGTACCATTCATTCCATAAATTTAAAACGAATCGCTTAATTCTACAAATTAACTAATTTCTGGTTACTTTGAAAAAAAACAAAATAATTATATATAAAATAGTATCCTTAATAAACTGATGATATACATACAGACATTAAATTGGAAATAGTAGTAACTAGTAAGTAATATATATTTAATTTAAATAAAAAAAACAAAAACAAAATACAGCCGTGACTATTTTCATTGCGATACAAAATACGTTTCGTATTTTAATTGCTCTTTAAAAATAAATTCGTTTTTATAAAAAAATCGTTTGATGCGTTTTTAGTATTTGCATACAAAGAACGTTTTATAAAAACAAACGTACATACACATACATTAGTGATATAGTTGAATCATTTATCCCTTCTCCTTTTCCATCACGTGACCTTGAATTTTGAATTGATTTTGGGCCAAATGCAAAATAGCTGGCTAAAAAAAATTTATCAAAAGTCTTTTAAAACTTGTCCGCCTAAACATTATGAAACATAGCCGTAGGACTTAGTAGGCTTGGTTTTATTTGGGTTCAAAAATCTGTCAAATACGTAATTAAGGAGCTTGAGTGAGAGCGTTATTAAAGAGGATAAGAAGATATGTATACGTTGATACGTCCATGTTGTGATAAAAAATTGAGTCATAAGGGATGACCATGAAGATCATGTTTGGAATAACCGTGTTCTCTAGAGAAATAATTTATAGGCAGTCGTTCCATTTACTTTTTTTTATAGAATAGGAAGGCTGACGAGATTATGGGCCACATGATGGTAAGTGATCACCAACACCCTTAGACATTGGCATTGTAACAAATGTCTACCATCGCTTACATAGCCAATGCGCCACCAACCTTTGGAACTAAGATGTTATGTTCCTTGTGCCTGTAATCACCACGACCATCCAGTGTCTGGATCACAGACCCAGCCTAAATCACTTAAAAATTTTCACCCCAAGTTTCTATACAGAGAATTTGATTTGTAGCACTGCTATTTCTACGGTACAGTCATTAAAACAAGTATTCTTCGCTATTTTAATGATCAGTAACAGTTACTATGCTATGATGAAGTGGTAGCTTGGAAAACAGTTGTCATAGATTTCGAACAGCTTATCTAAAACATTTAGTTCTACAGTTTATTAGTGAAAGTTATTGACCCAATTTCATGTGTTAATCAATCCAGGTAGCATTCGTATCTATTGAACAATATCTCTATAAGGGTCTAGGAAATTAATTGAGGATCGATGAACTAAGCTTGACGGAATTGTGCCTTATCTAAATTCATTACCTAATCTAATATTGGAATTTGTTGATCCTGTGAGTTTATTTAAGGTTACATATTGTGTAAATTATTCATCGTCTCAAAAACTGATTTCGTGTTTAACGTTCCATTTTAATTTTCATAAGACAAATCCCAATAATTTAATAAACTATTCAAGATTAGTTTAGAGTCAGGTATAATTCCAAGATCACGTATGTTATTTAACTGTTCAATTTGGATAGAATCGATGAAATATTTGTTGTGAAGTGTTTTATTTCGAGTAAATTGGACGTAGTGACACTTTTTGATATTGAGTGACATTTTATTTATACTACACCAGTTGGTAAATCTTTTTATAGCTTCCTGTAAATCAGTTACTATGTCTGTATCGTTAATGATGTAATGTTTTCGTAAGTGTGTATCTTTTGTTGGAGATCCGTAATAAATATTTTTTTATACAGATACTCGAACTTGACTTAATTGATCAATGAACATTTTAACCAGGCATGGAGTTCCGCTCTAAGAATATTTTGTCTCTTAAAATTTAGTGTACGAAGCCATAAAAGTTACAAAGTCGCTTCCTTCAAAGGTCTAGATATCTTTAAGCTTCCTAATGTAATAGTTAAGAGCGATAAAAATATCTTTAGGTCAGCTTGTATTTATGTCTGTCTTCTTATTGGAACATTGGTGGGGTGTGGCTACTAAGATTACATTATATTCTATATCTTATATTCTATTCTATTCTTCTATAATTTCAAAAACATAGTTATCAATAACTATTCTTTTTTTATTTTATCGTTTGTACTAACTTATAAACAAAATAATAGTAAGCTACTAAAGAGTGAATGACCAAAAAGAGGGACCCGGCTGGATCGAAATGTTAGGACCGGGAGTAATAAAGGTGCACCGACCTTGGGAGACTTGTTCTGCAGTGGACAACGGTTCGCGGACAACAAATAAATAATTAAATGTGTAAAATAAAATAACAAAGGAAATATTTATCTTTTAATAAGTAACAATGATTTTCAACTTCAGTTATATTTTAATTACACAAAATTGACGAAACACTACAAATTTACTAAGAACATTTACTAATGTTGTTAATAAGAATTTAATTAAGTGTACTGTGATGTCACATCTCTAATTACCAGACAATGACTTCACCAAACAGTAACATGGTCAGACAAAGCTAGGCATCAAGCAATTACCGCCTCTAAGCCGTATGTCTGTCACGTTTCAATAATTGGAAACTGGTAGGGGAACATCGCGGTATACACCCCATTCGACTTGCATTTTTAATTTATAGAATGATTAAATATATTTATTGATTGAAAAATAATCATGATAACTAAGTGACGCAGAGCTGAATATATTATGAGTTGAGTTGCCAACTATTACATAAAAAAAAAACTGTATCGGATATCACTTAGGGAGATTTTTGCATAATGGCATGTAATGTACATATCGTTTCGCTTATGTAACAAAAAAATTAATGATTTAAACAAGCACGAGTTGGAATATCGGCTACATGCGTATCAAACAACCCGTATTAAAGAATCATGGTGGAATAAACTCCAAACCTTCTCAAAGATAGAACTTAGCACACAGTGGGATATTTACAAACAATTACTTTTTAAATATAAAATAATAAGTCGAATAGGACCGACACCGACGTCACACTCTATTCGCGAACGTAATAACGAGACAAACGACTAAAATTTGATTTATTGGCATTCGGTATGCTCGTGGTTCAAACTTGACATCTGGCGGGGACATGTTTAGGGATTGACACTACAATGAGCGCACATTGTAGATTTATTATTTACTAACTGCGTTCTAAGATCAAAATAAATGTGTATTTATTTGGGGGAAAAAATCACTAGATGGTTTTATACTTTTCGTTTAATTAAAAGTGCATGTTTTGGGTCTAACGATTTTTTTTTATTGTAAAATTTTATTAGAAAATTATTGTCACTTATGTCATATTGTACATTGCGATCGACATAATATATATTATAAACGTGTCTTCAAATATTTGATACCATCTTGGATATCTGCTAAGCATGACATTTGACAATTGATTGCGATTAATAAAATCTAAATTAATTCTTTATATGAACTAAAAATCTTTGACCTTTGATTGATACCAACAAGCTTGAGACAAATATAAATTATAGTATACCATTCAATATTATAAACAGAGAGAGAGAGAGATAGGAGGAGGCCTTGGCCCAGCAGTGGGACATTAACAGGCTGTTACTGTCATTCAATATTACAAACCTGCTTTGTAGTTCTTGATGACTCAGTACTCAAAGTCACTACTCAAAGAAGTAAAGAATTTAGAATTGAAAGAATTCACCTTTGTATACAACTCTTTTAAAATAGCATGAAATGTTATGCTATTTTTTTTTTTTTTTTATATTTACCGGGTCGGCAAATGACTCTACTCCACCTGATGTTAAGTGGTAGTAGAGTCCAAACGCGAGGACGGCCAGTACAGTCGGTAAGAAGATTCTGCACCAGCCGCCCTCGCCTTGCCGGCCCGCAAGATGCCTCTTCACGCCTCGTAAAGAGACGTGAAGCGAGCGACGTATTGCCACGATAGGGATGGGCAAAGTGTGGAGGCGTGTTTCCCCCGGCATTGGTTCAGCAGCCGTCTCCACTGGACCAACACCCATCGCGGCAATGCTCGCTCGGGCACTGGCTGTACGCTGGCTGACCTCGAAACGCGGCTGCAAGCCACTTCACGAGATTTTCACCATGCGTACGGTGGTAACAAGCCAGGCGGATGTGTATCATCCTACCACCAGATGATATCCCTTAGTCGCCTCTTACGACACCCATGGGAAAGGGGCAGTGAAATGTATTCTTTCTCCGTCACTGCACGGATAAACTTAATAAATAAAATAATTTAACAAACTCTTAAACAGAATGGTTTGAGGGGAATACCCCGTTTCGCCGCCTCGGCACGTATTGGCTATGGAATATGGATTATTGAGTATGAAATCTCGACTGAATGCGGTAATTCGCTCAAAATTCCTGGTACTTATATGGGTATTTGGTTGTTATTTTACAATAAGTGAAATTGAATTTGTTTATTTGAGTGAGTACAGTTATGGTTCTGGTAAATTGAAATAGAGCCATTGTTTACGCCCGAAGAAATCGCAGGAAACAAATGATGAACGAAATAAGAACTATAATATTTCACTATACACGAAACTCGAAATTTGATAAGGTTATGTAAAATTGACATCACGTATACTATTACAAATAAACTTAGACAGCGCGATTCAGGAATTTCAAATAATGAATTAACGCCATCTAGTGGCAAGCAATAACCAAAATGTTTTACTTTTAACCGCCACCGTCTACAAAACCAGTAAAAATGTACTTTATACTAAACTAAACTAACTATATTGCACAAGCGTTAATTTATCATGTAGTGGGAGGTATCACATTTCCTAATCTTAATAAGATTAGGATCATCATAATATATATGTTCTGTATTATTATTATATTAAGGATTCAGTAATATTCTGAAACATAATTACGAAAAACTAATCCTAAAGTCTAGCTTTAGGCTTACATTAGTTAATTAATTTTAGATGAATATTTCATTACATAAGAATCATGTTACATAAATTATTGATGAAACATATAACATACCAGAAGAAACAGTGTGTCTGTACATTGAATGAATTTATCAAAAAATTAGTGTAGGTAATATACCATAATAACAACTACCAACCTTCACGAGGATGAAGTAGAGGACACCTATTTTTTTAATGTTATAGGTAGGTGGACGTGCAAATGGGCAACATGGGATGGTAAGTGGTCACAACCACCTATAGACATTTGCTATGTTAGGAATATAAATTATTCCTTACATCGCAATGCGCCATCAACCTTGGAAAATAAGATATTATGTCTCTTGTGCCTGTAATTACTCTGGCTCACACACCCTTTAAACCGGAACGCCACTATACTAAGTACTGCTGTTCAGCGGTAGAATATCTGATGAGTACTAGGTACTTACCTAAATGGGCCTGCACAAAGCCCCACCTAGTAAATTAATATTACACACCTTCAATTCCTACAGATTTATCGGGTATCATTGATTTCATAGCAGGAATATTGTTACAGGTCACGGTAGGTAAGTATGATAAATTCCTTGTGATTGAAGTTCGGCAATGGTGATCTTTAACACTAGCTATATACTTAGGAAATATGTGTGCTTGTTGGTATAAGCGGAATATGTTGAAGAGTCGATATAAAAGTGGCAAATATGATCTCTTGGGCTATTATCGTTCCAACATATGGTATATTACTGGTGGTAGGGCTTTGTACAAGCCCGTCTGGGTAGATACGATCCACTCATCAGATATTCAACCGCAAAATAGCAATACTTGTTATTGTTGTGTTCCGGTTTAAAGGTGAGTGAGCCAGTGTAATTACAGGCACAAGGGACATTACATCTTAGTTCCCAAGGTGGTTAACATTTCTTACAATGTCTAAGGGCATTGGCGACCACTTTCCATCAGGGGGCCCATATGCTCGTCTGCCAGCCTATACTATAAAAAAACTTAACTTAATTTAAGCACAAATTTAGGAATAGTTAGTACCTAGTAACATATCTTTAAAACGAAAATTGCTAATATATATTTAACTATAAAACCAGCAGAGGTCAACTCTCTATCACTTGTTTTTATTATCCGATGGAACTGTAATACGATACGATTGGAGACAGACCCAAAACAAAGGTATCACGTGCTTTCCGAAGCACTTTATCATTCCGATAGTACTTTATCCATACGAGCTTGCAAAGCCCAACGCTAGTTAAATAAATTATACAAACTGCAAGTGTTAAATTAATTTTGTAACTCCATGTATATTATATCATATCTAGAATAAGAATCAATAAATAAAAATATGATTAATTGAATACCCGAACACACAATAATAACTTAATTATTTCGCCTGATACATTGCACGAACATTACACCAGATACAATATCAAAATAGACATTATACATGGATCTGAACAATTCAATTCTATGTATTTTATCGCATTTCTCTCCGAGCGTAGTTTGCGAATCTCCAAACTAAAGCCAGATTAAAGTTAATCGTCCAGTGATTCGGATCGGCTAAATCGATTTCGTGCTAACATAGCAACTGGTTTGAAAATTGGTATTATTAACATAGCAATCTTAGTAATCTAATTTGTTAAGATATCCAGGTTATGTCGTAGATACTAAAATTATTTTTTTAGATTGAGAATATAAATAATTATATAATAAGTAATATATACAGATCAAAAGAAAAAAATGCTAACAATATATTATCTTCCTCGTCGGTCTAATAGATATAATGTCGCAGACACAAGTTCCTGGAATAAAAAGTTATTGGGTTTTTCTGTCGAAAAATTGTCAGCATCACCCTGGAATCTAGAAGTTGAAAGTGTGCACACTCCCGTAAAGAAAACATATAAAGCCGTTTGTCCTGTTTTGTGTCATATTGTCGTCCAATTGGATTATGTAAAGTAACAGAGAGTGAGAGTTTGCACTCACACTTCTGCGCTATAATTATTATGTGTGTAATTGACAAATCTCTCTTGAAATTCACCGTTATGGCTGAAATCCATCATGAAGCCATCGTCTGTACTGAAGATTGGGCTATAATTGTGTCATGAATCATAAACGAAAATAAAAAAATTGTAAGCTTATATTTTAATTATACAATAATAATTTGTGTGAAATAGATACTCTTATTTGAAATTGAATGTGTTCAATACCTAATTGGTTAGAGACATCGCATGACAACGAAAGAGTTTATAACTCTTAAGTTTTTCTAAATAATAAATAAGTAAGCCGAGATGGCCCAGTGGTAAGAACGCGTGAATCTTAACCGATGATCGTAGGTTCAAACCCGGGCAAGCACCACTGCATTTTCATGTGCTTAATTTGTGATTATAATTCATCTCGTGCTTTACGGTGAAGGAAAACATCGTGAGGAAACCTGCATGTGTCTATTTCATTGAAATTCTGCCACATGTGAATTCCACCAACCCGCATTGGAGCAGCGTGGTGGAATAAGCTCCAAACCTTCTCCTCAAAAAAAAAAGAGGAGAGGAGGCCTATAGCCCAGCAGTGGGACTTTCACAGGCTGTTACGTTTTTCTAAATAATTCGATACAAAACGTGTATTGATTTTTATCATTTTTGTAAAGTATATAAAAAAGTCTAAAATGCATTATATAATTTATTGAGAAAAAAAACATTTCCCTACATTAAATTATGTAAATAACTATTATTTTAATAAAAAATTTTTACACCATAGTATTATAATTTATTTATTTCAACAAAGTTTTCATCAAATTATAAACAACTATGAGCATAGTTTTGAAAATCTAAATTCCAAAAAAAAACATTTTGCTAGCATTGTATATTACAGCTTAGTGCGTGCAATGGAGCATCATCTTAAACAACCGAAAGATGCAGATCGTTAGATTAGAAGTGCTCAGTTGTGTTATTCTAATGCATATTGTTCGTCTGTTTGGTGATAGTTATATTTAGTGAATTGTACGTCTCTGATTACCCGATCTATGCACTATGTCTACTATATATTTAATAGATTGGATACTTATAGGAACCTTTATATATTAATTTTAATATTATACTCATTATTATTGTCATTCGATTTTTTTTTATTGAAAGTTAAAAAAACAAGTTTTTTTATTTTTTATTCAATTCTGTGTAGTGAACATTCGCAGATAGCGGATTTAAATCCAATCCAAGTATTAAGATAATTGATAGAATTAATGAATGAATGAATCTTACCGAACTTTACCCGTGCAAAACCAAAATCATCTCAACGTGTGTATTTAATTGGTTTCAGTTATAAAAATCATCACATGCTTAGATAAAAAAAACTTTTTTTATATATTTACCGGGTCGGCAAATGACTCTACTCCACCTGATGTTAAGTGGTAGTAGAGTCCAAACGCGAGGACGGCCAGTACAGTCGGGAAGAAGATTCTGCACCAGCCGCCCTCGCCTTGCCGGCCCGCAAGATGCCTCTTCACGCCTCGTAAAGAGACGTGAAGCGAGCGACGTATTGCCACGATAGGGATGGGCAAAGTGTGGAGGCGTGTTTCCCCCGGCATTGGTTCAGCAGCCGTCTCCACTGGACCAACACCCATCGCGGCAATGCTCGCTCGGGCACTGGCTGTACGCTGGCTGACCTCGAAACGCGGCTGCAAGCCACTTCACGAGATTTTCACCATGCGTACGGTGGTAACAAGCCAGGCGGATGTGTATCATCCTACCACCAGATGATATCCCTTAGTCGCCTCTTACGACACCCATGGGAAAGGGGCAGTGAAATGTATTCTTTCTCCGTCACTGCACGGATAAACATCGTTAGGACGCCTGCGGGTCTTGTATGTTCAGCTCCATGTATAACCCATACGGTATGGTGGGATCAGCCTTTTCATTAACAGGAAAAGATAAATTAGCCCAGCCGTGAAACATTTACTGGTTGATACTTAGTTATGACATGTCATTATACTTGTATTGTTATCTCTATATATACGTTAATCTGGAACAAGAAGTGGGAAGTTCAATTAATTACCAAATCATATTAAATTTATATGAATTAATATTAACTATTCATTCTTAACAAGCATATCAATAATGTCTTGATAAAATACAGCTTAAGTGACAACGGATTAGTTGATTGTCATTTAGAAAATATACTAAATTCTAAATTGTTTTATCATAAAATTTATCGTTTTCACAGAGTATTGAGTGAATTTATGTAAAGCGTATTTTTAATACATTTTAAAATTTGTTTGTGAAAATTTTTCATGCGAGTTGTTCAGATGTTTGTTCCGTTTTCGTGAAATATTGCAACGCTGGTACTTAAATAACAGCATAAATAAGCCAGGGGATAATCAACCGGTACGAAAGTACTTTTATTTATTACATTGAAATGTTTTCAACACTCGGAAAATATGTTATTTAATACCGCGTTTTGGTGATGGGTTTTATGAATTTTATAAGTAAATTTAAATAAATTGAGTCGTTATTTAAATTGAATTATATTTTTATGCTTTAGCTGGTGGCTCAGTGGAAAAAAACTTTTTAACTGAAGATCGCGGATTAAATCCGGACAAGCACCACTGTGTTTTTATGAACTTAATTTGCATTTATAATCTGTCTCATGCTTCTGAAGGAAATGTTGACACATTTACGTATATCTACCAACTCACAGTTAAACAGTTGTCAAATATTCCAAGATATTGACATAACAAGAGAATTGCTTTGCGTAAGAGAGGAGTGTTCATTTACCGGCTGTTTCTTCTTCTATATCAAATATGATTCAAGCAAGTAAGTTTTGATTTGTCCTCCTGTTGGTGTTAAATATGAACCAGCGTAAAATCATTGATAATATTTCGTGTATAATCGTAATACACTAATACTGTAATAGCATCATATAATCCTTTTAAGCTGCCTTGCTTTTTGATTTCATCATATTTTAATCTCATTATATTCTATTTGCACTCTAAATTAATGTTAAAATCGTATAAAATATTACTAATACAGACATTTTGCTGCTTTTAATTATACCATTACTATATTATAACTATGAATTAAACTTGTATTTGCAGTTACTTTGACAAATATGAAGCGGTCATTAGCAAAACTTCTCCTCAAATGTAGAACAGGCCCAATAGTGGGATACGTACAGACTGCTATTTTTTATCTCATTTGCAAATTTTCATTTTGGCAGGATGCATAAAACATCATCACTGAACTTTTTATTAAATACAATATCTGTCAACCTGTATGCCTTTCCAGTACAAATAATTGAAGTAAAAATCGAACTGGTAAATTGTAGACATATCCAGTTTAAGCCGGATCAAGCTCGAATTTTGCATTCGTATGTAGTTCCGATGACAATACAATATGTCATCGAATTTAACCTGATCCTAAGCCAGGAGTTATGAACACAATCCTCACAAGGGTCTGGTATAGGTATGAGGTAGATTTGAGGCATTTATCGTCACAGATAAATAGCAGTCTGTCACAGTGACAAGATGTCATCCATACTTGTTATTTATACTAAAAAATAAAACATAATTTGGCAATTGTAATATTTTTTACCTGTGATAGTCATACACACTAAAATTATCGTCGACTTTTACCGTTCTTGAAAAATATCTCTATCTTTCTTACACATATGCGTATTAAATAACTGAGAAAGAGATGCAATTGTTATTTTTACAGGGTCATAACATACGTCAATTATGTTAACATTATTGTTGTTAGTTCAAAAATAAATTTAAAGTAAATATTAGCGTATATGATTTTATTTGTGTCATTTTATTGAATATTACTTTATCGTTCAAGCATTAAATCCGCTTTAAATAAGCTTTTGTACCAATTACAATAATTTGATCAAAAAAGTACAAATATTTTTTATATCTCTAGTATTCTGTCACAGACTGACTGCATTGTTGGTTTAGTGGCTTGGTGTAAGGCCGCAGACTCGGAAGTCCTGGGTACAATTCCCAGGGCGGGCCAATAAAAAGTTATTGGGTTTTTGTTTCAAAAAATTCTCAGTCGCATCCCGGAATCTGGAAGTTGGAAGTGTGTACATTCCCGTGCCTCGGAAAACACGTAAAGCCGTTGGCCCTGTGCTTGAACTCTTTCTAGTCGTGTCGGATTGCCGTCCCATTGGATTTTGAGAGTAAGGGAAGAGTCTGCTATATATGTCCTGCGCAGTTGGCTTATCTCTCTTGAGATTGTCGCCGTGACCGAAATCGGTCTGGAGGACATTATTATTATTATTTATTTTGTCACAGGTATTTGTCACAGACCATATTAAAGTCATAATTACTGTATCGCGATATACCTAGTATGTTCATAGTCTAGTACTTACATATCAATACACAGACTTATCGACTTAAAATTTACCAAACAAAATATTGCATATATTTTGTTGTTGTGTTAGTGAAATTTCTCAGTAATGCTTGCTATATTACTTTATTATAAATAATATTATGTATTAAACGAGCAATTCTTGTATATAAATTTATTTCTTGTATTTCCAAAACGTCCACAATGTTTTAATTTTTAAGTAAGACGAAGTAAACTCTTATCCAAACATAATGACAAATGGCGTGACATGTGAATCCGATGGAACGGCTATATGCAACCTATTTGCTAATTCTTTTGTTAAATCTTACGTCACAACAGACCCTGATAAAAGAAATGTAATCAATCTGAATCTTATCGATATAGCACGAAACAGCTTCTGTCTAAGTGATCCGAAAATATCTTATGAAACTGTTTTAAAAAAAACTAAAGTCACTTGATGTTAATAAGGGTTCGGGCCCCGATGGAATACCACCGATTTTTATCAAAAACTGTGCTATTGCATTGGTCGCACCTCTACATTATATTTTTAACTATTCGTTACATACAGGCACCTTTCCCAGAGACTGGAAGATTGCAAAGGTCATACCTGTCTATAAATCAGGTGACAAGAGTTTTGTAAAAAATTATCGGCCTATTTCAATCCTATCAACATTGGCAAAAGTATTTGAATCACTAGTTTGTCCATTAATTCAAAGACACTTTCAACAATATGCTAGTGATCACCAACATGGCTTTGTAAAATCTAAATCCACATGCACTAACCTGGTTACCTTTGTTGAAGGCATTGCAGAAGCTCTTGACAAGCACGATGAAGTAGACGTTATTTACACAGATTTCAGCAAGGCCTTTGACAAGATTCCCCACTTACCTCTCATTGAGAAATTAGCTGCATACGGCTTTACAGGAAACTTTAGCAATTGGATTCGCTCTTATCTGACTGATAGGTTTTTCTTCGTAGTTGTAAAGGGCTATGAATCGGAGCTTTTTAATGTTACCTCGGGAATCCCACAAGGCTCCCATTTGGGGCCAATCCTTTTTAATATTTATATCAATGATTTACCTAATAACTTTGTTTCATCAACGCCTTATTTGTTCGCCGATGATTTA
Organism: Nymphalis urticae; assembly: GCA_905147175.2. NCBI lineage: Eukaryota > Metazoa > Arthropoda > Insecta > Lepidoptera > Nymphalidae > Nymphalis > Nymphalis urticae. Next base: position 3,524,393 of record LR990008.1, read on the forward strand.
AAAATTGCACGAACTATAAAAACTGAAGCCGATGTCCTCATGATGCAGTACGATTTGGATAGATTATGTAATTGGTGTCAAGTTAATGGAATGGAACTAAATGTAGATAAATGCTTCTTTTTAAAATTTACACGCAAAAATCGCTCAATTGCGTCGGAATACTTTATCGATGGTAAGGCACTTCAAGAGGTAGACAAAATTAAAGACCTGGGAATAATAGTGGACAGAAAATTAACTTTTTTACCTCATATAGATGATATTGTTAAGCGATCATCTAGGATGTTGGGTTTTATCATCAGAAATAGCAAAATATTTAAACGATCACAGACACGTATAACGTTGTATAACGCTTTAGTTCGCAGCCTATTAGAATATTGCCCTGTTGTATGGAGGCCCCACTATGCTACTCACACACTAAGAATAGAAAGAGTCCAAAAACTATTTTTATGGCACTTATCATATTTTGAAAAAATCGGAAAGAAAAAGCTATCTTACAACGAAAAATTAAAGCATTTTAAAATGTCTTCTTTAAGTAAGCGTAGAGTATTATTGGACCTTATATTCATGTATAAAATCTTCAACAATCTCATTGACTGCCCTCAGCTTCTTGAACTTTTTAAATTTAGGATACCATATAAGATTCCCCGACATCCAATTTCTACGTTTCAACCACCCTTTCGTACCACTGTGTTTGGTAAAGGATCGCCGATACCTCGCATGTGTAACGCATTTAATACATGGCTCACAAACGAACCTAGAGATATTTTCTCCCTTGGACTCAGCCAGTTTCGTGCACTTTTGATAGAAAAGATTCCTAATTAGATGTGTAAAATAAGTGTTTTCCCTATTGTCTATTATACAACTTAAATAAAAATCTTGTAAAATCCACACTAGATTTAAATTATTAATATAGATCTGTATACAACATAGATTTTTTTGCATGTTGTACACGCCTCTAAGTGGCATACATATTAGTATTTAAGACTTAGATGTTTAAGATTTTATTGTGAATGCTGTATATGTTATGCTGTTGGTGTGTCTAAATAAATAAATAAAAAATAAATAAAATAAGTTTATCAATACGAGTGTTTTGAAAAAACGCAATTACTAAAAATTAAATAAATATTATAACAAATTATTTAGTCGAACCGAGCACCCAGTTACAAAATAACTTACAATATTTCATTAATTATGATAAATACTAATACTAATAGGTGTAGGTACGGGGTACGGGTATATAAAAATTCCCGCGTATCCGAGCGAACCGTGTCGGTGCGTTTCGGTAGTATGCGCAAGCGATCCCGTGATGCAACCCGAAGACGGAGCGGTACCGCTATTGTTTCAGTAGGTATTTCGGCTTACTCGGCACCGGCGAGTCCCATTTACCAACCCACTTTATATGGGGGAAACGTGTAAATGAGATTTATATAACAATTTAAAAATAATGAATATCTTCGTCAGTGAGCTCAAATCCCATTAAGGTTAATAAATCTCAACTATTGCATCGATAACAGCCTGTAAATGTCCCACTGCTGGGCTAAGGCCTCTTCTCCCTTTTTGAGGAGAACGCTTTGGAGCTTATTCCACCACGCTGCTCCAATGCGGATTGGTGGAATACACATGTGGCAGAATTTCAGTGAAATTAGACACATGCAGGTTTCCTCACGATGTTGTTTTTCTTCGTCGAAAAGCACGAGATGAATTATAATCACAAATTAAGCACATGAAAAACTTCAGTAGTGCTTGCCCGGGTTTGAACCCACGATCATCGGTTAAGATTCACGCGTTCTTACCACTGGGCCATCTCGGCTTTCAACTATCGCATACTCCAACATATGGACGATTCCTTTAAGTGTAGATTGCGCTTAAAATCCGCGACAATGTACATACATGCTAATCTTGCTATTGCTTTTAATCTGTAGCTTGGAACATTAATAGTTGCATTAAACTAATTAGAATAATCCAAATGGCGGGCTACAAAAACCATTCAGACTCCCATTTCTAATACCTAATACGTATGCATGAACTCCAAATCCAATAATAATTGCTGTAAGAATTAATACGACATATGGGGCTTTAGTTGAGATTGCTTGGAGAGATAACACAGATCTATTTTAAGCACTTTTGCGATTATGTAACGAAAAACTACTTTCTTAAGACTATCATAATGTTAAACAGTTGTATAATATATACACAAATTTGATGAAATAGATCTGAAAGTATCTAAATGTTTATGTATTATATATTATATATTTCTTAGAAATATATATATATATATATATATATATATATATTTCTTCATATTTTTGAAGTTATTATTGGTGAATTAAATTTAGTTTAACGACTGGTTAGTTCAATTGGTACCTGTGTTAATAATTTGTGGTAGGGCTTTGTGCAAGCCCTTCTGGGTAGCTATATTCCGCCCACTCATCAGATATTCTACTACAAAATTATATTTAGTATATTTGTGTGCCCGAGTAAACGCAGAGTTACGCAGAAGGAAGATAACATCTTAGTTCCCAAGATTTGTGGCGGATTGGCGATGTACGGCATTTGCCTTATTATTTCATAATAAAAACTTATTAATTGTTTTTTTTCACGTTTGTTTATCGTTACTTAAAACGTTTAGATTCAAGCATTAGAATAAAGCATGTATCGTATTCAGAAAAATATATATATATAAATGCAATATGACATAGAGAAGTATATAATGATCAATAGTCTGCATTTAGTTGCTTAATAATAATGTCCTGGAACATGGAAACCAGACAACTGATACTACATTTCTTTTGTAAATACATACTTATATAGATAATTACACCCACTCAGGACAAACAGACATGTTCATGCACACAAATCTTTGTCCTGGGCGTGAAAGGCAAGTATCTACCAACTAAGGTAACTGGCCCGTCAAACTTACCACGTCACAACTATGATATTCTATGATGCAATTTCGACAGTTCTAGAAAGCAACTGTTTAATTTTTTGAAAATCTAAATTTGATTTTACAGTAAGTTCGGTTTCAATGATAAGGATAAAAGTAACGAGAAGTGTTTTATATTAAAAAAAATGAGACGAAGTTTTTTACGAAAATTGTAAGCTGTTGCGTAATGAATCAACTTCCATATCTCCGTCCTTAATAGGATTATCAGCTGAACATTGAGCTTACAATCTGGCTTTGGCCTAGGTAGTTTGATTTAATGTTTTTTTTTTATTATATGAAAATAAATAATTGTAATATATCTTTAATGTTTGATAAGTTTGCCTTGATACTGGCATTTAAGTTTTGTGTAATAGTTTACATGTGATAATTAAAAAAAATTGATATGATGTTTAAAAAAAGATTTGATGTTTAAAAAATAATTTTTATTAAAAAAATAAGGAATTGTAAAGGAAATGTCGAATAATAAACTTTAAATGTCGTTTTTTTGTTTACAGAGCAACCTTAGGTTTACTTATTTCTAATTCTTCATTAAAATAAAAAAATTGTATACAAATTTCGGGATCATGCTACAATTTTTGAAGATAATTACAGATTTTTTAAAGTAAAATATTGTCTATTAGCGTTATACTGACGAGTAAGGGAAACATCCTCATCTTACCTTCGTCAAAGTAGTTGTTTGTCCATACAAAGCGGGGTAGTATCGTATATATTTGACCTTGATAAATAATATGTTTGTTATTTATTTATATAGAGCAATAGTTATATTATCTTATAATAGGAGTAATATTTAAAAGAATGACGAGTAATTTGATATGTTTATTAATGATAGGTGTTAAAGTATAGACTTTTTTACACTTTTTGTTTGAAAATTGCCCATAACTTTCATTTTTTTTGTATTTGCTTTCAATCAAATTTTTATAATTTATTGTTATAAAAGTCGTGAGTTTTATGTATAAGCAAGTTGGTATAATTTCGTTAATTTGAATTTAGAAAGTATATGCTAATGAACAATTATCATTTTCGCTAATTAATGTAGATAGAGGCTTTCATATTTATTTAACGAATGTGATGGAAAGTGTATCACATAGACCATAAACACTGGCACTGTTTGAAATGTACACTTGCCATTTTCGTAATGGGACGAGGAAACAGTCAATATGACGCACACCATGGGTTAACCGTTTTTCCACATCCCTTGCAAAACTACACTGGCTCATGCATCGTTCAAATCACACATTACGAAGTATTGTTAGCAGTGGATAACTTAAATTATGATTCCTTAATAACATTACAATAAATAAAATATTTTTGGATAGTTTTATTTGCACATAATATTTTAAAATTCTTTCAATCACAAAATATTTAAAAAGCATACAAAGTTTCTATTCAATGTGAAATTTTGATTGCAATTTTTTAAAATATTAAAACCACGTAGAATTTGAATTATATGTGGCTTTCAATAATAACTGTTATCATTTTCATCTCTCGATAAATAAAATATTGACAAGAATTTTATTCGTATTTATTTTCCAATTTTTAGATCAATGTTTGAGTGCGAATATATATTTTAAAATAAGCGTTTTTTTTTTAATTAATCAAATACAAAGAATTTATACATATATTTACTAAAAGATTATTGGATGTTGATTTATTTAAACCAGGGGCAAACGTCGTATGTTATAATTCCGAGTGCCAATTGAAATATCTTTGGTTATTCTGTCAAATTTATTTCTGTCACAGACCAAAGTTCCAGGGTTACCAGTGCTAAAATTAAAACAATTCAATTAAAATCAAATATAAAACATTTTACACTTTGAAATTAAATTTATTAATAAAAACAATAAATTGTAGTATATAAAATTAAAATTAATGGAAAGTTCTTGGTTATGTGCTATATCTCTCTCCAGTCGTAACGGATATCCGTCCTATATGATTACGAGAGGAAGGGAATCGAGAATGAACATTCGATTCGTTATAGTATTTCCTGCACCGTTGGTTACTTTGTGTTCAAAATATCACCTGGCGTGTATATTACTTAATATTAATACTATTTTTTTATTATATTCACATATTACTTAATATGTGAATATATTATAAAAAAAAATTATACAGACTTACAATTTTAATTTAAAAATTATTTCTTATATCAAATATATTTCTTCTTACGCATTTATACACTAACATTTCTATTAAAATACGTTCTTAACGCGGAGATTATCATTGTGTATGTTAATACCCTTAACAGCATTTACTTGGGGTGCATTTGTTGATAACAGCAGGGATTCATTGTAACATGTGTTACTTGTTTTTAACTCAAATAACAAAAGATGCATATGGGTGTAATGCAGGCTATTATGAGCTTTTTTCATTGAAATTTTAAAGTGCTATAGACATAATAAGAGAATGTTTTCACAGGTCATTCACGTTATACCTTTTAATGGGAAAGCAAATATATATTTATATGTAATAAAGAACACAATACGTTGTTGTTTATAATGTTAATATAAATATAGTATGCGATGGTTTTAGTGTTTTACAAACAACCGTATATTTGTGAGTTTTATTCATCATGTCTATAAACCCAGAGTATTAGTACGAAATATTGCCTGAATCAGAAAGCTTCACTCTCCGTTTAATCGAAAATTAATCGTCAATGTCACCTAACCTGACTTTCCGAACCGATCGCGCACAGACCTAATGAAAACTGCAATATCATTATCCATAATCGTTAATAATTCAAGTAATTAAGTTTTATAAATAAATGTTGTATATAATATAAAGGAAGCTGTGTGCAAGCTCGTCTGTGTGGGTGCCACTCACTAATCAGATGTTCCGGTTTAAAGTGTGAGTGAGATAGTGTAATTACAGGCACAAGTGACATAACGTCTTGGTTCCCAAGGTTGGTGGTGCATTGGCGATGTCAGCGATGGTTAACATTTCTTACAATGCCAATGTCTATGGGCGTTGGTGACCACTTGCAATCAGGTGGCCTATATGCTCGTCCGCGTATCTATTCTATAAAATATAAATAAAAATATAAATCTGTATTATATTAATAGAGCAAATCGTCTACAAACTACATTTGTAATTTGTATAATATTTTTATGAGTTTTATAAATAAATATTATGTATAAAAATTAAACATGAAAAAACGATACGCTATGTGATACGGACGATATGTATTTAAAAGAAAACTAAAATAGCTTTAAGAGACTAAATCTAGTATTAAAATATTGTAACGAATTACCAGGGTACCATAAATCAAGACAGAGAGACAAACACATATGACGTTTGGTTTATTATGTTTTGTTTAACATGTGGCAATATTTGCACTACGTTTGAGATTGCAAGACAAAATTATATAAAAGTTTTTTTTTAAATGTCAATCTATTTAAAAAAAAGGTATTTAGTAAATTAAAATACTAGATGATTAATATGTTTGGAAACGAATATTTAGCTTTTTTTTATATAAAGGTACTTCAGATAATACTTTTAAATATACATCATTTAACATACATACAATTTAATAAAATGGAAATTTATCAGTTAAATTAATGTTATTATCACAATATCGTAATTATCATGTATATTTTTTAATCTAAATAAATTATCAAATAGGTTTATGAAGTCTTATAATATGGCGTTATCTATTTCTTGATGAAATTTAATTGAATGTATAATTTGTCACTAATGAAAACATTTATAATATTATATAATAAAAAAATCCAACTTGTACATTCCTTTTCTGTCACATGTTAAAAGGCGTTTAACCATTTGCATGGCTTAGTGGTTATTTAAAATTAAAATAAGCCGTATACCCCACGACACTTACAAAGTAGGGTGAACACCCCCTGTTATTTTATTAAAACCCGTCCCAAATTAGATTCCCCCACAAAATACTCGCAATTTCGTTTGTTGCACGAATAATTAATACTGTTATTATATGCATTATGTTGCATATGCTTAAGGTCTTTCATACATTTTTTTTATTAATATTTTGAGACATATTTTTTTTATATGAAAATATTTTTTTATGAGTATCAATCAATGTTGTTTTTTGATCAATGCGTGTGTCTTCTTCTTTTAAATTTGAAATCATTTATGGTAGAAAGAGATAAATCATTATTTAAATGTACACCTACTAAACAACGCTTACACGGAAAGCTTTAAATTTATATTTAATTCGAATTTAAGAACTTATTATTACTGCCATAAATGAAATTAATAAAAAAATTAAACAAAAATAGGAATCGTATTCAAGTATCAATAAATTAATAAAAGTAAATTTATTGATACACTCAATTTAAATAACAATTGTAAGACCAATGAGTAATAGGTATATTTAAAACCATAATATTTAAATTGAATTACACAATAATTACCTTTTTCAAACTATTTGCTGTTTTCGGTCGAATGTAATAATTTACTTTGCATTTACGGATTGTCAAAAGTAATTTATTTAAATTAAATCTGAAGCTCCGCTCAGCACAATGTTAATTAGTTTTATTCACTGATTATCTCATTGTATTTCATTAAAATCTCTGAAATCACTGATGGTTTCACGGGGATATGGTGCTTATTGTAAATGTAATAAAGGTTCAAACAGGTTACAGTATTGGTCGGCACTTAATATTGTTGTTTATATTTATTGCCCCGTGAGGAAATATATTGCGTTGACAATTTGGGTATGTCTATGTTCACCTAGAGGAATTCCTGAAATAAAATTGAAAACGTCGCCTTTTTCTAATCTAATCATGTCCTTGCCGATGAAGGCCGACCAATCTCAGCTTAAGGCGGCTATATATAATGTAGATCAGCCAACTGCATAGGACAGATTACAGTGCACAAGTGTGTCCAAGGATGCGCGTACTCTCTATTCCTTCAAGCTCATAATCCGATAGGACGGCAATCCGACATGATCGAAGAGAGTTCGGGCGCCAGAACACCGGCTTTATGTGCATACCGAAAGTATACGAATGTTAAAGCTGAGAATTTCTTAACAGAAAAACTCGGGGATAGAGCATTTTACATGAATTGCTTAAAATTGGCATATGCCACCTTACCTTAACAAGAAACGGTTGCTTATTTAACAAGATACAGTTTGGGGTCATATCGAATTTAGTATGATGACATAAAATAGCCTATAACCAGCACACGATAAAGACGCTTCTATCAATACCATATTTATCTAATTATAATAGTTTAAAAGATATACAGGAACAGATGAACAGACACACATAACCTTCTGAAATCAAACCTAACTGCATCGGCTAGTTCGTACAATCTTATAAAATCAGATATTTTTGACGAACCTGACTCTCTTTTCTCTTTAATAGCAATCAAAGGATCTAAGATGTTATCTTATAATCTAACTATATATAACAATCAATAGATAATAATTTATGCATATCACAAATGATCACAACAGAACTATTAGAGCAATCCGTATCAAGTTTAAACTTGATTAAATTAAGCTGATATTCACTGTGTACAAATGAAGATGCACTACGGAGCAATAGATTCTGAACACACACAAACTTCGAGACAGTCTACCTTCTATGAATGTTGAGCAATATTAATACAATATGAATACATTTGAATAATTGTTTTGTGTTTAATAAAAGGTTGTTATGAAAAGGCTTGGAGCTTATTCCTAATTCACTATTGATATAAATGCGAAAACTCTGTCTGTCTGTTACACATTCAAAGCTAAACCACTAAGCCGATTTTGATTAAATTTAGTTTGATGCCAGCTTGAATCCCTAGGACGGACATGGGCTACTATTTCTTACCACTTCCCCTTATATGCGAGCGAAGCCAAGGGCCGATACTAGTAGATTATTTGTGGTGGATTTTCATACAAAACGTACTGGGTTACTTTTTTTTCTTTTCCGTCGAACATGAGGACAATTATAAACAAATATTCATTGAAGGATATATTCATGTTAACATTTCATGAAAACACAAAAGTCATTAATTCTCCTAACACGTGCTAAGAAATGTCACATTTTCCGAATATAAATTGAATCAAAACAAATTATATGGATACCATGTTCGTAATGTGAGGATTAACTAATAAAACATGATACTTGAAGCTGTATTAGCACGAGAATATAAAATATATTATAAGCCCATTGTTCTACTATACGCTATAGAATGTTTTTAAACTCAAAAAAAACAAGACACTTATAATAATATTCATAATTTTATATCTGAATTAAGAACCTCCTTGTTTTCAAAGTTAGCAAAGAATTAAAAAAAAAGACAAAAATAAACTTTTTAAGCAACAATAAAATAATTGTTGTTTATATAAACATTTCTTCGAACTTATTTTTTTATACATGTTATTTGAACTTTGTAACTTTTTTTTTATAAATATATATTCTCATCATATTTTCCGTCAAGCTATACATTAGCTTAGCTAATAGATAGAAAGCTTTATGTTGGCAATAATCCAAATCAAGTGGATGTTTTGACTTTCAATTTTTGAGATTATTTCCCTTTATTTAAAAAACATATCTATACTTCAGGTTTAGAGCTCATAATCGCATGTAAGGGTGAATTTAATTTTTGAATTCCCTGTCCCTTTGGATCTTGACAGAGTTATGATTAATGGCGGCACAGGTCGTTGCACTCGACTGAGATGAATCATTTGAAATATTCGTATTATTCATATTGACATTTTTAAGGTATCCTCACCATCGAATGGAATAATATCAAAATATTTTATAAGGTAAATGAACATCGTGAGGAAACCAGCATGTGTCGTATTTCACTGAAATTCTGCCTCGTGTGTATTTTACCAAACCGCATTGCACCGGGTTCAATTCCTAGGGTGGGCCAATAAAAAGATATTGGATTTTTCAGTCAGAAAATTCTCAGTAGCAGCCCGGAGTCTGGAAGTTGGAAGTGTGTACAGTCCCGTACCTCGGAAAGCACGTAAAAGTCGTTGTTCCTGGGCCTAAGCTCTTTCCGGTCGTGTCGGATTGCCTGTGATTGCGCACACGCTTGTGCACTATAATATCTCCTGCGCAGTTGGCTAATCTCTCTTGAGATTGGCCAACTCGCCGGCACGGCAATTCGCCGTGGCCGAAATTAGTTTGGAGGACATTATTATTATTATTTTACATAACTGTCTGTTTGTCTATTTTTTTTCTTTTTAAAGTGTAACTTCGTTGAGAATCTTAGTTAAAATCTTAATATCGAATTTAAATGCAACGTTTGTTCATGTAATGTATCTGACACAGTATAGATTCACTTTTGTCACATATTCAGAGGGCAATTAATCAATTCAAGGTACTCGAGTATATTGTAGTATGACATTGATTTGTCGACAAACTATAACAACGAAAACTTTTACTAATATTGAAACATTGAAAAAAGTTTAAATATATATATTTTAAAAATAGAATAGGTTCGGACAAAAAGCGACATTATTTTTAATTTTATATATATATAACGAATTCTATTATTTAGAAGCCGTTTCTTAGGTGTATATTTCTATCACAAGTTTGGTAGTTTAAATTAATGTTTTAATGATATTGTTTTATGTAGTACGAAACTAAAGATTCTATAATATGCATAATATGACTTAATGATTCATAGATAATTGCCAGATAATAAGTTTTTCCTGAGAACATTAAAGCATGTATTATGTCAATACGCGATTTGTAGGAAGTCAGAACAGAAAGGCAGTTTGCTCGAGAGTTCTTATTTCTAAAATCAATCAAATCAAAGCAATGTTTCGCAGAAATAAAACGTATTTATATATTTTGTATGAGCATTTTGATATACTTATAGGTTAAAAGTAACGAAAGTAATTATATGAAAGATTTTTTTTTTTAATAAAAAATGATGATGAATCTTCTGACTAATTTCGGCCGCGAGGGCAATAGCCACTAGACCATATCGGATACATTAATATTTACCAATTTCCGAATCCCATTCTACGTTAATACTACTTATAAAATAATACTATATTCTGCATAAATATAAAAAAATACTAAATACTCGCTTTTTTCATTGCCTTTAAAATCGTGTATTGAGTGAATTGTTAGAAATCATAAAACCGAATACGTAACTTAGGAAACGTTTACGATCTTTGTGGAGTATAATACATTATATATATGTATATGTGTAGTCAGTCTAAAAATCAATTTTGATTTAGTTCTGAAGTAATGACGCCTACGTATAAGGATGCTTCGTTTTATGGGGTCCTGGTATTTTGCAGTGGTCACCATTTAGCGTCAAATGCCATTAAAAATCTAGGAGTCTTTATACGAAAGCTTTATTCGTACTTCATTACGCTAACATTTGACATTATATAAAAAAGGAGATCCCAGCAGTGGCTGAGACCTCCTCTCATCTTAAATGGAAGAATGTATCACCACGCTGTTTTGATGCGGATTGATGGGTTTACAAATGGCAGATTTTCGGACACATTAAGTTTTCTTCACGATGTTGATCTTCAAGTACTATGAATTATAAACATAAATTAAGCACATGAAAACTGTGGTGCATGGTTTGAACGCGCAATCACCGGTTACAATTCAAATATCCACTGAGCTATCTCGCCTTATATATATATATATTAATAAAATACACAAGAAGTTTAAATAAACATGTTTTTAGTTATGTAAGTAAATAATAATACTTGAGATACTCTATATTTAAAATACAGATGAAAATATTTACGTCTCGCTCCACAGGATGCGAGCCCTAACGATGTCACTTACGACGAATTGGACACAAAAGGTTCGTTAGCACTAAAAAAGCGCTTTGAATTTTTTGTAAAGGCATACTCGCATAATTTTCAAACGGCTCGAATTAATACTCTAATATAAAAGTAATTAAGTAAGCAAACATTTTTTTATGATAGCATTTGCTAAAAATGACTTTAAATGTTGACGTTCCACGGAATCAAAATAATGAGCTAAATTCAATTTCTCTTTCGGAAAAACGTTGTTAAAAAAATATTTATAACAACACAAAACGCAATTTTACAAATTTTATAAATTTTATAAATTGTGTTTTGTGTGTAATGTTAAACGATGAGTAGAGTAAAAAAATAACTTGCGATTTATCATCATGTAGCTTATTCTGGTCGAAGATCGGATAAAAATGTATTTTTTTAATTTTTCATTCGATACATTAATTTCAGGTCTGATTTTGAGACGTGAATTAAGCCTTATCAAATCAGACCCTTCAGAAGTCACGAGCTCTGGAGAAATGTCTGCGTATTTAATGACGTGAACACATGTATATCGGCATATATATTTAATAGCCGAGATGGCCTAGTGGTTAGAACGCGTGAATCTTAACCGATGATCGTGGGTTCAAGTCCGGGCAAGCATCACTAAATTTTCATGTGCTTAATTTGTGTTTATAATTCATCTCGTGCTTGATGGTGAAGGACATTGAAATTCTGCCACATGTGTATTCTACCAACCCGCATTGGACTAGCGTGGTGGAATAAGCTCCAAACCTCCTCAAAAAGAAGAGGAGGCCTTAGCCCAGCAGTGGGATATTAACAAACTGTTACTATACTGTTACTGTAATACGATAATATATCAGCTTACCGCCGTCCACTGATGGACGAAAGCCTCCCCCATAGAACGCCAACCCCCCAAATATGATAATGTCGAGGTACAATAAATTACTAAAATTTGCCTTATAGTTATATGATTATATGATTTATTTATTAGATAAAACATTTCAACAACATTAATTCAATGTAGATTTAAATTAATTATATGCAAATTTTGTATATCTTTGAAAAAATATTTACAAGCACTTATTTTCGAATATATAGTTATTTAATAAAAGTTTAAGGTACTTATAACGCTTTTAAAAATAATGTCATTTTGGTTAAATACGTTTTCGTTTTCCGTAAGGGAAATTGAATTTAGCTCGTCAACCTGATGACGTGGAACGGCAACTTTTTTTAAAGTTGTATTAAATTAAAATATTATAACATGAAATACTTGCCACGTGACTGGTCGACGCGTTCAATGGAATATTATTTTAAAAGTAATTTCATTGCAATGCAGTGCTCGCGAGACGTGTGCAAGTTTCCCGTCTGAAAGAACAGACTCAGACAGCTCTTGTTCCATAGCTGACAACATTAAATATATTCGATGACAATAACAACAGAACTGCTCAAGCCAGACGGGCTCCGGACCTGAGAGAGACGTGAGCCTCTTCAAACATTCAACGTGGCAAGACTCTATTAATACATCGTTCGGAAGAAGTGAGGTGATAGTCTTTTTAAGAAAATTCAAGAATAAACGGCGATAAAAATTGTATAAATACAAAAAATAAAAAATAAATTATACACAATGTTTTCAACTACGCAAAACGAAAATACATCCTTTCATTAAGCAGGATTTGAATATGTTATAAAATCGCGCAATTAACCTAAAGCTCATATTACATAAAATTTCAACAAAACTACATATACTATATCGCACCACACCACACTACACTATTATACTTTACTATAATAATACATTATAGTAACTCAAAAACATTTGCCATGACATACTTAAACAAAATATATTTTTGATTATCATTTAAAATGATTTCATATTAAGTCTCGCTTGTAAGTTATTAAACAAATTGTACACAAGTCAGCAAAATTTTCATATAATTTGTTTCAATTTATATTATTAAATTTAAAAAATAAAGTATAAATTAATATAATTGGATATTGAATATTTTATTTAGGCATGTTTGAAAAAAAGTACAAATTTGAAGCTACGGCAAATCCTTTACATTATTCATAAAATTACACTACATTGATACTTAGAGATATTATTTTTTTGTACGGTAATAAATGTAATGGCAAAAAAATGATCACATTAGAAGCTCAACTATATAATAAAATATCTTTACATACCAGAAAAATCATTTATTAAACGCATTCAAAAAATATTTAGCGCAATATTTTGATTTACAAGCTGATGTGTTAGTAGGTGAGTCAAATTGCGCTCAATTGAATTGGAGAACGTGTGTGTGTATATATATATATATTTTAATTTATAAATATAATATCTATATCAGCGTAGCGAATTTAAATTAAAACGTTGTAAAATTCTGTTTTCGAGGGGATTACCTTTTATGTAATCTTATTGAGAATATATATTTTTAAACCTAAGCCTATATAATACACTGTATAGGGGCTGTCTGTGTTATGATTTATATATTTCATATTTTATTTAAATAAAATATGAAATATATAAATCATGCAGATTAAGCAACATGATCAACATAAAATAATATTTACGTATATATTATAACAGAATATACACAAAAAACGAAGCAACTGTAAATAATTAAAATTTGTTATCAAAAAAATAAAACAAAAGCAAGCCTTTTCAAAAGCAAGTTATTTTCCGGTACCGGGAATCGAACCCGAGCCTCCTGGGTGAGAGCCAGGTATCCTAGCCACTAGACCATACCGGATATATTCGTAGTTACTAATTTTCGAATCGCAATCCTATCAACGAATTTAAAAAAAAGAATGCTGTCGATTTTTGTTCTAAGCGTTAGGAATTTAAGTAATTTCTTTTAGCAAATGCTGTTAAGTTTTCTATCAAGTTTGAAAATATATTTGTAACCGGGGTGATGTTGGAATATTTTAAATAATATATATATCACATAATCGATGCTTTTCACTCCTACTATTTATCATACTTTAATTTTCTACAAAATCCGCTAGCGCCCTCTACCGCTGGTCATGTCCAAGAACATTAGTTGTTATTAATTAACTATCAACCTTTTAAGAGAACGTTTTTGCGATATCGTAAATATTCTTCGCCATAATCTAAACCAAATTTATTTTAGTACGTATGAATCGTTATTTTACAAACTTGTATTAAAAATAAAGACAAAAACTAAAATCTGTTTTTCTATCGATCAGTCGCATCTTGTGGAATGAATAAAAAATCCATTAAAGCAAGTATCTCAGCCCACGTAACAAAAGTTTTAACGTTACACATAAAAAATATTGTAAGGCTCTCAAAATTGTACTTTCATGGTACTAAATAATATCTGTTTAATATAAAGCATCGATACTTATTGTCGGTATGAGACCTAATGTACGAGGAATATAACTCCGTTTTATGGTACCCTGGTACTACATTTCTGATTCATCATGTACCTCACAAGACTATTTTTATTTTCAAGTTTTGCGTAAAAACTAAGTATTATTATTCTAGAAAATGTAATAATTAATGTTTTTAATAATCATGAAAATCAAATTTTAGTTTGTAAAAAGTTGATATACCTTGCGGTACCGAGAATCGAAGCCCAGCCTCCTGGGTGAGAGTCAGGTATTCTAGCCACTAGACCAAATCTTTTATATCATTACCTATAATTTTCCTAATTCGATTTTCATAATAGAATTAAAAATAAACATATTTAAACCGTTATTTTAATTGTCTCTTGGAAACACGAGGATAATATATTACATTGCTTGGCAGAAAAAGGGAACTGTAAAATACTAAGTAACAAGACTCACTCCAAAGCTTAAATGCATACCTTAGATTTACATGAATAATATCTGATCAATAATTCTTATTGGTAATAAAAATATCCTTTTGGGTCAGAATTATTGACATGTAAATGTTCCACTGCTGGTCTTAGGTCATCTGACATATGCAGGTTTCTTTACGCTTTTTCAGATAAGAAGTTACTCAGATAAGTCTTCTAGGGTCACATTATCAATAAAATAACTGGAGACAAGCGCTTTTTTCTTTCTTATGTATTTTATATGGAAGCACTTGTTAGTATTAAGAGCCATACTATTGACTTTACACCAGTTAGTAATATTGTTGAGGTCATCCTGTACTGACTTAATCTCTTCAACAGATTTTACTGTTTTATATATTTTTAAGTGATCAGCAAATAACGAGCATGAACATTTTTTTATAACCTTAGTGATGTCATTAATATAAGCCAAAAACAACAGTGGTCCCAAATGGGATCCTTGGGGTACGCCGGATTGGGCCAAATATTTTCTAGATTCGAAGCCATTCACAACAACTGTCTGAGATCTCCGCTCCAGAAAAGATTTAATACAATTAGTTAAAGTTGGTCCTATGCCATACTGCGAGAGTTTGTTAACAAGTTGACGATGATCAACTTTGTCGGAAGCACTACTTAAGTCTGTATAGATAGTTTTTTTTTTTTATATTTGCCGGGAGGGCAAATGACTCTACTCCACCTGATGTTAAGTGGTAGTAGAGTCCAAACGCGAGGACGGCCAGTACGTTCGGGAAGAAGATTCTGCACTAGCCGCCCTCGCCTTGCCGGCCCGCAAGATGCCTCTTCACGCCTCGTTTGAAGGAACCCGGGTCGTAAGAGGAGGGGAATACGTGAGCTGGTAAGGAATTCCATTTTTTGGAAGTGCGACAAAGAAAGGAGTTGCCAAATTTCTTTGTGCGCGATGGAATTGATGTCACAGTTAGTCGCTGACATCGAGAGCCAGCACGCGTAGACTTGTGAATAAAGGGGGAAGCAGGAATTAGGGAGAATAATTCCTCGGAACACTCGCCGTGATACAGTCGATAGAAAGCGCTCAGCGCTGCTATCTCTCGACGCAATTGTAAAGGTTCGAGGGTGTTTGTGACGTTTACGTCGCCAATAATGCGGACCGCACGTCGCTGCAACCGATCCAAGGCCTCAAGTAGGTACTTAGCGGAGCCATCCCAAAGGTGCGAGCAAAATTCAACGCAAGACCGTACCTGTGTTTTGTACAGCAGGCACAGTTGTTGTGGCGTGAAAAAACGCCGCACCTTGTTCAGAACTCCGAGTTTGCGTGAAGCTGTTTTTATCACAGCCTCGATGTAATCCCTTGGACTAAGGTCGCAGCGAACGTCCATCCCCAGCATGGCGATTTTGCTTTGTATCACCAGCGGAGTGCCACAGAGGTAGGGAAGAGGGGAAAATGGTGACTTTTTTGCTGTGAGAGCGCATACCTGTGTTTTCTTGGCATTAAACTCAACAAGATTATCTGAGCCCCATTTGGCGATAAGTTCTAACGTCCTATTGAGTTCAATGACAAGATACTCCCGCCTCTCCTTAATTTGCGCTCGCCCAGCCACTGCGCGTCCGTGGTATCCACCATGCACTGTACTATCGTCTGCATAGCAATGAATGTGCCCGAGAGAGAGCATATCATTGATATGCAAACGAAACAGAGTGGGAGATAGAACAGATCCCTGGGGGACCCCAGCATTCACTACATAGAATTGTGAAGCGCAACCATCAACTAAAACACGAAGGCTGCGCTTGGCGCGTAGGAAGCTGGCAATCCAGGTGCAAAGCTGAGCAGGCAGACCATATGCCGGCAGCTTGGAGAGAAGACTTTTGTGCCAGACTCTGCCGAAAGCCTTGGAGATATCGAGGCTGACAGCCAACGATTCCCCATGCTTGTCGATAGCTTCACCCCAGAGGTGTATTACGTACGCTAGAAGATCACCTGTAGACCGTTTTGGTCGAAATCCGTACTGACGATCATTAATTAAACAGTGATCTTCTAGGTAATGGATCAGTTGGTTGTTAAGAATCCGTTCCATCACCTTACAAAGTACTGAGGTAATAGCTATTGGCCGATAATTTGCCGGGTCAGACCGATCCCCTTTTTTGGGAACCGCTTGCACATTAGCTCTTCTCCAAGCCTCCGGCACACATCCCGAAGAAAGAGAAAGTTGGAACAGGCGCGTTAACACGGGAGACAGCTCCGCCGCGCACTTCTTCAGCACTATAGCTGGTATTCCATCGGGACCGCTAGCTTTCCGTAAATCCAGTGATTGCAGCTCCGCACGCACATCACGCTGCCTGATTTCGATGTCAGGCATCGTGTGGCCACAAGAAGGTATTACTGGTGGCAGAGCACTACAATCATCGATAACGCAGTTGTCGGCAAATATTTTAGCCAGGAGATCAGCTTTCTTTTGCGGACTGTGAGCTAGCGATCCGTCCGGACTTCTGAGCGGTGGCAGCGAAGGTTGGCAGAAATTGTTTTGCACAGACTTGGTCAGACGCCAGAAGCTATGAGAGCCCCTAGGATGTGAAATAAGGTCATGACCAATCCGTACAATGCGCTGTGCATCCGCTCTCGTGTAAGCCTTCCTACAGGACTTGAAGTTTTTGTTGTAGATTGCTTTCAGTGAGTCAATGTTAGATGCTCCGCTAATGCAGCCATTGATCCACTCGCGATATGCCGCCTGCTTAGATGATACAGCGTCGGCAAATTCGCGAGTGAACCAACGGTTACGCGCACCCCTACTGTCGAGATCTGAGCTAGGAATGTAGTATTCCATTCCCAACAAGATCTCGCCAGCAACAGCAGCGGCACTAGCTGTCGGGTCATTCCCACTGAAGCAACGATCCTTCCAAGGGACTGACGCATAGTAATCGCGCATACCGTCCCAATCTGCCGACTTGTAATGCCAAACGCGACGTTTTCATACCGCTGGTGGTGGCAGCTTGGCCTGTGGCACTTTGGTAGATATGAGGCTGTGATCCGAAGAACCAAGTGGAGCTAGAACCACAACCTGATATTCCACCGGGTGAAAAGTCAGCAGAAGGTCCAGTAGAGAAGGCGCTTGCCCATCAATGTCTGGGATCCTGGTGGGCTGATCAACCATTTGGGTCAAGTCATGTGTGAGAGCAAAAGCATGAGCAGTCCTTCCAGCATGGTCGGTTCTGAGGGATTTCAACCATAATTCATGGTGAGCATTAAAATCCCCCAAAAACACCAATTCCGCGTTAGAAAACTGCTCTTGCGCAGCATCTGCCACCCGACTAAGATGGTCAAATAATCGGCTTGTCTCCAAGTCACCATTGTGGGATCTGTAGAGGCACACGTAGACCCGACTCTGACGAACCAGATCCACACGTACCACCAACATGGAGAAGGAGGGGTCCTCCAAGCAGCGCAGTCAGTGACAGCAAACATCCGTCCTGACGAACAAGCATACTCCGGCTTTCGCTTTGAAGGATTCTTCAAGCATGTAGCCGAGATAATTAAGGTAGCTGGTATCGGCAGGACGGCGTATTTGTGTCTCCGTTAGAAACAACATTGCTGGACAGCGTTGAGGTTAGCGTGGAGTCCACGGATGTTAGTGAACTCGACCTCAAACAGCGTGGGTATGGTGGGGATGTGCACCGCTGTACGACCGTTATTCCTGCTTTGATGCGCTACCATATGGGAAAAAAGAATGGAAAAGAGACGTGAAGCAAGCGACGTATTGCCACGATAGGGATGGGCAAAGTGTGGAGGCGTGTTTCCCCAAGTGGTTGCCAAAAGGGAAACTACACTGACCAAGTGTCAACCTGTTGTCCCTTATCAACCTCCGATAGTAGATCAGATGTGAAATTGAATAGATTCGTTTTTACAGAAAAGCCATTGAATCCATGTTGACAGCTAGTGTGGTAATTATCAAGATGTTTGGCTAACAAGGGATACACTATACTTTCGAATAACTTAGACAAGCAAGACAAGATGGATATAGTACGATAATTTTTATCAAACCAATTTACATTTTCAATTTTATCATTGATAACATCATAATCAGCCTTGAAGTAGTTATAGTCAACACGACTTTTGGAGCGAAGGTACAAGATGTTAGGAGAGCCTATATTTATTAACAAACATGGATGATATGAGTTAAGTTTGCTCAGCAGATCGGGGGCTTTGTGACTGTTACATTAGATAAATTACTTATTACTAAGTCCAAAAGTCTATCGTCACAGTTGCTTATATTATTATATTGGTGTAAGTTATTACTAGTCATAAAATCAACCAATGGCTATCCGAGAGTATTGTTGTAATTAGATGGTTTCATGTAGGAATTGTGTTCACCGGCTCTCCATTCGATAAAACCCAAATTGAGATCACCTATCACAACCACGTTATTAACGTGGTTAATCAAATTGTCTACATTTTCCAGAAATTTATTAGGGATTCAGGATTGACTAGACTAGAGGCAAATAGACTGCAAAAAGTCAAATACTGATTGTAGTGCGATTATGTCTAAATTCCAAAACTACCCACTTGTTTTCATTATCAGTTTCCCAATTTACGTATTGTAAATTCGGAGAAGATGAAATCTCCCGTGAGAATGCAATGAGAACACCTCCACCATCCTTTTTGGACGTAGAGCACATTCGATCCTTCCTGTAAACTATATATCGTGAATCAAAAAGCTCGTTATCAAATATATTAGGATTGAGCTATAATAGAAGATTATTTTCGTATTTATTTTTTAAATATGTAAACCAATTATCCAATATTTTATATATACGTCATCTTTGAGAGGCTTTTAAATATATTCTTAGAGATAATGTACCATATTCTGTTGATTATAAAATATATATTTTCATAGAAATATATTTTTGTAAATAAAACAATATGTACATTGTAAGTTGTATTGAGGCATTTGTAAATAAATAAAATTTTAATTTAAAAAAAGAAAACAATCGAAAGCTGGTTTTATTTATCGTTCCGGTACCGGGAATCGAACCCGAGCCTCCTGGGTGAGAGCCAGGTATCCTAGCCACTAGACCATACCGGATATGCTGGTACACATTAATTTACGAGTCACAATCGTACCAACGAATTAATTAAAAGTCCACCGGTAGAAATTATAAAATGAACTGCAGTCAAATGCACTTGGGATGGGTTTTAAAAATATACGGTAGTTTAAAGTTATTCAGATGTATGTTAAGGTTATGATTTTTGTTCGAGTAAAATATTTTTATCTTTGAGATCTAGGAGATAATGTACCCTATTCTGTAAACAATAAAACATATTTTCGTACAATACATCACTGGAACCTGATACAGTCTTTTCACAAAGTGATTAACTTATATCAAACTTGTTTAAATATGTGCTTTATAAACAGAAATGTTGATTTAGGACTGAGGCTAATTACGCCTTCGTATAAAGATGCTTCATTTTATGGGAGCCTGGTACTTTATTTTTTGGTTTACCATCCCTTATTGTGGTGTGACGCCTTCCTTGGATTCTTTTTAATTTATACAGCTGGCTATTAAACTTATTACTAGATAGTTTCACTTTAACATAAGCAGTGTATATGATATGATGTCCTCTTGTCTGCTTTCAGTCATGACGGCCAATTTCAAAAAACTTACAGCACAGCACATATAATATAGTGCACAAGTGTGTGCGCAAACAGAGCTGCACTCTACATTCCCTTTATATTAAAATCCGATGGTAGAGCAAGCCAATACGACCGAAGGGGTACAGATGCAGGGTCAACGGCTTAACGTGTTTTCCGAGGCACATAAGTTCTAGGCTCCGGGCTACAACTTAAAACACAACAACGTTTATTGACCCGACTTGGGATTTGAACCCAGAACCTTAGGATCAGCAGAATTATTTTTAGCCACTAGACCAACGCAACAGTCGTTTATATAAGCTGTTTATATAAGGCGGGGGTTACAGACAAAAATAGATACAAAATACGGCCGCTGAATTTTATGTGGAATTTTTAGAAATTTACAAATGCATAGTTTACTTTAATAGCCAGTGACAGTGTTTGCTTCAAAAGCGTCCAAACCGACAATTTCTCCCCCATTACGTTGGCACAGGAAACTATTTAAATAAATCTACTACTAACATACTATATGGCCACTTTCGTTATAAAACTATAAAGTTAAACATTAAAAAGTTATCCCTTATATGTAACACGTATATATAGTATGTATGTATGTAACACATATGTATATCTATATAGTTGTAAGTAGTACCAATAACTTTGATATATAATATTTCTATAGCTGCACCATTCGTACTAATATGGATTCGATTGTATTAAACGTAAAATTAAGTTCACGTGATGTGTGTCAATTAAATATAACTCAACGTGACAGATACCTTTCAATATAATTACAAATTCTATGGAAGGCTTTTCATGCAACACGATATACCGAGATGTTTAATTTTTAGATTTTAATGGAAGTGTTTTTTTGAGTGTGTTGTCATAACATGAAGCAATACAAGAGTTTTATTAAACGGTCGGGCTTTAGGGCTACCCACTCACTAGTCACATATTTTATAATCAATCAACAATACTTGTTGTTGTGTTCCGGCTTGAAAGGTGAGTTAGCCAAACTATGGGGACATTGGTAAGGGACATAACATCTTAGTTCCCAATATTGGTGCTGCTTTGAAGATCTAAGGGATGGTTAATACCACCAATTTTTATGATCGATGGTGATTACTTAAAATCAATTAGCTAATCTGCCAATACTCCGGTCATACTCATATATAAAAAGGTTATACTCATAGACGGCGCTAAGCGTTGCGTTTAATATCCCAAGCAACCAAGGAGTTGGCCGAGGACCGTGCTAAGTGGCGGCGCCTTATTCACGAAGATCAATCAAAGCATGGTTTTAATTATTAAAAGAAAAATGCAAGAGGGGTCATGAGCAGGCTTCAAACCGATTTCCTATCCCGCGGTAACCGCGGGATACTCTCTCGCATCGGTCTCTTTAGTCATGAACGCAAGTGTCTTCGTGATGCTGCTTAAATCATATTTCAAAGATGCAGAGGCCTATTATACTACTCATATGATATATAAGTTGAAGAATTTGTTATGGTAGACTCCGTTTCCGCATAAGCGGCTTCAAAAGACTTG
This sequence comes from Nymphalis urticae, assembly GCA_905147175.2. Taxonomy (NCBI): domain Eukaryota; kingdom Metazoa; phylum Arthropoda; class Insecta; order Lepidoptera; family Nymphalidae; genus Nymphalis; species Nymphalis urticae. Next base: position 3,547,007 of record LR990008.1, read on the forward strand.
GGTTAGCATAATTTGAAGATATTTGTAATATCAAATATTTTATATTATTTTAGGATAAATCGTCAGAGATAGAATCTGTATTCATTTTTGAACCGCAATATACGCGGCTTTGAAAGACAGACAGGTAAAAGATATTGATACTGTTAGGATAGTACATGTTGAAAATTTTCATAGTTTTGAGTTTCTCGCACGAACAGTGGGGGGTATGTGGGATTCGCCGGTATCAAAGGGGCCGAGTGTGCCACGAACATCGGAATACCCTCTAAAAAACCATCCGTCTTAATCCGGCTTTTTCCGGCGTTTTCCGAAATTTTCGTCTTAACGAGGAGCACCATGGGATCACTTGCGCAAGCTGCCGTGACAAAAGTCGATACTCCTTGATCTTTATAACTAAATTAAAATACTTACTGTATATTCAAAATCCATAATAAATTATGTTTGTCTCGATTTAATGCAAAAATCGTTGCTTATAAAGGGTCTCTCCTGTAATATGCAGTTAGATAATAAGTGGTTATGTTTGCAGCAAAAGTTGAATGCTTTTGGAAGGCTATAATTATTGCAAGTGTGAACTGGTATTAGCATTTTCTTTTATAATTTCATGTTGCACGTTGCATATGGTAAAATGAAATTACGGAAATCATTCCAAATAAAAATATTGTAACAATAATTTTATATTAACCATCTGTTATTTTAAAAACGGATGTAGAAATTATGAAAAGGTACAAAAAGAAGATGAAAATATATATTATTACTTGAGAATGAAAGAGACGGATGTTGTTTTGTCGTTACAACGAATTAGTTAACACTGCTCAGAGAGTGGTAACGATAAGTTTAGTGAAATTCGACTTCGCTACGAATAATACATAGATAAATGATTATATCACGGTAAATTATTCATAATAACAACATGAAATTCTCACTTGTCACGTCAATAGTCAATATATATCAAAGAACTAGCTAATCGTTTCAGCTTTACAAGGGTAGATAAGAAAAATATGTATTTTTTTTTAGAACTACCTATTCTACGGATGAGCAGAGAACCTATTAGTAAGTGGTCGCCCATAGACAAATTTAGTAGATCTTGTGATGAGTGGTATTTCGCTTATATATATATTTAGAAGATAGATAACTGAATGACGTACGTATTAACACACAGCCCAAACTATTGGGGCTAGCACTATGAAAATTTGATGGTTCCTTTTACATAATAGGTTAACACCAAGGAATAATATTTGAAAATTTAATTCCCCAGATTAAAGGGGATGAAAGTGTTATGTTTATGAAAATCTATAATTTAATAAAAGATGACGGGAACAAATTTGCGTGTAAAGCGTTACATATTGGATCTTTTAGTGTAACTTTTATAAATATAGCTACAGAATGTTCCCGAAAACCGATCGGAAAATTTATTTAGTACCGTTCTACAACTAGTTAAAGCATTAAATTACAATATTAAGAAAACTGATATTTTATACTGTTCGAGAATAACAAAAAAAGATACAGACAGTAAACGACCACGGTCAATTATTGTAACATTTTGAAGCCCTCGCATTCGTGACGGTTGCTTAGCCTCGACATTAAAATTTAACAAAAGTAATCATAACAATAAATTAAACTCAAGTCACCTTGGTATCGCCACCGAAAAACCATGACCAATATAAGTAATGGAACATCTCTCCGCCGCTAACAAAGCTATACACGCAGCTTCGAGAATTCGTGCAAAAGAATTAGGTTATAGGTTCGTATGGGTTCACAATGGAAGAATTTTTATATAAAAAAAAAAAAACGAAACATGCCCAAATTTAGTTGTTAATAGCATAGAAATATTAAAATCTATAACCTAAATTTTTAATTTGGTTCCCACTTGTTATTAGTTTATAATACCTCATATAATTGCACGCTACAATTAACTTAATCTCGTTCAAATGCTTAACCTTCAATTCTATTACCAAAACGTGCGTGGTCTGCGAACGAAAACTAACAATTTCCTTCATAATGTGTACATTTAATTACGATTTTGTCGTGCTCTCAGAAACTTGGCTCAGCAACATGTTTACGACTCTGAACTTTTCGATAATAGGTACGACGTATTTCAACGTGACGGCGAAACTAGATACACGAAAAAGAGGTGGCGGTCCTTATCGCGGTTTTAAAATACTTAAAGTGCCAAAGGTTGACACAAATATGAAAGTTCTAGTGAAGATCTGTGGGTCAATATCGAAGTAAAAAACACAAATGGTGCTGTTGAACGATTAAATATTTGCGCCGTTTATCTACCCCTACCACTTAAAACTGACATATTTGAGCTGTTTCCCACAAAAGCCCAACATGCCACTCCTTGGCCTTTTGTGCTGAAGCTAAGTACCACAATAACTGTTATAATATCTTTCTGAGGCCTACTATGGGATATAAAGTCTATCGTCCCGAAGATGGTTCAGTGAACTTGGTGATGCAGGAAATATTTCAATACATTGAAAATAATTAAGTCATTGGCAAAAATTCAACTATAGATAATAAAACAATGAAAATAAGATTAAAGTTAAAGTAAGGTGATAAAATTATTATAACTGAGAAAAAAAAAGAGTTTAACAATTATCTGTTTTAGTGACAATCAGTACGATATTCTTAGTAAAGATTGGTATGAAAATAAAAAACAAAATACAAACGAAGAACGATTCAGAATACTGAAAGCTGCCGCAGGAATTATTCGAGAGGATATTCAATCCGTAGTGATTGATAATGAACATTATGCCCCGCCTAGTCGAATGTTTGAAAATATTGACAGCGGTATTCCGGAGTTCTTAACTTATTTTTTGGAGCAAGTAATTTAAAAAAATTGACTATTTAAATTAGATCATTTGAAATTAATATGTACAACTATCAGCCATTGTATAATGACTACTGTTCGGCCTAGGTCTTTCAAATCAGGGGTGCATGTCAGTCACCTCCACCATGTGGTGCACCCTGGGCAACGGGGTCGACCAGCAATCCGACGTTTTTTCCGGAATGCTTGTCGACCGCGGCTGAGACTGACGCGGCGGAAGTGTCACGGGCCGCTCCTGGTACTTCTCTGTCGCAGCAGAGTGGACTAGCGAGCAGCTTCGTGACAAGTAGGTAGACTCCGGGGTCCCGGTCGCGAAACGGGTGATAGGCGTAAATGCCTTTCCTCCTCGTCAACAAAAAAAAAAAGGTCTTTCAACTCAAGATTGCAATTGGGTTTATCAGTTTTGTTTTCATCGACGATTTGGATCAAAACGCCTTATACAGATTTTTTTCGTCTTTCGGATTATGTGCAGCATATAATGATATTATAATGTATGAGGCAGCAGCAGTTCTGCATCGTCTACCACATATTTTGCCACCAGAAACTGGCACATTTATTCAGTATGTTGCAGATAATGTTGATATACACATCATGGGGATCATTAAAATGATTACTCCAAAAAGTTCAGTTACAGCAGAAGAGCCTATTTATTACGAACAAATAAACATACTTCCTTCAGCGCAAAATTTTGCAGAAAAAGCTCGTGTGCCAATACAAGTCTATCAAACAAATGGTGTAGTAGGATATACCAAAATAGTTGTGCAGAATTTTGATTATGAAAGTAATACAAAATCTTTACTTAAAAAAGTAGATATGTTATGGTTATATGAGCAATGGAAAACTTTATTATTGCCTGGTTGGAATGGTTATATTGAACATTTAACAAGTAATATTATAATTTTTTCGGAATCTCGAGTTTTATTTTTACCATTTATTCATCAACCAGCGAGTAACTACAATACCATATACACAACTATACTGTGTGCTTTAGAAGATGCAAAACCTTATGGCCACGATTATTGTATTATTACTTTTGATCAACCTTTGTATGCAAAAGCTCAAGAAATCATATGCGCAGCACCTGAAGGATCTGAATTATCGAAGATCATAATAAGACTTGGAAGTTTCTATTTACTTATTCCTTTTTTTGAAGCGATTGGTTATGTTATGTAAGGAAGTGGTATAAAAGAAGTAATTCTCTAATTTATGTACCTAATTCATTAGAAAATTTGCTCAATGTTCATGCTTATCCGAGAGCTTTTCGACCTCATGCCTTGCTTCATCTTACTTTAGCAACTGTAATATCCATAGAGTTTTTCTCGATAATAAGATGGTTGAAAACCTTACGAATACAATTAAACTTGTAACAAACAAAACTATTTCCTATAATGATATTGAACAAGGCGATGAAATTGCTGAAGCATTACTTTATCAGGATCATAAAAAACTACAGGAGCACGGAGAACGAGGACTTACAGCACAACTATGGATACAATATTTTCATATGTTGTCTATTGCAAAGGAATTTATAAGAGCTGAACGTATAGGAGATTGGCGATTGGCTCGTTTGAATTGCGTTAAAGAAATGCTTCCTTATCTTTATGCTAACTCAATTAGAGAACTTGATGGATCCTAGTGTTTATCAAAGAGTTATCGAAGGATTTTTCACTATTAGACGATCAGAAAAATTAAATTGTGGAACTCTGACGAATATGGTGATTGAACAATCAATGATGAAGCATATGAAAACAGATGGAGGTGATGAAAACTGTGCGGAAGATCTCACTAATGTTAGAATGGACACAACAGACCAGCATGTGGATGCAAGCGATTTTCGTGTAAAGACGCACATTGAAGATATTAATAAACTTGTGGAGTAGCTCTTATCAAATGATCCGTTCCCTGTGATTCCAAAAATTATGTCCATTGCCAGCGGAGTCATCGGCGATGATAAAATTAATTGTCATAATGTTCGTGCAGTTGGACTTGCTTCTATAAGCAAAATGACTGGCCAAAAGTTTAATATTATTAAATCAACAAGCTGATAGAGTACTTCCTATTTTAAGTGCAAGTATCGTCATAAAAGAACATGACGAAAAGGTGCTTATAGACCCTGTATTATTATTTCAACGCATGAACATTAAGAGGACATTTGAAGATGAACTTGAAACATTCTTCGCAAATGAATTCGCCCCTTACCCATTATCACTCTTTGATGTAGTGGGAATGCGTAAAACTATGAAGTCAGCTCTTTATAATTGCTTTGAATGTTTAAACTTCGAAATTGATAACACAAATTCTATCTACATCATCGATGGAGGGTATCTTTTACACCGTGTTGTATGGGATCGAGTTGAAACATTTCATAGTATTTTTGGAAATATGTTCAGTATTTAGTATACAGTACAATTATATTTGATGATTATACTAATCATATGAAAAATATTAAAGCTGCAGAACAACGTCATCGGACTACAAAGACATCTTCATCTGTTGATATCGTTTTTGATCGATCTATGAAATTTCCAACAAACCAAAAATAATTTCTTGCAAATACTCACAATAAGTCTCGCTTCATTTCAATGTTATGTGAAGAATTTACAGCTGCTAATATTCCAATAAAACAAGCTGATAATGATGAATGTCCTTATAACTGAAACAGCAATAGAACAATGGTAAATTTCAAATACAACTGTTGTTGTTGGGGAAGAGATTGGTTTGTTGATATTACTGACTGCACGGTCTCCAAATGGTAAAATTATATACTTTTTGAAACCCGGGAAAGCTCAAGTACAATCAACAATATGTTCATTATAAAGTCTGACTGCATATCCGAAATGTCAAGCTTATACTTTATTTTTACATGCAATAACTGGTTGCGATACTACATCAGTAATTTTTAAAAGAGGTAAAATAGCAGTATTATTATTTTTGTTCGCCAGTATGCATCAATAGTCACGGTCAGACTTGCTCCAATATTGAAACAAATACAACAGATGAAAATATTTATGATATTAATAAAAAGACAATTGATGCATCCCTTTTCTTAGAACAGTGAACAGAAATTCTGCAAGAAGAAGAAAATAAAGACAAAGAAATAATTGTCGAAGTAGAATAAGACAATTATCTTATAAAATAACATTTAGAAGAAAACAACCAATTCCACTTTGAACATTAGCAATATTACTATTCCTTCAATCAATAAGATACGATCTGATCAAACTTTCTTTATTACAATAGATCGTGAAGGATCCTAGGACCTACTGGGGAAACCACGTTGACAAAAATGCGCCAAGCACATTCACACGCCTCATAGGTGGTGCGGAAATGTGTGCATATTATGTTAAATATGAATTTTCTAATGAACAAAACTGTGATATCTTACGAATGGTGAGTCGTAAGAGAAAAAATTACTAGACCATTTTTGTAGAAAATTGTATGATCTACAACTTTTGTCTAACCTATTTCACGATAAAACTTAGCGTTTTCGAGAAAATGGTAAAAACCTTAATTTTGTACGTTTGACCTTAAATAATTTTTTTGCAGTAGGATCGAAGGGGATTTTTGACATATTATTTTTAATGATGTATTTAACGACTCTGCCAATTTTCAACTATATGCGAATTTTGGTTAATTTATGACTTATTTTTGTCTATTTTAACTGGACTATTAACCATTGTTTACCTTTTTTATAGTTCCTATGTTTTACTGAGTACCACTGCAACATTTACTTTATAATTTTTTTATTTTCTGTTTAGTCATTATTTGTGTGCTTGCTGTGGTCTCCTTTAATTGAAGGAGCACATTACACATTGCACATATTTTACAATATTATTCCACGATAAGTGTGAATCCTTTGTTGGAGATCCTTAATAAATGAATAGATAAATAATAGAAATTCTTTGTTAAATAAATAATACAATGTAAATAATATATATAAATTTTACTAGATCTAGACTGTAGATGTTTATTTTATTTGTGATTAGTAATACGAGATTCATTTAAATACATCATAGAATTACTTACACCATGAGCAACGAACACATCGTCTTAACAAAACAAAGCTAAACGTATTAGCAACGGGATAAATAAACAAAACTATTTCTCTTGATACGAATAAATTGCTAACTGTAAGGGTCGTTGGCCACAAAAATAATGTCAAAGTAGCGCTATCTTGTGCGATATTACCTTTGTTTATGGTGATTACCAGTAATTTTATATGTTTCGTTTAACGAAAATCATTTTCTTCTATTCCATTATCTTATAAAATTTATTTGAATTGGAAATAGTTTATATTATGTATGTGTACCTCTTTGTGTGTATACTTGCGTCAGTGTATTGGTGTATCGTTATGTTTTGTGTGTGTGTGTGTGTGTGTGTGTGTGTGTGTGTGTGTTAAATGCTTTCAAACGATTCAAAAATGCCTTTTGAATTTTACCATCGTGCACATTGAATGCAAAAATCAAGTGTTGTGCAATATGCCTTTCTGCTGTCACATTTAGAATTTATCATATTTTTAAAAAGCACAAAATAATGTTTCGAAAACGTACTCAGTAAAGTATTTTTTATACATAGATTTAAACAGTTTCTTTCCATTTCATTTTTTTTATTGAAAACATGATACTGATGTTTTTCAGTGTCCCATCGACTTTAAGAGAGATCTTTCTAAATCCTAACTCTTCGGTATTTTAATTAAAACATTGGAATCACAATTAGTTAGTTATCTCGTTAAAACAAGAGACAAAAGTAACTTTCCAGACCTGATTGAAGCAAAACTAGTGATTTGAATATCGTCTTACACAACGTGACCTGAATGATAATCTGTAGCAAAGCTTAAAATAATGTTGATTAGTTCTAATTATTGAATTACTTATTTGAATATGATGTTTCTTTTAATATAAAATGTTAATTTGTTTTAAATTTAATTAGTTACTACTTTATGTTTTTTATTTCAATATTTCTTATTACTCTTTTTTTTTTCATTTGTATTATTTGAAAGTTCTTTTTGTAATTGTGTTTGGGAATGGTGTTCTCCTGTAATCAGTTGTGCATAGTTTGTATTAAGTGAATGTAAAGCATGTTTTGAATGTGTGTTATGTACTGTTGGAGATCCAAATAAATAAATCAATAGCAGTAGACTAATTGTTAATCTTCTAGGGTTATATAATTATCAGAGATCAAAAATATTGAGGTTGATCACTCAACTTTCACACACTCAATGCGCTACCAATCTTGTGAACTAGGATGTCCCTTCACACTGGCCCACTCATACTTCAAACTGGAACATCATACTAAATATTGCTCTTTGGGTGTAGAATATTTGATGATTGACCTACCCAGAGAGGCTTGCAATGAGCTCTACCACCAAATGATTGACTAACTAATTGGGTACATTCTAACAATGTTAAGTTAATTGAAGAGGAGCGAGCTGTTCATTAATCATTTCCGACGCAAGATTTTACATCTTTAACTAAGATACACGAACTTTTTGTTAAAGATACTTCCTTAATTATAATAAAAGTAAAACTTCAACAATTAAGTTCAAGTACCAATTAAGCGAAACATTTATATTTAAATTTTCTGACGCATAACGATTTCATTTGAATCGCGTGTAATATGTTGCACGCGCTTTACTTATCTTTAATCATTCATCTGTGCTACGATTCAGTTATTTCCGTTTATCTCAAGGGAACTAACTTCCAGACAATTTAACAGTGATACAATGCCTCTTCTCGTAGAATTCGTTCAGCTCTAAGCATTATAATCATCTACATCTTTTTCATAAAGTGAATACTATTTTTTGGGTCGAAGATGTTAATGAGCCGGAAAATTAAGAACCATAATATTTCACAATAATATTCTGAATGAAAAAGAAAATAATATTTTATTTTCACGTTTCCGAAAATTAACAAATGACATTTGTTTTATTACGCAGTATTTAAAAAATCACTTATCACACTACCGTTAAGCGTCAACAACGAATTAATTAAGTTCTACGCACGAAACATGAAATGAATAGGGTTTTAATAGTCTATAACATTATTTTTGTATATATTTCCAGCTTTTCTTGCGATATCGTCCGTGTGGAATACAGTTTATTTGGTTTCGAATATCGAGTTATCCCAACTCTTTCAGAACCTTCTTTGATATAACAGAGCCGAATATTTCCGTAATAGATTCGTCCTTGATCATGGAAATATTTAAATATAAAAACGGTTCTGATTGATTGACTTTATTTTTGAATATTTATATCTAACAAAAGTTTTACCCGCGGCTTCGCTCTGTCATAATTTTTTACATACCAATTTCAATTTCCTTTTCTTCAAAAATGAAGAATTTTCATACAAACTCTCATCACTTCGATGTTAAATTTTCAAAAATATTCCTCAGTGCCAATTATACAAATATAAATAACAAATGCGTCTGGATGATTTATTACATTAGATAAGAATTATTATCTAGAAGGTGATCTACTTGAATGAAGAAATCTTACAAAGACTCATTGTTTGTTATAGAAAATTAATCAACCAATCGAATCAAGACATCTGCATCATCAAAATTCCAACTTAGGCTAAGATTATATAAGATTATGTTCAACACCTAGATCAATTCCGAATCTCAAATACATCTTTGTATTGTAACATACCGTTTTAAAGAAAATCTGGAATCGCTTTATTAGACTGTCATCAACGCATGTTCGTGTTTTTTTTATGACTCAGTAATGTATTTTGTTTAATCATAAATTAATATTATCTTATTTATTATTAGAGCACCACCTACCTCATATCCTATGAATAATAGCGATATGGTCGCCAAAATGTTATGCTACTTTTAATTAGGCTGTATCCATGTTTTGTATTTTTTTTCACTTTGTGGTGTACAATAAAGTATAAAGTAAAGTAAAGTATAAAGTAATAACGGTTATGGTGATAAACACACTGCGTTATATTTTAAATAAAAATAAACACCCCATTTTTGCTAAATTATTTCTTTGTTATATAATAATTCTTTAATTAATGCTCACAGATTGATATTGATCCACTCCGATAACTTTGTTATCATTTATTAATTTTATTTGTATATATATTCTCTAAATATTGTACCAGACAGTTGCGAATTGAAAAAATAGTTTTTAATTTTTTAAACGTATATTTAATACGATATTTTAAAAAGAAAACAGTTGAAAAGCAGATAAAATTAACAAGATGAAAACCGAGTCGTATTGACTGTTAATGAGGAAGTTTATTACACCCTTGATACAATTTAGCACGTAAATAATACGCAATAACGAAATAAATAAAACAATTTCCCTTAGGAAAACTAAGCAACACGTGTCTCGCTTAGAACAATACTAAGATTATCTATACCATTACTCAAATATACGAACGAAATAATAGATACGACCCTTGTTAAGACAATAGCAGGTTTGGTTGCTTATAAATAAACATTCGATAATATAATAACATGTTTTGGTAACAGGAAAATATATCGGGTTATGTAATCAATTTACGAATACAGTTATAGGATATATATTATAAACGGAATCACTGTCATCTTTTATTATTACCATTGTCAGTTTGTATCTTCTTTTGCGTTCCCTTGACTCAATTTAAAAAGTCATAGATACAATTTTTTTTTGTGGTAAGGTTTTATGCAAGACCTCTGGTTTGCTACCACCTACTAGTGATATATAATCTAACGCCAAACAGCAACTTTTTTACTACCTATTCCTTTTCCTATTTAAAAAAGAGCTATTTTCAGGGCGCTACGTCATCAGAGCGAGGCTGAAGAAGCTGAGTGGAGGTCATGACCCTAAGACATGAGGAAAACGATGTTAGAAAGACAAAATGCTTTACTAGTATACCATTTCTACACTAACGGTTGCATACGATCCACCGTCATGAATATTCAAAGTGAATTAAATTGTTTAGTGTGCGCTGTTTAAAAAGAAAAACAAAACAAAGATAATCTTGAAAAAATCTTCTCATATCAAACAACAAAAACATATTTTCCTTAATAATAACCTTGCTATTTTATTAAAATTTAAACCCATATTACAATAGTGTAATAAACATAAATAAAATCCAGCTATATATTTTTTCTCTCAATCCCCTTTCCAGCCGTTGAACAAACCGTACAAGCAGAGATTTCGTCCTAAATATCCAACAATTTGTACTTCCGTTGGTTATAAATAACAATTTGCACATTTCCAACTCGTAACACTGTCAGAATTATTATTTACGGTATTAGCTTTTCCTGTAATTCTACGTCGATCTATCACGTCACGGTGAGGTTTTGTTTACATTATTGATCATTTACTGTGAAAAATCAACGACTACAATGGAATATATCATGTAAGGTAACATAAAAGAAAGTAAAATCCAGTAAACCCAAATTATAAACAGAAATAAAAAAGTTTCTTATTGACAAATGGAATATTTAAATAATTATGATAATTAATGTGTAAACATTTTAGCACTCGGTACACGGTAGAGCTAACTGAGACTTCAAGCGTCAGAGGTGTAAGGATTTCAAGTGTCAGATAACATCAGCGTTAGATTTCGAGCGTCAGAGATAGATTTGTTATTAACCAAGTGTAAAGCATCTGTAAAGAGAGTACGACAGTACAATGTATAAGGATCGAAAAAGAAATTAATTATAAATAAATAATAAATAATAATATTGAATTCACATCGCTAGTCATCCCAGAAACTGTTGAGCTATTGAACATTTAATTATAATGGAAAATTGATAGAAATAATCGGGCGGGCGTCACGGGATGATTGGCAGATGTGAAAATTAAAAATTTCTTGTTATTATAATAATAACATACAGCAAAAAATAATAAATGAGAGTAAAGAGCGTTTGAAGAGAGATGGCATGATAGCATAAGAGAGTTTTTCGTCACGGCATACGAATCGGTTTTGAGGTGAGTCAATAGTTATTTCGCATCAAGATAACGTTAGTGCTTTCGAAAAAAGTTTAAAAATCGAACTATATTCACATTTCACATTCACTGAAACAAATATTAGTCAGTTTTTAAACTTTACTTTCAAATCGTCTGAAATATGGAGACCATATATGCTCATTTGAAAAGAGCTAAGAATTTTAAATTTAGAGCTGAAATAGTGGGACTTAGTGGATCCTTAATTGGACATGCAACGAGTTTTAATTCGAGCGAGAGAAATTTTTGAATAAAAAGGATTTCATACGAATTTTCTCGAAAAATTGTGACATTAAAAGTACTTTAGCTTAGAGTGTTGGTGTTTTTAATGTCTTCTGGAATAACTTGTTAGGTAATTTAATTTCTAAACTATACTTAAGTATTACTTTATGTATAATCATATCTATAAATTTTTAATTGGATTCACTGTTGTATACGAATTGACAGTAAAGTGCCTCATAACTTGCAACTTTTGCAGTTAGTTGTAGGCTTTGTGTAAGCCTGGGTAGGTATTGTACTCATCGGATATTCTACCGCCAAGCCACAATGCTTTGTATTGTTGTGTTCAGTTATGAAGGATCACTCAAAAAAAAACAAAGTAATGGAATAGTTGTACTTCTGAAGCATAAACAACTTTCAAAGCATTATTAACCTGTAAAAATTAAAAACTCGATACTAACATTTTTTTATATACTTTTATCATTTATAAATCATTTGAGAGTATTGTTTTTTTAAGTAATTTTGAACTGACAACAAGTGACACCAAGGCAAATTAATAAAACTTTCATCTTACCTTAATTTATTATGGCTTTACTTACGTTGTTTTTTACTCTTTCTGCCTTTATTAATTTGACATTCGAAAGAAAAAGACATTGTTTAACTAATCGCCCGCTATATAAAGATTATAAATAGGGCTGCTATTTTTTAAAGATCCAAATTTTCCCATTTGCCAAATAATTTAAAAAATAACGATGCCACAGATATAATTTTAAATTGTTTTTTTTCTTAACAATCGTGCTCATAAAATGACAATATAAAATAGTAGCCTCAATTATTCCAACAATTGTATTGCTTAACAATACAATTTCAAGATCTAATATTGTATTATTTTTCAAGTAAAATGGATACTTCACAATATTTTTTCAATGAGTATATAATATAATTTAAGCCGATGTGCAGTTTTCGTTTCAGGCTTAATAATACACAACATATGAATACGGAGAGAGGTTTTAAATTACATTGTCTCAGTGCAACGTATATATAGCGCTTAAGTAAAAAAATTTCAACGCATTTAATTAATAATTATAATAATAATGTCCACCAGACCGATTTCGGCCACGGCGGCCAATCTCAAGAAAGATTAGCCAACTACGCAGGAGATATTATAGTGCACAAGTGTGTGCGCAAAAACAGGTGCACTCTCTATTCCCTAACTCTCATAATCCGATGGGACGGCAATCCGACACAACCGGAAAGAGTTCAGGCGCGGAACTAACGGCTTTACGTGCTTTCCGAGGAGTGTACATACTACCAACTTCCAGACTCCGGGCTGCTATTGAGAATTTTCTGACAGAAAAACCCAATAACTTTTTATTGGCCCGACGTGGGAATATAAAATAATTTAATTTAAAATAAATTTAAAGTTAAATTATTATAACATATTATCAATAACGCTTATTGTTTGTGTTTTTATAGCGTGTTTAACCAATACAGTTAAATGTGGAAGCAACTGAATCAATTTAAATTAAACAATATGGTATTCAACCAAATAATACCGCAGTAAGTTATCACTGAACTGTTCCAAAAATAATATACGTCACACGCAAGTACATAAGAGGATGTGATGGATAAAGGCTCGTTATAAAGTCATACCAACAATATGAACACATCAAAGTATTAATCATAAAACAAGGACACCCATTATTATCAAAAATATCTCAAGCCGCTGGTTATTTTAAGCTTAATCTATCAAAAATGTTGAAATGAAACTCGCATTCACTATAATACAAATATTTATCAAAAGAAAAGTGCTCCACACATGGTATGCTTCTTTTTTTCTTTGTTCCATTATAGCCTTTATGTTATATGCAATAAGTGTCATAGTTATACACATGGACGCGTGTACAATAACAGAACGGGCGAGCCGGACTGTCATTCATCACATATTACTGAGGATATGAAATGTTTTCGGAGACAAAAAGTTTTGAGCGCTTTTTGAACGAAACATTATTTTTCTACATTGCGGTGCTCTGAAAGTATGAAGCGCTTGAGTTAAGTACTATTTTTATTGCAAGAACTTTAAATGTTTTGAAATATCACATTCATGTTTACTTAAAATGTGAACATATTTACTTAGAAATGATACTTAATTTCAGCTAATTAAAAAAGGTAGTCTTTTATTTTAAATGTAGCATACTATAACATCTTTTTTAATACTTAATTATACTAAATATAAGTAAACATGTGTTTTTAATTTACTATTTATTTACTTATTAGTATTACTTGTAAGTATTACTTTGCGTTTGCTAAAGAACAGTTTGCGCAGTTAAACGCAACTGACTAACTAGGATATGATTAAAAATAATAAAGACGAGCCGGTTGGCGTGGTTGGTAGATGCTTGCCTTTCACGCCGAAGGTTGTGGGTTCGATTCCCACCCAGGACAGACATTTGTGTGCATGAACATTTGTGTTTGTCCTGAGTCTGGGTGTAATTATCTATATAAGTATGTATTTACAAAAGAAAAGTAGTATATGTAGTATATCAGTTGTCTGGTTTCCATAGCACAAGCTCTGCTTAATTTGGGATCAGATGGCCGTGTGTGAATAATGTCCCAGGATATTATTATTATTATTATTAATTAATTTTAATTTATATTAACCTTCTCCTCAAAAAGGAGGAGAGGAGGCCTATAGCCCAGCAGTGGGACTTTCACAGGCTGTTACAATTAATTCCAGTTCATTCGTGTGCTTTTAAATGTATAACATGAATGCGGATATAATATGTATTATAATTATATAAATTCAATTCTCATCACTTTATCAATATTAGAAAGCCCTTTGATCCTCCGGTATGTGTGGAAGATTTCGCTATATTAACCATAGAAACGGCTTTGGTACATAACTGAAGTATATCGATTGATTCCAAAAGCTTTAAACCAATTTTTTTGGTAAATTAGTATAAATTGTATAGATTCAATACTTGTAGTGTTGAAAAAATATAATACAAGCATATTTTGCGTAAATAAGCGCGTACGCTTTCAAATTACGCTTAATTTGCCCGAATCTAAATTTGTACTTTTTAATAAAGATTTAAAATGTTGAAAGAAAACATAATACGTTTATTATTGAAATATTACACATTTATTTACATATGTATTATTTACTTTAAGTTCTGATTTCGACTTTGTAAAATCGTTTCTGTATAAATTCAACAACATTCTTGCTAACAAAATTTTCATATTGAACCGCAATTCTGATACTCTGGGCAAAATTGTGATATATTATCAATAGTGTAGGAGATTTTACAGCGCACAAGTGTATGCGTAAACACAGATTCATTCTCTATTCTCTCACTATCATAATCCGATGGGACGGCAATCCGACACAACCGGTTCAGGCGCAGGACCAACAGCTTTACGTGCTCATCGAAGCAAGGGAGTGTACTTACTTCCAATTTCTAGAATTTGGACTGTTACCGAGTGTTGCCTACAGAAAAACCCCAATTTGAGATTTAGTCCAGGACCTTGGGATCCATATATAATGCCTTATATTTTGTAGCCACTAGACCAAAGATGTTAAATACGTATATTATTTATTTTTAAAATGTCAGTATATCCAACACTCAATGTTACAATTCAAATATAATATTACATTTACACAATAAACGTAAATTTGTAGTCTAAAGAGGTATTAAGTATGTACAGTAATATAATATGCAGCTTAGAGGGGAGTGAGAACAATTCAAAAGAGAGCCTGAATTTGAATTGATTTAAGTGTATTCATAGTTCAAGTAACATTGGTTGCACGCGTGTTACGATATAACGGATCAGCTTTGTACAGTGTTATATTCGATTTACCACCCTTAATGTCAAGTTATATTAGTACAGCCCTCATGATTTATAGTATGCTAGTGATTGAACGCAGCTTAGGCATTCTCTCGGTGTGTATGATTAACATCTGATAGTATAATTGCTCAGTAAAAAAAATATAGGATTAATTATAAATATGCAGTCATATAAAATCTCAATACATTTGTGATGTAATTAGTATTTAGTAAATTAAAAAACAATGTTTGTTGAATGAATCGTAAAAAAAAACTAAATCCAATTTTAAATTTGTATATTTGTATTCTTTATGGAATTTCTGTAACATCGCAGGTATCAACAGAAGTTGCGCGACCGTTCCATTTTAGTACAGTAAACGATTGATGAATTAAATGTTTTAACATTAGTTAACAATTTAAAAGAGCATAATTTTCCAGGGTAAAACGTAAAATTAAGAAGTTATATAAATATTGTGACATAGTGACGCTGTCTTTCTTTCTGTATCACACATATTATATATAGAAATTTTATCTCTCATGCAAAACGGAAGTATTGAAATGTGATGTAACGTGACGTGACGTTAACAAGGGCTAATCTAATCTGTTCGAGAAAAGTTTCAATTTAAGTTTTTTTTCAAAGCTAACTTTTTTACCAGGCCAAAAGTTTTTATAAAAAAAAATAACATAAATAGTTTTGCCACTTATATTAAATTCAACATCTAGCAAAAGTGATAAAGTAGAATAGAAACAACTGCAGAAAATCTCTTCACAAATAGCATTTAATCAAGGACTTGCGATTTCAATCCCACTACAGTAATGGTCGATAAAGCGATTTGTTTCGGCTTCTGTCAACCGCATGTTATGTATCACAGAACTTTTAATGATATCAAAGTGAATTGGAACCTATCGTTTGTTAATAGATTTTAAAATTGCTTGCACTTCAAACGTCATAACATACGAGATTGGTTGAATGTACCGACAGATTGTCGTGGATCTCTAAAACGATATTTCATCGTATATTTTCTGATAAATACGAGTTTTACTGTTATAATAGTGTGTGTTTGTGCATCGTTTTTAATTACATAGTTTTAAGTACGTTTGCAGTTTAATATTAAATGACTGGAAAATTCATTTGCGTTTGTGTTGTTGACGGTCTCCGTGAACTTTTGTTATCATATCATTTTAGACAATACATATGCTGTTGAACATAAATTTCTACTATTAACTTTTTTTTAAAATTGTAGTCAGTCAGTTGTCAGCCAGTAACGCGACATATACAACCTTAGGCCCTTGATATTTTGTTAAAAGTGCAATAAATCAAAATATTCTTTATTTAAATAGACTCTAACAACGAACTCTTTGAAGTCGTCATTTTACACGATTTTTAAGTGTTAAACTTTTATAGTTTACCATCGATTTAGAATGTAGATTCTAGCGAGAGAAAACGCATGCAAGAAACGCAATAGTTATTAATTATATATATACATATAATTATATATATTTGCCTATATTATGTTCTGCCTCGTTGATCTAGTGGCTCGAGAGGAAATAGTGCACCTGTGTTTGCGAAGACGCTTCCACACTCTCAGGTGCAATATTTCCTGCGTAGTTAATCTCCTGCGTGGTTAATCTCTGTTGAGATTGGGCGAAATCAGTCCGGAGGACATTATTATACAATTATAAACAGAAAATATTATAATGACATTTTATACTATTAAAATATTCGAAATCAAGTAGAAATGGGATTCATTTTTAGAAATATTTATATATTATATAATAGCTTAATAGTATATAATTCAAAATATCGTTTGAATAGCAGCTAATGTTGAATTTGAGATAGTAGATGGTAAACATTTCAATTCAAATCAAATAAGTCAAGTCTGATACTTTAAGGAAATAAATTAACATTACTTTAAGTTAAATCTGAAAACACCCAACAAGAAATATATCACCGATTAAATTTTATAATATTAAGATTTATTTTATGCAAAGCTTTGAGTTAATCAAAAGTTATGTACTCCCGAATTTTAATTAGTTTAAAATTTTCTGTGTAAAACGATATTTTTGTTTGTAAAACAAAAATAAATTAGAATTATTTTGCTCAGGTGACGATTCGGAGCTTATTCCACAACACGTATCCATTAATTCTGAAGACTTATATGTGAGAATATCATACAACACATGCATTCATCACGATTAAATTTTACACGTCCAAGCATGCTACGTATTATAAACAAAAGTTAACATGAAACAATGAAACAAAAAAACTCCTCCATCTCATCGACAAATTTATAAGCGACGATAATTGTATATTTATCCTTAAGTTAAATTTGAAATTGAATACATTAATCTGGTATTGTTATGTTTACGCATGCAACAAACTTACTGACTTTATACTAACATATTTTTGCACATACACTCAACACAGACATAATTTGAAACGATCTACTGACCACATTTGTTAAAATGCCAGTAAGAGTTAGTAAAAAAATAAAAAATATTTCTATTAATTTTATGTGATCACTATTACGCAATGCACAAATAATAAGTAATCGCGCAATTACGAAAATATCATATTTTTAGAATAAAAATATATCGGACTTTTTTGTATTTGTACTGCAATAATTAATAATTAACTGGCTATCTATCTATTCAGTAGAAATAAGTAACTAATAAAATGTCATCAAATAAATATATTACCCTATCAGATGATGACACGCAAACGTTTGCGCATACACACGCACACATGCTTGTAAACGAGAAGAATGAAACATTTTTTCCGCTTAAAATATTGTTTTCAAAAATCTACTATGCTTAATCCCATAATCCAGTTGAAGTTAGTGAGTACGAGAATAAAATATTGTCCCATAAATCTCTTTCCTTTATTTACAAGAGGATATTTTCTAGTGGAGCGTGAATCTTGTAAAGTTTGCACTACAATAGCTGGGGTCTGGGTGACGCCGTAAATATTATCTTTTGTATATTAACATGGTTTGAATAACATTAGATTCAGGAGAATAAATGCTGAGTGAATATCTTATATTTATATATCTTTTATACAAATGATATTTAAGATTTGAAAATATATTACATAACATGTCATTACCGTATTTAAGAAAAAGAAAAAGAAAAAAAGTGTTTAATTTTACTTTAATTAAATTACATCGACACACTAAAAATAAATTAATTTAATAGAATGAAAATTCTTGATTTAATAAAGCTCTTATAAGCAGTTATTAATTCCCATTTTACAATATTAAAATTTAATATCTAATCTTGGAAACTAAGTTATAGTGTCCCTTACTGTGTGTATCTGTGTCATATTAATGTTATAAAGATTTGTTCGTCTTTGATATAACTTTCACATGTAATTTTTTTATAGTTTCAGGTCGTTCATAAGATATTTTTTTTTATTCTATAGGTGGGCAGACTAGTATATGGGCCACCTGATGGTAAGTTGTCACCAACGCCCATATTGGCATTATAAGAAATGTTAACCATCGCTTACATCGCCAATGCGCCACAAACCTTGAGAACTAAGATATAATGTCCCTTGTGCTAGTTACACTTGCTTACTCACCCCATACTGGAACACAACTAATGCTAAGAGTTACTTCTTTAATTACCACCAAGTAAAACATTTTTTACTTGATGTTGCTATAAGTTTTTCCAAAAATACAGTCGTATATCAATATGCAATGTAATGTATGTTCTATTATAAGTATATAACCCGAACTCAAACGCTAAAGACAAACTAACACTTTTTACTTTAATATAATATATAATACAATAAAATGATGGTCGTGTTATTATAATTATTTTTAATTTTATTAAAATATAATAGAAAAATAAATTTTACCTCGGTAACTGTAAACGCGAAAATTCTTATTATATTTTATTTATAATAAACGGTATATTTTTCTCCGTAAAATAACTTTTTGCTTAATTTCACGAAGATTGTAAGAAGGATCGCTTTTTATCGCAAATTATCGTACTAAGCTGCGTAGTTAATCTAGCTGCTACATTATAAGACTTCATATCAAAAGGTTCTGGGTTATAAAAAAACCTTAGGTCGTAAAGCTGAAGGTTCCAGGCCTCTCCGGTCGTGTAGCTTAGGAAATATTTATTTTTTATTGAATAGGTAGGCGGACGAGCATATGGGCCACTTGATGGTTAGTGGTCACCAACACCCATATTGGCATTGTAAAAAATGTTAACTATCGCTTACATCGCCAATGCGCCACTAACCTTGGCAACTAAGATGTTATGTCCCTTGTGCCTGTAATTACTAATAATAATAGTTGTCATCTGTTTGCGCACACTAATATTATCATATATTTTCTATGTAGCTATTCTCTGGTGACAATGGACATTGGACACCTAGACCGAAAGTGAAGAGAGAAATTTATCATCATATAAAAAGTATAAACTTTTGTAATTATATTGTATTAAGCAATTTAGACGATATTTATGTACTTAATAGCAGTTTGGGTGAGAAAACTGCATTCTGGCCTGTAGTATCATTACCTTAATTATATTTTCGAATTAAGAAGTGCCGAAGTTAGTGACATTTAAGTTTTATAAATAAATATAATTATTTGGAAATATGTAACTTGCTAAGTTGAGTGAAACGTAACATAATGTTAAATGCAGGTACATTTAAATTTTTATACAACTTAATAATGTTTAGTTAATCTGTTAAATTATATTTTTAATGTTTAAAATATATAAGAAGATTTTCGAAATATGTGGATAGTTGACAATATGTGATTCTCAACCGAAGATTTAGAGTTCAAATCCGTACAAGAAATACAAAGTTATCATGTTCTTAATTTGTGTTTATAACATGTGTTTAAAATCTGTATGTTCTGGTTGAAATTATGACACATGCTGGAGCAGAGTGGAGGTGTTATTCTATGGTCTGTTACTCTCATTAAAAACTTACAATTTAACAATTAAAATTATACCCAAAATTATATTTATTAGGCGGCTTTAGCATTTTCAAACAAACGTGAAAAGAAAATATTTATATACGGTTTTAAGAAGAACGATTCGTGACTCGGAATTTACAATCGGTGTTACGAGTTTAGGCGCAAGGGCTTCATACGAAATACTGTTTACATGAGCACTACTGCAAATATTATTTACTTGATACCCAAATAATTAAAAATAATATTTACTCAAATTAATTACCTATCTAGGCACTTTAAAAGAGCCGTGACGTCACAGTGGTTAGGAGACCTGAATCTTAACCGCCGATTCCGAGTTCAAACCCGGGCAAGCATCACTGAATTTTCATGTGTTCAATTTCTGTTTATAATAATTCATTCATTCATTCAGCAGCGTGGTTGAGTAAGCTCCAAATCTTTTACCCAAAAAGAAGAGGATACTTTTTAGTCAGCAATGTCATAAATTTACAAGCTATGTTAAAGATATTATGTTGAAAATTGAAAATCTTTTTTTTCCTCTTAAGTTTTCACTACTATTTTTATTCTATTTATTATATATTTTTATTACGTACTGTATTTTTACTATAACCTTCAAATACTTTTTTCACTTAGATAAAATAAAAGCAAAAACCAAGCAACATCTATTAAATAAAGGTGAATTATTCCGTATTACAAAGGACGGTCTAGAAGCCACTTCGTCCGGGCAACCAAATCAAAAGGAGGATTTTATTATACAACCTGGGTAAGTGATGCATTGCAAACTTACACACATGTAAAAAGCGAATAAAATATACATTTTTTTTTATAGAACAGGAAGGTGGACGAGCATATGGGCCACCTGATGGTAAGTGGTCACCAACGTCCTTAGACATTGGCATTGTAAGAAATGTCAACCATCGCTTACATAGCCAATGCGCCACCAAACTTGGGACCTAAGATTTTATGTCCCTTGTGCCTGTAATTACGCTGGCTCACTCATCATTCAAACCGGAACACAACAATACCAAGTACTGCTGTTTTGCGGTAGAATATCTGATGAGTAGGTGGTACCTACCCAGACGAGCTTGCACAAAGCTCTACCAGTGGTACACCAGTATATTACTATTATACTTGTAGATAAACTCCTAATAATAATAATGATTATTACTTCTTTGTAATTGGAATTTAGTTTAAGTTTATTCTATTTGTTACATTTTGACATTAAGATCTTAAAGAAATATATCAAATAATAGTTAAAGTAACAGAATGATTACCGAAGCTTGTGAATTGTGTTGTTCATAGTTCTTATGAGTTATCGTTATTAATATGTTTTATTATGTACTATTTGCACCGTGTATTATATATTCAAGCTAGGGTTGACTGGTAGAGAATGCCGTTTTGCATTATTTGTGCAAGTAAATAAGCAACTTTATTATCAATTAATGTACATAATAAGAGAAAATTGGATCTAGCCTTATTTATCAAAATCGGCTATTATATTTATTGAGAGCAATTTTCATGTGGTAACAGTATAAAAGAAAAATATTTAAAATAAGAAGCAACAAACAAGCTTCTGTTTTGCAACAAATATCAAATGGTTAAAAATATTATAAATTAATTAATACATGTATAAGAAAATAATAATATTAATGGGGATTTGACAGTCAATCCGGGTCCTACCTGGCGCAGAGGTTGTCCATTGCCGTACAGCGTGGAAATGCAGCCTGCATTATGGGCAGCTTTGCGTCGGGTGGGAACCAGGAGAGACTATTTTTAATTTGACTTTGTAAAACAATTGTATATTATATTCATTTGTAATTTGTTCTTAAATTTTAAATATCTAGATTATATTCCCAACATAAATAAAAAGAAACATTAATTTATGTTTTAATAATAAAGTATAATTTTCAAGACATCTTATGTGACGTAGTTTATAATACTAAGACTTCGATTAAAGAAAGATATAATATTAATATTTGACAAATTATTTGTAACATGCTGCTCCGCGTGATTTCAACCCGCGTCAAATGCTACCGCTTAGCACCCGTGAGCCATAACTTATAACGTTCTTCAAGAATTGGGCTATTAATTCAAAAATATTTTTTTCAAATTCGACTGATAATTCCAGAGATTACAGCATTCAAACATTACTAGATTCCACCCGGGAGGGGGGTTAGGTAACCTATGTTCTTTTTTGTTTCCCTGACAAAAAGTATGCAAAATTTTATGATGATCAGGTGAGTAGGTTAGACTTTAAAGCTTTACAAACGTATATTATATGTATTATATGTCGTGGAAAAACAATAATTTTAATTAAAAGTCGCTGACTTGATTATAGTAGTAACGGGTAAGCGCGGTGACTTCATTTTTTGTTGAAATCACGTGGACAGAGTCGTGTTGCAGAGTGGTGGAACTGTGTAACGTACACTTGCGTTTGAGAAACCGACCAGTACACACGTCCAAGGCGAAACTGTTGGTTTACCTATAGCTAATTATAGTCGATTGTAATTTGCAATAATAAATCTTTGGTTATACCTACATCAAGTTTATTTTTGATACAATATCGTGATGGACCCCGTTCCAACGAGCATAGACAAATACAGTTCTATCGCTCAGCCATCGCTGCCGCCGTCATATACATATTATATTTATTTATAACATTAGTTAGTATTATAGCTTACTTGTAACAATTCACATTGTAAATAAAATGTTTTGTAATGCATTGTCAAGTTATTTGTGATATCACTAACTAGAGTCTCAATTTTAGTGAATTAGCAAACTATTATCACAAACTTCGAGTAGCGATGGCATTATGCAAATATAAACTAGTCATAGATAGCGATCCAGTTTCGAGCAAACATAATTCATCAAACTTACTTGTCTGCTGTGAATTTATTACGAAATTATAACCAATTAAGCTTAAGCGTACAGATAAATATATTTTTAATTTCGTTTATTTCACACGGGTTAACAAAATAAAATGTACTCGAATGTTTTAACGTCAGTACAACCAATCTAAAAATAAAATCTTCTAAAATTTAAACTGTTCAATTCAGACCAATTGAAAAAAACCCTACATAGTATGATAGAAAATATATTATAAAATGTACTAAGTATGTTATATTATCTCCAGGCGCATTGATGGCCGATGGAGCCGACACGTGTTAGAGTGGAGACCACGCTTAGGCAAACGTAGTGTAGGACGCCCTGTGACAAGATGGACCGAGGATTTAAAAAAGGTGGCAGGTACGGGATGGATGCGGACTGCCCAAGATCGGGATGGTTGGCGTTCTATGGGGGAGGCTTTCGTCCAGCAGTGGACGGCAAAAGGCTAAAAAAAATTAGTTATAATTTGTTAAATGGACATATGTCAACTTTTATTAAGCTTTTGATCATTCCAACTACTTTAATCCTTACTTTCCTATGTTAGGAAGTATCTCCTATATACTCAATAAACTGACCATCTAACGTCAAATAAGTAATCTATTAAAAAATAAAACCCTATAAGATTAACTTTCAAACTATTTAAGGATCGCAGCTCATCAATTTCACAGGTGTATTATCACGTCATATTCAGAGTCGATGGAAATGATGCGAATTTCATTTAAAGAACCTTAAAAAATACTTTGGAATTGGCAGACTCAAGTATCATAATTCATTCTATGGAAAACTGCGAGTGCTATCCTATAGTACAGATCAGTCAATATATCAAACGATGTCAGTACAAAAGGACTAGCTAGGGCTACCTGTATTTGAATTAACTATATTTAACTATCTCCTTCATTATCAACATGGTTGTGTCGTTATCAGTTGATACTTGCCTTTCAAGCTGAAGGTTGTGGGTTCGATTCCCACTTAGGACAGACATTTGTGTGCATGAACAGGTCTATTTGCCCTGAGTCTGGGTATAATTATCTATATAAGTATGTAATTACAAAAGAAAAGTAGTATATTAGTTGTGTGGTTTCCATAGTACAAGCTCTGCTTAATTTGGGATCAGATGGCCGTGTGTGAATAATGTTCCAGGATATTATTATTATTTATCAGATTAGTCAATCGGTATTCACTATTTGATACAACATTCATTTTGGTCCCGCCCCTTTTTATCTGCACTAGAGTCTGGATAGGTCCTTACATTACGATTGCTGGTCTTCACTCTAGACCTCCATGAATACATACAATATAATAATTCGCTTAAATTAATCAGCTTAATCTAAGGAAAAGATTTTCAACTTTAACTAAATCCTTATTAATATTAAAAATGAATGTGTTTGTTTGTTACGCATTTACGTCTTTAATAACATCACCCCCTCTTACAGGTAGGCAAAGCCGTGGGCGAAACTAGTTCATTATAAAAACCATATTATTTCAATGTATGTGGGAATTATAAATTAAAACTTAATTTATCTGATTGCAAATGTCAGAGAATAAAGTTTTTGATATAAAAAAATGAAAGAATCAATGTCATGGTAGTGATGAAAAAAAAAACACAATCTGCAAATGACGTTTCTTTGTATGCAATGTTTGTCACACAGAGTACATTGCTTTTTTCACTTAAAAAGATAGAAAGACATAGTCTATGAAAAACTCACAAAGGAGATTCATTTACTACAAGGTGCTGGGTTGAATCTGTTTTTGATCTCGTTTTTGATTTTGATATGAATGAAAAATATTTTTGGTGTTTGACAACCCTAACTTATACCTTTCCGATATTTCACATTGAGGGACAAGCTTTTGTTCCGAGCGTCCATTGTAACTTGCAAAATTAAGATGTTCTGAAAATAATAGAATTTCCGATTCTGTGTGGAGAACCATCAATAATTTTTCCGGCGGAGTGTAATAAGGAATTTATGCCTTATATATTAAAATAAGTCGAGATGGCCCAGTACGTTTAGCACGTGAAGCTTATCTAATAATTGTGGGATCGAATCCAGGCAAGCACCATTAAATTTTCATGTGCTTAATTTGTATTTATCGTTCATCTCTTGCTCAACGCTAATTGAAAACATTTTTGGATGAAATTGCCACATATTTACTTGGTGATAGGGCAAGGTAGATACATCGCATCTGATAATTGAATATAGAATATAATAGATTAGAATATGCTTTATTATACATCAAAAATGTTACAGAACCATTTTAAACACAAACATAAAAAAGAAAACTATTTATGTACAAAAGGCGGTCTAATCGCTAAAAGAGCGATCTCTTCCTGGCAACCTTTGGTTGAAGGACATGAAATAAATAATACAATGGTGTGTATAATACATATATATCATATAAGTATATGTCATAAAAAGTAAAAAAAAATCAATAAATAAAATTAGCTATTCCGAAGTAGTTTGTCTCACCTCATACATTCACTGAGCACTTTTCTTAGTTTTGAAACGTAAAATCAATAATATAGAGATATCTCAAAGAATATAAATCCTTCAAATCTTGATTGTTAAGAACTTTTAAACTCTAGACAGATATGATTTTATTAATCCCTTGTAAGTAGCTAATAATGATATTTAATGATTTTACCAAATTTACCTGATTCAAAATCCAATCAATCTGCTAAATCCCTATTTAACTCTGTCATTTTAAGTGCGGTAAAGGTCTTAAGAGCTTAAGCCAGTCCCAATGAAAACCTATGTCAGAGTTACCAACAAGGATTATGTACAGATACCGTGTCGACCTCATGTCATACCTTAATCCTAGCGGCCGTGAGGATTTTATTTCGCACGGTCGCATGAGCATCGAGAATTTTGACGAGTTAAGTAAAACGATACAGATAACACAACAGTCGAGATGGCCCAGTGGTAAAAATGCGTGAATCTTAACCCATGATTGTGGCTTCAAACCTGGGCAAGCACCACTGAATGTTCATGTGCTTAATTTTTTAATATAATTCATCTCGTGCTTTACGTTGAAGAAAAACATCGTGAGGAAACCTGCATGTGTCTAATTTCACTGAAATTTTGCCACACGTTTATTCCACCAACCCGTGTTGGAGCAGCGTAGTGGAATAAGCTCCAAACCTTCTCCTCAAAAAGGGAGAGGAGGCCTAAGCCCAGCAGTGGGACATTCACAGGCTGTTACCTAACGTTACGAAATAATAATATAAAATCAACTACAATGAACAACGAAAAGTGTCAATAAAAAGTTAAGCGGTGATAACAAAAGTTACACACGGCGCTTGCTTTGCGTCTAGCAGAGTATTATAAAATATACAGATCAATATTTTGTAGAACTAGCAGCAAAAAGCTCCAAATCTAACAGTTACATGAAATTATCAAATTGTTTTTTGTGTGTAAGTGGCTGTCTTTGCCTCATAGTATTTCAACGGGTAATCAAATGCACTACATTAGATATTCCTTTCTAGTATTGTGATACAATGTTGTCGTGATCATTGTGCCTGTAATTACTTACTGTCTCGCTCATATTTAATAACGCAATACTGAGCATTCCTATTTACTGGTGGAATAGTTTTCAGCAGAATCCATGACATAACGCTCATGTTATGTTTTGAAAAAAACATCGATTTGGTTTACCTTTTCTGGTACATACAGATAAAACTTATTATAACATAAATTACAATAATATTAAGCACTATTATAATTGCTTTATAGTTATTTCTTTTATTGATTCCATGTAAAGTAAAGCGCGTAGCTACTTTTAGTGGTAATAAAAAAACTTTTTTAATGTAATTTTTAAGCATTTATTTTTTAATTAATGCATAACAATTGATTAACAAATGTGATAGAAAGTAGTTTTAGGTGATTTTATTTCATCTTTAGTATAAAACCACAATATTATATAAGTCGATCAGCCCAATATATTTAGCGTACAGTTTATGTAGTCACACGTTTTATTAGAAACTATTTGAGATTGTGAGAGGAAATGCTATTAAAATAAAAGGGATGTCTTCAGTTGCGTGCGTCATCCTATGATGTGGGATGTGAATATGAATAGATGGCTAAAATAAAGTTTACTCGATGATATTCGAAGTTATTTCAGTTCATTTTCAAGTGATTCTACAAGCTATCAGAAAATAAATAGATTATTATAAAATATCGAAATTGTTCAAGTGGTCTGGTAAAATATAACCTCGTTTTTTTAGTAAATATGTCAAACCATTTTATATATTCTATTGGGGTTTTATGAAAGAAGTTTTCAACTTTTTTATTTTTCCCGACGTTTCAATAGAAATGCATCTGCTGTGGTCACTAGCTGACTAGAAACTCCGAGCACCCTCCGACGATTCCGACGTCGACTACGCGAGTTTTTTTCGTCTATTTCCATTTTATTTTTATCTTTATTTGTTGTATAATGCAGCGTCAACACTAAACTGATACAATTGGACTATGCGAAGTTTGTTCGAGGCATATTTTTTTAAATATTTCATTGTATTTGTTTAATAGTGTCGACAAACTAAACTACTCGTTACGGTTTTTTTGTTGTTTGTTAATTTTAATTGCTTTGCTTACTCAGGAGTGACAATTTATTTATCAGTCAAGAGAACCTTTTTTTAATCTCAACTTTAATTTAGTATTTTAGATTTGATGTATAATATTGTAAATGAAGAGTACTTAGATACAATATTTTATTTCAAAAAACAAAACAACAGTACTTATATACAATATGTTGTTTCAAAAAATATGTATATATCAAGGAACATTTGTGATAAAGGATATTTTAGAAATAATGACTTTCGATTTTTAAGCATTTATTGGCGCGCTTTATTGTATTGTGTATTTATTTTACTTACGAAACTTTTATTTTTTCTTTTTTTTTCGATTTGAAACTATTTATTAAATTCTTACAATAACTATAAATTTTAATCTTTCAACAGTTTTACTGGTGGTAGAGCTTTGTTCAAGCTCGTCAGGGTAGGTACCACCCACTCATCAGATATTCTACTGTTCCGGTTTGAAGGATGAGTGAGCCAGTGTAATTACAGGCACAAGGGACATAAAATCTTAGGTCCCAAGGTTGGTGGCGCATTGGCGATGTAAGCGATGGTTAACATTTCTCACAGTACCAATGTCTAAGAGCGTTCGGTGACCACTTATCATCAGGTGGCCCATATGCTCGTCCGCCTTCCTGTTCTATATAAAAAAAAAACAACCTTCAGAAAGAACCGATTGTCTCTAGATCGTTTCTTAATAAGTAAATGTATATTTTCTATATTTTCCTAAAGCATTTTATTTATGAATAATAAGTGGAAGGAACCGAAATGAAATGGACTCGTGTACGTCCGTCATTGTCTGACAGCTGATGGGAATTTGAACAGTTGTTGATTATAACACTTTATAAGCTATTGTGTGATTCAATAGAATTTGTTATTTGTAATAATTGTAAAACTCATGGATAAAATAGGTTTATATTACCTAATGTAAATGACAGTAAATTGTTTTGTTACTATCATAGTATTTTTATAACGAATCTTGCAACTTAATAAAACTATAAAAAAATTCATTGAGTATATATATACATGGGTAAGATACATATTTTTAAGTAGTATGTGTATTTGAAATTGTTCTTAAAACGTGTAAAACCTTCAAACGAAACAAATCTTATCTAGAAATATTTCAACGTCTTAAGGGAAAGACCAACTCATCTGCCGTGACGTAAAACGACACGACGCGCTTTATCGTCCCCCTCTTGTTGCCGTTTTCTAGTCCCTTGTGTGTGTGTGTGTGTGTCTGTGTGTGTGTGTTTATGTGTGTTTGTCTGTGTTTTTATTTACACGACCACATTGTTTTTTATATTAATGTATTAAGATAGATGTAATTATTAATTTGGTATTTGAATTTGGTTGTCTAAAAACATTCAAACACTTTTTTCGTATTAGGTATTTTTTTAATTAAGTAAAACGTTTTTTTTCTATTTTATTCTATATTTTTAGTACAAATTTAATTGAAGTCGAGTTTAATAACATGTGACGCACGTAAAATATTAAACGTCTCTTCAAATCGGGAGGTTTTAACGAAACATATTTAAATATTAATTAAATTGATATAATGATAGGCTTAGTACGTACATTTCTTATTGAGACAGTAAGTTAATAATAAATATAAAACTCTTTGATGTAAATTGTTTTTCATGTTTTTTTCATAGCCACTAATTAAAAAAAAACTAATAATAAAAATGCTATTATGAGTGAATATTTTTATTCAGGTGAGGCCTATATGTTCGACCTAATCATTTAAAATATGTCCCATTTAAGATCAATTTCCATATCTGAATGTTATTGTTTTAAGGGCCAGGAGTTACAGATAGAATGGGTAGCCCTTGAACTAAAATAACAATTCTGTCAGCGTCTTGGCAATACACAAATGTATACAAGAAATGCCGGAATTGACTTATAAAGTGTCAAAGGTTTTGTTGGTATACAAAGGTTCATATGACTTTAGTTCAGCTGCTCAATTATGAAGATTTGATGGGGATTATATAATAAAATAACACCACAAAATTTCAATACATAGCAGATACTGGACCGTGATGGAAACGCTTGTTGGAGCTGGAGGAAAATTTGAACAGTGAAGCACTTCAACGCCAAGTACGTGATGAATTATAAATACAAATAAAATCACTTGAAAATTCAGTATTGCTGTATCTACCAAGGATTTGACTCCTACAATCTTCGGTTAAGATTCAGGGATTCCAACCACTGAGCCATCTCGGCTATTTGCTTGCTTTAATATATGCTGCAGAAGAAAACTATTAGTATAGTCTATGTCCTAGAAGATAATTAATCATTGAGGTATAAATTTAGAGGAATTAAAATATTAACTATTGCTTCTCAATACATATTCGGTAATGTTATGTATGTATGCATGGAAAAAACACTAATTATTTTCTGAGATAATCTGAAACTCACAACATTGCTGCAAGGTACAAACTTATACTAGTCTCATGTTATTCGCTGCATATTTAGAAAATCTTTCATGCGGCAATGTATACTGTTTAACAACAGGATTCCAGGATTAAAAATGCATCTGTTGCGAAATTTCAAAAAATTGTAAATTACATTCGCGGTGTGCCGAAGATTGCACAATTAGTGATTATATTACACAATTAGTGAGTTCATATATGATAGCAACCCTTTGGAATAAAACGATCGACTCCAGATTATTTCTTTGTTTTATTTAAAACTTTTTAAACAATTACAAGACCTTTCCAAAAAAATCCGCTGAGTTTAGTTTTGCATTCTCCGGTCAGGGTATATTATTTTACGAACTAGAAGAACGGCTACGAGCTAGAAGCTTTATTGAATTAAGAAATTTGAATTTGAATTTCTTTCATAACTCCAAAATTCAGAGTAAGTATAGAATGGCTATGCAGTATCATACAATCCAAATATGTCCAAAAATGTCCATTTAGAATTTGAGACTATTAAAAATACATAATCGCGTGTCGGAGTAATTTAAAAGCGTTTATAATGTATATAGTTATAATGTAAGGTCTTCCAGACCGATTTCGGCTACGGCAGCCAATCTCAAGAGAGATTAGTCAACTGCGCAGAACATATTATAGTGCACATGTGTGTGAGAGTTTCCGAGCCACGGGAGTGTATCTCCAACTTCCAGACCCCGGGCTGCTACGGTCTTATATCAAGCCACTAGAACAACGAGTTAAAAGTAAGTATGAACGTATTATTTGCAAGAAATCTAAATTAAGATTTGTTTTTATTGAAAAAAAAAATCAGTATTTACAAACTTTAATATTATTCTAAAATTATAATATAATAAAATAAAAATATCTACTATTAATTTTAAAGGAGAAAGGCTCGTTTATATTTTAATATAATTTAGTCAACTTTAGCTTTTTTGAATTTGAAATAGTGAACATTTTGCATATACTATAATGTGTGTTAGAAAAAAGTAAGGCTTATAATAAGTATATCCACTTCATTACTCACCTTTCACTCATTCAGCAAGTGACTTATGGTATATATATATATATATATTACTGCGTTTATTCGTGACATGTTATAATTATTATGGTCAAATTCGCATCTGATATGTCACGACAGTTCTCTGCGATGTCTCGAGTTTATTCTTATAGAATAACTATCACTAGTAAATTTACTGTTATTTAAGTAGAAACTTGTACATAAATTATTATGATAAAATTTATATGTAATTATTTTAATATAATTAAAGTTCTGACCTAATTTAGTTAATCAAAAATCATCATTAATTTTACCTTTTGTGGACGCAATTATTTTTACATTTAATTATTACGACTCAAAGTTTAAATATATTTTGTTGTCAGCGGAAATGAATGCAGTATTAATTTAGTCAATTTATTATGTCATTGCTTTTAATATGAATGGATCCCAAATAATAAAATTGTGCGGCAGTATATGATACCGGCTTGAATCACTTTTATTACATCGAACTGTAAGTGATATAGCCAGGTATCTACCATTATTTTGATTGTAACATTTTTATAAAAGATACAAAAAATGTACACCACAATCTTTATTCCACGTAAAAACAAAAGAATTTAAACATTAAAATTAAAAGATAACATTAAAATTATGAAATTGATGATGAAATTAAAAAAATAAAACTACCAAAGAAATATTTATATAATTTTAAAAATATTTAGGTCATGAAGAATTTATAAATTTCATATTTTTATCAAACTTTTGAAAAAAATACGTCAATTGTAAGGTAGGCTTAAAATCATTTACCAAGTTTTGTCAGAGGGTATAAAAATATCATACCGTTAAAATAATTGTCACACCTTATTGTTTTATTATCTGTGCATAATAAACTGCTCGCTTTGTAGCCCGCTCGTAATTCTTTGTAATAGTCCATCAACGACAGTCGTGGTTTGGATTCATTTCAAAGTCCTTATTATGACTTCCTTTGAGACTAAAATATATTATAACTTTTTATTAAATATTTTAATATTTCTCAAATAAGTGGTTCGAATTTCAAACTGTAAAAATCTATATTCTTCTACATAAAATGTTTAAATTTAATTTTTTTTTTATGTAGGTAGGGTTAAAAACTTTGTGTCAGTGAAATGAAACTTAAGTTCTTGTTAATTCTTTTTTCATTTATTTTTTAAACATACAAATGGTTATTATGTCTATAACAGATACATGTATGCTGTTGTTGAGTTTCTTGTAGACATTTTGGAGACCAACGCCGGATAGTATGAGGTTTTGGTGTATCTATGTTGGTTTTTGGCACCATTTTAAATGCATCTGGACCGATAATTTTTTCTCAACTTTGTTGACATAAGCTATGTCTCAAAAAACTTGCAACATATAAATGTTACAGGGCTATGTTATATGGCTACCCTATGTTGGTAGGGCTTTGTGCACGCTCGTCTGGGTAGGTACCACCAACTCATCAGATATTCTACCGCCAAACAACAGTACTTGGTATTGTTGTGTTTTTTCGGTTTGAAGGTGAGCCAGTGTAATTACAGGCACAAGGGACATAACATCTTAGTTCCCAAGGTTGGATGCGCATTCGCGATGTAAGCGATGGTTAACATTTCTTATAATGCCAATGTCTATGGGCGTTGGTGACAATTTATTATCATGGCTCATATGCTAGTCTGCCCACCTATATAGATAAGATAGATAATTTTTTTTATAGTATAAAAAAACTTATCTTATGTACGACCTGAAACTAAAAAAATATGTATGAAAGTTTTATCAAAGACGAACAAATCTTACCTTTTTATAACATTAGTATGATTACCGATAATGGAACAAAAGTACTATGAACACGATGAGTAAAGACAAACTTGTACAATCAAGTTACTGACTCCGCAAAGTGGTCTTGTTACAAAAAAGAATAAAATTATAGCTGAAGTTTATAAAAGTTTCAAAACATAAATATTCTTTATTGCCTCGAAAAAATCTTTTTAATTATTTTTAATTTTACCTTATAATATAAAATAACAAGCACTTTTTAGCTATAGTTTTACAAGATCAAAGTAAATTATCGAATGTATATTAGAACTACAGAGTTATCGATTCTGTTGGTATTTTCTTAAATAAAATACATAGTATATAATTCAATTTAAACGTATTGTATGGACATTAAATAACATGAACTTCATTCTTTGATAACGTATATTTTTGTAATTTTAAAAAATATTCCCTAACATGACATTAGCAAAGCTATAAATATCCGCAAAATCTTATTATAGAAAGGAATATCTTGCCCCAGGAAGGACGTATTGATTTTTCAGAGTCATACTTTTTATGTTTCTACAATTATTGTTGTTCATTCTTTTATCCTATATTTACTTGGGGCGAGCCCGAGTGGTAGGTATCGCCCACTCATCATATTTTCTACTGCGAAGCATCAATACTTATTATTGTTTCGGTTTGGAGGGCGAGTCTGGGTGGGCCTGTTTAACTACAGGCATAAGGGACATACACACTTAGTTCCTATAGTTGGTGTCTTATTGGCGATGAAAAGGATGAGGAATATTTCTTATAATGCTAGTGTCTATGGGTGGTCACCATACCATCAGGTGGCCATCTTGTCAGTCTACCTACCTAATAAAAAAATGTATGTTATTGTGATTATACATTAATATTGTTGTGAATATATTAATAATGTAAATGTTCTTATTTTCGATAATCATATTGTATCACTATCGAAATAAATTGAGGAAATATAAGAAGAGGGAGAATAAATTTCCATCAGACGTATGTTAGCGGGAATAATCGAATTGCACACAGTTCTGGTTCTCGCGCGGATATTGGTTCTCCTATTGGATGTTACATTTGTGTAAATGTTCGAATTTAGTTGGGAAAATTCCATTATTTATTTCCAACGAACATTTTTTAATATGCTGTCCAAATTGAAAAATATTTATTTCATTTCATTTGTGGTTTGATATAGACATAGCTTATTTTTAATTTATATAATCAAACAAACAGTAACAACTAGTGGTTTAATATCCAACTTCCCAGAGACTACTGGTGGTAGAGCTTTGTGCAAGCTCGTCTGGGTAGGTACCACCCACTCATCAGATATTCTACCGCAAAACAGCAATACTTGGTATTGTTGTGTTTCGGTTTGAAGGGTGAGTGAGCCAGTGTAATTACAGGCACAAGGGACATAAAATCTTAGGTCCCAAGGTTGGTGGCGCATTGGCGATGTAAGCGATGGCTAACATTTCTTACAGTACCAATGTCCAAGGGCGTTTGGTGACCACTTACCATCA
Organism: Nymphalis urticae; assembly: GCA_905147175.2. Classification (NCBI taxonomy): domain Eukaryota; kingdom Metazoa; phylum Arthropoda; class Insecta; order Lepidoptera; family Nymphalidae; genus Nymphalis; species Nymphalis urticae. The sequence goes on from LR990008.1 coordinate 3,581,945, forward strand.
GGTGGCACATATGCTCGTCCGCCTTCCTGTTCTATAAAAAAAAAGTTAAAGGCCTAAAGACATTGTTTGTCTAAGCTAATAAACATAGTAATGTTTTTAGTGGCTAGAACACATGAATCTCAACCGAATACTACTTGTTTAAGCATACTGGATTTTCGTGTGCTTAATTGTTCATCTCGTAATTTAGTAGTGGAATAAGCTCCAAATATTTTCCCAAAAAAAGAGGAGTACTTTGTTTCTATTCACACCTACAAATAAATTTGTACTTGAAGTAGGGACGATATTGTAGCTTTGGACTTGCGTCTGTATCGAACCTGTTAATTTCACATCGTTGGCTCGTAAACCATTGCGCTGTTAACGCTTTTATTGACTCTATTTTGATCGGTTTTTACATGAAATTAAAACTACTCTACTTTCTATAATACCTACTTTCGCACAAATTAATTTATACTGGCATAAAGAGCTAAACTTCCAAAGAAAAAAAAGTAAAAATAAACAGACATAACTTTTAATTTAATTTATGTTAAGTAACTTGTAAATGATTAATTGTATTTATCTCATATTTTGTCTCTATTATTTTAATTAAACCGTTTTTAAATGTCATTTTAACATTTACTTTAATAATTCAAAGACTTAGTCCAACTGCCGTGATTGTTTTAATTCTAACTGACGTATTGCTCCATTTCTTTCCAATATAGAGCCATTTACTCCGTAGAACGTGTTCACGTCAATCCTTCGCGACACTGCCTTCCCACATACAGTCAAAAGCAATTTTATTTCTTTTGAAATATATTGTCTTTTATAAGTTCTGGCTGATACTGACTGTGGGCTTAGCAAGTTATTTATATTTTTCTTGTCTGGTCATCTTTAAATTTATTGAAAAAGATCGCCTTTGATTGTGAGTTCGTAAATAATTAAAAAGTAGAAAACATCAACTTCCAATATAAACAGATCCTTAATAAAAAGAAAATTCAACCCAAATACGATGTACTATAGTAAACACAAAGCAAGAACTGAAATAGACAATGCAGATATTAAATTTCTATCCATTTTTGCGTGAAGCGGTGCATAGCTCAATCGATTTTACAGTCGAATCGCTAGGTTTCTAAATGACGCTACAAATCGTTCCAAGATAAAAGCGTTCATATCGTATATCTACACAAGTGTAAATGTCTGGTCCGATGTTAATGAGTGGAAGACCTACTTCAGATGTGTTAGTGTTTCATTCAGATGGAAATATTTTTATCTTTTTGATCTGAACAACAATTTAAGTCTGAGAGGGGTTTTATATTTGGTAATTTTAGTAATAATGATGATAATAATAATAATATCCTGAGACTAACATTGACACTGTAAGAAATATAACCGTTTCTTATATCAGCAATGGGCCATCGACCTTGAGAACTAAGTTGTTGTGTGCTATATTTACACTGGCTCACGCAACCTTCAAACTAAAACACAACAATACTAAATGTTACTGCTTGGTGATATGTTAAGTTGGTGGTAACCAGTAAGTACCCAGAGGAGCTTTCAGAATACATTACTACCAAATTACATTACGTACTTACTTTTGGCACTAAGTTCATCGCAAGCTGGTTATCAATTTCTGATTTGTTAAATAAAAAACAAAAATTAAATTACATTAATATATATTGGTATAAATAATGGCTCAAGCAGTTTTGCCCTTTAAATATCACGAGCTCCAACCGTCAAGACTGTTGACAAGCAAAATGGGAAATTTCTCGCATTTTTATAAGGAAATGGTAGGTAGTTTCGCAGAGTTGGAGACTTTGGAGTGTGTGGTTTTTGATATATTAATAATTGAAACGTGTTGTGTCACGTAAATATTTTAGAAAACAAGTCAGTATTTTTTAGTTCTCATTAGGACATGTTATTTCAAATATAGTGCAAGAGAAAAGATAAGAAACCCTTATCACTGTCTGCTTTGAAGCCTTACGTGACTTACTGTGAAATCTTAGATAAGCTTGTAAGTCTTATTTAGAGGTTACTCGTCACTCAATCACAATTACATTCAAAATAAAGAGAAATAATGTTACAAATGTGTCATCAGAATGTATTAATAATTTTTAATTTTGTTATTTAGGATAAAATTGACAAATGATGAATGAAGCGTCAATAGCATAATGGTTTACGGGTTGCCTAATGATGTAAGTCGCTGATTCGATCCTGACCCCTGGCTACTGTCGTCTCCACTCCTAACACAATTGAAATAGGAATATTAGTAATTCCTAAAATAAAGATCACTGCTATTATTATATTTAAAATAATTTAAAAAAAACCACTAGTTTCACCCATAAAAATTTAATGTAATGGTGGAATAAATGAAATCACGTTCAGGGATCCCAAGTCCTAAAACATCCATTTATTTAATTTTTAGAAAGATGTCTATGTTTATTCATTTGGATGCGTTATATGAAATTTAACGGGCAACGTAAACATGCTTCAATTTCCTCCCGTCAGCGCAAATAGAGCGGCGACAGACAGCGAGCCACTAACGTTGTGCTAGGACCGCGAAGTACGTACTTGGTGTTAGTGAACCGATTACGTCACAGGCGCAAGAGACTAAATTACGGTAATTGTTACTCATCATATAAGGGATGCTGAAGTGCAGCAGCAAAGGCACCACAAATTCTGATAAAGTCGAAAGAAATCCAGACGTAACCGTACCGGGAGCTGCACTATTCTCTTGTACTTTTCCCGGCTGAACATACAAACACTGAAAAATAATCTCCTCCAGTGCATTTGATAAGGAGAGGGGATCGAATTGGTGAACATGGACAGAAGATATTGAAGCTTAAATTGTTGGAGTCGTACGTAACCAAGTCAATGAACTTTCCAGATTCCGTTTGTGTCTGTTTCCCACCAAGACATCTTTTGGCCGCAAGGGTAGTGCTTAGAAGCTTGGGCTACGTCTTATTTAAATCTCCGAGTGTGTGAATTTAGTTTTCAATTCATTATTATTTTATGAATTTTAATCTTCACTATATATTGGAAATTTGTTATCTGCAATAATTAAAAAAAATGACGTCCTAACCCTATATATATATATGTATATATATATTAGTTTCCAAAGATACTATTTAAATTCGGTATTTTTTTCTTTTTAAATTAATATACTATTACATATACACAGTATACTATTATGTATACAAGCAGGTTCAGCACAAGCATAATTATCATTTTACCAGATTAAATTAAACGTAAATACAGTTCAAAATATATATTCTACCGACAAAACAATTAAATTATTATACATATGCAGTTAACATAGAATCAATTAATGCTAGATCCACACTTTCGTTGAAGATATACATTTTATCTATATCTATTTATAGATAACGTTCGTATTTTGAAAGCTAAGTAAGAACAGATTCCTCGGCTCCCGTTTTACGTTAATCAGTACTTTTCCCCCATAGTCATTTCATCCACTGGTCGCTTCCCCTAGCGATATTTGTGTGAAGATTACAAGTTATTTATTGCAATGAGGGGACGTTGTTTCTGCGTAATTCTTTACTTGTTCACGCTGGGAGTTTAATTTGTCAGTTGAAAGTTCATGTATTGATTTATTATAACCATTGTTTAAAAGAAAATAACACTGTCATAAATTGTTAGCATTAATTATTTAGCTTAAAATTGTATATTACACGATTACTAAACTTTTGTCCGATTGTTATTTTTTTATAACATCAATACATCGAAGTAACTACTTCTTAGTCGTAATATTAGGTATCAGTTAGGATGACGGATTGTCTTTCTTCGTTTAAATAAACGCTAAAGTAACGTCTAATGTGAAACAAGCCTAAAAGATTGTTAAAAGTAAAAGCGTCGTTTCAAACTGTACTTATCTTTTTTATTTCCTTGACCGCGAAAAATATGCCGTAAAGTTGATTCAGCATTTTTTATGCTGACTGTCCATAGTTTATATAGCGCAATGATAATTGATATAAAGCATACTGTAATATATAATAAATCTTTTCATTTTTAATTATAACAAATAAAAGTAAAGGAATAAATAAAAAAAATACATTAAAACAAATCATAAAAACTTCAAAAGGAAAATAAAATCTTTAAAATTAATAGTATAAAGTGCGTTAAAAAGTAAATAAATTTATGGAAATATGTATTTGAGATATTGTATCTAACTTGGTGCCAAGCTCAAAGCACTACTATGTTTCACTTGGCAACTAAGCAACCTTATTTATCAATAAGGAATATAAATATAATTAAGTACATGCATAAAATAATTGAATAATAACGATGACAACTGGCGAGTGGCTAACTTGGATACCGACATTAACAAAAAAGTTTTAAATGCCTCAAGGCATAAATTAACTGTTAATCAAAGTATAAATTAATTACACCGTAATTATAACGTTTGTCCAATTAAGAATATTTGCTCGCAATACTTTCAAAGTACCCCCTAACAACTATCTTCGATCGAGGCTAAACTAAATGAAATAGGAAATTTTGATTAAACGTAATCTTAAATATTCAAAACTTTGTAGTTTGTTTACTTTGAAATAGTAGTTTTGTAACAATTTTCAATGAAAATATCAATAACATATAACATAATAAGGCTCTTTTATAATAATAATAATAATAAAATCATTTATTTCGACCAAACAGGGATCATAAATACAAAACATATAATAAATAGTAAAAAGACAAAAACTACAATAATAATATTTTCCAGATTTTACATATTATAAATTAGATTGTGTAACATATACAATTTTTTAGTTTCAATTTTCGAATGGTAAATTGTTATTTGACAACTATTATTATAATGATTTATTATTGGGAATTATCGGTATTACTTATTAACGTTATTTGACGAGTATTAAGGGCGTGAACACGTTCACGGTGCGATACCGGCCACCGTGTACCACCGGCCGCCAATGACGAGGCGCCGCTTTTGCTTAGTTCGCACGTGCTTAGAAAAATGGCTGACGATTACTAAAACATTGGCGTTTTCATTTAAATCGATCAAGCAATTTAAAAGAGAAATAGACAAAATTATCAACTGAAGTGTTAAATGTAGTAAATATAAGAGATGGTTCAGTGGAAACAATATGTGGATCTTTATCGAGGTTCAATTCCGGGGAAGCATCATTTAGTTTACAATTTTAGTTTCAGTGGAAGATGAGTCCGTTGCCACACAGTAGACGCTCACGATGACAACCGTAGATATGGGTCTACGCCCTTAATTCCATAATGACAGAAAGGTAGCAATCAGTGTTTAACTAAACGGGCACTTAGCAACGTTTTTATAAAAATAAATAAAAAAGTAAATAAGAGTCCTCCAAAGTGTCAGATTTTGTATCCATAAATTCAATCTGTTAACAATAGATTCATTTATTATTATTAGCCATATTATGTCATTATAATAGTATTTAATACTAATTAAGCTTAGCAATGGCAAGGGCGTAGTATGTGGCGATTGAATAATATTTAATAAAAATAACTTGACATATAGTTTTCCTTGTATATACATGTTATATGAAGCGAGTCATTAACTCGTTAAAATAGAATACATTAATGTAAATTGTAGTTGAAGTTTGGTTATATGCATAGAATAAATGATGAGTAAGTGACCGATAGAGGTAAATATCAGCAATTAAATTTACATTATACAAAACGATATCCCAATTTCGAACTATATAGAGCTATATTTTTAGTGGATAGCTAAAAGTTACTTGATAATGATTATTTTAGGAATCGTTAAAATGTGATGAGTATATTTTAATGGCGAGTTTAAGACAGATTAAGGCTGATTTATTATTCTTCGTTCGACTATTTTAATGATATTTGGATTAAAAAACAGTTTTTAAATGCTTTTTTTGTCAAATATTTTATTATGCGTTTAAATATAGTCTGGATTTGTGGTGAGTTTGTTTTTGTAAATCTTTTTTAATAATATAACTGGTGTTTTTAGTAGCCCTTAAATTGGAAGTTGTCAATGATAGAACATCAGTTTGTACTGCTCCTGAATCGGTCGTGTCGGATTGCCGTCCCATCTGATTATGAGAGCGAGGGAATAAATTGCACCTCTGTTTGCTGACACACACGAGCACTATAATATCTCCTGTTTATTTGTCTTTTCACCTTTGAGAAATTGGTCAGGAAGACGTCATTATCATCTCATATTTGTAAAAATATTTTCATAACCATAAAATATTCCATCACTTAATATGTTGTTACGTAAAAAATAAACAAACCCATAAAGTAACTTGGTTTTGTTAAAAGGAATTTAGCATTGTTATTGCTACAGTCCTTTATTTGCTTTTTTTTTTATTTATTTAAACTACACTAAGAAAAACTTAAATAGAGCTCATTCGAATTTAATTCACACTTATCCACAGAGATTGCATTTTATGCAATGCAGAATAAACTTATAAATAAGTAAATCGAGAGAAAAATCTACTTCAAATATAAAATAAATGCCTTATAGTTTTATTAGGAGTAACTTCGCTCTTAACACTTTTTATTCTTGCAGAACCACTGATTAAATACAAACTTCTTTTTATAATTTTCTCAGGAGCGCGTTAATAAAATTGCAATTAAAATCTTTATCGTCACTTTCATAATCTTTCCATTTACAATAAGAAACTTTTAATCGCTTAACAGTTTCTGGGAATTCATCTATGAAAAAAAAATTACTTATGATAATACTATCATCCCCTTTTTTGTGTGCGTGTGAGGGGTGATTTGGCGTGAATGCGTAATAAACAAATTAATATTAGAGAGGATGTAGATAAATGAACACAGCATTCTTTCAATGCCGTTTACTGGTGGTAGAGCTTTGTGCAAGCTCATTTGGGTAGGTACCACCCACTCATCAGATATTCTACCGCAAAACCGCATTACTTGGTATTGTTGTGTTCCGGTTTGAAGGGTGAGTGAGCCAGTGTAATTACAGGCACAAGGGACGTAAAATCTTGGGTCCCAAGGTTGGTGGCGCATTGGCGATGTAAGCGATGGTTAACGATTCTTACAGTGCCAATTTCTAAGGACGTTGGTGACCACTTACCATCAGGTTGCCCATATGCTCGTCCGCCTTCCTATTCTATAAAAAAAAAGAGTTTTAATTTTTTCGTTCTGTTATTATATTAAAATTAAAATATCCTTCGTACTAGTCTTTTGTTATATGAAATATTATATTTGTTTATTTACTATAAATAGTTGTGAAACAATACCGTAGGATAAATCAAACAACGAAAAACTCAAATGAAAGAATGAAAATCAAATCGAAAGTATAATTCATTGTTTATTTTAAATGAAATATCATACAAAATTTCGATGCTTACCATTATATTTTCGAATTTAATCTCATTATAATATACAAAATACTTGTGTATACCGCTTTACATGTTATTGTTATGTTTCGAAGGGCTTATCTTAATTCCCAAGGTTTGATGGCACATTAACGATGGAATGGATGGTTAATATTTCTTGCAGTAATTCCAATGTCTATGCTAATATCTACTAAGGGCAGGGCAGTTATGACTTATCATCAAGTGGCCCATTTGACTGCCTAAATAAAAAAATATCGCGTTTTATCAAAGGTCTATTTTGTAATTGCGGTTAATTCGAATTTATAAAAAAGTACCTTATATATACCGTTACCTCTTGTAGCGAAGGTTTGAATTGAACATTTCTAAAACATACAACATCACATCTTCTTCAACTGGAACAGACTCATCTTTCACTAAAACTAAAATTGTAAACTAAGTGATGCTTTCCCGGATAAATTATTTTTAAAATAATATATTTAAATTAAAGTTAAAAAGGATTAACGCACAACTCATGAACTTTTAGAATAATTGCAAGAATGCAAGCAACATTTCCCCAGTGGAATGCTACAAAGGAAATACATACGAGAATCTTACAAATGTTATCAAATTGACTTTGCAAGTTCAACGCGTATTGTGGTGATCTCATAACAATATTAAATAGTTTCAATTTGTCATATTCTAAGACATATTTCACATAATATGATAGGTTTTCTTTTTTCATTTATATATAATCAAATATACGTGTTCATGTTTATTTTGTTTCATTTTCATTCATTAAGAATTTATATATCTAATGTAGATGTTGTTTAAATGTAACTAATCTTATACTTATATAGTATACTGTAGTTATTAATTATATTTACAAACAATTTAGGGCTGTTTATAGGGTTGTAAAATCCTTTCTTTTAAAACGATGTTAAGATTTTGGTGCTTACTATGCTTTCTTTACGCAAAACACCACATCTCTTGTTGCATGACACCCATTCTTCAAACGTAACATCACTCTTAAGGCCAACATGATAGTTTCTAATGTCATATTAGAGAGATAATTAGTAACAAGCCACAACTGGCTTCCCTCCTGAGCAAAGGCTTGTTCATGCTGATATTTTTTTTTCATCAGGATGCTTTTGAAATACTGCAATATTATTTAATTAATATTTTAAATAAATTCTAAATTTTTAAACAGTTGATTATTATTAATATTATTTTTTAATTATAATAAATATATATATATATTTTTTCATATTTAATTTTAATATTTACAGATGTTTTTTTATAAAATACAAAAATTAAAATAAAACGAACAAAATACACATAAAAATTTTAAAGAAAAAACCCAAGACGCTGGCACTAATTTTAATTGTTTTTTTACATTTTACTAATTAAACCGATAATTTCAGACTTCCAGACATAGACTGCTGTTAAAAAAAAACCGACAGAAAAATCCAAGATTTCACCAGTATAAACTTGTCAAACAGACTGGATTGAAGCCGTAAAGAAAGAAAATTGTACAATACAAAATTTGATTATTGTCCGATATATGAATGTGACGTATCGATATGCTTCCGTTTTCCAATACAACTTGACAAAGCGAATAAGCGAAGTAAAAGAGATACGCGGTATCTTGGTACTTCGTATCTACCTTATCAAATACATAGTGACAACGAAATATAACGTGAAAATGAAATGTTCTGACTGACTTATTTATAAGTCACTTAAGAAATCAACAATGAAGATCAAAAGTGATAATACAATCATTTGGATAAGCTGTTTTGGTAGACACTTATTACTACCTAAATACCTGTCACTAGCTTCCATCTGCGGTCTCGGCTGCGTGTGAGACAACGCGGAGGGGAATTGTCATGTGAAAGGTTCACCCTATGTTCTTTTCTGTACTCCTCATATCTTGTGTGCAAAATTTAATTATGATCTGTTGATCATTTAAGACCTTTAAACGTAACAATAAAAAATATTGATATAATAAATAAATTTTGCATTTACAATATTAAAATACGTTAGGATTATTTTTGTACTACGACAATTCCACACGAATGAAAAACTATCCTGAATGAAGAAATAGAGATAAAATATCTGTTCCCGCACACTTCGGCACTATAATATCTCCGGCGCAGTTGGTAGTCAGAAATTCTTCATAACTTTTTAATAGAAGACATACATATATTTTAAAAATAAATATATCGTTTGATATAAGCATATCCTTTCAGAATTATAGGAATAAGACAAACATGAACTGAAATACGATCAAGAGGAAACTATAAAACACAAAGCGCAGAGATAGATTCATCATACAACGCCGCTAACTTTTGTCGACATCAAGCGCCGACAAAAGCCGACAATAGCCGACACTGAGGCTGTTATCTGAAATGTGATCAGTCATGTCGCTTAATTGGAAACCACATATGATGTTCTTAATAAAAGTGTATGTTAAAGCTTATTTTTAGCATTAGATATAATCAAAAATGAATTACGTGTGTATTGAATTGTTGATTTTTATGTTTTACATTTTAGTTGCATATTTACTGTAATTTAGCGTTTATATAGACAAATTTCTTATATATTATATTAATAGTAAAATAAATTCAAAATTCGAAGCAGAAAGAAATATTTTATTAATAAGATTTAATATTAACTTATTAGTAATAGGAGCTTTTAATAGCATACTGGCCTATCCTGTCTCGGATCAGGCTAGAATGTTGTATAGATTAGTAAAACCTCGATTAAGACATAGAATTATTTAAATTTTGTTATTTATAAGGTTGATTTTGTAAGCTGGGTTTATTATGTTCAGTTATTCCTATAGGGTTGGCATGATCACTCGGTGACCAAACCCCTCTAAAATAAAGAAAAAAAAATCAAAATTCGAAATTTAAATTTCTTGATTTAATATAGAAGCATTCCACTTAGTTTTTCGACAGTCAAAGCAGAAACTACCACCGCTTCCGATACGAAAATACTTAGACTCAAGAAAACTAACGAATGAAAATCAATAGGTTTTTATACAAAATTTTATAATTTCTTATATTTTTTTATAATAGATATAAATATACAGGAGACGATCGTTTCGTGGACGATATTTTTATTATTTATTTACTTTTCGATCTTTCTTTGACAATTTATTTTCTATGCTGAAAAAATTTAAACCCTGACATTGTGTATGGCATTTTAAATCACATAATTTCATTTCGTCTTAAAATAATAAATCGTGTAATTTTATATACACTTTATCGACATCTATATTAATGACATTCAGCGAGAGAATAAATGTCAATAATTGATTTAAACTGTAGTAGGTGTAGCTTGAAACAGTTTCAAGGTCAAGGTAAGTTAAATATACATATATTTATATAGATGTAAATAATAGCTCTTGATAAAGCTCAGAAGACCGTTTTACGCAACATATTATTTTATTGCCAAACTAAATAAATTATATTAAATTAAGGGTGAGAATGGTGAGCCTGTTATAATATCAGGTGACCTTGCCAATAAAACCTGGCTAACCATTGATATAATGGCTAACCATTGATTAATGTTTTTATTTATTGTTAATTTGCTTATAAATTTTATAAAATCCGAACTATTATACTTATTTATTATCTAATCTGTATTAGCTTTAATTAGCAAGGCGGAAAGTAGCCGTTTAGGTACAATATATAACAAACATATATTTATAATATAAGTGTTAACTAAGTCCTATTGGTCGTCCTCTTAAGGAGAGTTTGGAGCTCGTTCCATCACACTAGTCCAACGCGGTTTGATGGATACACGTTATGTGGCAGAGTTTCATCTGACGCTAAAGCAAACTAGCGCATAATACATAGTGGTGATAGTGGTTTAATCGATTTGGAAAAAAGGAAAGATCTCTTTATTTCCCGCATGTTTCTATGTGCGCAATGAGAAAATTAAAAAAAAACTTATGATCCTTTCACTAGATTAATCGATTCTTCGATCTTCGTGTACATAACATACTAAAATATCATTTCAATGTACTTAGTAACCGGGCGACCGAATTCGGCTCTTATAATTTCTTAAAAAAAAAACTTTTTAATTTTTGTAAAAATAGACAAACATAAAAATCACCACCTTAAAATTTCAGCCAAATCTTTAGAGTTGTTTTTGAGATACACGAAATAAATGTGCTATATAAAAGTATTGCTTATTTAACATAATATACCTAGGCGAGCAAGCTTCGCTCGGATTATTTAATAATATAAAATAAGAGAGATAAAAATTAAAAATAACTTATTATTAAAGACGCTGGTTATAATAATATAATTAAATCATAATTAATACTACATAAATGTATATATTAAAAAAAAGTGGAACCCGATCGTTGTGATACCTACCCTGTCCAGTCTAAACCATCCTCCCCCCCTACACACACACACACACACACACACACAAATGTTATCAAAATTAGTCCAGTCGTTTCGGAAGAGTTCAGTGACATACACGCGTTAATAGAACTATATATGTGTATAAAGAACGTATTATATAAAAAGAAAAACAATACAGAAACTTAACCAATTGATTTCTATCACCCCTCACGGAACTCGGGAAGATAAAATAGGATAGTTGACTCAAAATGTTGCTTCTGTTTACTTCGGAAATAAATAGAATAAACAGACTCACTGTATTTGACTTGACTTTTGAAACTTTGTTTTTTTTTAGAAGTAAAAGATTATATTACCGGTTATAGATTTCGCATAGATTGCGCATATTTTTTAAATTCAGCTACGGTATCTATGGTCAGTAATATTTATTTTTTATTGAAATGGTTGGCGGACGTAAATATGGGCCTGATGTCAAGTGGTCACCAACGCCCATAGACATTAGCATTGTAAGAAATGTTAACCATCACTTACATCTCCAATACGCCACCAACCTTGGGAACTAAGTTATGTCCCTTGTGCCTGTAATTAATATAAATCTATGTTTCAGGATCAAAATCTTTTAAAATCGTAGAGTCCAGATGATTACTTAATTGATTCAAAATTTATGTCAGTTGACTTCACTACAATATTATGATATATATTTTCCATGCATTAACAAAAACAAACGGATAAAAATAGTTGGGTGTATTACACGTTTGGGGAGATATAATGGCTACCTACTAACTCATTGGTCGAGTGATTAGTTTATAAGGCAGCTAGACCTGGATTCAATCCCCAGCTCGGGCCAATATAAAATTATTGCGTTTCTCAAGCAAAAATTCCCAACAGCCAAGAGTTTTAAAGTTGGTTGGTTAGTTTAAAGTTAGTTAGTTGGAAGTATTTACACTCGTGCCTCGGGGAGTGTTAAGTGTACTGGGTTGCACGATGTTGGTAAATTAAATCTGTCATCGTAATTAATATTTGTATGTTTCTTGATTTCAGTCGCATGTCGTTTTCATGATATGTCAATGTTTACACCGAAGATCGTATTCCATCTTTATAAATATAAAGATCATCATGGGTCCCATTTTTCCGTCCACCTAGCAATTTTAAGTAACTCCACTAAATCATCTACATGTTTTTGTATTGTACAATGAAACTAATCCAATAATCGTTGCCGGCGTTTGAACAGTTCATAAATAATGGACTTCTTCCTTTTTTTGAAGTCAATTGAAATCAGTTTGCTATGCCATAGCCAAAAGAATTACAGTTAAAATTAAAATAAATCTATTGACTGGTGGTAGAGCTTTGTGCAAGCTCGTCTGGGTAGGTACCACCCACTCATCAGATATTCTGCCGCAAAACAGCAGTACTTGGTATTGTTGTGTTCCGGTTTGAAGGGTGAGTGAGCCAGTGTAATTACAGGCACAAGGGACATAAGATCTTAGTTCCCAAGGTTGGTGGCGCATTGGCGATTTAAGCGATGGACAACATTTCTTACAATGCCAATGTCTAAGGGCGTTGGTGTCCACTTACCATCAGGTGGCCCATATGCTCGTCCACCTTCCTTTTCTATAAAAAAAAAAAAGATTAATATCCCCAAACGCGAGCGTAATCGCGCTGAAAACTAGTAGATTATATAAATTTTCAGAATCATTATACAGAAATCATTAATATTAATCAATAACTGTTCAAAATTACATCTGTCTACTTCAAACAATGTCGCAGAATAAAAATCAGTAAAGCCCTTCTAGATTAACCAATCACAGCTAACGATACAACATTTACAATGGTTACTAACTAACTGAAAATTCTATAAATAATTAAGACAATTTGGAAATCTCCTTTGGCAATTAAGACTTCAGTCTTGATTGTCAGTTGCAATGGCTTATAATGGGCAAAGATATTTTTATTTGAAATTCAAATATTTTCAATGTGACATTTATTTAATCAAAAACAAATGCTATTCATCTTTTAAATTCATAGAACTCGTGTAATAAAATGACAAGGTCGATACCTAAACGCAATTAATAGTTTAGTTAGTTAAATACCTCATTTATTCCCAGGTAGAAAGGTAAATTAAAGCACAGACAAAATATATTCCAAGTACTTATAGCAATTTTAATAATAAAATTGATAAACTATTGAAAACATTTACCGAACACTCATAAAATAATTTTACAACTAAAACTTTAATTGAATAAATTTTATTCATTTTATTTTACTCTGCAATCATGCTACATGTAATTAATATCTTGCCGAGCTTAGTTAGCAACTAACGCGTCCTCATCGCACTTAAAAATACAAATGGTTTTTAAACAAAAATATCGAAAATTAAAATAATATATAAATTAATGCAAATGTACAAACAATATTCAACGAAAAAAAAATTTAAACGCGTTCAGCAGTTTCATAAGAAAATATTTTCCAAATTGACGATAAATCATGGATATTAATATCCTTGGATGCTGTATACTTTAAAATCTGCTTATTAAATAAATATATGGCAATATATATTTAAGAAAGGAAGTTACAATATACTATATATTATATGTCTGGTATTTATACTTCATAAATTAAATAAAAACTTTCATATTGCTCCAAAAGTATGTATATTTTTTAAAATAATTTATAACACGATAAACGTATTATATATTTATGCAATTTAGAAACTTTTTTGAGTAAAATTTATTGTAACAAATTAAGTTGCGTTAGCTTATGAATTTCGAATTTCCAATCATTTTTTAACTTTAATATTGACTCCAACTGAAATGTATTTAAAATAGTTTATACAAGTATTAATACTAGAAAAACCTATTACCACTTTCGTGCTACTAAGCCGCTGAAATATTCAATATCGAATATCAAAGAGATCCATAAAAAAAACACAGTTTTCTTGCAATAAAAAGTTAGTATATGGTATTGCCAGCCACATTTCGTTTTTTTAAGATATAAAATATATTCATCACCACAGTATATTTTAATAAAACACTTATCAATATAAAGCTTGATGGATTTTGCGTAGAATCCTTACGTCTGCTGCGAATATGTTAAGCTTTTAAGCTGCTTATATTTAAGCAATAACGATTATGAGTATCTACACGTAAGCTTCATACACCTCCAAGAGCTTCCGTGTTACTTGGACAGTTTATAAGCTATATGGATCACACCCTTGCGTTTCAAATACGTCCGTCTCGCTCCTTCACTCGTATAAGCGCACCCTATTCAGTGCGTTTCGAACTCTCGAGCTAGAAGAACGTATATTCGTCGTCCGTCAATATTTGCGCAATATTACGATGTATTAAAATTGTGAATGTATAATTTTTTAATTTGTGTAAATTCTGTGTAAGTGTTGGTGTTTTTTTTTTGTTTTTATAGAATAGATTTTATTATTATTTGTAAGTGTATCGTGTGAGTGTTTAATAAAATGTGATATTTCGGTCGAGATATTTAAGGTAATTGTTTTTTTTTATGTTACAAACTATTAAGGAATAAGAAATATTTCAGTGGCTTAATAGCACGAAAATGGTAATAGGTTTTTCTAGTGCTACTATTCGTATATTTATTTTAGTCAGAGTAAAAATTAAAGTTAAAAAGTGATTCAATATTCAAAATACATAAGCATACGCGATTTAATTCGTTACAATTTATTTCAATCAATACTTTTTTTAACATTGTGAAAATACATAATACGTTTATGTAATACAGTTATCATGATATAAATTATTTTAAATAATGTACATACTTTTGGAGCAGTATATAACTTTATATATCATTTAAAGAAATCTTAATAACATATATATAATATATTGCTATTAATTTATGTATATAGCAAATTTTAAGGTATATAACTTTCAAGGACATTAATCCGTGATTCATTATAATGATAATTATCAATTTGGGATTTTTTTTTTGAAAGAGTAAATGCGTATAAATTATTTTTTTCTTTAGAGATTGTATATCCTTTTTAATTATCTTACAGTTTATGAAACAAATAGCTTGTACTTATTGCGGATAATTTTATATCTTGATTAAATCTTTTTTTTTTAATTGATCAATAGTATTGGAACCGCGGTTAGGGCAAATTGCTGGGTACACTAGCAAGTATATTGATTTATTTCAATACATAATTGATTTTATTTCAATTGGATTTTCAATGATTAATTTCTTTTTAAATAAAAATAATACTTAAAGGCTTTTATCGGTGTATTTTATTTTACATCAATTGAGTCTACTGTATTTTTGGTCCGTTGCGTTTTTGAGTTTTTTTTTTATGCTTGCCAATTGAAAACCTACATTTATATATGCTCAAGTTATAGATTATAATTACATATAAATATAATTTTAATTTGATAATCTTTTTTAATATCATGTTCTGCTCTCTTAAAATGAAAATCGTTCTTTGTATAAAAATCATTATTTAATACGAAATGGAAAATTACTATATATACTTCTTTCATAAAACGGTTTTCTTTAATATAACATACGAGTAATAAATATAGTTATTAAGTCGTCTCTCTTAAATTTACTATTTAATATTTAAAGCATAATATGTTTGGTTATATTATTATATAATGTAGATTTTTTTATAATATGAAACACTAATTTTTTTGCGGAAATATAAGAATATGTTTAGAAATGCCTATTTGACTTTGATTTTGTCATTTTTGGTAATTAACACGTTAAATATTTAAAATAAAAAACATATTAAATTGAACTAAATTAAGCTTCATTTATTTTTTGCCATCTCTGTGCTAATTGCTACTCGTACTTTACAGCCGTTACTAGATAGTAGTTTGAAATTTGATTAATCGTATTTCATGACTATTGACCTTCCTTATAAACGTTATTTAGCGGGTGATTAGTTAAACAACACTGTCTCCTTCTTTCAAATGTGAAATCATTTATGATAGAAAGAACGAAATCATCGGACGCAATCTGTTAGCTTTTTGCTTTGGTTTGCTTGTTTGTATGTTGCGTAATAACGACAAAAATATCAGATATATCTGAATCTTTTTTTATTTGTTTAATAGATAGACGAGCAAATAAGCCACCTAATGGTAAGTCACCATCGCTCATAGATATTGACGCTATGTGAAATATTAACCATTTCTTACATCAATGCCAACCTTGGGAACTAAAATATGATCCTGTCTAATATTTACTGGCTCACTTAATCTTTAAACCAGAACAATAATAATAATCGCTAGTCACACATAACCCTACAACTAAGTAATATAATGAAATTATCAAATATATTTGAACGAGTCGTAAGTATAATGATATCTTCTATTCGAAATCTTATACAATTTTAAATAAACCATCACGAGATACATCGTTACCGGAACACAATTTTATCTCCGCCCTGAGGGAAATTCGGTCACATCGATGTTTCAAAGATACATCCCAGCACACTCGACTCAAACATAACATATTGTTAATATAAAATACTAGCTGGTTATATAATATCGTTTGCCTTTATTGATAATGTATTGCTGTATACAATTTATTTTACATTTTTTTATAGTATAGGTTGGTGGACGGGCATATGGGATACCTGATGGTAAGTAGTCACCAGCACTCATAGATGTTGGCATTGTAAGAAATGTTACCATCGCTTACATCACCAATGCGCCACCAACCTTTGGAACTAAGATGTTATGTCCCTTGTGCCTGTAATTACACTGGCTCACTCACCTTTCAAACCGGAATACAACAATACCAAGTACTGTTGTTTTGCGGAAGAATATCTGTTGAGTGGGTGGTATATTTTCTATCAATAATTAACAGAACATGACATTTTTTATATATATTTAGGAACGTCTATCAGTTTATTTAAATTCAAGAGGTAAAAAAAATATTTATACAGAATCAAAAATATTAAAAACAATATATATATATATTCTTGACTGAGCACAAGATTAATGAAATTCATAAATCTATCATCGGTCCAGATTCACATATTCTAATCGCTGGGGTATCTCAGCTTACAAGAAGCTCAGTTTTTTAATTAGTCCTTGACTATATTTCAACTTTGTTCGTTGTTTGTCAGTCTATATTTCTTTAGAAAAAAAATCGATATCCATTACCTGCTTCTAAGAATAACGCTCAGGCCATTTTGTTTTTTAATAGTCATTGAATTTTATAACAGTATGAATTGAACTTTTGAATTGAATTGCTTTATTTTACAAAGGTTTTAGTAACTAAATTTTTATTAATTAAAAGAAGAAAATATTGATTGTGACTTCGCATTTTGTATTAAAAAAAGCCTTTAAACGTCCGATAGCTGGGCTAAGAGGGCTAAGAGTGCTGGGCTAAGGGCTCCCCCCATTTAAAGGAGAATTTTTGGAGCTTACTCCACCACGCTGCTGGAATGCGATTTGGTAGCAACATATGGCATATATTCATCTACCACTTGCAGGTTTCCTCTATCGTCACGCATAATATGAATAAAAATAAAATTAAGTAGAAAATTCAGTCGTGGGTTCGAATTCGGAATCATTGGTTGAGATAAACGTCTTCTAACGTTATATTATAAAACAAAATGTCCCCCTGCGTCTGTTTGTCTTAACGCGAAAAACTCAAAAACTACTGAATGGATACAGTTTTCACCAATAAATGATGGAACGACGGACGGAAAGTTTACGTATACAATTCATTAATGTTTTGTATAAATTGGCTGAAAAAGACGATGTTTGTTAAAGATGCCGACTAGGAGCTTCACTGGCGTGCGCCACATGAACTAATAGTATTGTATAATAATACGATAATACGACGTAATATAGACCAGCGATGTCACCAACTCATTATTTATTTAACCGCTAAGCAGCAATACTTACAGCGGCATAACCGCTGTGTTCCGGTTTATATGATGAGTGTAATTTCCGTATGGGACATATTTCTTACAGTGCAAAGTGACTCAATCGATTGGATAATTTTAAGTATGTAAATAAAAACTAAATTAAAAGAACATGTTTTATTTTTTCGATTTAAACGCGATTTTATTGCGTGAGTGTTACGAGGCCACTCGATTGATAAGGTAATTCTAATCGAAGAATTTTAGGTCGAAATTGTAATAGGTTGAAATGTAATTACAGGCACAAGGGACAATATTTAAGCGATGGTTGATATTTCTTACAATGCCAATGTCTAAGGACGTTGGTGACCACTTATTATCAGGTGGCCCATATGCTCGTCCGACTTCCTATTCTATAAAAAAAATCACTAAGCTGTGGTATATGTGTGATGATATATTACGACTCATGCAGTTTTTTTTAAAAAATACCAGCAATTCTCTTATTTAAGAATTTATTCCTCCGAATAAGCGTACAGGTTGTGTTAGTAGTGAAGACGATTATATCCCAAGGGATCAGAATCGAGTCTGCGACTTTTTCATCGCTAGGTCATCGCAAACTATTATGCTATTGACACCTAAGACGGCTTACTCACGGATAGTTCACCGCTGAACACGAATCGAATTAAAAAGACAAATTAAGCACATGAAACTCATTACTATTTTCTTGGGTTTGAACCTGTAATCTTTGCTTAAGATTAGCGTTGTTAATGTACATCTCGTTACTATGTACTAGTGTGCCTCGAACCAATGTGGGTTAAGTATTCATACCCTGCATTAGCTGTGTAAGATGTGATCACTATATTTGAAAGAGATGTATAACAGCCCTATCTGCTTAGCTATCTTTTTTAACCCCTAAATCAAAAAGGGGGATATTATAAACTTAACATGTGTATCTGTTTGCGGCATCGTAGCTTCGAACTGATGAACCGATTTTGACTTATTTTTTTTTTCGTTTGAAAAGTGACTTGTACGAGATTGTTTTTAGAATTATAAAATATATATGTATAATTATAAAATATAAATGTATAATTGATAAAATCTGTTCAGCATCCCTTCAACAACTAGAACAAAAGATCTTGTGAAGATCTTTAGTTCTAGTTGTTGAAGGGAGTGAGCTGTAAGAGTCGTTGAGATGGGGTTTTTTTTTATAATGAATATAATAACAACCTTTCTATAACAATTATTAATGGTTTAATGTTGGATATGGACTGCAATGGATATGCTTACTTACGCGGTGACGTTTTTCCAGTTCCTGAATAATCATATCTTATTGATACCAAGTTTTTATTAGTTTCATAATAAAGATACATATTAATTCGTTTATGAATAAAAATAAGAAAAAGCAAATTACAAAAACTTAAACAGATATCTGTAATCTTTGACACTCAAATAAATTTAAGCTTGACCCAATTCGACTAATTTCATTACCCTACTACCAGCTATCATTTTGATAAGAAAAACGTTTAATTTATATTTTATTTTCATGACTTATGGCTTATTTAAGGCGGATTTTAAAAAATATATTAATATTTTAGACAAGCAAAGGCGGCCTTTTTTTAAATGTATCGGCTAGCGCTTGACTGTTGTCATACCTGATGGAAAGTGAGATACAGTCTCAGATGGAGCGCGCCTAGAACATGCCTATTCACTCTAGACTTGAAGGTACCCATATTGTAGGTAAAACGGAGGGTTTCCAGACCTTGACGGTGCGTATCAGAAACGAGTAAGCAAATCGTTTCGTACGTGTCTTAAATTCGTCAACGTCAACTACGTACGGATGTAAATCCTTTAAAGGCCTAGTGGTTAGAACAGTTGAATCGATGAACGATGATTGCGGTTACACGCCAAGGGAAGCAAGGTTATGGCCGTATTTTATTTTTGAATCTCATTCCACCACGCTGACCCAACGTATGTTGGTTGGACAACGTATGTGGACATTTTCATTCGACACAAACATGGTTCACCACATAGTTGAGGAAAATTCAGTGATGCTTTGTTTAAACCTTGACTTTGGGCTAAGATTAAACCAGTCAGCCATCTCGAGATGTTTAATATTTATTCGTAAGAGATCTTGATAATGTCAGATATACACTTTTTGTCAAACGTGCAAATATATATGTAGCTTGTTGTTATAAATGTATGTATGTAATATAAATTAATAACAGTAGTAACTATGTAAGGTAAGCTTTGCTAGATTAAATATGTTACCTCACAATATTCTACGAAGACAACAAAGGTAATTCGTAGAATTCGATTTTAGCTTGGATCTGTTTAATCTCATTGAATAATGACAAAGAATATTGCTAATTGTTTAGATTTAGCCACAAAATTCATCGTTAGTTAGAATCCACGATAAAATCTATTTTATACGCGCCTAGAAACAAATAAAAATAATCACAAGTTGTTTTTTGAAGATGTGACATTATTATTGCTGTTATTTATTTTTATATAATTCATATAAATAATAATAATTTCCTGGGTCATTCACAAACGGTCATCTGATACCAAACTAAGCAGCTTACATGTGCTATGGAAACCAGACAACTGATATACTTCATATGCTATTTTTCTTTTGTAAATACATACTTATATAGACAATTACACCCAGACTCAGGAAAAACGGATGTTCATGCCCACAAATATCTGTCCTAGGTAAGAATTGAACCCACAACCTTCGGTGTGAAAGGCAAGTAGGCAACCACGCAAACCGGCCCGTCAATATATATAATGCCATTATTCTTTTAATAGCGGGAAATGCATGCTCTTCTTTCTTAAGTATAATTTAATAGCTAGGCTAAAACATCTTGAAATAATTGGCAAACAATTTAATAAATCAAAACAAACAAAATAAAACAACACAAAAATAGCTTAAATACAACAGTGGGAAGGAATTAAGCATTTTCTTGTTCTTTTTTTAAAATTCTCCCTTAAGTTTTTATATATTTCTTGGAAAAACAAAGAGTTGATTGCGATCAACATATAAAACGAAACATAAAACATATTTCTTATTACATTTGAAACAGCTTCTTTAGACAATACACAGGATAGTTATGACTTCGATTAAATTAAAATTTTTATCAAACATAAAGTTACATACTTACCTATGCATCTATCTTTATATTACTCTACCTTTTTTTAACAAAGTATGAAGTTATTTAACGGTAATTATTATTAAATACCACGAACGTGTAACAAAGGTGCAAGGTAACGTTGGGCTGTTCGTTAACACCTGCTGTCCGCAGGATGCCTGATAATGTAATTAATTGCAGGTCAAGCAATTTCCCTTCTTATCATCTAACACACTTCATCAATGGTAGTGAAAAGGTCGTATGTAATCTAATCTTTGATTGTAAAGAGTCGTATCTTACTGTATTTATGAAATTAAAAGCCGTTATGGCTCAGCGTATATAGTTGTATCTTAACCTGGGATTGTGGGTACAAACCCAGACAAACACCACAATGTTTCATGTGCTTAATATGTGATTATTAATGTCGTGCTTTGTGGCGAAGGAAAACTACATGTGTCCGATGATTTTTTTGTATCCAATCCGAAGAGTGGTGGGATATGCTCCAAAAAGAGCTCTCCATATGCTCCACAAGAGCTGATGAAGACTTTATCCAGTACTGGAACATTTTCTTTACTTTCATTTTAACGATACATATGTAAATTACCTTATGCATTTGCTACGATATAAAGAGCTAAAAGAATGAAGTTAATATATAATCAAATAAAAGGACATAAATAATATATTTAATTATCATAAGATATACGTAAATATTCAGTTTTTATGTTCAGCTAATAATAAAATAAGCTCCAAACCTTCTCATCAATATGGAGAGAAGGCCTTAGCCCAGCTGTGGGACATTAACAGGCTGTTACTGTACTGTACTGTATAAAATAAACATAATTCTACATATGACCTTCTATAACTATTTTTCATTCTTAATTGACGTACCGTTTTACGTAATCTAAACCTTGTAATGTTAGTTTATTAATTAAAGCTCTTTTATAATGTAAGTACATGTTTCACTAGCTGTGTCCGCTGCTGCTTTTTCCGAAATTCAGTTAATGTCAGTTAAACTTACATAACGTTACAGATTATTAATATTATATATTTCATAGTTTTTTTTTTAAATATTATTCTAAATTTGAACATAAAATAATCTCTCTTGGGTAGTTCCCCCAGTTAGATACCACTTATCTATTGTGCAAACATCAATACTACGTATTGCTAAGATTTGCTTTCAAGAGAGGCCTAGCTAGTACAATAATAGATAGCACTGGTAGGATATTACATATTCGATATTCGATATCCTTGTCCTACGGTGACACTTAATTATTCCTCATTATTTTTTCTTACAGTAACAATCTTAACAAAAGAAAATAGTAACCGTAACAGCCTGTGAATGTCCAACTGCTGGGCTAAAGGCCTGTTCTCCCTTTTCGAGGAGAAGGTTTTGGAACTTATTCCACCACGTTGCTTCAGTGCGGGTTGGTGGAATACACATGTGGCAGAATTTCAGTGAAATTAGACACATGCAGGTTTCCTCACAATGTTTTCCTTCACCGTAAAGCACGAGATGAATTATTATCCCAAATTAAGCACATGAAAATACAGTGGTGCTTGTCCGGGTTTGAACCCACGATCATCGGTTAAAATTCACGCGTTCTTACAACTGGGCCACCTCGGCTTCAAAGAAAATAGTACCAATCTTTAAATGTACCACTATTTAATTAACGTCTCTTCTCCTCATAAGGTTTTGGACTTTGTTCTATTAATCTTATCCAATACTCCACTTGCTTTCGGCTTTGTTGTCTATAGAAGATTATTATTGAGTGTCGCATTTTTTTCTGTCACCTCCCGCTATTTTTTTAATATATTATGTTTATAATTTATGGTGTAGTGTAAGTTACTAAGTTTTTTTTAAATAAATGAATATATTTTTTATCCTTTAAAGCATAAAACGCGCTTATATAAAGCGCGTGCTCGCAGCAAATGAAACTAGACTCAAAAGCAAAATGACCTAAAGTTACGACCTTTTCATCAAATTGTGATACGTTATTTTATGTTTTATTACATTTACGTTATGTGTATTTTTGGTGAAAACAATTTCTTATTTTACCTTTTTATTATAACAGAAAAATAAATATTTAATTAGTCATCTGAAAAAACTGAAAAGCTTACGGTTTGACATGCTGTTTTTTTTCAAAAATAAATCCCTTAAAAGTCCAATAAAATAAAAGCGATAACGAAACATTGTTTATTAATTGAATCGATAGTTTTCTAACTTTTACCCAGTGGAAAAGGCAACACAATTGATAGAGAATTCTATAACAAAATAGCGTAGCTGTAAGCACTATTGAAATTCCGAATTTTCGTACATAAAATTTTCAGTACAAATTTTTTGAACCAATTATTCCTGACAGTTTGTCTCTGTTTGAATTAAACGAGTGTATTGACGCTGAAAAAAATCGGAAAAAATCGCGATTTGTGCGGATTTATCATTTTATTTGTGACTTTTTTTATTTATTTATATATTGTGAGTCAAAAGGACGAACAATTTGCCTTGAGTGTTCGAAATAAAATGTCAGTTAGAAGCAATTTAAACCTTACATTATATCGTCTTTTTGTATTAAACTAAAGTACTTGCATTTTAAACACAGCTGATATTGCTCAGCGGTTATAAGCTGTCAGGGTCATATAGTCTTAAACGAAGAATGCCGGCTCAAACCCTGGCAAGCACCAGCGTTCAACTTTAACATGGTTATTGTTTAAAAATAATCATGTCATTTTGTATTTTAAGAGCGTCAGAGATGTTGAAAATGTAAATGTAGAAGATAATAAATAATAATTTGTATTTAACATTTTTTTTAGTTATAAGAATAAGATTTCTTGTATTATTAAGGCCATTAGAGTAATTCTAATTCAGATTATAATTTGAGAAGACAGAGAAGATAACATAGAAACAATTTCCTTTTTTATGATATGAGCTAGTCAGATTGGCAGGCGGTGATTGGTCACCGCCGCCTACAGATATTGGTATCGTAGTAAATATATTATGAGTGGGTGGCACTTACTCTGACGGACTTGCACAAAGCCCTACTACCAAGTAGGTTATGTTTACTTGTAGGTACGTTCAAATAGCGAAGCCTGATAGGGATTTATCTTAAATCCCTATTAACCAATCATATAAATTAAATAAATAATATCCTGGGACATTATTCACATACAGCCATCTGATCCCAACCTAAGCAGAGCCTTTGGAAACCAAACAACTGGTATACTATATATACTACTTTTCTTTTGTAAATACATACTTATATAGATAATTACACCCAAACTCAGGATAAACAGACACGCAGCACACAAATGTCTGTCCTGGGTGGAAATCGAACCCACAACCTTCGGCGTGAAATACAAGTATCTACCAACCACGCCATCCGGTCCGTCAAAAATGGAACATTCTATTCGTAAATATTTTTGTAATAAACAAATCGTAGATAGTATATGATAAAAAAACATTTTTACTCTAAAATTTTTGATCTGCCAATTAACAATTCAAAAACAAAAGCCAATACAAAACTTATGATAGCAACACACACTTCATCAATATATGAAAATACATACAGTTGTATTTAAAACCGCAAATAATTCAAATGCTTCGTTCATATATATGCGTTTAATATTTTAAATTTAGTGAGTGAAATTTCACTTTGTGTAAAGTGATAGTAATATTTTTCGTTCACAAAGTTACCATTTTATGAACAATATTTTAAAGTATCATTTCCAGTTTTGATAAATAAAATATCAATATTTATAATTTAAATATATCAATATCTAATGAAATCAATAAAATAATTTAATAATTTTCTTTAAACTGAAATCACCGTATTCAATTTGGAAGACTGAATTTGTATTTGGAGAACACGTAAAGAAATCATGTCATGCGGTTGGATGCTTTGGACTGAATAAACTAATTGTGTTGTTGATTGTCTAGTTATAAAAAATCCTTGTGGTACCACAACATCTACTCTTTATAGTTACATCAGAAATAGTTTATTTAATGTGGCTTCTATTATGCCATACTGTGCTTCCTAACAAGTGCACACAAAAAAGCCTTAAATAAATCAAAGTATATTAAAAAAACATTGTGTGTCTTACCTATTGAAAATATTGTTTTCGAAAATAAATTCTTTGAATTGTACACATATATTTTTCTTGTGTAATTGGCTTTATATATCTGTCAATTTTTGACTATAATATACATTTAAATCGCAAATAAAGTTTTTGTTGAGTCATGCCACGTCACACACATGATAAAGCCATCGAAAGAAAACAATAGTTTATATATGATACAAATATAAAAATTCAAATAAATGTGTTAGTGAAAAATAATTTCATTTTGTTTAAAAATCATATTTCTTGTCATACTAGAACCAATCAATGTAAAGGAAACATCATGAGGAAACCTGTATGTGTCTTATTTTTCTAAAATTCTACCACGAGTGTACCCACCAATTGTATTAAGACACGGCGGACCAAGCTCAAAACTCCAAAGAGGTCTTACTTTACTTTACCACCAAGACCACGTGATAGCTTAGTGGATAGAAAACTTAGAACTTAATCCTAGACTGCGGGGTTAAATCCGTGTTTATAATTAACATTGTAGTCGGCAATGAAGGAAAACATCGTAAAAATACCTTTGGGGCGGAGTGGTGTTGGGGAATTAGCTTTAAAACCTTCTTAAGTGGATTGTCACACATTGAAAATTTTGTGGAGCGTCGAAAGCAGAGGTCAGATGGCAATCTCGCAAAGGTCAAATGTTATTTACTAAAGCTAGAAACTTGGCAAATCTAGGTTAGAATACAAAGTGAGCTGTTCACTATTCGCTGAAGAATATTCTAACCATTTAAATACAGGGTGTTTGGTACATGCAATATTCTCAAGAGACTTTTATGCGCAAAACTTATTAAGCCTGCTCTATTGTTGTTTCTCATTTTACAAAGTGAAAATGTTTTGCTTAGTAGGCTTTCCTTTTAATATTTACTTAATACATTGCAAACATTTGATTGAATTTTGTACCAGTGATTACATTTTTGTAATTTTTTAGCGTGAAGTTTCGGAAATGAAATGAAATTATATTGGATTTTTTAGATGGTAAATCTTACTAAGATTATTGCTTTATTCTTATATATATATTTAGAGATAACTGATAATATATTTTGATATTTATATTAAAGTCATAGTAAATTCAGCCAATGTCCCAAAGCTGAGCAATGGCCTTTTCTTCTCCCCACGCGAGAACACAGGTCTTCCGGCAGTGTTATCAATAAAAAATCCTGATACATACACATTGACATACATATATTTTTTCATTACTAAGTATGTTAAAATTGCGACCACTGAGCGAACAATTGTATATTTACATAAGTACATATTCATATTTATACAAGGGTACATTTAGGTACGCCTACGGCCTCTCTTTATAAACTTTGCTTAGCGGGTGAATAGTTAAACAATGCTGCGTCTTCTTCTTTCGAATGTTTAGTCAATAATGTCAGAAAGAGCGAAATCTGTGTTTAACTAAATAGCCGCTAAGCAACGTTTATAAATAAGGCTCTTAGTAGTAATCCTAACAATCAAAAATATCAAACATATAAATAACCAATTTAAAGTTATTACAACATAATATTTAAAAAAAAGAATAATAATATTTCTGTTACTCAAAGAATTACTAATATAACTATTTACCGCTCCAATTAAGCGTACAGCTTGTGTTGGGAGTGGGACTACAAAAGTCCACGGGGTCGGAATCAAACCTGCGACTTACGTCGCTAGGCGGCCCGTATACCATTGCACTATTGACGCTTCTAATTTTATAAGGCTAACTAGTTAGTGGTTCCCTACGTTGTTTTGTTTATTTATTTGAGCTTAAACGTCTTTCATTAAAACAAACGCAGTTCACTAATAAGCTAAGGCAGGACATTTATTCTCTCCATTTAACTTATATCAACTGATCTATTCATATACCTATAGCAAAAAAGAAGACGAAAAATAAAATAAAAGAATCTATAACATAAATACGTGAAGCACCCCACTTTGTACCCCTTTTACCGCCAATTGCGTGGACGAAGAAGAATGAAATTTT
This sequence comes from Nymphalis urticae, assembly GCA_905147175.2. Taxonomy (NCBI): domain Eukaryota; kingdom Metazoa; phylum Arthropoda; class Insecta; order Lepidoptera; family Nymphalidae; genus Nymphalis; species Nymphalis urticae. The sequence goes on from LR990008.1 coordinate 3,609,658, forward strand.
GTACAGTTAAAGTTTAGATAGAGAAGGAGTGCAGAAAGTTATTTTTTTGTGAAATATGCATTATAAATACCTTAAATTAATAAAATAAAACATTACACACACTACAACACACACACATATGCAATTACGTATACGTATACACATCCATCCTTTTGGTAGGTTGGCCAACCTGAAAGTTCGAAAAAAAAAGAAAAGAGATTAATATTTGATCATGTAATTTGCTTACGATTTATCCTTTAATTTGTCTAATTGATATTTGTGCGTTACAATATATTTATTTTGCTATTTCTTTAATTATTTATTAAAAAAAATATCTTCAAACTAAAAATCAATAAATTATTATCTGTAGGAACCGCACGCGCAATGTCAAACACAGTTATCATAATCAAAAAGTTTTGTTAACAAATTCATGTTTTCAGTGGTTTTTTAAACATTAACGTGGTATTTAACATCATAAAACTTTAAATTTAACTTTGTCGTTAATTCGTGTTTCGCGGGCCCCTGTCAAAATTTTTAAGATGTCGGTTAAAAATTCAACGTTTTACCTATAGTAGTTATTTATAAACAACGAAATAAATAACAATAATTGAATGTGGAAAAAGTGACTACTAAATTTCGAACTATATTTATTAGCCACTGGTTTAGATAAGGAGTGTGAAAACAGAAAAATTGCAATTTTATTATACTCAATTGGTCGAAATATTTAATTAACTCAACAAAGAAAAAACATGAATCACTTTAGAAGACCTCATTAATATATTTAACAACTATGGACAGACATAAAGCCGAGATGGCCCAGTGGTAAGAACGCGTGAATCTTAACCGATGATCGTTGGTTCACCCCGGGCAAGCACCACTGAATTTTCATGTGCTTAATTTGTTATTATAATTCATCTCGTGCTTTACGGTGAAGGAAAACATCGTGAGGAAACCTGCATTTGTCTACTTTCACTGAAATTCTGCCACATGTGTATTCCACCAACCCGCATTGGAGCAGCTTGATGGAATAAGCTCTAGACCTTCACCTAAAAAGAGGAGAGGCCTCCCCTCCCTTTGAGAAGGTTTGGAGCTTGTTCCACCATGCAGCTTCTATGCGAGTTTTCTCACGGTGGTTTATTTCACAGTCAAACATTAGACGAATTATTATATAAATGAACTCTTAGTCATATATTATAACCATCGCGACTTTTAATATTACTTTGGTAATAACAGCGTAACACTTTGAGATAAGAAGTAAGTTATTCACAGAGTTGCATCGCTAAACAAAATTTAAAATAATAATGCTAGAAATTATGACAGTTTGGATTAGTAGCATGAATGCCAGAAGCGTTTCCGTGTTAAATTGCAATTTCAATTATCTGATTAAAAATGAACCAGTCACGCAGTGTCACCAGTGGAGCCAATATGACAAGGCTGTATAATCTTTCCTTTATGTCCCATTATTCTACAACTTTTGTATAATATATAATTCAGAATGAGACACGGATTTCTGTGCAATTAGAGTCCTTGACATTTTATTATTTTTTATTTATCTTGCATATTAAAAGTGTGTATTGTTTGTGCAGTTGGGCGTACTGACTGCGATATTGCCTGGATAAAAAAATGCAGGAAAACCAAAAATAATGTTAGTTCAAATGATAGAAAAAATACACCAAAGGCACAAATTACACATCTTTGGAAGTATGACTAATAGGCTGTCTTTATATATTTTTTCCAGCTTAAATAGTGTGATAGAAGCAGAGCAGTAATCATAAATGTGACTATCGTAAGCCATATGAAACAGCCATGGATAATAGTATAATTCAAAAAAAAATACACTGCAAAAATCAGTTTATTTTCCTATCTTTTCCAAACAAATGATGTAGCATTTAAATTTAAAAAAAAATATGACTTACATAAAGGAGAATTATAATTATGTTATGTTTTGTTGAAACAAAAAATAAGGCAATTAAAAAAAATGTTGTCCATTGAACTTGACATATAATTTAATAAGCTGCTTAAGGGCTAATATAATATAGAAAAAAAGCAGTTATATAACAGTTTTGATTAAAGCTTAAAAAGCAGTCATTTGACCATTCTGGTAGGTTTATAGTAAAATTTTTTTAAGGGAATCTTAAAATGTTATGTCAATACCAATATATTACATTAATTACATTTTATAATCATTAATAAATAAATATTACGATAACAATAAATAATGAGAAAACATAATAGAGAAAATCCATAACAATTTAACGACATATTTAAATATATATATATATATATATATATATAAAATACAATTAATTAGAACTAACTAAATTAAATTAGTATTGATTTTTATAAAGCATTGATTTTTTCAAATATATATATGATAGAATAGAAGATATATAATATGAATATCTGAATAGACTTTATTTTGGCATCTATGGCTATCGCAAGGTTGAATAACGACCACAATATTTTTCTTGAGTGGAGTAAATCTTTAGGTCTTAATGTCAACCCTAGCAAATCTCAAGCCATAATTACTGGCAGCCGGAAACAAATAAAAAGTCAACTTGTCTTCCTTGCCTTCCATAATGTTTGACAATATTGTCATTGTGATTATGTTAAAAACCTGTTAGTTTTCTTTGATAAAACTCTGGACTCGCCATATGAATGAAATTAGCAGGAAAGTTTTTGTAGCTCTGATGTCTTTGCGTTGTCTTCAACATTTTCTTTAAAATAATGCTCACACTTATTCCTATTATGCTGACGAAAGCTTTTTAACCTTTACCGAAGACTAATCAAATAAAACTAAGAGACTTCAAAATACTTTTATTCAGTTTATATATTGGTTGGATTAGGCGAATATGACCATGTTTCACAATTTCATTCTCGTCTAAATTGGTTACCCATTGGATTTCGCCAGAATATGCACATCCTCTTTATTCTATACTGTGTGTTGTTTCACCCTTTTACTCCTTCTTCATCACTTGATGTTCATAAGATGATGACAATGACAACGATGACTCGGTGCTTTTATTTATGTGCACTGTTTTGTTTGGTGACGACCACTGTTTTAAATGTCGCTATAGCTTTCTCTAGTGAAAGATCAGACCGTTGTATAATAAGTAATCTTTGACGTTGTGCGATCTACTGGAGCGTATATTTGCTATAAATATATCACGGACCAATGATTTAACGAAATCACATTTTAAGCTGACGTTGAGATTTTCTAGATTCGTGATAGTTGTTTATTTATTGGCAACGCAACGCGTAACGCAAACAGCTTTGTTTTTTTATGAAAAATGCATGTCTGTCCGTAACAGCCTATAAATGTCCCACGGCTGGGCTGCAGCACTGTTCTGCATCATGCATCTTTGAATCTTGTAATTATTATAGTCCGTAACAGCCTGTGAATGTCCCACTGCTGGGCTAAAGGCCTCCTCTCCTCTTTTTGAGGAGAAGGTTTGGAGCTTATTCCACCACGCTGCTCCAATGCGGGTTGGTGGAATACACATGTGGCAGAATTTCAGTGAAATTAGACACATGCAGGTTTCCTCACGTGTCTAAATGTTTTCCTTCACCGTAAAGCACGAGATGAATTATAATCACAAATTAAGCACATGAAAATTCAGTGGTGCTTGCCCGGGTTTGAACCCACGATTATCGGTTAAGATTTACGCGGTCTTACCACTGGGCCATCTCGGCTTCATTATTATAGTCATTGTCGCATATTACTTTCTAACAACTTAATTCTTTCTTACGGCTCTACTGTTCAAGTTTAATTACGTATAGAATGTGCTTAAAATATTAATAAATAAATATTGTTTGTTGTTTTGGTAAAAATCAACATTTAAACCGATTTTTACGAATATTTGCAATATGATTTTTCTTTTTTTGGACATGGACACCTGCAACAAAAATATGGACGTAAATAATATGCTTTATTTCTCTCAATAATAAATTTGTACTAACTAAAGTTAGCTATATCAAAGGTACCACGCAAAACTTTAGTAATCATTTTGTAGGTTTACATTTATATTAAATGAATAATCCGATAAAATCATAGTCAACATTTCACAAATTTGAAATACTAGAATACTATATATATATATTTTTAAATAAGAATATTTGAATAATTGTTCAATTATAAAGAGATATAAGGTTATAAAATAAGAAGCGCCAAGCCAAACTTCTAATTTGCAATTAATTTTAACTTTTAGGCTTTGTATGTAAAACGATATTCAAATATGGATGTAGAATGTAAATGCCTATGAATTGTTTGCAGTATAACAAGATTACGCTTCTGGCTTGAGACAGAATGTTTTGCATACGAAAGCCCTGTATAAAGAATTTAGGGGTTAAATAAAGTTATCCCTTTCGAGACGCATCGATAAAAATTGCTTGAATTTTAAAAACTGTTAAAAAAAAGTGATAAAAATTTTATTTGAAGATGAAATTAAAGTAAAGTGCAATGTATTTATTTTTCGAATGTGACGATAAGATAAATTAACAAAAAATAAATTAAAAATTTAAATAAATCCGGATTATAAAAAGCCAATAAAAAGTAAAAATGAAATGTGTTCATTGGCCCTTTAATTTTATTATACGTAATAATATATCGATACAAGCGTCCCGTGTTGGGAGAACGCAATTTTAAATCGCAAATTTAAGTGGTAAGTAGTTAATGAGCTGATAATCTTCAAATGCGCATCTTCATAATTTATAACTAAGACCATCTTGATCATATCACAAACATAAAACGACGCATCAAAACCTGTCCATTCGTTTGGGAGATAAGATGCCGCGGACAGACACAGATACACACACTAAACTAATAACTCCCCTCATTTTATGTCATGGTTTAAAATTAGAGATAAATTAAAAAAAAAGATAACATCAAGTAGAAAAAAAATATGATAAAATATATGTTTTGTAAGAAGAAAGAGAAATCTTAGATGTTGAATATGAAAATTTATTAGTTATTTTATGCCAATAGAATAATCATAGAGTTTAGGTGGGTGATTAATCATCTATATAGATCTAAAAAACAATTACCAAAAATACATTTCTTATATTAACCAAAACATATTATTCCAACTCTTTTTAAAACTGTAAGAAAAACGTAATTATCTAACATGATGAAGCAAATTGTAAGAAAAATAACTTTAAAAAATATCCAGTTATTATAAATGGTTATATAACCAATAATCCTTTCAATATTCCAAACCGATAACCAATCCAAACCGATATTCTTTTTTTTATAGCTGGAATTATGAAATAGTCATTGACATTAAGCATTTTGTAAGAAGCTTAGGACATTAATTGTTTTACAAGGTGGAAGTTTTTGATGGGGTAACCAGCTTCCTTAAATATTTACACACAGTACCCCAAAGGAAGCGGAAAAGTCGCGGCGGTGTTCAACTCTGTCTGAAAAGTAATTAAGAAAGCGCAAATATTTGTAACAAATGCGGCATTGCTCGGCGCTGATTCTTCGGTATTATTAAGATAGGATATGATTCGAGAGCAACACAAGAACATTTTCAGATTATTATAGAAGAATTTTAATGATAATTAGCAATTGATATTGAGCAAATTGTACGGTCAGCAAGTAAAATAATCATTTCGAACTTTTAAGTGCCATTCAATCGTGTTTCTTATAAGGATCAAAACTCTCTAAGGAACTAACTTAAAGTCAATCTTTCAAGACTGACAGCTTGCAGATATACATACATAGCTAATGAGATATCTAGTCCGTCCTGATACAAATTTCTATCCTGTAGCGTAACGCTTAGGAAAAGCGTGTATAAATAAGATATTTTCTTAATATTTGCATTGACTGGCATGTAAAGTAAATGAAAATTCAAATGAATTTAAAAATCGAACCCTGATTAATGGAACCGTTATATTATGACCAATAAGGTGATGGTAAATTCGAAAATTTTGGAAAATTGCTCTTCGCTTTTGTGTCATATAACGAGATTTCGCTCAGATCCACACATCGCAGCTGAGTGGCTTTAATTTCGAGGCTGCTCTCATTTTCGACATTACGAACTACTGAATGCTTCATTTGACATAACTGAAACGTTGGCCCAAACTGTAGGTATGATGAGACCCTTTTGGCATGACAAACGAAATAGTTATGTAAAAGTATGTGACTAATGTTTAAATTGTCAATTTATGAGTTTGTTGGCCAAGACTGTAGAGTGGCTTGACTTGAACCACAACTAAATATTGCTGGTACAAACACAACCAAGCATCTTTGATTTTTATGTGCTTAATTTGTGTTCTCTGCGGTGAAGAAAAACCTCGTGAGGAAACTTGCAAATGTCTTCACTATTTCGCATTCAAGCAAATGAACAGAATAAGCTCCAAACCTTCATATCAAGATCGTCATTCAAAGAAGAAATTCAGTTTTTCTTTTATATTAAGATACAAAAAATAAATATTAAATATAAAATGAGAAAAGTTGTTCTTATAACAGAAAAGTTGTTGACACCAGCTAGTTTTAAAGTAAAGGAAAAACTGAAATACCGTTGATCCATAGAACAAGGCGATATTGAAAAATGATACGAGTTTTTCCACTGTCAGCGGTTTGAACCAAAATATCAAGAAACTACTTCGACTTCCTTGGACTTTGAAAGAAGCCAGGAAAAGTTTAAGCGTAAAGTTGCCTTTAGTATAAAACTGTCTACGTCGATTCGAGACGTATTTGCGATGAACATTTACTGAGGTATTTTTAAGGCTAATATGTTTTTTTACGTGAAAACCAAAAAACATTTCCCAATAATGGTTTACCGTAAATTGCGAAGAAAAATTTTGCCGGCAAAGGTCCAATGGGGCTTATTTTATAAAATTGTCTGATAGAATTATTTATTTTTATATATTCTTACAAAATTAGGTGTATTTTATTAGGGCTAATAATATAACAGAATCAACACACAACAACTAACACAAGGAAATTATCTTTATTGTAAACCACATAAAGTAAATACATACCACAGTCCACGCGTCCTAGTGATTAGAACACGTGAATATTAACCGAAGCTCGCCGGCCACTGAATTTTCATGTGCTTAATTTGTGTTTATTAATAATCTCGTGTTCGGTTTTGAAGCAAAATATCTTAAGGAGCAGCATGGTGAAATATACTGCGAGCCTTCTCCTCGATGGGAGAGACTTTTGTCCAGCAGTGTCCAAATGTGTGGGACATTTACAAAATGTTATATACCGCATATTCAATTCTTCGTTGACTGGCAAAATATTATTTCAAGAAATAAAATTTCTGTCTGTCGGCAACTTTCACTCTTCATTATATCAATATCTCGAACGGCACCCTTTTGAGAAAATATTCGAATCGAACTTTATGAAAAAGTAATCATTCATTTATCACGCAATTCGGTTTTAAGTTAATATAAGGATTTATACTAAATGAATGTAAATATATTGTGAAAAAAAATAGATTATTTAAATCAGCGCATAGCCAGCGCATAGCAGTGGTAAAATAAAGAAAAACTTTAACAAAAGCAACAGATTTAAATAAATGACTTCACTTATTTACATAACAAATACTATTACTAAATCTATATCTTACAGTAACAGCCTCTCTGCTTTTTGAGGAGGTTTGAAGCTTATTTATTCTATATTTTAAAACAAATAAATTATTAAATTAAACAATTATTTACCTTAAAAATTGAAAATACGACTACCTTAAATGAATTAATGAATTTAAGTCAGTCTAACTCGGAATGATGTAAGGCTTTGAACGATAATCCTTCATGTAAGGCATAGTTATGGTGGAATAAAGAAACTTACATACATACATACATTAATGAAACCTTAAACATTACATTCCTCTTTTGGCCTGTCGTATTATAAACACAAAAATACTTTGGGATCTTTTCATTACGAGTAAATCTCTCGAAATAACATTCAAATGTAAAAATGGAAATAGAAAATACCACTGAATATTTAACAAACATGTAGGCCTAAAAAATGTTCTATTTTTTAGTATGAGTGTATCTCGCCAGCCGCTGGATAAATGTAAGGGGACATGTTAAGTGTTTTCCACTCACAGTTCTAAAGTATTGTGTCGTATCCGAAATTCTGGAATCATGCCAGAGACTAATTTAGTAACTACGCTTTTCCTAAAACTATTTACCATAGTGACGGTATATTAGCCTTAAATTATAATTGTTAATATATAATTATACCACATAGATTAACGTCTATAGTAAGGAAATTAATGTATACGTAATTTTGATAATAACGCTATTATTCAAAGTAAAATTATAATATGAATACGAAAATTTATCAAATGAATACCTTACCTTACAAGATAATTGTGCCTGTGAAATAACAAATTTTGTGCCAGAATATGATTTGTTGAAATGAGTTCGTAAGGTATGAAATTATTAATAGAGTAATAAAATTTTGTTTCAAAACCTGGTAAAATAGAACTTAGATTAAGAAACAAATTTTGATTATTGAAACATTTTCTCAGTGTAAATATAAGTTTTTATTGTATTAGGTATACAAACAACGGGCCACCAAAAATGTAATTTATTGTTTAGTTTGATACCGTCAAATTAAAAAAAAATCACTTGACTATTATTTTATTAGCCAATTCATGTTTAAGTTACGCGCACGTTTTCTTCTTTCCTTAAAACATTTTCAATAAAAAATCGATTAAACAATTAATCGAATGTCTCAAATATAAAAGAAAAATCCTCTACTAATTGCGAATAATTATGAAAGTACATTTTATTATAAAAAAAATCAAAAGGAATGTTCATAATCTTTCAAGCGTTTTAATTAACGCGAATGTCTCAATAATACTTCATTAATTAAAAAGGAACATGTGATTACAGCATTGAATCAATTACACAGTTCATTGTCGCTCGTATTAAGCGAAATCTAAGTGGCATTTTCCGTGTAATACGATTAAAGTGCCCGAGGGTATTAACATATTTGTACGCAGATGAACGCGTGAACCGTGGTTTGAGCCGTTTACGAACAGTTTTTAGCCGTTACGGTAAATTGTGAGCCATTACAGAATGAGGTGAACCATTATAATTGTAGATTGCGGTTTGACACGAGCTCGCGTGGACGTCGGTTATAGCGATAAAGTTTTATGACAATTCACTCGGAACCTCTTCATTTTCCGGGATTAAAATTATTTCGATCCATTCTATAAAATTAAAATGATAATCATTATACTATAATACTAATATTATAAAGAGTTATGTTTTGTTTTTTTATGTTCAAAAAACAAAAGAAGGGCAAAAGGGCCACCTGATGTTAATTTGTCACCACCGTCCATAGACATTGGCGATGTAAGAAATATTAACCATACATTATGTCGCCAATGTGCCACCTACCTTGAAAACGAAGATGTTATATCCCTTGTACGGTGAGTATTGCTGCTTAGTAGAATAAATGATAAGTGTATGGTAGCTGGGCTTACACTAAGCACCAAGTTGTACCTACGTATGAAATAAACTTTCATTAAGGTTCATCTAAATTCCACTAGCATTGTAACAAGCCCAGAAAATGTATGTAGGTTACACTAGAATTAAGTAAGCCCATGAAAATATCCTGTAGTTTTTACTCGTGTCAGCGATAACCAATCCAAAAACGGATTAACCCACATCGCTGGCACGCCGCACGTTTGATTTAAATTATAATATTTTTAACACGTTAATAGCTGTGACGTAAATTGGACATCGCTTTCAAAACCAATATATGTAGTTAAATGCGAATGAGATCATTTTCATTATTTAAATTTAGAACGTCATAATGGAGGCTTGAATTATGAACTGGAATTAGTTTTTTGATTACGATTTAGTAAATATAAATGTTTAGCTTTAAAGTTTACATTTGAATTATTATCGAGAATATATATGTATGATAGATGTAAAAAGTAAAATATATATATAGTCCATATATGTCTCACTGCTGGAATTATTTTACCACGCTGTTCCAATACGGCTTAATAAATACATGTGGGATATAGTTTCAGTCGACACATATATACAAGGGTTTCCTTACGATTTTCTTCTGTAAAAACTATTAATTACAATTAATGGTATTTCCTGATTCTTATAAGTATTTTTGAACAGCTTATTTATGTTTTTTCATATAACAAACACACTATTATTTTTATTTTTATTTTGAGATTAATTATTATTCTAGACGTATTTGGAGTATATGTATGGAAATCATCGTGGGGAAACCTGCATGTGTCTAATTTCATTGAAATTCTGTCGCATGTGTACTCCATCAATCACATTGGAGCAGCGTGGTGGAATAAGCTCCAAACCTTCTCCTCAAAAAAGGAGAGGAGGCCTTTGCCCACTAGTGGGATATTCACAGGCTGTTATTGTACTGTACTGTACTTCACTGTGTGTATCTTATTAATTTTAAAACTTGCTAATTAACTTGGCTATACGTTTAAGCAAGTAGTCGTGAGTTATGATAACTATAAGATATGCATATATATACTAAAATAGTATATGAAATTAGAACTTAAATTTGAGGTTTTTTTTATAAATTATTAAAAAAAATAGTTCTATTAGCTATTTCCTAGAAACAAAAAATTAAGTAAAATAATTGCACCCTTTTCTGCAAATCTAACCATGTCACATTCATTTATGACGTCATGCTACTGAAAAATGCCAAACTTTAATCACGCAAATAGCTAAAATATTTTTAGGATAAAAATAACCTATAATCCTTTTTTGTTACATTTGAAGTCATATTTACATTTGCAAATTGGCTCATCCATTTCAAATAGCAGCCCGTGCTAGCAAAATATTTATTTATATAATGTATTAACAAGCAAAACGAATGTGTTATAATATAGAAATACATGAATAGAAAACTTTGTACTAACCCGTACGCATAGATTTAGCAGAATGTTTATAATATGAAGAAGGAATGCAGAAAGCTTAAGTTTATACATAAATGTGTTACAAATACATTATTTTAAATAAATATGATATTGATGATGCCATCGCAAGACTCAATCAGGACCTGCTTAATATCTCCAATTGGTGCAAGGCGTATGGACTCCATGTTAATCCTGCCAAGTCCCAAGCCATTATAATCGGTAGCACCTTTCAACTCTCCAAACTTAATCGTAGTAAATTACCTGCTATTCTTTATGACAATGTTTCCTTAACCCTCTGTTCCCATGTAAAAAACCTTGGTCTCCTTATAGATAGTAACCTCTTCTGGTCCGTGCAAGTTGCAGAAGTGAGTAGAAAGATTTTTGCCACTATTAGCTCTTTTAATCGTTTGAAGCACCTATTACCGGTTAAAACTAAAATTTGCCTGGCTCAATCACTACTGCTCCCAATACTGGACTACGCTGATTGTAGTTATACAGACCTAACAGAAGAACAGCTAAACAAGCTTGAACGACTACAAAACGTCTGTATCAAATTTATTTTTGCGCTACGTAAATTCGATCATGTCAGCGAATACCGTGACCAACTGAAGTGGCTTACAATTAGACATCGCCGCAACTTGCATATACTCTCCCTTCTCTATTCTATTCTTTATAATCCTTACTCTCCTAATTACCTAAAAACTCGTTTCTCTTTCTTAGGCACTGACACTGATTGTCATCTTGATCTGCGGTCAAGAAGTGACAATCGCTTAAAGATGCCAACAGCTCATACTCGCTTTTACAGTGAATCTTTTACTGTTAAAGCTGTGAAGCTATGGAATATGCTTCCCCCGGAAATTCGTCGCTCTGATTCTATTTATATATTTAAACGTCGTGTGAAAACTCACTATCTTTCCTTACAATAAGTAATGTATGTACGTTTATTGAATATGTATTATATATAAAAATGTTATATGTGTGTATGTATTTATATTTATATGTATCTATGTATGTACGTATATACATATATATTTATATGTAACGTATGTAGGTTATATATATTTTACATTAGTATGTATATTATAAGTCATTATTTTCTTTTATCTTGAATATTATTTTATTTTTATTTTTGCACTATCCTGTTTCTGCTTTTGCAAATCCTTTCACCAAAGGTTGTCTGTTAGAGATTGCTTTAGCAATAAGACCGCCTTTGCACGCTCTTATTTTCTTGTCTTTGTTGTAATTGTTCTCTTTATTTGTATGTCCTTTCATTGTGTGTGCAATAAAGTATTAAATAAATAAATAATACGATATTAAAATTAATTGTTTCCGTGATTTGTCAAGACACTTGTTATTAAAAAAACAAATTGTCACCATTTTTAAAATTTTTGATATTGTTATTTAAGAATACTTATGATAGATATACTTATAAAAATGTAATACAGAGGATATTAATTTCACAATAAAAAAGATGAATTGCAATGAATCTTAGCTTAAATTTGAATATAGTTGAGATTATACATAACTTAATTTTGAAATCTGTAACCATTAAACACAACAAAGAATGCTTACCAATTTTACGATTTATTAATTAAAAAGTCGAGATGGTTTTCTCCAACGGATTTCTAGTAGCTCTTCATAAATGAACTACGGTTCCTTTGTTGGGTCAAGACTCTTCATTAGTAAGAAATGTATTACTTTATTGATACAAATTGACCCGAATAAATGAACGAACGGAATGAATTGTTAATACACATTAAAGAGATTTCAGCTCGTATCAAATGAAATGTTTGTCAATTATTGTGTAGTAAATAAATTGAACGGAAAAATTTACTTAATACTATAAAAATATTATGAAAAATCTACATTAAAAAATAAGAATTTTTTAAATTATAATTATCTGAAAAAAAAGCCAATTAAAACAATGTAAATAAAATTTGAAATAATAGATGCACCGCGTATCAGATAAAATTTAAATATATAATGTTAATATATCTTAAGTAAATACGCCTAGTAGGTACATTTTTATAAACTGTAATTTTATTTAGTAATTGTATTTCATTTCACAGATATCTGCAGTGATTTATTACATAAGCAAATAACAGACTATATTCAGTGTCAAATTTCCATTTAAAATGACAAGGGCGAGATAAATAAATGACATATTTTATCAATATACCTACTTTCACTTCTAGAAACTTCTAGAATGCAAGTTTAAACATATATAAATAATCAATTAAATGTTACATATTTTCAAAAGCCATAGTGGCTAGCAATTGTTTATTACAATGAAACAAATGACGTCAGAGGTAACGTCAAGATCAAACTCGAACCTCGTAATCAACAAGCGTATCATTAAAGGTCGAATTACAATATTTCAAGAATAAGATACGATATGAATTTTCATAGAATTTTCAGTGCCTTTAAACTTTTCTTAATATAATCAAAACAAATCCTAATACCACGGGTCTCGAAACCGAAAAAAAAGATAAAACCCATATTCGTTAGGTTTCTCCCAAACGCTATTTGCCAATCAGCGTGTGTGTGTACTTGTCATGATGAATGTTAGTTAGGATACGAAACTACGATACTCTTGATACGAAAGTGCACGGAATAGTTTTTGTTACAGCTTAAAGAATTAAATAAATAACAGTATTTAATTACTAAAACTTTCTAAAAGTATTTATTTAATAGAAGATCTAAATTGATAAGCCGCAACTGCATATGAATTGATGTACGCTTGACACCTAATTTATAGTGACATATTCATATATACATCCTTCTGTTCATACGTCCTTATTACACATTACTCAAAAAGCAGTCCATCTCGCTCACAAAACGAAATTCATGAAAATGGAGTATCGAATATTCGATGGCAATTTGACGAAAATGCCCGAACATTTCTCTCTATGTCCGGTTTAGTCCGGTTTAGAGACAAAACACTGGCAATACAAAAGATGCTCGATCCAATTGTCACACAATATTAAACTGTATCCCATCGGAGTGAAATTGAATTTCCCTTGTATATTGCCGCTCCAATTTTCTTACTCCAAAAGCCAAATTCTGAGGCCTTGTCTTTGATTAAGCTCCGAGATGTGTCCGTTTCAACCGTTTCACTTTCAATTTTATTTGTGAAATACTCGTATTACAAAACAGTCTATTTTCATAGAATTTTGTAATAAAAAAAATATTCTTAAAAAATTATATGATTTCAAAACAGATTACTTACCTTTATTTCATTGAATTATTATAAAAAAAACTGAGTCAATATTCATTGTTCATTAATTAGAAATATGTGCGTAATAGAATAAAATTATTTAATCATTACAAATGCAATATAGTGTAGCTTCTGTCTATGAAATTGCTCTCATGTAACAAAACAAATCTCTTTTGAGTTTAATTACCTCACTTCGATTGATTAAAATAACTTGACTTATACCACCTAAAATGGCGATCCATAATAGAGATGACCGGATTATAATAAGACTGTACGAATACCATCCAGTTTTCTAGAGGAATCCAGAATTACACGAACCAATTTTTTTTTATATTTTTACCTGGTGGTTAGGGCTTTGTGTAAGTCCGTTTGGGTAGGTACCACCCACTCATCATGTTTTGCTGCTAAGCAGTAATATAATGCGCCCCCGTTTGAAAGATGAGTGAGCCAGTGTAACTAGACGCACACTATGTCACACTATGTCACAGTATGTGGCGCATAGGTGATCTAAGAAATGGTGACAACTTACTATCAGGTGGCCCCTTTGCTCGTCCGCCTGCCTATTCTATAAAAAAGGATTTAAAAATACAAAAAAAAAGTTGAATAGCAATCACAATTTTAAATTTTATTTACAAATCTGTTTTTGTAAGTAATTATCCTTTGCCTCTGAGATACTACATTATACATATTGTGCGACGATGTCAGAATCTTTTACTCATAACCCAACAAAAACTGTACAAAGTTTCAACTGAAACGAAGTTATGCATGAGTGCGTAGAATACGTAATAAAGCAAGTTATAATTTTCATAATATAATTTAATATAATTAGGGAGATGCTTAAAATGTGAAAACAAAACATTTCCATTCTATAGTAACCTTTTCAGCGAGCTCGCACCATAGTTGTGTGATAAATATAAAACTAATCTTAAGAATTTGGGTTCTGACCTCGGATTAGATCCAAGTAGTCCCTGGTTTTGTTTGGTGTAGTTCATGTAGTTACACAGGCTTACTCCTTTCAACTGGGACACAACAATACTGATTATTACTGTTTGGCGGTAAAATATGTGATAAGTGGGTGGTACCAGACGGGCTTGAACGTTTGGCACGTTTGGAGAGAGTTCAGGCATAGCTCAACTTCGAAATTCTGCTGCCGAGAACTGCTGGTTTCGATTTGACGGATTTGAACATTGGACTTCAAGATCTACAGCCCTATATGCTATCACTGCATCGAAGGGCAATTTAAATATACTTTTATATATTCGTATTTTCTATACTTGGTGTTAAAGTCTCATTAAACCTAACTTCCACTTTAAAGAACTATTATCATTTAAATGGCAAATCTGGAAGTCCTTTTGTTCTGTAACTCCTCGTAAGCTTCACTCGTTTTTAGAAGACGAACAAAAGATTTTTAATGCAGTAATTATACTTAATAAGTTTTAAGCAAATATAATGAACAAATCTTTAAAAGTTTTTGTAATCGATTTTTAACTAACTAGTTTTAGCTAGATGAAATATCTAACGCGGACAATTTGCTTTAATTGTGCCAGTAAACCTGATATAAGTGTCTTCGAACATAAAAACTCTACACCAGAAAATCAAAATCAAAATGATTTATTCAATATTGAAGCATTACACTTGCTTATTGTTAGTCATACCAGAAACTACCACCGGTTCGGAAAAGAAACACCCAGCCCCTGGAAAAAACGGCAAAAGGAACTCAGCGGTTTTTTTTACATGTCATGTTTCCTTTACCAAAAAAAAAAACAAAAGGAGAGAGAAATAACCATGCGGCAATCGTCTCACTCCCAAGGTGTGCCATCATCTATAAATTCATTAATTGTATAATAATCTTTAGCACACAAGCGTTCCTTTAAATTTTTTTTATAAATTTGGCACATAAGCTAACATATTATAGAAAAGATAGGCAGAACAACTAAGCATGTTAATATACAAAACACATACGACTTGTATATAACATTAGGTAATACATTAAATAATAAACAAAGTACATTGTAATATTTTAGAGAACAATGAACAAAGTTTTAACGGATTTCATACAAACATTTGTTTAGTGTTTAGGACACTTAATATAATTAGTTTGTGGTCACTTTTCCTTTGTCAGCTGTACGATGTGGACGTGTGCTAGCATGATATTATTTTGTTATAAATTTAATTTAATTAACTTACGAGAAGTTTTTCCAACCTCATAAGCATTTATTATGAATTATAATGTAAGCATTTTTATAATAGCTGTTATATTGTACCAGGATTCTTTTTGGTTTAGGAACGTAAAGAAGACAAAGAAACTTATAAATATATTTTTATTTATAAAAAAAATATATAGTAGACTTCATTATTTACATAGTTGATTGTCATGAGAATTATATATAAAAAGAAAATAATAAGAAATATATAGACTATAACAATTAGCAGTTATAAAAAAAAAACATTTTCAAATTTAGATTTTTGTTAAATTATTCTTTATTTTATGCTTACATTGAACAAATGATAAATAGCTACGACACCGTTTAATACTATTGTTTAATATTATCATCGTATATATTGTTTGTGATACGTATTAATTGTTCAAAAAAAGAAAGGATAATATTAGAAATTCAGGATGATAAAAGGATGCGGTATATCAATACGATCCCGCAGCCTCTCTGATCCGTACCGAGGACGGCCATCGCAGTGGTTTTAGGGGGTAAGAATCCCACATAACCCAGTTCCCACTTCATGGGAGCCGGATACCTTTCTGAAGGTTTCCAATGCGTAAAAAAATCACCCACTCGGAACAGGCCTAAAATTCAGTTGCAAGATAACTGAATATGTGAGTACTGGGTTTGATAAGGTCCTTTTGATGTATTTTTATAGTTAAGTTAGTATAAGCTATGCTAGGGCCCTAAAATCATTTAACGACTGTATGTTATGTACTATAAAGTTGTCTAGTTCATTATTAATAAATTCCTGAATAATATATTCTAAATAATTTGAAATGTCGCACTGAAAATTAACGTGTAATTTCAACAAAGATTAATAAAAAATATCAGATAAAAATAATACTTTGTTTAATACAATGTAAAGATACAAATATATTGAAAATAATGACAGCATTTTAATTAATATGTATTTACAAAACGAACGGGTAACAATTAACAAGTAAATAATTGTATTCAATTCAAATAAATCTTGAATAAAGAATAATTTATAATGAAATAATATAAATGCAAATGTAATAAATAATTACTCATATTTCATGTTTAACTGTTAATACGTTCATCATTATCACGATCCAATCGGAGTCCAGCAACGCCATGACCAAATCATCCAATCACGGGCCAAGATGCAACACAGCTGGTGGGTACATACTTGTCTTTCGCGCCGCAGGTCGTGGATTCTATTCATACCCAGGACAGACATTTGTGTGCAAACATGCCTGTTTGTCCTGAGTCTGGGTGTAATTATCTATATAAGTATGTATTTACAAAAGAAAGTACTATATGTAGTATATCAGTTATCGAGGGTCCTTAGTACGTGCTCCACTTAGTTAGGGATCAGATGGCCTTGTGTGAATAATCTCCCAGGATATTATTTATTTATTCCGCATCCAATAATATTCCTTTAATTATTTAAGTCATTAATTTACTAAGGTGATATTATGTCAGAACTAATATTGAAATTTAATATTTTTAAAACTTTCTTTGACAAGAAGCACAGATTTATTTCGAATAGGTCGCGATGTCGTCTCGTCTACGTTAAGAATATTCACCCTATAATTTTGTAAAAGAAACGATGAAAGAATTTTTTTACACCGATGAATAGATAAATTGAATTGGTAGGATTTTCTACTAAAATTCTTTTTATTTTTTTGTCAGCATGTCTCGCAGCTACCGTTATCTGATGACCTCGATTGTCGCTATCCCGCTCTTCCATATGTACAGTGATAAAGATAGCGAAGTTCAATTTATAGGAGATTTCATTTAGATTATGATCAGTGCAACAATTTTGCTGCGTTTTTTCGCTCGATTCGTTCGCTTCATTCGAATTTTTCTTATTGAATTTAGTTTCCGATTGGATACTTCATGATTGAGTATTGTAAACACAGCTATGTTTTTATTTATAATTAAAAAATAAACAAACATAATTTCAACTTATTTATTATTTAAAACTTAATTATTGAAATATTTATATAAGAGACGAAATATTGATAATATGTTTTTGAAATATACCATTAAATAAATAATTGTCATTAATTCAATAGCATAATTTTAATCTAAAAAAAATCCTAACAATGAACCAATAAAAATAAAACCCTAGTTATGTTTCAATAATGCATCAGAAGGTCGTCATTATAATATTATACAAGAAAACTTTTTTTTAATTATTAAATTGAAGGAAACGCCTTTCAGTATTAATTGATAAAATCTTAGACTTACCAGGAGATAAATAAAGCTAATCCATGCAAACGACTTATATAGTAGAATGAAACACGAAACCCCAAAAGAACTTATAGCTTAACAATAGCTGCAAACTATAGGTAAGAAACTTTTCATAACTACGTATATCCACTTGGAATGTTTTAGCACTTTCAAAGATCTTGGCCTTTGAGATGAAAATCTTATTCATCATGCCGACCTCGGGCAACTCCTTTACATGTACGAAACAATCCAATTAGCCGCGAAACTACAGCCATGAGTACATACGTCACTGTATATTTTCTGTATATTTCATTGTTATCGCAAAATAATAAAAAAGTATCACTAATTGATTCTTAATAAAATTGGGATAACTTTACTTTTGCTACTTATTTAGTAACTTAGTTAAAACGTAAGTTGCCACCCACTCATCAGATATTCTACCGCCAAACAGCAGTACTTGGTATTGTTGTGTTCCTGTTTTATCCCCGACCGCAAATTTTTATTTTTTATTGTACAGTTTATTTAATCTTTAACCATTATTATAAAGAAAAAAGTTGCAATCGATACTAGAATAAAAAAATTCTGAAACCAAAGACGGCACGAAAAGTGAGTATTAAGAATGTAAATTTTCAGCGGTTGGGCATCAATGTATCAATAATTGTATGAACAATTTAAAAGCGCTTCAAGCGATCGCATATAAGTTTCGAAGTTTCGGCTCAGTTAGCGATACCCAACTATTTATCGAATCAAAAGACACTCGAGAAATTTCATTAACAAAGTTTAACATTAATTATAATTGTAATATAATGTAATTACCATTCCACGCGGTCATGTATTGTACTGTAGCTATTAATATTAAAGGGTTTAACCTAAATAATTCTTATGTAAATAAACATTAAAAAATATATTATTTATCTTGTTACTAAAACTTTATAAAAAATATTATATTTATAAGTAAATTTCTGGAACTCATTAGTTTGTCTCTAGACTGGAAATTGGTGTAAGCAAGTCTTACTATTTTGTTTTAGCATGCACAGCATTGAGTTTTAATTACTAAATATAGTTTGACTGCCTCGTTGGCCTTGATGTAACGCTGCAGGTCCTAATGTCCCACTGCTGGGCGAAGGTCTCCTATCCCTTTTAGGAAAAGGTTTGGAGCTTATTCCACCACACTGCTGCAATGTGGGATGGTAAAATACACATATGGCAGAATTTCAATGAAATTAGACACATACTGGTTTCCTTACGATGTTTTCCTTCGCCGTCAAGCACGATTATAAACACAAATTAAGCACATGAAAATTCGGTCGTGCTCGTCCGGGTTGAACCCACGATCATCGGTTAAGATTCACGCATTTTAACCACTAAGCCATCTCTGCCATCGGCTAAACGTACGGTAAGTACGTATTACTAAATTGATTTAACATAATTACTTACAATGTCAATCTTAGTAATAGCCTGAGTTCATTACGATATTAGTTATCAAAATATAGATGTACAATATTCATTAGTCGTACGTTAACGAGCTATAAACCGCTTCTAACTAGATCTTATAATTGTATCAAAGGCTTTCCAGTCTTGCTTATTTACTTATTCGCTATTTACTTAAGACTAAAACTCAATCTTAGATATAAACCTTAATAGTTTACATAAGGCTTCACACTATTTGGTCGAGTTTTAAGAGGTCAATAACATCATCTCCGAGAAAAACTGTTTGAACAATAAAAACAATTAAGAATAATTGTTTGTTTGTTTTTTATTTTATAATATTTAGCTAGCTATCCCGACTTCGTACGGATCAAAAAAGGGTCTATACAAATTTGATTGAATTGTATATATAGTAATATATACAAATCAATTGGTGTAAGTGGCGCGCGCCAGCAAAGCTCCCCGTCGGCATGATTATTTCCATCGTCAAATTACATTCAATTTACCCAAAACCTTGTTGTTATATATACATCTTTTTAAATCACTACCACAACTTTATCAAAATGCTTTCGGTACTTTTTGAGATTATCGCATTCAGACATACAGACATACAGGCGCAGTGGGAGGGGGTTTGTTATATAATATGTAGTTGTAATTAGTAGTATTATTCTTACTATAAAATTATTCTTATTTTAATTATCTGTTTTTATTAGATATTTTATTTGTAATAATAGTACATGCTATACAGACAGACAGTAATCTCAAAACCCCAAAAGCAACTCATAAAAGCAACCTTATCGGGAAAAACATTAGGGATATTATTGTATTACTGACATTGTTATATAGAAACCTCAAAGCTAACTGCATAACCGAAGTGAATCCGAGATGAGTTCGCTACAAGGGAAGCCAATGCAGCGACCGAGATCAAGCCACATAGTTTCTGACCCTACGACCAGTCATTAAGAATCCGCTAGAGTATAATCAGTACAGCGCTTACAGCGCAGCAAAATATCACTAAATGAAGTCGGAAAAGTGTAGTAGTAGTAGTATAGTCTAGGCGCTAGTAGAAGTAGTTATTTAAAGATAAAAATCTTAAAATAAATTTTATTTTATTTTTTATTAGATTTATTTTACTAAAAAGTGATATCTTTCAACCTGTTTTCTTTATATATTTTATACATAAATTATTAAAATTACCAACTTATGAACTTCAATTCGTTGTTAAGCATGGTTTTTGATATTCAGTTATATTTTCATTACAGCTATATAAATACGCGCCTTCTCTATATCGCCTATCTTATATACATATATACATTATCGAAGTACCTGGACTGAATTGAAATATAACTTTTTATTATATATTTCTCCTAACTCTATATTTTAATGGTTATGAGGTTTACTTTTGAGCTTCATTTAATTAAAGATTTAAGAGGGTTTATATAAAAACGTTATTAGTGTATTAAATGTTTCTAATCCTTGTTAATATATTGTTATCATGATTAATATAATTAATTAATTATATCAATAAAGACTACGATCCCTAATTTGTATTATTGAAAAAAATATGAAATTATCTTTGAACAATATTACTTAAAATGTTACGAAATAAACATCTCTTTCATTGTGGTTTTCTATGAGATTTTCTTTTTTTTTTTTTGAGTAAATATATAATGTTTATCCGAATCATTTGAAATGTTATACCATTCAAAGTATTCTCTTAAGAAATATTATCTTTTAAGTTCGATTTATTAATACGATTCAAAGAAATAAGACTTCAAATACATATACATATAATAAAAATGTTAGAGGGCGATGTACATTAAAGATATTGGGAAAAAAACTAGAACACAGAACAACAGTTCTTAGAATTTTTGTCTGGTACTGTATTTTTGTAACCACATCACGCAAAAACTGCTTGAATTGACAGACGGAATTGAATGCGATTTTCCCTGTATATGCTAGAGGTCGAACTTAAAATATAGTCTCTATTTTACCGCTGCAAAATATCTTATTCCGATTGTTTGTAATTCAATATTACGCGGAGCTCACGTAATTTAATGAACTTAATCCTAAATTAACAGATTTTGAGGAAACTATCGCCGCATTACCATAAACAGATAAGTTAGTCGTTGTGTATGGTTGTTACTAAAAGAACATGGCATGGCATGGCTGATGGCACTGTTTATATTTTAAACGTTTGTCTCAACCGATCTCATCCAATTATAACTACTCTCATAAAATAATAACATTATTCAATACATTATTCTTTATAAAAAAAAGAAGTCGAAAAATAAATGTAGCCATAGAACCGAATAGAAGAAAATATAATAGAATGACACACAAAGGTAAACAAAAATTACAAATAAGAACAGGGTGACTATTGCTAGGTACTTTTTCCTATAGCAAAATATTATTATTTATCTATACTAACTAATGGATAAGCTCAAAATCTACTAAACTGATTCTAAAAATTCTTTCACCTACAGAAAGCTACATTATCAGCGAGTAACATAGAAAGTGTTTTATTTTCAAAAAATAAAGATGAATACGAAAATTGCAATAATTTAGCCCAAGGTATCATATTTTTATGTTATATCTACTAATATAGAACTCGACGAAGTCAGGGCGGGCTGCTAGTAGTTTATATAACTTAAGGGCGAAGTGCACTGAATGCTTTCATGCATCACTATTGTTATGTGGGTGGATATCATACTGACAAGCAGCTTACGAGTTACCGGCTTACGTTAGCGCGGCTTATAGGGTTAGGCTTAGGGCTATATATAGGGTTGAGGATAATCAATCATATAGCTAGCAGGCTCGCTACATCGCCGAACAGGTGCTACGCCTGGTATTATCGCTTTTAAGCCGATAAGCGTCATTGTACGCGGTCAGATAACGGTGATAGTACCAGTGCTCATTTTCAACTATATATATATATTTTTTTTTTTTTTATATTACCCGGGAGGGCAAATGACTCTACTCCACCTGATGTTAAGTGGTAGTAGAGTCCAAACGCGAGGACGGCCAGTACAGTCGGGAAGAAGGTTCTGCACTAGCCGCCCTCGCCTTGCCGGCCCGCAAGATGCCTCTTCACGCCTCGTTTGAAGGAACCCGGGTCGTAAGAGGAGGGGAATACGTGTGCTGGTAAGGAATTCCATTTCTTGGAAGTGCGACAAAGAAAGGAGTTGCCAAATTTCTTTGTGCGCGATGGAATTGATGTCACAGTTAGTCGGTGACATCGAGAGCCAGCACGCGTAGACTTGTGAAGGAAGGGGGAAGCAGGAATTAGGGAAAATAATTCCTCGGAACACTCGCCGTGATACAGTCGATAGAAAGCGCTCAGCGCAGCTATCTCTCGACGCAATTGTAAAGGCTCGAGGGTGTTAGTGACCTTTACGTCGCCAATAATGCGGACCGCACGTCGCTGCAACCGGTCCAAGGCCTCAAGTAGGTACTTAGCGGAGCCATCCCAAAGGTGCGAGCAATATTCAACGCAAGACCGTACCTGTGTTTTGTATAGCAGGCACAGTTGTTGAGGCGTGAAAAAACGCCGCACCTTGTTCAGAACTCCGAGTTTCCGTGAGGCTGTTTTTATTACAGCCTCGATGTAATCCCTTGGACTAAGGTCGCAGCGAACGTCCATCCCCAGCATGGCGATTTTGCTTTGTAAATAACTGTATCTTTTTGATTTTGTTCTGCACATGTGGAAATCTTCAAGTAAGATAGCAAGACTTATGACATATTCATTTGAAGTCCCAATTTTTTAGTGTATATTTATTGGCTGTCTAATATAAATAAATAAATAAAATATCACATTATCGTGTACCTGGCAATGACAACACCATAGTAACTGAGCAGCTTAACCCATATAACGCGCCGTGACAACTATGAAATTCGGGACCAAGGATGTTTCCTGGATAAATGATCTATTCCACATTAAAAAATGTACACAATTACATCATTCTATATAATAATAATATGTATGTATATACATAATTTATTGTGTTCATTTAAAGTCAAAGGATATTTTCATTACACAATGACAAAAAATGTTTGTACGATACAGCTCGAATACCTAACAATATTGGTACAGACGCATAGTATAAAAAGGGACTAATTCCCTTTCTTAGACATAAAATAAGTTAGTAAAGCGATAAAACACTTAACAGGGACCGGGAAAGTAGGACCTAACTAAATATACCGTTATACTTTAAGGATTAGCCGTTCCATCTAAAACGTCGCTGGAGGCTTGGTTAGTATAGATAACAATCTCGTGAGTGAAGCGCTTATCTCGTCGATGAAAACGTTATAGTAAATTTGTATAGTCATAACCTACATCGATATCTTATATTGTTATACGATTAACTTTATTGGAAAGCCCCCGCATGATATTATTCCTTTTAAAACTATATTTAAACGTAGACTTAATAAAGTAACAGTCTCTAAATAACCTATTATTGGGGTGAGACTTTCTCTAATTTTGTAGTGGAGACGAGCATCCCAAACTAAGCAGAGCTTGTACTATGGAAACCAGACAACTGATATACTACATATACTACTTTTCTTTTGTAAGTACATACTTACATAAATAATTACACCCAGACTTACGACAAACAGGCATATTCATGCACACAAATGTCTGTCCTGGGTGGGAATCGAACCCACAACCTTCAGCGTGAAAGGCAAGTATCTACCAACCACGCCAACCGGCCCGTCTACTACTATTATACTACTATTATAGTCAATGCTGACTATGGTCAATGGGAACTTAGATATTATCCCTTTCTGACATTTAATACTGACTCATTCAGACTGACTCATTACGGTTCGTATTATTCGAGTACTAATGTTTTGAAGTAGAATTACCGATTGGTTAGACCTTCACAAGCAGGTTACAAGGTCTTGTCTTATGTCAAGGCCCTATGTAAAAATATTAAAATATAATAAATACATAACATATAGGTAAATATACATTTTAATCGTTCTCTAAGAACCCGATTAAAAAAGGTAAGAAAGGCTTATAAACCAGTTTGAGTAAGATTTGTTTTAATAGATTATTTATTAGAAGACTCCACAATTTTTTTGGACCAAGGTTGGTTCTAAATTTACTAACTTACTCGTTACATACATTTGAGTTTAGAGAACCTGTATATTTTAATACAAGAAATAACATACATTTTATATATGCGCATAGATTTGCCGATTGATGTTTGTATTTTAGTTTTTTATGAACGCGTTATGTAAAAAATATATATGATTTCGAATAAGCATTTATAAATAACGATCGAATAAAAATGATTGTACCAGGCACGGGGTCGTACGAATATGTTACATCTCTTTGCCCCATCTTTTTCCCTTACATGAATTAAACATTAGCGTCCGACAATACTTTGTACGGTAAGTTGTTTTCATGACCTTGAATCCGAAACTACGATTGCCTTGCTCTTATTCAAGCTGGAACACTTTAACGGACAATTAAACATGTTTTGTTTTCCATTTGTATACTTCAAAGGGAATAATTTATTTTGATATAAATTCAAAGCTTTGTTTAAATGATTTTCATTTAGTTGGATTACATGCAATGTAAGCAGTGATATTAATTGTTACTTTTAATTTTATTTAATGTAGATAGAGGGTTTCAGCCTTGGCTTAGCACTGACTGTATACAGTAAGACTGCTGTGTTTGCATGTGTTTAATTTGAGTCAATAATTCATCTTAGCTCGCCCGTAATGGAAAACATCGTGAGAAAACACGCATGAAAAATATGCGAAGTATATCCATCGACCCAAATTAGTTATGGAGACCAAACCATCTCCTCAAAAAGGACAGGAGGACTTAGCCCAACAGTGGGACAATCGCTTACATCGCCAATGCAATACCAACCTTGGGAACTAAGATGTCCCTTGCGCCTGTAATTACACTGGCTCACTCAAACTTCAAACTGGAACACAACAATACCAAGTACTGTTGTTTTGTGGTAGGATATCTGATGAGTGGGTGGTACCTACTCAGACAAGCTTGCACAAAGCTCACCACCAGTATGACGACACCAGGCCGCCGCAGCCAAAATCGGACAGGCCATTACCATAATTATGTCGGTTAAATCAACTGTAACTGTTAGACTAAGTAACTAATTAGATGTAGTTAGCAGGTTACTTGTGATGCCATTTACTGTATTGTGAAATTAATCTACATACTGAGTCAAAAGGTTCATATTAAAATTTACTTTATTCAAGTAGGCTCTCTCGAACACTTTTTAAAGATCGTTTTACAGGATTCAATTAAATTTAAGTTTACCAGCGATAAGAATCTTCGAAGTAACTCTTTGTATTAAGTTACAGAAGTAATTAAATTAAAAAAAACTGCAATGGAGTGATTATTTATCCTGTATAGTATCACGGTTTTTAAAATCTGTATAATATATCCTCGAGTAATTAAGATAACTAACCGGAACACATTTCGGCTCTACATTACTTGTAAATTGGACAATACCAATACAATACCTGTGATTATAATAGTGGCGAAAATTATAATTAAAATAGCGCTGTAAGCATAGTAAAATATCATTATAAACTAGATTTGAATTTCGAAAACTGGTCTGAACTATAATATATTGTCTATGATTAATATTTTAAGATAAGCAAACAATTTCAAAAGATATTATGATATCTTCAGTTCCAGCAAACACAATAAAAATGTTTAATCGATTCTTCAAAAACAACAATAAAACACACCATTGCGATAACATGTAAAGTTTTAGGAAATAGCGTGTTTATTCAGGAAGAAGATAAGACCTAATCCTTTAGGGTTTTAGGGCGGAGTTTTGGCTTGAGAACAAACAACAGTATATATATGATAAACTTAACCTTGATCAACAATAAACTATACTATATATAATATAGGTTTTTGCCCAGTGGTCGATATTCGACCAATATCATTGTTGAATAACTGAGGAAAATATGTTTTTTTCTATTCTTAAACTATAAATATAACTTTTAAATTATAATAGCTAGAAAACAAAATAAAAACAAAGAAAATCTGTTTATAAATAGATGAGCAAAAGGTACTGAAGTCTCTTTTGTCTTTGTATTAATTATAAAATAGACGATCGTTGAAGTTTAGTTATAGACAAGTACTTATTATATTACATTCAATATGGGTATCGTGGTTCCGTACAATGTAAACAATATTGTACGGAAACTTAAGAAACTATTTTCGAAAAATTACGTATCTAAACATACAGGTAGATAATATGAAATTATTAAGGTAAAAGTATGTCATTTCATGCGATTTGTCGTAGCACTTTGTCGTAGCGCTACGTTTGTTGTCATGTGGTCCAGTGGTTTTAAAATCTGCTACGAAGCATTGTTATGACATCTGTTTGAGTCTATTTATAGTAAGATATTATTAATATTTTTTAGTTTTGCTTATCATTTACTTATATCTAGATAGAGTTGTACATAATGATATGTAGAGTATGTATGGGTATGGCTTTTTACAGTACAGGCAGTGACATCACCTTCTTAGGGAATGGTTGGGAACTTATGTGGCAGAATCATACATAAGCAATCATGTTGGCCACATATTGTTTTCATTCACCACTGAGCACGCGGTAAATGACAATCACAAACAAAGCACATAAAAAATCTTTGAATGGATTTCAATTCGCGATGATAGATTGAAATCCACACATTATATCCACTGCGCTATCATAGTTATTGCCCTTTTGATATCAATTTCTAGAATATATTTTAACTTATCTTGTTTACTTAAAACTGACAGCAATATTTATGTTGACCTAAATCCTACATTAGTATAATAAGTTCACCTTGAGCCGAGCGTTGTACATTAGAATAAAGGTCAGATGACTGTGAGCGAACAAAAAAATACTCTCATTTTTATCGGATTAAATTGTTTTTCAGACGACTGGTTTTTTGCACCCTTAGTTCAATCATTAAGTTTTATTCTTTCGCGTTTCACCTTAGATTATAAGTAAAATTTGATTCACGTAAGGCATTTTCAAATATTATTTGTCTATTTATCTATAATTTATATAATATATATTTTTTATATCTATATATTGCGTTGAATTTCTTTAATAGTAACACCTCAGGTACTTTCTAAATTGGTGGTGCAATGCTTCTTCAAGCTTGTTTTTTTTTATTTGATTTGATGTGCTCTTCAAAAAAAAAATATAACGAATACCGAATTCACTATTGAATATTTTTATATCTTGCCTGTTTATGGTTTTCTTAATAGACTTTTGAAAAATTGTATCGTCTGTGGTATCTTCAATAGTGAATTTATAAGACACGAATCGGATAACAATTTGATTTTTTTTCTCCACGCTAACCTCAACGCTGTCCACCACCATTTTGAGACAGCACGGCCAGTAATGTTGTTTTTCACGGAAACTAAAGAGAGAGAGAGAGATAGAGAGAGTTAACTATACCGGTATACCTTAACTATTCATGCTTGAGGAATCTTTCAAAGCGAAAGCCGGACTTTGCTTGTTCGTCAGGGCGGATGTTTGTTATCACCGACTGCGCTTTTAGGAGGACCCCTCCTTCTCCATGTTGGTGGTACGTGTGGACCTGGTTCGTCAGAGTCGAGTCTACGTGTACTACAGATAACATAAATGTCACTGACATCTGTTGATTTATTCAAGAATAATTTACAACTGTTCTACATGTAGACTTTAGTAATGAACTAAATTGTTTTAACATTAATCGTATTTACATAACGTACAGATTTGCGTTCAATAGATTTCTGTACGATCATTATCGGATCGTTTGCTTTACCGTAATTAATGGATGCTATTACAGTCAATTAGCTAGTGATCTGATAATACCATGATATCCGAAAATCTCTTATGTAATTCGTATATAATAGTGTTATAAATGCGCGTATTATGCTTTACGTGTGATAGTATAATTTTCTGGATTTATTATTTAATTTTATCGCATCATCGAAATATTTACTTCAATAGTACCTTTATTATTCACCAAATTACAACCGTATAATGCTTCATTTTTGAATATTAGTAGTATATTTCATTAATTAAATAAACAGTCATTTTTTTATTCTAAATTTAATTTTTGAAGACATTTTTTTCATCGCCCACATTAATATAACTAATATGTAAATCACATAAAATAGTTCCGTTTTTAAATTTTTATAAAAAAGTTCTTTTGAAAGAATTAAATAAGAAGCAAAATTATGTGTTTTAAGAGCGATGATAAAGTAGCGTGTTATAAATTAAAATTCATTGAAGATACTGAAGCCCTTGATTCGAAAGTCTTAAACCTAAGTTTCTTTTCTCCTACTTTCCTTTGCCTTTTACTTCTTTTAAAATGGTGTTGTTTTAACTTGTTGAAAATACAATCACAAAGAAAAAAGAGTGTCTTTTATCTTGAGGTCACTATGAATATTTTATATTGAAGATTTTATTTGTTTTATTGCCTTTGTTATTGGCAGATATATACTTTAGGTATTCGTTTGATTATATCTTACATAATTGGTATATAATAAAGAAAATTATAAATACTAATGATATTGAACGTAATAACTAAAACTACCTACTGTTTCATTGTAATAAGGATGCGTCGCCAGTGGAAAACAAAGCAGGAAAATCACACCGTATCCGGATCGCAATTGCGGTGTCGTAAAGGGCATATAAATCGTAATTTAGCAATGAAACAAGAGCATATTAGGGAAATATAATCGTAACTATGATAATTTTAGTTTTAAGACAAAAACGTGTTATTTATACTCAACGACCAAGTAACTAATGCAGAATAGCTTCTAGGTAACTAATTTTATTAACTATTCCTTACATAACCAATGTGCCACCAACCTTGGGAGCTGAAATGTTACGTCCAATTCAATCAACTAATTTAAGATTATAAATATATAAGAAATCAATTAAACGATGACTAAGAAAGAAATTACCTTTTAGAATTAGAATTTAAAAGGATTAAAAGCGTTGAATCCGATGTAACAAGGTATATAAGTGCCCTGAATACCTAAATAACTCGTTAGTCTCGATCGATTCAACTGAAATAGGACTCATTAAAATGTAAAAGGTCTTTGATTTTTAAATCAGGTTATCAATTTGTATGGAATTTATTATCAACATCGTATTACTACTGATCTTAGTATTAACTCGTATGTTATGGATATAATCATTTGAAAATATTCTATCATTATTATACCATTTAATTATTACTCTGGGGTATATTTTTTTCATAAAAAGAGATGGATTTTTGTAGTTAATTCACTACAAACTTTGAAGAATTCAAGAAGTCCTTTGACATTTATCTCACGTCATATGCAGCCATACGTTGCTTTTGAAGTCTTTGAGCAACTTAACGATTTGCTTGTCCGGATTAAAACATGCACTATTTTGAATATTTATTTTGAATTTTATTTAGTGCTAGAATAATTTGGTGTAAGTTTTATATGATTTAATTAAATATTTAAAATATTGATATTAACGTCTATACAGAATCCAAAACAGTAGATGATATCGCGATCTTTTATGGAAGTTTTTGCCCACTTCTGGCAAAAGTATTAGATAGTTTTAAATAAAAAAAAAATATTCTTATCTCAAAAAATTGACTGTCATTTGATTGTCATTAACCATAACCTAACTTAAAGAAGGTATCGATGAAGTTATACATAAATAACAAATTATTATTTATTGGTATATAACTCAATTGTTGTATTTTTGTTACAGAATGCAGAAATTGCGGTTGCATCAACTACCTCAAAGAAGCTAGCGTACTTTAATTAAAGCAATAATGACTATAAATTTAAGTGCGACGAAATGTGACCAAGTTTCCCAAATGTGACTTTCACTACATTCAGTGCCAAACAATGTTTTGCTGTAAAGAACTTAAACTACTCTACGCCACTGTTGTTCTTTTACTAGAAGCTGAATTATTGGTGAACACAGGTGCTATGGAGTCGAAAAGGTCTTCCATTCTGGTCACTCAAAACGCAGACGATCTAAAATCCTTAGAATTGTGTACAACCAGAAATCAACAAAGATTGGGTAGTGTGTTTGGAAATTTTACTCGACACCATAAAAAAGGTAAACATATTCATTTTATATGTTTAATAATAACATCAACTAAAAAAAATTAAGAAGAAAAAAAAATGGTTTTAAATGCTTAATTACCATTTCATCCAATATCCATTTTTAATAATTATTTATAAACAGTTCATATAGCTACTGTATAGCTTGACAAAAATAAAATACAAAGGCTAATGTTAATTAACTTTTAATGGCGGTAAATACAGCCAGTAATTATGAGCCCAATAATTAAAAATTAACCACAGTACAAATTGACGAACAAAATGAAAACAGTTGTACAACAGAAGCGCTTATAATGTTATACAAAGAAAATTATGTTTTTGTGTAAATATGAAATATAATTTTACCGAATGTTGTTCAAACAACTATTGATTACATACTTCTGCCGATTCTATTTTTAACACTCATTCATTCAATCCATATACCTTTCTTAACTTAGCATATATTCATTGTAATTATAGAAACTTATGTAAAACAAATCTCTTCTACAATAAATAATATAATTATTTATTATCTAAATGTGAGTACATTTACTGTACTTAATATAATACAGAATATTTAAAATATGTATAACATTATATATTAAAAATTTAATGAATTTTTAGGTCATAGAAGAAGAACTACAACTACTACGTCATCAACACAAACAACAATAGTATATACAACTATTGATACTGATGAAGATTCCACTGAGTCTTATACGATGAGTGCCTATAATATTAGCACAACCACATATCCTAAATTACCCAAACCACTTCGTTTGTCCTCTGTATTAGATAAAGATTTCAATGAAGATGTATATAATATAGATAATGTTCTAGAAGAAGCTAAAGAAATAAGTCGGGAAAGACACCATAATAAACATGAAAGGCTACAAGATAAGGAAATCATTACAGAATTAGATGAAGGAGCACTAACAAAGTCTTTAAATAAAGTTAAAAAAATGTATAGAGATTCGACC